>JALPQD010000659.1:0-734292 GCA_023101885.1 Typhlomys cinereus
CAGGGATTTAGAGAGGCTCCAAGTCCAGGAATAGAGATCAGAGCCGTCCAGGGAGAAAGGTTCCCTCCTCAGTTCTATTTATAATACCTCTGCCCCTCCCACAAAATGCTCCACCTTTTAATACAGTGGCCTCATTGTGTATCCTGGGGCTCCCATTTCCCCTGTACCTTCCACGGAGCTCGTTCTTGGGAGAAAGAAGAAAGGAGGGAGAAACAGAGAGAGGTCGAGCATGAATATGTGGAGACTGAGAATATGTGTCAGTACACATGGAGAGTGTTTTAAGGTGTGGGTTTGTATTTCCCCCAAAGTGGGAATATTTAAGTGTTGTTTTCTTAAAAGTATGCACTGGAAAAGGTTATGACATACAAAATTTAGAGATTTTGCTTTATTATGTGAAAAGTAACTTCAGTATAGAATCAATCTACTTTCTAATGAAGTATTTTAGTATTCAAGGCTTTCTACTAAACATAGCTGAGCAAGGACTTCATAAAAGCAGACCTTTTGGGTTACTATTGAGAAAATAGTTCTTTGGGTTTTTTTTTGGCCTGGAGTGATTGGGTTTTACATTTGTGTTAGCTAAGAACAGTTTTATATGAGGGATGAATGCCATTTCATTCAGTTAAAGGAGGTGATATTGAAATAGATGAGGCATGTAGGTATTCAGGTCTTGGACAGGAGAAAGTAACAAAAGAACAGAAAGTGGCCTGAGTAAAAAGAAAAGGAACCAAGAGGAGAGCTTATCTGTCAGGGCAGAGCAGGGAGACTGCAGGGAGGAGAATGGACTAGTGGTTTTGAATATGGAGGAAACTTCAGTTAGGTTAGGAGGATGTTACTCTAGTACTCTCTGAGTCAAGTCCACTTAATATTCCCTCTTTCAGAGACTTTCTGGAATAGCCTTTTAAATCTGTCCCCAGCTACCTTCTTCCTGTGAGTGCCTGCACTCCAGTTTAAGGGGTATAGACCCCCTCCTACCCTGCACTAGTAGTGTACTAGTCACAAAGTACAGGTTGTGACTAGTAGGAAACTCAGAAACTACACGGTGTTAACAAGAACTTAGCATTAAACAGTATTTTGCTTTCCATAATTGCGGGGAATTGGAGATGTGTCTTGGAAAGAAATCAGTTCTTAAAAACAAATTCTCTCTTGTGCATACATCTTTATTGTTGGCATAAAACACTTCTGGTTGGCCTTTCAGAACTTCTCTCCTTGTATGTGGTATTAGAATTCCAGGAACATCTGGATATTTCCAGCTAGGACTCAGTAATCCTGAAAACAGAAGCAAGACTTTTTTATAAGACAAAATCCTAAAATGGCTGAGGTAAGTGGAAAGAATAGCATGCCCACCAGCTTCTAGAATTCTCAAATGGAGATGTGCCATTGAAGATTGAAAGAGAAAGTAGGCATGGAAGCCCAGACCTGTCATCCCAACACTCAGGAGGCTGAGGCAGGAGGAGTGTAGGTCCTGCTGAGCTACTTGTTGAGACTGTCTCCAAAAAAGAAAAATGGCAGTCTCACTCACATGTTGCCCAGGCCAGCCTGGGACTCTACAGTCCTCCTGCCTCAGCTTCTTAAGTGCTGAGATTTGCAGGGCGGTGCCACCATACTCAGTCCAAATGTTCTTTTTACACACCAGAAAACTAGTTATTCCAAGAGACTAGTGTGATTCAGGGCCCATAGCGTTTAGTTGAGACTAGAAGAATGCATTCAAAATTATCAGGGGGGATTTGTGGTAGGATTTAGTCATATCAAAATGCTGATTGGAGATAAACACCCATTTTCTGAACACCTGTCTTCTGAAATTTTATTTTCACAATGGCTTTGGACAGACTCTTACCATTGGGTCGTGTGTTAAATGTATTTGCTATGAATTTGAAACTTAGTATTTTTTATATAGTAACAATGTTACAAATGGGAGCATTCTTTTCCTAGTATAACCACCAGAAACTTTTTACTCTATCTTGTAGTGAGCTGAAACACTGCAAATGCTACAATTAAAAAAATGACAAACTAATGGTGAGGGGGGTGACCCAAGTGGGTCACTAGATAGAAAGGGAATCCTAGCACATGGGAGGCAGAGGAAGGAGGATCAGGATTGATCTTTCCTCCAAAGTAGGGGTCAGGCTAGCCTGGGCCATAAAAGAAAAGGAAGTAAGGAAGGAAGAAATAAATGGGGGTTTGGGATAGTATGTGGTACACGTTTGTAAGTAGTACTTGGGAGGTTGAGGCAGGAGGGTTTATAGTTTGAGACTAGTTCCAGCTACAAAGTGAGAGCATGCCTCAAAAAATAAAAAAACTGAAAGTAGTCTGGTTTAAGGCAGTGAAGCAGTTAATTGTTATCATTATTAACAAGGAAACTCACATGAGTACTCTCAGATACTTATAACTAGGTAAAGCAAATTGAAAAAAAGTCTAAATAAAACATCCTTGAAAGTCTTGACTGTTGAGATATCTGGGCAAGTGAAAAGAATGAGACTTTGATCGAGGCAGGTATGTGTTCTTACTCTGGTTTTTGCAAGCTTTTTAGCCCCAGGTTGTGGGCCTGCCTTTGCAGAGTGGGATACCATCTACACATTTTACAGAGTTGTTGTGGGGTTTAAGTGTGGGCTCACAGGAGATATAGAAAGCAGATATCCTGTATACATTATTTATACTGGTCTTTGGGCAAAAGGAGACTTAAAGATTTAACTTGAAATTGATAAAGTGTAAATACAGTTTTGGGGGAGTTTTCTGGGCACTAGAAAGGTGTTGCCTAAGTAGGTTGTCCAACCTGCAGCCCAATATGTTTGTAGATGACAATTTCATGTTGTAGTATGAAAAGATTGACGCTCTTGTAAGGTGGTATCCCTAGTTTTTCTAATTCAGACTTAAGTTTTGGCCTGAAAGGAAACACAGTAATAGTCTGCCTCTAGAGAGTGGAATGGAAGACTTTTCCTTTTTATTGAATATTGTACTATCGATCGAAAGTCCTTTTTACAATGACAATGAATTTTTTTATATTTGTACTTATTTATTTGAGAGTGTTAGAGACAATATGCACATGTGTCCATGGCATACAAATGGAGTACAGAGAAGGAACAGCTTTTAGAAGTTAATTCTGTCCTTCCATCCTAGGGCTTCTGGGGATTGAACTCGATTGCCATGTTTGGGAGCATGCATCTTGCCTTCTGAGCTGTCTTACTCACCTAATAATAAATTTTATAATAAAAAAAGGGAAATGAACTAAAGAAAAAGTTCAGTAAGGTGTATAGGTTTTAAAAGTTGTAATCATAAAATCAGAGTTTAATTGCTATATTTCTTAGTATTATTTTCATTATCTATGTAATATCTGGGGATTGGGAAGATGGCTCAAGGGTTGAAACCTTTGTGTCTTGCAAGCAACAGGACCAGAATTTGGATCCCTAGATTCCACCTAAAAATACCAGATGGAAATAGTGGTGACTAGTAATTCCAACTCTGGAAAGTGGAGCCTAGGAAATCCCAGAGCAAAGCAATAAGGAGGTAGAGCAATCTAGAATTATTCACACATACAAAGAAAAAAATCCACTAATACTATATAATATCTATAATATATTTATGTTTATTCCTATCTGAAGTTACATTGCTGAACATGTTTTTGCTCATTTTTTAAGATTTAAATTTATTTTATTTATTGTTATTGTGAGGTGAGGACTGAAGAGGACAACTTTGTGGAATCAGTTCTGTCTTTCTACCTTTACATGAGTTCTACATGTTATTTGTATTTCACTACAATTTTCAGGTGTTAGGCTTGTGTGGTAGGCCCCTTTACTTGCTGAGCCATTTTATCAAACCCCAGTTTATTTTCTCGTTCATATTTTATGTTATTGCCTGCCTCTGCTAGAGCCATGATAATAACTTTTGTGAGCTATGTTTTTTATGTGTTTACAGAGGGCAGAGGAAACTCTCAGATGTCATTCCCTGAGCACTGTGCACCTCATTTTTTGAGACAGTGCCTCGAGCTCTGATTCAAATAGGCTAGGCTGGCTGGCTTTACCAGCCCCAAGGATCTGTCTGTCTTTACCTTCCCAATGTTGAGATTGTAAACATGCCACCACTATATGTGACTTTTTAACATGGTTTCTGCAGATCGAATTCAAGACCTCTTGCTTGCATGGCAAGCACTTTACTTACTGGGCTATCTCCCTAGCCCTTGCACGCTCTCTTACAATGTGCATGGTGGCCTCCTGTTATATTTGCTGAAAACAGTGTTCCTTGAGTCTACATGTTATTTGTATTTTCACTATAATTTTAAATTTTGCAGTTCTTTCTTTCTTTCTTTCTTTCTTTCTTTCTTTCTTTCTTTCTTTTTTCTTTCTTTCTCTCTCTTCATCCCTCCCTCCTCTCCCTCCTTCTTTCCCTCTCTCCCTCTCCTTTCCTTCCTTCCTTCCTTCCTTCCTTCCTTCCTTCCTTCCTTCCTTCCTTCCTTCCTTCCTTCCTTCCTTCCTTCCTCCCTTCCTCCCTTCCTCCCTTCCTCCCTCCCTCCCTCCCTTCCTTCCTTCCATTTATTGGTACTGGGAACTAATCTGCATTCGAGGCATTGTTCATTCTAAGAATGCACTTTACCACTCAACTGCATCCCAAACCTCTCTGTGCCCTTCCCCCACTTTTGTGAAACAGGGTCTCACTGTGTAGCTCCTGCTGTCCTAAAACTTGCTATATATAGCAAGCTAGCCTCCTACTTGTAACTATCTACTTTAGTTTTCCCATTGCTAGGTTTATAGATGTGTACTACCAGGCCTAGTCTGTTAGCTTTTTTTGTTCTCTCTCTCTCTCTCTCTCTCTCTTCTATCAAATGCATACTGACAGGCTTGCTGAGGTCAGAGCACAACTTGGTTCTTCTACCGTGTGGTTTGCATCCAGGCTCTTTTACCCTGTGAATCATCTCTTGATCTTTGTTTAGGTTTTATATTTTTTTATGATTTGAAACTTTTCGTTGGTTGATCTTAGTAGATTTGTTTGTAATGTGGATGCCTCCCCCAGTAGTGTTCATTAACCAAGGGACTGCAGGTGTGCTATATATGCAAAGCAAGCATTGTTTCCCAGAACTCTTCTTGATTTATAATATTTTTTTCCTTCTTTCTTTCTTTTTTAAGATAAATTTTCAAGTTAGTATACAAACTACTAGGTTTATTTATGGCATTTTCATATACATGTGTCATACTTTGTTCTCATTTGTCCCTCTCCCCTGTGTCCTCTGCCCTCCCTCTGACTGGTTCCTTTCCTGTAATATCCTTTTGTTTATTTTAGCTCTAGGAAATTATCCATTGTACCTTTAATATTTGGTTCTGATTCATAGGTTCTGTCTTGGGGGTGAGGTCTGTGTAGTCTCTTATGTCTTCTTCATTTCATTTGTTTATGTTGATTCCTAACAATACTGATTTGACATAAATCATTCATCATTCTAGTTGTGTGCTTCACATATCTTTTTGTCTCACTATCTTAGTTTTCCATAATCTTAACTTTTTTCCCCTCTTGGTTCTGTTAATAGTAATTTCACTTAGTTTTCATTTTGATCTAAGTCTTTTTCCTTTCTATTCATGCTGATCATTAGGTGGTCTTTCTTTAGTTATGGAGAATAATAGGATACATATGAACTCCCTTTGAGGTGAATGAAAGAACTGTCATTAGAGAGCCAGGTTCAGAACTTCACCAGTTCTTACCACCCGTGGTGTGAAGTGGATGTGATCGAAGGAGACAAGGGTTAAGTGGTGGCTGAGTGTACAGATTGTTCAGCTGTCAGGATTGGGACCTCTAACAGGACTGTTCATTTGACCTAATTTGGCATGTATTTCTTCTGAACTTAGAGATCAGAACTATTATTTGGCTTATTATTTAAGAATCTTAACAAAATAGTAAACAAAATAAAGAAAAATATTTTTGAAGTCTCAAGTTAGCTTGTTCCAGAAATTTCATTTTTCTGGCCTTGCTTGGTGATTTTTCTCTGATTTCTGTATCATTTTTGTATATTTCCTCAACCATGTAGCAATTTTGAAATACCTGTTGGTAGCAGGACTGGTTTTGAAGATTTTTAGTGCTATGTGGTATGTAGTACTTAACGATAGTTTCCTATTGGGCTGCATAAATAAGCCCTGTAACAAGTATTTGTGTAAGAAAGTGCTGGTAGGCAAAGTGAGACCTTCAGGAAGTGATTCATATTACTTCGGCTGTTTGTTTCATTTGGGACTCGGTTGCCTAGAGACCATATCTTTGAGCAGGCTGAGTGTGAAGTGCTAGTTGAATAGGAAGGACCCAGGGCTTACCTGATCAAACACAACTGTTCAGTTTTAATTTTGGAAGAATCCTTATAGTGTTTTGACAGTGTTTTGAATAAAAAACTTTAAACACAAATGAAAGATTTGGTTAATGATTTATTTTGAAAAGTAAAAGTTAATGGTTTATTTTGTAAGTAAAATTGCTTACATTTGAATTTTGAGAAATTTTTCTTATAATCATTTAGAGATAATTAGTTATTTTTATAAGACATTTTATTGTAGAAAACTTAATTCTTTGCCTTTACGACAGCTAAAGGGCTGGAGAGATGACTCAGGGGTTAAGACTGTACCTTGAAAACAGAAGGACCTGAGTTTAGATTCTGGATCCCAGGCACAAATGGTGGCAGCCAGAATTTCCAGCTCTAAAAGCAGAGCCAGGAAAATCCTGAATTAAGCAAAGGGGAGGTAGAAGCATTCCAGACTCACACACACACACACACACACACACACACACACACACACACACACACACACAATAATGATGATGAAAAAAGATATATAAGGAAATAGTAACAAAATCCTTGTAAAAACCTAAACCTGCCATTTGCAAGACCATCACGATTGAAAATATTTCCTGTTTCCTACAGTTAGCTCTTTCTGCTTTTCCCACCTCTCCTCCCATTATTAGTACCATTTATTGAGTATTTTTAAATACTATATGCCAGGCACTGTGTGCTAAGCACTATATATAGTTATATCTGTATTTATACATCTATATAGCTATATATCTATGCTTTATTAAGTTAGTTTTTCTTGTTGTCCCATGGGGTGCTTATTCATATTTAGCAGATGAGAATGCAATACTCAGAATGATTAGTCACCCGTCTAGTAGATTTCAGGTTTGGTGAGGACTCTAAAACCCTTGTTCTCAATCATCATGTTCTTGATGCTACAGTATTTGTACAGATAACAAAGTATCGACAATCATTAATTAAGTTAAATGTTGTGTTGTAGACATTATTTTTACCTCCAGGAGGAAATAATAACACTTGACCCAGGGTAACCTAACTAGGTGCTGAATTCAAACCCACATCTGTGTAACATAGCCAACACTAGTGCTCTTGACCTCTACAAGCAGGGAAAGGGTAGTAGTAAAGCCCAATGTTAAGACAATTGGTGCCTGGAGACATTAGGCAGTTTGTCTAGCTGTCAAATGGCTGAGAATTGAAGCTACATCCTGCCTCTTATTCCAGAATCTCTTCCAATTTCCAGTCTGTATGTGGGCAAATCTCTAACTTGTCATTGATTTTGTTTGTTTTATGTACTGAGGCATGTTAAGCAAGCTCCCTGCCTGCTGCCGAATCACACCCAACCCCTATTTAAAAAAAAAAAAATTATTTTTGATAAAAGTTTCCTCGAATTGCCCAAGCTAACTTCAAATAGGAATTGCCTTGCTCTAGTCTCCTGAGTAGGTTGGATTTACAGGCATGTGCCACCATGCCCAACTTATATATATTTCTGTGTCAAACTGCATTGTTGGAATTTTCCTTGTTTTTCTTCTTTATGAACTGGTGTCTGCTATAGATTCAGCATAGAAAGTGTTTCAAACTCTAAAGTTCTTTTTTGTTAGTGACCTCATACAGACAGGAGTGGCAAGTTGGATTGGAAAATGCCTTGCATCATTTGGCAGGAACTATATTTTGGGGAATTGTGGGTGGAAGAAAGACTTGTCTAAGGGCCTCTATTTCTTCTTTATTCAGAATACCTTCCTGTTGACTCACTGGAAATCATAACGAAAAGCAGAAGGAACATTGGGTAGGCAGGCTTTGCTGCTGTTAGAGCAGCTGTTTGGGAACAGAGAGAAAACTGGGCTCTTAAAGAATTTTGAGATTTTTGTAGAAGGAAATATTTGTTATAATAGGCAATTTTTTAAAAAATAGGATTTCACTATAGAGACCAAGTTGAGTTTCTTTTTAGATCAATTTGGCCCTATTCAAAAAACTTTTTCTTTAACCATTGTAGTGAAATACAGAGTTTATGTATTATATGTATTCTAAACTTGTGTGTGCGTGTATGTTGTATCAGAGAATATAGTGTGTCCCTGTGGAGGACCATGGGTGACTTTGGGAATCATCCTGGATCTCTTCTACTTCTTTTTTGCTCTTCTCTGGGTTTTTCTGGGCTCTGCCCATCAGGGCCAGAAGTGCAGGCTGCCAGGGTGCTGCCATTTCTGACTGGGACCTGTGATCTGAACTCAGGACGTTTTGCTAGGCAGAGTCTTAATCCCTGCGTCATCTCTCCAGCCCTCAAAACCTTTTAAAGATACTCTTTTCTTAATTAAAAAATGGAGACTGGACATAGGGACACACAATGTTTCTCTTCACCCCTTCCCAATCCCCTAAACCTCCACTCCCCATCCCCCCAAAAAACATTGATATGACATTTAATTCAAAGAATGTGCAGGGGGAAAAAAAAACCCTGTCTGTCTCCTTGGTCATGTTTCTCCAGCCATTTAATTATCTTTTTCCAGATAGAATGTTTGTTACAATTACATAGCCTTCTAGAGGTACTTTTTACATATGAATACAGATCACTTTTTATTTTTCGTACAGAAGTGGTTGTCTGCTGCATGCTTTACTTGACATCTTGAAGCTCTTGTCCCTCTAATGCCATGTAGTGCCTCATTTTCAGTTTTCACAGTTATTTCATTTTTCTTTTTTTTCTTTTTTCAATTTTCAATTAACGGATTTTTCTCCCTTTGTGTTCATTATCAGTAATATTGTGGTTAGCAACTTTGTGTGTATGTATACACTATTACGCATGTTTAAGTAATCTTGCAGGATGAATTTTTTTTTATTATTATCTATTCAACTGTGTGTATGTGCGCACGCGTGTGTCTGTGTGTGTGTGTATGTGTGTGTCTGTGTATGTGTAGAACCACGGACGAATTCGCGAACCACCATGGACGCCTCCACCTCCTTCTGCCCTGGGATTCACAGGCTCCGCCCTACCAGGACCAGAAGCGCAGGCTGCCCCCGCTTCCGTCTGGCGTCTATACATGGGATCTGGGATCCGAACTCGGGACCTTCCACCTGCAAGGCGGAGGCTTAACCCCTGAGCCACCTCTCCAGCCCGCAGGATGAATTTTTAAAATCACAATTTCTGAATAAAAGAGCATGTGTACATATATTTTGATAAATACTGCCAATTTTTTGTGTTTTGAGGCTAGGCAATTCTGTCATTAAGACACCACTTCTCATAGTGTCTTAATCTTTTAATGTGAAGAGATTGAATATTAATTTAACTTCTGATCCATTTGAAATTTATTTTGGTATGAAGACTCTAGTAGAGGTACTATTTCAGTCTACTTTTTCTTCAGATGACTTTTGGATAATATTTTATATTTCAAGCATCATTAATACTTTTTAATAAATGAGTAGAAGAATGTGCCATACCTTCTAGTATGTGAGCTAGGATTTTAATTAATTAATTTTTTTGCATGTGTGTATGTGTGTGGAGGCCAGAGGTCAACCTTGGGAGTTGTTCTCAAGTGCCTCTACCTTATTTCAGACCATGTCTTTTCTCAACTTGGAGCTCACTAATTCAGTTAGCTTGACTAGCCAGCAAATCACAGTGATTCACTAGAACAGAGTTTACTAAAATACTTTTTAAAAAATTTTTTTTAATTATTATTTATTCAATTGTGCGTGTATACATGTATGCATGTGTGTGTGTGTGTGTGTGTGTGTGTGTGTGTGTGTGTGCAGAACCACGCACGAATTTGGGAACCACCATGGACCACCTCCACCTCCTCCTTGTTTACTCTGCTCCGGGATTCGCAGGCTCCGCCCTACCAGGACCAGAAACGCAGGCCGCCCTGCTTTCAGCGTCTATACGTGGGGTTTAGGATCCGAACTCAGGACCTTCCGCCTGCAAGGCAGAGGCTTAACCCCTGAGCCACCTCTCCAGCCCCTAAAATACTTTTTAAGTAAATTATATTGTGATGTTAAACATTAATAATGTATGATGAAATTGACATTTGAAGAAATAAGTTTGGATGAACAGTTCTGACATAAAGACTGTGAAGAGAGAAACAGACTTGTCAAACATGACCTATTCTTCCTTTAGAAGAACAAATTAAGTTTGGGGTTGAAAATCTGTGTGACTACCTTTTTGGATTAGTATTTTTTGAGGTACATTCTAATGAATGCTATAATATTAAGAAAGGGTTTGGTGATGAAAGAAGTTTCAGAAATTCTGGGTTAAACCAAATTAGATTATTTAAAAATTTTTTATTATTTATTCAATTGTGGGTATATGCATGTCTGCGTGTGTGTGTGTGTGTGTGTGTGTGTGTGTGTGTGTGTGTGTGTGTTTGTGTGTAGAACCATGGACGAATTGGGGAACCACCATGTTTACTCTGCCCAGGGATTCACAGGCTCTGCCCTACCAGGACCAGAAGCACAGGCCGCCCCCACTTCCGCCTGGCGTCTATACGCGGGGTCTAGGATCTGAACTCAGGACCCTCCGCTTGCAAGGCAGAGAGACAGAGAGAGAGAGAGAGAGAGAGAGAGAGAGAGCTGAACAGACGGACAGACAGGCAGACAGAAAGAAAAAAGGAAGGAAAGAGGGAGGGAGGAAGAAAGGGAGGGAGAGAGGGAAGGAGGGAGGGAGGAAGGAAGGAAGGAAGGAAGGAAGGAAGGAAGGAAGTCTTAAAGTCATGTTTTATCCCACCATCCTACCAAGTACTTTATTGACATCTCTCCAGCCCCCCCAATTAGATTATTTAGCTGATAGTTTCTTTGGATCTTTATCATGGACCCTTAAATTGTGACTCTTCTTAACTTTATTTATTTATTGTGTGTGTGTGTGTGTGTGTGTGTGTGTGTGTGTGTGTGTGTATCAGAGGACACTGACTGTGTCCCTGTGGAGACCCAAGGGTGACTTAGGGAGTATCTTGGATTGTTTCTACCTCCTTTTTGTTTTGTTCTGGGAATCCCTAGGTTCTGCCCACCAGGGGTAGACATACAGGCTGCTGCCATTTCCTCCTGGTGTTTTTACATGGGGTTCAGGATCCAAACTGAGGGCCTTCTGCATGTGAAGCAGTGTTAACCCCTGAGCCCAGGGTTCATGATCTTTTTTTTTTTCCCCCGAACAAAATGACATTATTTTATTCTCTGGGAAGGATGTCAATAAAGTACTTGGTAGGATGATGGGATAAAACATGACTTTAAGACTTCCTTCCTTCCTCCCTTCCTCCCTCCCTTCCTTCCTCCCTCTTTCCTTCCATCTTTCTTTCTGTCTGCCTGTCTGTCTGTCTGTTGAGCTCTTTCTCTCTCTCTCTCTCTCTCTCTCTCTGTCTGTCTCTGTGTTTTGTGTGTTTGTACCAGAAGGAACTTGGTATGTATGCTTTGGAGGCTCAAGGGTCATCCTGGATTGCTCTACCTTTTTATTACTTTGCTTTGGGGTTTCATGGGCTCTGCCTTCCAGGGCTGGAAGTTCAGACTGCTGCCATTTCTGCCCATCATTTTTATGTGGGATTTGGGGATCAGATCTGAGGGCCTTTTGCTTTTGAGACAAAGACTTTAACCCCTGAACTATCTCCCTCCTCCTTTTTTAAACTCACTATGGAGTTGAGGCTGGCCTTGAACTATTGAGTCTACTGTCTCACCTCCTAAGTGGTGGAATTTAGATACCCATCACCATGCTTACCTGTTTAAGGCATTGAAAAGGACAGAATGTTGATTTTTAATTATTCAAAAGGAAAAGAAGACATTACAGTTTTGGTTTAGTGAACTAGTTTCTGGAAAAATATTAGACTGACAAGAGTTTCAGGGAATGCTATGAAATAAATTCTTATTAGGACTTAGAGCAGAGGTGGTTCTCAGGAGCAAACATGGGCTCTTCAACATTTCACAGAAAAAACATCATTTCCCCGTAATCAGGGTCACCAGATTGATGAGTCAGAAGAACAAGTAATATCTAGGTTGCAGCAAGACATTTGAAAGTATGTCTTGTGATATTTTTGTTAGACAGGTAGATAAATGTGAATTAGATTGCAATATAATTAAGAAGTTTTGTAACTATCTGAATAAGCCAGATTTAAAAGAGGTGTTAGATGGGAGCAACTGCTTCATGGGGTGCACAGCTTTTCTTCAGTTGATGGAAGTATTCTGGAATTAGATTAGAATGATGGTTGCATAGCATAGGACTGTACCAAAACTCATCAAATTATATGCTTTAAATGGCTAAAAACTTGGAAAGTTGATCTCAAAAAAGCCTTCTTTTCCTCTATCTCTTTTTGAGATAGGTCTCATGTAGTCCAGATTGACTTCAAACTTGCTATATGTAAGGGTGACATTGAGCTATATATAAAGGTGATCCTTTTGCAGCTACCTCCTGAGTGCTGAGATTGCAGATGTGTGTCACCACATCTGATTTTATACAGTGTCAAGGATCAAACCCAGGACTTGATGCATGTAAATGCGAGATAAGCATTCTGCCACATGTGCTACAGCCCTAGCCTCTGGTTGGTATATTGTTTGTTTTGAGACAGTCTGATGTAGCCCTGCCTAGCTTTGAACTTACCAAGTAATTTGGATGACCTTGAGCTTTTGATCCTCATGCTTCTACCTTCCAAGTACTTGATTACAGGTTTGGACCACCACTCCGACTTCCTCTGTTGTTTTTTAATTCAAAGAAAATTCTTGCAGAGAATGTTCTATGTAAAATGCTGGGTCTTATAATGGGCTGATCAATACAACTTTTGAGTTGTTGGAGAAATGACAAATTCTGCTTCCAAAATACCCGGGCTTACTGGTGAAATGTAATAGTAATGTGATTTTCTGCATTGGAGTTAAAAAAATCCTGGTTACAGCATAAGGAGGGAAGAAGAGCATTAGTGGGAAAAACAAATGGATTGACATGGTCTGTGAAACAAAGGAAGAGATGGTTCCATTTGTCATAGTTCTGAAAACAAGCTGTCTGTAGCCTGTGTTTAAGTCTGGAGCCCATGCACAGGGAGCTGTGTAGTCTAAGTGGATTCATAATTGTTTTTTCTCACAGCAAGTACTGCTGATAGATCAGAATCTTCTTTTTTTTTTTTTTTTTTTTTTTCCTGCATCTACCCCAAAGGGCCATTTCTAGTTGGTGGGCATTAGTCCACTCTTGAGACTCAGTTATTGTTCCAGGACTAGAATTGGGTGAGCAGGACCAGGAAGATGAAGGGTCTATAAATGATGAGGCGTGAGAATGATTACAAGGATTGAGACTATTTAATGAGGGAATGTAGACTCAGAATCTTGGAAGTTCTCCTCCAGTACAGAAATTCATTCAACCCTTCAACCCTTGTAGCAACATTTTGCCTGAATTGCTAAAAATAAAATAAAACAAAATAACCAGAGAAACAAAAGGTTCTGCTTGTCACATAGAGTACCTGGGAACAGAGTGAAGCAAAAGAAATCTGCTTAATATGAGAACTAGCTTTAAAAACAACAATGTGGAAATTTTCAAAAAGTGCCAGAGCTGGGCTTGGGAGATCGCACCATTGTCAGTGTGTTGTTGTACAAGCATGACATTTTGAGTTTGGCTCCCTAGAATGTGTGTAAGAAAGCAGGATTGATGACATGTGCTTACAATCCTGGTGCTGGGGAGGCAGGAACAGGCAGATTCCTGGAACTTACTGGTTGTCTTGGGGAGCTTCTGGTCAGTGAGAGACCCTGTGTCTTGCTTCCATACGAGTGTACACATGTGTCCACATGAACATACATGCAGAGTTTCAGAGCTGCTTTGGGAAATCCACATTATAGATTTTCAAGCATAGACTTAATAATTCAATGGAAGTGTCTTAGTTCTCACCTAAGTATTTCTCAGGTTTTTTAAAAATAAGTTTTGTTTTTATTTCTTATATTATCAAAAACTTTTTATCTTGAATAACTTGATAATATTCCACTGCTCATTTTTCTTCTGATATGGCTGGACAGTTGGGGAAAATGCTTTTAATAAAACAAATTATTACTTATAAAAGTGGAAAAAACATTTTTGAGCTTCTTTGTGGTTTAGAACAGTCCAGTAGAATTGGAGAGGATTCGAAACTGTCCTGCCATGAAAGAGGTTTCCGTATTAATTGAACAGATAGGACGGAAGTATTTGGGAAGTTACTCAACATCAAAGAATGTAAGATTTAAATGTCACAAGGCAATATCGGGGAGGGAATGATGCAACAGTTACTGTGTGAGAGTAGAAGTGAGGGGATGATATTTGCTGTTGGGTTTTGGAAGAGGCTGAAATTGTGAGGGAGAGAAGGGAAAGCAGACCAGACTGTCAGTGTTCTTTTGTGCCTCTTTAGAGGTGGGACTTTTTTTTTCCTCTTTTAACTTCTTAGTATCCAGTAACACCTCTAACCACAGTGTTTTTCACAAAATAGATACAATGTGGCTCAGATAGACCTTTCAAAAATTGGGTGGAATATGGGGTTGTGGTAGGGTAGAGAATTTCCATAGTATCTTAGAAACTTCTTGTAATGCTGGGGTTTCTTATTTGGTTAGAATTGAGCCCATTGGGTAGTATGTTCCTTATCAAGAGAGATCGATTGATTTCTTTCTTTAAAGAGAAATGAGGAAAGGATTTCACCCTTATGTGGGCAAATACTTCAAGAGGTCAAGAAATATAAAGAGATATTTGGTACAGGAAAGTTCAGAGGATGCTTTGGGGGGAAGAGAAAATTCTTTTTAATAGTAGATCATGGAGAAGGAGACTTTTCGTTTGAATTGGTAGGGAGGGGTGAGGCTGGTCAAGAAGTCTTGCCAAACCTTTGTTCTTGGTAGACATTTCTATCCCAGTTTCCTAAGTCATGTCTGGGTGACATCTGCTTTCTTCATATACTTCCTCACCCCACTCCAATGTTTCTCATTTTATTTAATCTCTCCTTCCCTAGAACAGTGGGAGTAAATAAGTTTCCTCCTAAGACTCAACTTCTGTTTGTGATCTAGATCTTGTCCTTTCTTGTCTTGTAGGATCTTCATTTCAGGGTTGTTTTCCCATATGTAATATTCTCCTTTTCCTATTCTTTCTCATAGCACAGATACATTGTCCCCCATATATACTCCCTTAATCCCAACATTCCTTTGATTATTGTTCTTTTTCCCTTCTAGGGAAAATTCCTATATGCACTTCTTCTCAGGTCCTGTGAGTGTAACTCTTGGGTCTTCTCCCTTCCTGCTATGGTCAACAAGGACCTGACTGTGTCTAGTGGAACTTTTCCGGAACTTTCCTTGCTTCATCTCTGCTGCATATGCTGATCTTGTGCATTTGCTGTGTAAAGGTTTTTTTTTTTTTTATTATTTGTTTTCCTTTAACTGGGTATTTGTTTAATAGATATTTAATTTTAAATTATGAATTCAGGTATTGATCTGTGTAAAAATATATATCTTACCTAAGCAAAGGTACTCTGCAGCCTGCCAGGATGCTTATCTGGACACTCCCATTTCCCCAGCTCTGAGCTGTTGGCTCCTGTCTAGGTAGCTTTGTAGCTTTTCACGTGTAAGTGCCTCTCTCTAAGCTGTCATGAACCTTAGAAGAAAGAGACATACTCTTAGTGAAGTTCACAGTCACCCCTAAATATGTTCTTACCAAGTGATAGGTTGAAAAATAAGTTTTTTGAAAAAGTATTTTATTTGAGAGAGAGAGAGAGAGTGAGCGAGCATGTATCTGAAAATTAAGGTTTTTATATATTCTGCAAAAGAGTCTTTCCTTGTTTCCATGGCTTTAGCAGACAATTGCTCTTACCAGGAAATAGGCATCTTTCTTCTACTTCACAGGCATTGCTCACTTTTTTTTTTTTTTTTTTAATCTTCTTCCTTTCTTTGTGCTTTTGTTCTGCTGGGTATAGAAATCAGGATCTCAGGCATACTAGGCGGTGCTATACACTGAACCCCTGGCTCCTTCCTAAGAGCTGCTTACAATTAGTGATAACTAATCCATAACTGCTGAAATTTAGCTGTCATCTCAGTTTAATTTCACCTTAGATTTTTTTCATTTCTGTTTTGTTACATATGACAAATTAGACAGGAATGGACAGATGATAGTTCTCTGCCGGAGTCTGAATCTAAAGATTTGCTATGAGCTTAAGTAGTTAATACTACTAACCATTAGCTGTTGAAAATGTTTGTGCCATAAAATTTACTTGATTTTTATGCATGAATTTTCATTTGTTTTTCACTTATTCCTATTTATTATTTCAAACTGACTTAACTTTTCTCAGAAGTTCCTTTTAAGAAGATGCTAACAAAATTTCTCATTTTGTAGTATGAAAAATACGTTTTTATTGTTTTTTTTCCCTCAAGTTACTGCAGTACTTTGTTTCTGCCACCACTCTTTCTCACTGGGTTCTTCTATCTAGACTGCTCAAAAAGATCTTTAAAATTAGATTTCCTTCCCTCCTCCTTCCCTTCCTCTCTCCTTTTTTCTCTTCCTTTCTCTTTCTTTCTTCCTTCCCTCTCCCTTTTTTCTTGTCTTTTCCTCCCTCCCTTCCTTTCTTTTCTTTTTTTTTTTTAAATTTTTTTTTTTATTTATTCAATTGCGTGTGTGTGTGTGTGTGTGTGTGTGTGTGTGTGTGTGTGTGTGTATGTGTGTGTGTGTGTAGAACCACGGGCGAATTCGGGAACCACCATGGACAGCCTCCTCCTTGTTTACTCTGCCCTGGGATTCACAGGCTCCACCCTACCAGGACCAGAAACGCAGGCCGCCCCCGCTTCCGCCTGGCGTCTATACGTGGGATCTGGGATCCGAACTCAGGACCTTCCGCCTGCAAGGCAGAGGCTTAACCCCTGAGCCACCTCTCCAGCCCCCTTCCTTTCTTTTCTTGTCCCTCCCTCCTTTCCCTCTTTTTTCTCCCTCTTATAGCAGAAAATGACCTTGAATTTCTGATCCTGCCTCTACTTTCCAAGTGCTGGGATTACAGGTGTGCATCACATACAGGGATTAAATCAAATCTTTGTTCTTGTTTCAAATCTCCCAAAGGTCTATACATTCTGTTTTGTAGCTTCATGTTTTCTCCAGTTATACTTCTTGTCCCCCAAGCAAAGTCGTCCTTCAAAATACCCAAGTTCCATTTTCTCAGGAAGCAGCCCGCCTGCCCTCTTTTGGTGATACACAGTACTTTCTTCAGCATTCTGTTCCTTTTTCTGTAGCCTCACACCTGCCACATACTGTTGGATTTTCCAAGGCAGTTTCTTCCCACACTCTGATGTGAAAGTGGTTTAATCCTGAGTGCAGAGGAAGCTAGCCACATTTGGGAGGTTGTTAATGTAGGGCAATCCTGGCACGGGGGTCTGCTTTGCAGGATGGGTGTGGTAGCTGAGTTGCTGCTCCTGGAGGAACTGAATCTTAGCGGTTGGAGCAGTCAGTTCCGGCATTGGTGTGTTCCCCTTCTGTATTGCACAGAGCTGGGAAACCACTGAAGTCATGTGCTCTGCAGAACTTGTTTGACTGGTTTCCTCTTCAGACCCCTAATTCAGGTTCCCACCCTGATTCTTTTCTACACATGCTCTGGTCTGGGCTTGTTTTAAGGCTTACACAGTAGAGTTCTCAGTATATTCCTTCCTTTGTTTCACTGATGGCAGAATGGGAAGGGCTGAATAATTACTCCTTTTGAAAAATGTTATCAGTAGGACCAGGTAGACAGGTATGTAAATTACTGAATCCAGCCTCTAGAAGTATGTGCACAAATGTATAGTTACCATTATTTAGAACCTACTAACATCTGGTACATGTGATCACACTTGGTCTTTACACCAACCTAATGAGGCTAGATACTGTTCCTAATCCTGTATTGCAGACAGGAAGCGGAAGCTCAGGGGGTCTGTTAAATAGCATGCCATTCTTATTCTTATTTCCTTCCCTCTTTCTCAGGGAAGAAGTAGGGGATTGTTCCTTTCTTTAGCAGGTTTCAACCTCTGATCTTTTCAGTCTTTTTTTTTTTTTTTTTAAAGTCACTTGTTCTTTTCTATGGGGTGCAAATAATATGCTTCTTCCACAAACATTAAAAAGAAACAATCACTTTCTCTGGACATGCCAGAATCTCTAATTATCTTTCCATTTCCGCAGTTTTTCTTGTACCTACCCCCTCTTTCCTGGTGTGTGTGTGTGTGTGTGTGTGTGTGTGTGTGTGTGTGTGTGTGTGTGTGTGTTTTGGGGGGGAGGGCCTATAGAGGCCCAGAGGTGACTTCTGGAATCATCCTGAATTATTCTATTTCCTTGCTTTACTCTGGGGTTTGCCAAGCCTTGCCTTGCAAGGCCAGAAGTACAGACCACTATTTACACATGGCGTTTTTAGCTGGGATCTGGGATCTGTACCAGGTCCTTCTGTTTTCAAGACAGATTTAATCCCCAGCCCCTCTTTTTCCTGTTTTTAAAGTTCACATCCTACACAATAACTTATGATTCATTGAAGTAGTGTCAGACAGTGCTTGGCTACAATAGTATCTGCCATGGTAGCAGTCCAACAGCAGTAGAAGCCCTCTGGCAAACCTTCTAAGGCCACTAGATTTGCCATTTCCATCCTCTTCTGGGATCTCAGAATGGCTAGCTGAACTTTCTCTTACTTTCCTTGGGTGTGGTTGAAGACTTCTTCCTTTTTATAGCACCATCTCAAAGCCTCCACATTAGGTGAGAGGTGAACTCCCTTTGAGTGACTTAGTCAGATGTTTGTCCATCTTCCAGTTGGTTGCAGGTGAAGATCATCCATGCTGATTGCAAGGAGTTTCTTCCTTATCCTGGTTCTGGGCCTTTTTGGAGTATCTGGGACCTTAACCTACTGTGTCTTCCTCAAGGGCCTTTAAACAAAACAAAACAAAACCTACATCTTGAATGGGGCTAGAAAACCCTTCCTTATTGAAACTTGAAAAAATATTTGCAGCCTCTTTGCACTTATAGTAGTTTTTCTACCTAAGAATCATTCTTCTAGTTGCTGTAAGCTGACTTTCTGACTGAGTCTCTACAGAAGTCACGAAGGACTTTCCTCTCAGTTCCCAT
The DNA here is from genome assembly GCA_023101885.1 of Typhlomys cinereus. Lineage (NCBI taxonomy): Eukaryota > Metazoa > Chordata > Mammalia > Rodentia > Platacanthomyidae > Typhlomys > Typhlomys cinereus. The sequence goes on from JALPQD010000659.1 coordinate 19,263, forward strand.
CCTTTTCTCTTTGCCGCCATCTTTTGGAAGCACTTGAAATGTTTTCCTTTCTTGATTTGCAATTCTCTCCTGATTCTCACCTCACCAAATTTCTGTGCTCCAAGCAATCTTCTGTCTTTGCATTTGTCTTTATAACTCTGTCTCCCCCAAATGATGAGCTTTTGTCTCCACCTGAATTTGGAGCTAGCACTGGTTTCAGACTCTTAACTGCCCATAGGAGGTCACTACACGGATGTCCTCTTGACATTTCAGGCAGAACATGTTTCAGGCATGAATTTCTCATCCTCTTGGGCTTTGTGTCCCCATCTTGTTTAATGGCATCATCTTTTCTTTAGTCATCCATGCCACAAGTCACCGAGTCATTTTTAAAAATAACTTTTCTATTTCCTTTTATAGAAGTTTCTGTAAGTTTGCCATACATGGTACATAGTGCTAGATTTTTTTTCTTTTCTGGAACCGTATGTGAGTGTGGGGTTTCCCTACATAATGGATAATAATAATACTATTATTTTTAATTTCTGTCACTCTGGTAGGTAGAAATATTATTTTAATTTACTCCTCTTGGATTGGTAGTAATACTGAGAAGTTTTCATGTAACTATTGGCAATTTTTTTGTTTCTGTTAAGAGTTGCTGCTTTTGTTTATAGTCTTTTTCTAGGGAATTTTTGTCACTTTATTTCAAACGTTTAAAATATGTGTTAATAAATATAGGAGAGTGTTATTAGTAGTTACGTGCTACAGTTTCCCCATCTAGTTTCTTTTTTTCTTCTTGGATCTTGTTATGTAGCCAAGGCTGGTCTGGAACTCACAGCAATCCTCCTGTCTCAGTCTTTTGAGTACATTTCCGTACGCAGCTCGGTTTTATTTTTTTAAGGTAGGGCCTCATGTAGCTTAGGTTGACCTCAAACTCCATTTGTTCCCAGGTAGACCTAGAATCTGTAATCCTCCTGCTTTAGCCTCCCCAGTATCTGGGATTATAAGTTTGTACCATTACACTAGCTCAGTACATTTTAAAAAATTAATTAATTTGTGGTGCGTGTGTGTGTGTGTGTGTGTGTGTGTGTGTGTGTGTGTGTGTGTGTGTGTGTAGAACCATGGACGAATTCGGGAACCACCATGGACGACTCCACCTCCTCCTCGTTTACTCTGCCCCGGGATTCACAGGCTCCGCCCTACCAGAACCAGAAACGCAGGCCGCCCCCGCTTCTGCCTGGCATCTATACGTGGAGTCTAGGATCCGAACTCAGGACCTTCTGCCTGCAAGGCAGAGGCTTAACCCCTGAGCCACGTCTCCAGCCCCGAGACAGGGTCTTAACTCCTGAGCTTTCTCCAGCCTTTTTTGTTTGTTTGTTTGTTTTTGCTTGACTGAAATGACTTATTGAAACATTGGTATTTTTTTGCTAGTGAAAATTTGAAAGACTCCATATAAAAGCTCTTCTGAAGCAGATTTGCCTGAGTCATCCTTCACAGTCACTCCCGATTAGGAAAAAGTAAAAGCTTATTTTTTGGTGCTTGGCCTGTCATGAGTTAGGCAAGTGTTTTACCACTGAGCTCCAGCTCCAGCCCTCTTTCCACTTTTTATTTTGAGACTGTGCAAGGTGGCCTTGAACTTACCCTGTACAGCCCAAGCAGTTCTTGAACTTGATATCATCCTGTCTCCCCAAATAGCTGGGATTACAAGACTGTGCCATCAGACATGACCAAGAGAGGCTTCTTACCAGGACAAAAAAGGCCTTGCATGATGCAGCCTGCTGGCTTTTAAATATTTTCTACTTTAGAAATATGTGGGTTTTTTTTTTTTTTTTTTTGCTTGTGAACAAGTTTGTTTGTATGTGTGTCTTATCAGAGGGCACCTGTGTGGTTGTGGAGGCCAGAGGGTAACTTTGGGAATCATCCTGGATTGCTTCTATCTCCTGTTTGATATGTTCTGGGATTTCCCAGGCACAACCTTCTAGAGCCAGAAGAGTAGTTTGCCACCACTTCCACCTGGCATTTTTATGTGGGATCTGAACTCAGGTCCTTCTGCTTTTGAGATGGAGTGTTAGCCCTTGAGTCATCTCTACCACCCTAGTTTATTTATTATTATTATTATTATTATTATTATTTATTCAATTGTGCGTGTGTATGTGTGTGTGTGCATGTATGCTTGTATGTAGAACCACGGACGAATTCGGGAACCATCATGGACTGCCTCCTCCTTGTTTACTCTGCCCCGGGATTCACAGGCTCCGCCCTACCAGGACTGGAAACACAGGGTGCCCTGGCTTCCGCCTGGCATCTATACGTGGGGTCTAGAATCCGAACTCAGGACCTTCCACCTGCAAGGCAGAGGCTTAATTTTTTTTTAATAAATATTTTATGCATTTCTTTGAGAAAGGGGGTAGGGGTGGGGGACACACATATATACCTCATGGACTTCCAGGAATCAAACTCAGGTCTTAAGGTCTTTGAGCAGACATCTTACTACTGAGCTATCTCACTGGCCCCTAACTACATTCTTTAGAATTGCTATAATTTATGTCACTTTATGTCTAATTACATGTTACATATCATTAAATAACTGGTTATTTTGAGTTTTTGTTTTTTATTGTTATGTTCCTAAAGGAGTAATTTGTGTGTGTGGTTTTAGGCATTAATGTGTTAAGCATGGGTTCTATCATTGAGCTACATTTCCAGTTCTTGTTTTTAAAAATAGTTTTTCCTTGAGTCAGGCAAGGTGACACATCTGCATAATCTTAGCTCTCTGGAGACTGAGGCAGGAGAAATGAAGAGGGAGAGCATTTGAGTCCAGCCTTGACTACATATTGAGTTTAGGCCAGCCTGGAATACAGCATGAAACCCTGTCTTCAAAAACAACACCCCTTGGCTGGAGAGATGGCTCAGGGATTAAAACCTTCCCTAGCAAACAGAAGGTCCTAAGTTAGGATCCCATGCCAAAACAAAACAAAATAAAAACAGCCCATAGTAGTATGAACCTATAATCTCAACACTTAGGAGATGGAGAGAGAAGGAAGAGTTCAGGGTTGTTTTTCAATACTGCTGTATTGAAATTCAAGTTTACTGAGACTATAGCAGAGATCCTGCCTATCAAAAAAAAAAAAAAAAAGTGACCTTAAATTAAGCTTCTTACACAGCCCACTTATACTTGAGATTCTCTGTTGGAATCACAGCATGTGCCACTTTACCTTACATGGGATGTGCTTAATAAATAGATTCTATTCATGAAAAATGTCATTGAGGAAAGTGTAATTTAATGTTTTTCCAATTAGGTACATTAATTGCCATTAAAATACAGGACATTTCTGTTCTCCAAGATTCCTTGTACTCATTGTACTTTATTGCACCAGCCTGAGGCAACCACTCATTTGCATTTTGCTGTCTTTTAAGAATTTCTTAAAACACAGCTACAGCTGTGTTCCAATCTGTCCTGGTACTCATTGTGTAGCCCAGGTTGGCCTTGAATTTGTGGCTAATCTTTTTGTCTTCTTCTTTTGTAATTTTTTTTTGTCACTATGAAAGGATTTATATTTTATATAAGCAGAATCACAGAATATGTGCTAAGTTTTAATTTTTAAAAACTTAATTTTTTTAGAGAAGATTTGCTACATATTCAAAGACAACCTGGGGTACACTGTGTGCGCTTGTAGAGGCTCAAGGATGACTTTGGGAATCATCCTGGATTGTTTTACCTTCTTTTTGATTTGCTCTGGGATTTCCCAGGCTCTACCTTCTAGAGTCATTGCCATTTCCATCTGGTGTTTTATGTTGGATCTGGGATCTAAACTCTTTGTGCTTGTGAGGCAGAGTCTTAACTAACCCCTAAGCCATCTCTCCAGCCCCCAAAATATTATTTATTTAAAGTTCATCCATGTTATATAATATATTTTTATCATATTCACCCCTATTCCTTTATTTTATCCCCCTCCACTCCCTTTGGGCCCCTTCTTCTAAATGTGTTCCTCTCCTACTTTTATGTTGTCTCCTCTTCCTCTTCCTCTTCCTCCCACTGAGTTTAATTGGGTTGATCGCTGACTTTTCACCTTTACTTCCCCTTATTTCCTGCTTTTTTTTTTTATTATTTATTCAACTGTGTGCATATGCGTGTGTATATGTGCGCGCGTCTGTGTGTGTGTGTGTGTGTGTGTGTGTGTGTGTGTATGTGTGTATGTGTGTATGTAGAACCACGGACGAATTCGCGAACCACCATGGACGCCTCCACCTCCTTCTGCCCCCGGGATTCACAGGCTCCGCCCTACCAGGACCAGAAGCGCAGGCTGCCCCCGCTTCCACCTGGCGTCTATACGTGGGATCTGGGATCCGAACTCAGGACCTTCCGCCTGCAAGGCGGAGGCTTAACCCCTGAGCCACCTCTCCAGCCCCCTGCTTTTTTTTTTTTAATCTTCCCTGTGGCCTTATGAGCTACTCTACCACATACTTTGTTTTTCATGCCTTCTTCTTGGAGGACTTTTTTACATTGACTATTTGGTAAACTCATTATTCTTTAACGTTTATTGTGAATAATTTGAAGCTGGAGGGAGATTAATATTTAGGATCCAAAAAATTCTGACTTTAGAAACATTTACTTGATTATAACATGAAGAATGTAGCGATGAGTACAGACAGTGATTTAACATGGGAATTGTAGAGATGATTTTTCGGTTGTGTATTTTGAAAAAAAAAAAACCCTATTGATTGGAAAGGTATAAAATAAAATAATTTGAGAGCTGGGGAAATGGCTCGATGGTTAAAGCCTTTGCCTCTCAAGTGAAAGGGTCTGAGTTTGGATTCTCAGATCCCGCATAAAAATGTGGGGCAAATGTGATAGGTAATTGCCCGTAAGTTTACTGGAAGGCGGGACCTGGAATCTCAAGAGCAAGATGTCCGGCCAGACTACTCCTAATGGTGTGCTCTGGATTTAATTAGAGACCCAGGCTTACAACAGTAAGGTAGAAGAGCAATGGAGGATGATTCCTGATAATCATCCTTGGACCTCCACAGGCACATACACTTAAGTACTTGTGTATGTACATCTGCATACAAATGCACACCCACCCACATGCAAACACATATATACACACACAATCTATACACACAAAACATGAAAAAAATCTGAGTCTTTATGGGCATAGAGAATTTAGGTTAGGTGTTAATTCCATTTAGGGATAGTGAGACCATTCATGGAGAATAGCTATATTAAATACTTTTCTCATTGTTGTGACAAATATACCATGGAAAAGCAATTTAAGGAAAAAAAGTTCTATTTCAGCTCATGGTTCAAGGATATAGTTCACAATGATGGAGGAGTCATGGCAGCTCGTCACATTGTGTCCACAGTCAGAAATCAAAGAAAAATAAATGTTAGGGATCAGCACTTGTGGAATGGTGCTGTCCATATTTAGGGTGAGCGTTCCGGGGTCAATCAATCTAATCTGAAAACTCCCTCACAGACTTGTTTATAGGTTTGTCTTCTAAGTGAGTTTTAGATCCTTTTGACAGTATTAACTAATGAAATATTGTTCATTTGGAGAAAGTTCCGAGATGAGTAAGAAAAATGTGAGGTGTTGGGGGAAACCTTTACCTTCTAAGCTGTCTCACAGCCCAGACTGAAAAGACCTTTAACGAGCCTTATACTTAGAGATTGTAGGAATATTGCTAGGGCAGTCAAGTATCAGAATTGGTAAAAGAGCTGTATTGGTCAATGAGTTATCTTTTATTCAGAGGTTTATTTATTTTAATATTTAAACTTTTGAAAATTTTGTAATGCTGGGGATTAAACCTAAGACCTTTCATGCTAAGGATATCTCTGAGCTGTATCTTTAGTCTCAGAGACTTACTTTGAAGTATATTTATAAAGATAAACTAAATGCTTTTTAAATTTTTAAAATTTTATTTATATATTTGGTGTGTGTGTGCGCGCGTGTATCAGAGTGTGTGTCCCTATGGAGAACCAGGGGTGACTTCAGGAATCATCCCAGATTCTACCTCCTTTTTGCTTGCCTCTGGGATTTCCCAGACTCCGCCCACCAGGGTTTGAAAGAAGTACAGGTGGCCTGCCTTTCCACCTGGTGTTTTTACGAGAGATCTAGGATCTGAACTCAGGTCTTTCTGCTTGTGAGGTAGTTTTAACCCCTGAGCCATCTCTCCAGCCCTTATTAAGTTTTGTAAAAAAAAGTTTAATGTCTGAGTTGAGAATCATTGGTGGATTAACAGTGAACTAAAATGTCTAAAACCCCATTAAGTAGACAGGACATGAAGACTCCCAGCCTTTTTTTTCCTTCTTGGAATTTCTGAAATTTTGACCTATTAGATAGTCCAAGGGTACCCAGCTTTGTTGAGGATTTGGGGTGATGTGGTACAGTGAGAATTTCAGTCTGTCAATAATCCTACCATTGCCACTTAGTTGACAGTGTTCTTGAGTAAGTCTCATTTTTAATTTGTAAATGAGTAGATTATGCAAATGAGAACCAACCTTTGAGTAAGCTTTTAGGCAATTAAAAATACTTTTAAATTCTTGCATGCCTGTATGATATATATGCATACATATATACATGTTGTGTTTTATTTTGAGGATTGAATCAAGGTCTATGTACATTGTCAGTATGTGCTCAATCACTGAATTGTATTCCCAACTGAGTTACACTTCTAAAGACCTCTTCTAAGGAATTAATTCTAACATTCCATATGAAGCTATTCCTTGCAATATTATTTAATGATTGGAAATACTTATAAATGACATAAATGAAGGTGACTTGTTAAGCCATAGGAGGAATTTTTGTCTAACTTAAAATTCTTCAAAAACTATGGAATATGGGAACTATCCATACAGTTTTTATATTTACACTAGGAGTGTATTAGTAACTCACATTTTGTAATTCTGTGATTTAGGCAGAGAATATTTCATATGAACTGTGGGGAAGGACTGAAAGAGTTGGTTGTATTTTGGAATTCAATTCTAAATTGCTGAAATCAAGGTTATAATAGGACTGGTGAGATGACTCAGTTGGTAAAGTACTTGGTACAAAAGCATGAGGACCTGTGTCTGATCCTTAGTACCCATGTAAAAAGCCAGTTATGGTGATACATGCCTGAAATCCCAGGGGAGATGGAGATAGAAAGAAAGAATGTCTTGGGGCTTAATGGAAAGCCAGTATAGTGAAAGTGAGCTCATGTTCCACGAGAGACCTCTATCTCAAAAAATAGGTGAGAGCAATTGAGCAAGATTCTGACCATCAACTTCTGATGTCCACATATTTACCTATTTACACACAGACACACACACACACACACACACACACACACACACACACACACACACACAGAGAATATAGTAGCAAAGCCAGGTATGTTAGTATATACATATAGTCCTAGGACTTGGTAGGCAGAAGATCTTAAGTTGGATGATAGCCTAGAGTCTGGGCTACATAGTATACACAGCATGACAGTTATATGCTTTTGCATATATGTATATATATGTATGGATACACACACATACTGTACCTAAAATTAACATTCATAATTATAGTAATGTAGCACCCTGTGTTTACCAAAATACTTTGATTTCAATTACTTCATTCTCATAAATAAACCACTGAGGAATAACTGGGAATGAAGGGTGAGCCTATATGTGGCGGGCAATGTCTGCATTTTGCCTCTGTTCTAACTTTCTGTCTCTGCTTATTCTTTTTCTGAAATCACAGTTGGTTTTCCTATCTCTTGTTTTTGTGTGAGGCACAGAGTATCCTACCCAACAAAGTCTAGGCACAATTAGGAATGTTTTATAGTAGTTGGACTGGGCTCTGGTAATCCAAGGCAGGAAAATATATTGTGGAATTGGAGAGATGGCTCAGGGGCTAAATCAGCCTTTGCCTCCAAAGCAAAAAGCCCTGATTTCTGATCCTTAGATCCTGCATAAAACTGCTGGGTGGAAATGATGGCAGCTTGCAATTTTGGCCATGGAGGGTGAAGCCTGGGAAACCCTAGAGCAAAGCAACGAGGAGCAGTACAGAAGATTACTGATTGTCATGGTTAGGCACAGGTGTCAACTTGACTGTTGAGGGTTTGAGCTCTGGGCACATTTATAGAGAATTAGTAGCTGAGTTAAGCAACTCAGTTACTAAGTCAGAGCAAACCTGAAGGAGATTGTCTAGTTGCTGGGGAAGGTCCAGCCCATGGTGGGTGAGACTAGGCCCTGGAATAAATCATGGAGAGCTGGCTGAGAGAGTTGGCATCCTTCTGTTCACTTGGCCAGACATGCTGGTCTGGCAAGTAAGGATCGTCCCTCTGTCAGTTGTTATGTGGTGATGGTGGCCAGTTCCCTCGGCCCTGGTGTTGGTGTGTGCTCTCCCTTCAAGCTGGACTGAGAACTGTAACCAGACTGTCATAAGGAAATAAATCCCTTGTTCCCTTAAGCTGTTTGATGGTCATTTATCAGCAATCATGCAGGTGGACTACAACACTGATAAATTATTTATCCTTGGGCCTCCAAGGCACACACTACCCAAATACTCTCTTATACATACGCCCTCACATATGTACACATACACCTGCAAAAAAAAAAAAAAAGTATACTGTGCCGTTAACTCTTATTTGTTCTCTGTGTCCCCCACCCTCCCCATCCCCCCTGTCTTTTGTATTGTAGAGAGCTGTATTTAGCTTAGGCTGTTGTTGCTAGTTTTGTGCCTGTTAAGGAGAGTCCAGTTAGACTGTCCCTTGAGAGTTAGAGTTGCCAGTAATGGTTTGCCAGCATGATTTTGTCCATATCCTTTACAACAGTAAAATATTGGAAAAAACATGATATAAGTCCTTGGAATGCATCTACTCCTTTCCCACATTGTATAGTGAGTGCCCCCTCTCTCTTGTTCTGGCTCTTGCAAAGGTTTAGTTTGAATTTTGTAGGCATTGAAAATTGGTAGCTGATTTGGTGGCTATGGCAATTCTTCTGGAAAACTTACTTTTACCTTCCCTTCTGACAGTCTTTCCTACTGCTTGCATTAGGTATAGAAAACAGCCAAAAAAGTTCATCCATCCATGTACCCATTGCTTTATTTGGGGTGCTGCAAAGGAGAATAGATTTGAAAATGAAATATATAATGACTTCTGTAGAATTTGAGGAAGATAAGGGAATTGTTTTCTTTTTTCCTTTTAATGTGTGTTTGTGTGTGTGTTGTGTACATTTATGTGCACATGAAGGTATGCTTGTCTGTAGAGGCCAGAGGGCTTTTGCATGTCTTCTTTCTCACTTTCACACATCACTTGTATATGTGTGATGTGCATGGCATTTATGTATGGGTTTGCATGTGTGAGTACATGTATGTGTAGGTAGGTGTACGTGTGTGTATAGATCTTAGGATGATGTTGGAAATCATTCTTGATTCCTCTTCTACCGTATTCCTTGAGTCTGGGTCTCTCAATCAGACTCAGAGTTCTCTAGTAATCTTGTCATCCAGCTTGCTTTGGAAATTTCCAGTTTGCATCTTCCACGGCTAGAATTACAAGTGTCTTCTCAGACTACTCAAAATTACATAGGGAGGGATCTGAACTTTCTGGTCTTCTTGCTTCTTGTATACAGCAAGCACCTTACTCACTGAGCCATCTCCTGGCTCCTCCCTTACTTGGTTGAGACAGATTTTACTGAACCTGGAGTTGGCCATTTTGGCCAGACTGTAGCCAGCCTATCCTTGGGATTTACCCATCTCAAGTCCCCATTGCTGGGATTAGACTGTTTACATCTTCATACTGGCACAGCAAAGCATTTTACCCACTGAGCCATATCAGACCTTCTGTTTTGTTTGCTTTTTAAAGATTCTGAGCAGTATTAATTTGAAAATGTGAAATTAATATAGTAAATTTTCTTTTGAAGTATACAAACAAGTAGCAGTTTATTAAAATCTGAAAAATTCATAGGTTGATGATTTTGTTAACATAAAGGATATATATATAAATAAGAACCAAAATTAATGACATCTATAAAAATGCCATAACAAAGCCCATTATTTTGTTTGCTAACAGAATATTCATAAAAATAAGATACATAAACAGGATAAAAAACTGATTTACATATTATTTGGCCTGTTTGTCTTGTGAATTGTTAGTGTTTTTCTTGTAAACATTTTTTGTGTATATGTGGTATATTCAGATGTTTTCTCATTATTCTTACTATTAATTTTTTTCCCTGAGACAAGGTCTTACTGTATGTATATGTATAAATTCCCAGCTTTTGCTTTTGAAGATTGGGAGCATAGGTGGAACCTGTAATTAAACCTGGCTTTTCACCAGTTTTGTCTGTCTTTATTTTTATTAATTTATTCATTCATTGTTTTACTATGCTTGGGATTAAATCTAACACCTAAGATGAGGCAAGTGCTCTATTTTTATTTTTTAATTTGGCTCTTTAAAGATTTATTCCTTTGGTCAAGCAAAACAGGAAGGCATCTGATATTTTGGAAAAAAATTTTTTTTCAGTATGGTGAAGAATGAGGGTAATATTAACTTTGTATAATTTGAGCAGAATAATTTTTTTATTTTTATTTTATTATTTATTCAATTGTGTGTGTATGTGTGTGTGTGTGTGTGTGTGTGTGTGTGTGTGTGTGTGTGTGTGTGTGTAGAACCACGGATGAATTCGGGAACCACCATGGACGCCTCCACCACCTCCTTGTTTACTCTGAGCAGAATAATTTTAAGTTAGAGATTTTTACTTTGGGACTCAAAGTCAATGAACCACTGAGGGCTGGAGAGATGGCTCAGGGGTTAAGACTCTGCCTCACAAAGCAGAAGGTCCTGAGTTCAGTTCCAGGTCTCATGGAAAAACTCCAAGGGGAAATGGCAGGTTGCCTGCACTTCCTTCTGACTCTGGTGGGCAGAGCCTGAGAAATCCCAGAACAAAACAAAAAGAAGGTAGAAGCAATCTAGAATGATTCCTGAAGTCACCCTTGGTCCCCCACAGTGACATACAGTGCCCTCTGGTACACACACACACACACACACACACACACAAACTTAAGAAAATGTATGAAACTCATTTTTAAATTATTTCTACCTTTTTATTCTTTCATACATAAATGCAGTGATTTATTGTCTTTTCACCTGTAACTACAGTCAGTTGGCTGTGTCACCCTGGGGAGAAAGTAGCATTCATCCTCAGCATTTAAGGTCCCACCCACAGATCAGAGCTGATCAGATTGGTTGTGTGTGGAAATGGATCTTAAAAATGTGTTCTTTTATTCTATTTAAACTTGTCCAAGGACAATAGAAAATAAAATCAATGAGGAAGAATTCTGATGACTGTCTTTTTTATGCCCTCCTGTACAGGTGGATGGAAGCATGCCTAGGAGAGGATCTGCCACCTACTACAGAACTGGAGGAAGGGCTTAGAAATGGAGTCTACCTTGCCAAACTAGGAAACTTCTTCTCTCCCAAAGTGGTGTCCCTGAAAAAAATCTATGATAGAGAACAGACCAGATACAAGGTGAGTTCTTTATGTGGTGCTTAGGTTTCTGTGAGCTTGAGAGAGGTTAGTTAGCATGCTTATGCTGTATGAGATCCATTGGGAAATATCTGTAAAGTATGTGTCTGTTCCAATGAAGTAACACCTTTGAAATGCCTAGCAGTATGGAAGGAAATTGAAAAGCAATATGTAGCAATAAAAGAACTTTGGGTATCTGTATTTCTGGTTGAATTCTTATGACAGTGGTATCTAGAAATTATCATGGTTCTAGGTTAAAATTTTTTCATTCTTAGAAAGTAGAGGAAGTAACTAGGGGAATTACCACTTTAAATCTAATTTGAATCACATGTTACTATGGCAACTTCTGAAAAAAATCATCATCCTATAATATTGGAGTGTAAGGTAAAGTTTCAGTAAACCAAGATTGAGTGAAAGGGTTTGATTACTGTAGCTTAGACCTAAAAGACTGTTAGGTTGGGATGTTGCCAAGCAAGAGTGGCTGACTCTTACATCAGACCTAGTCATATTGTGCTAAGACCACAAGTTGTTTGGGAAGGGCCTTACATTTTATATCTAAATTCAGATAAAGATGATATAGATCCTTAGCTAGAATTAATGTCTGTATTAATCAGCTGAAAAGAGAAAATCAGGAGGAAAGAGTTACTTTATTCATTTCAGTCTGTCTTTTTGTTCCATTCTGTCTGTAGAAAGGAACAAAGATGCTCATCCCATGCTTGTGAGAAAAGGGTTTGTGGATGAGAGACAGAGAAAAGAAGGACCAAAGAGAGAGAGAGAGGGAGAAAAGGGGAAAGAAAAAGGAAGGGGAAAAGAAGGAGGCGATTTAGAGTCATGCTACCAGAGGTCCCCCTCCCTTCAACCATGCCTCTCATTCTAACAGCTTATTCAGCTGTGAGTTAAACAGATTAATCACTGATGAGTTTAGCACTCCTAGGATCAGTCATCTCTCAGTACTGCTATCTGGGGACTAAGCCTTGTGAACCATGCATCTTTGAGGGCACTCCAGATAAAAACAGCAACAGTATTTTCTTACTTTAAAAAAAAGCAAGAGGGCTGGAGAGATGGCTTGGGGTTAATTAATACTCACAAGCAGAAAGTCCTGAGTTTGGATCTCAGGTCCCACACAAAATCACCAGGCAGAAATGGTGGGGTCTGTACTTCTGGCCCTGGAAGGCAGAGCCTGGGAAATCCCAGAGCAAAGCAAAAAGGAGGTAGAAGCAATCCAGGATGATTCACAAAAATCACCCTTGGTCCTCCACAGGGACACACAGTGCCCTTTGATACATGAAAAAAATTTTTTTAAATAAAAGTTAAGCCATTTATGTTGAGTTTTAAGTAAGCAGCTGTTAGAAGATATCTTTAGAGATGTTTATGTACCAGAATAGCAACATATTAATAGAGGTTTTTTTGGGGGAGGGGAGGGTGGAGTGGGGAGAAACTTTTGATTTGTAGCTCTGTCTTGACCTGGAATTCTTGTTGTAGCCCGTCCTGTCTGTGACTCCTGAGCACTAAGATTACTGGCTATACTTCCATGCCCAGTCTTATATTAATTTTTATTTTAAAATATTTTATATCTGTTTAAGAGAGAGCAGGTACATGCAAGCTTGTGGCACATTTGTGGAAGTTGGTTCTTTCCTTCTGCCATGTGGTCTCTGGATTGACTTCAGGTTGGCGGATTTGTATGTAGGCACTGTTACCTGCTATCGCTGACCCCCCCCCCCCTTTTTTAAAGAATGTCAGAATTTAATGAATCTCTCTTCTGTGTGGCTTCGAGCCATCAGGCAGTCAATCCCGCATCCTTCTCCTGGAGCTTTCACATCCCCAGAACTTGGTGGTCGCCCGATCCTACCACATCAGTGATGGGGGCAGCTCCCACCTTGCTTTTGGCAACACTTTGTCTCCTCACTGACCAGTGTCCACAGTTTATTGAGGTTGACAGTTGGACAGAAGCGCTGGTTCTTCTTTAAGTGGTAATGTGTCATACCAGAGTTCCCAAGTAACTTAGATGATATTTGTTGAAGTTGATCCTGTGTAATGTATGCCACCAGCATTACTATGGCCTCCTGGGTGCTTCTGGTGCTTGCCGATGCGATGTGGCTATGGCTCACGTGGCCTGGAAGTTTCTGGGTCTTCCGTCTAGATGGCTTGGCAGTGGTTGAAGAAAAGAAAGAGCTGACCCTAATTAAAAAAATAATTTTCAGAAGTATTTAAAAATATTTTGTTTATTTGAGTGTGTGTGGAGAGGAGGGGGACTGTGCCACTGCATACGTGCGGTGGTCAGATGGCACTTGTCAGAAGTACATTTCCTTCTTCCACTATATGGACTCTGGAACTTGAACTCAGGTCACAAGGTTTGCACGCGGGCTATCTTGCTGTACCAGCAGTGTTGTTTTTTAAGTCCTGTCTCTCTTTAAAGTAATCTTGCTCAAAAATAGCAGACAAAGGGATTTGGGGATGTTACTCAGGAGTAGAGCTTACAACTAGCGTGTGGAAGACCTTGGCTTGGATTCCTAGCACTATTTAAAAAATAAAAGATAGAGGTTAACAGATTATTTTATGAGAGTCTCGATGGGTATATTTTATAGTAGCTGTGATTTTTTGGAATATTTGGTTCGTCCAAGTATCAAACTAATCTTAAGTGATTCATGTGTCCATTGTCATAATCTTTACAAGATGTGTAAAGTGTGTTGTAGATGGAGAAATTCAAGTTGAAAAGGCAAATAAATGATTTGTCTCCTGTTACTAGTAGAGAGCCAGGCTGAAAACTGAGTTGGGGACAGTGGAGCTCAGACACACACTGCACCAGAGACCCTCTTCAGGCAGTTTCCAAGTGAGGGCAGCTGAATATTTAGCTTCTTAGTATTGAAATGGGAGCACAATGACCTTGGAAGAAGTGTTATAAAAGTCTCACAGAGAAACTTTGCAAGAAGAATTTTTATTTAGTATTTGCCAACAGTGCCTAATCCTCTCATATTTCTTCTAGGCAACTGGGCTTCACTTCAGACATACAGATAATGTGATCCAGTGGTTGAATGCCATGGGTGAGATTGGATTGCCCAAGGTAACTTATCTGATAATACATGTTTCTGACAGTTTGGACAAAATAGTTCTTATTCAACCTAAAATTATTCTGCAAACCTTTATTCATTTGTTTATCTTTGTCTTTTGAGATAGTGCTTACATTGTAGCTCAGGCTGGCTTTGAGCTCAAAACCTTCCTGCTTCAGCCTCCAGAAAGAATATTGGAAATACAGGTGTTCCCAGCATGTCTGCCTAATTTCTTTCTTTTTCCACCTCCTCCTTTTCCTTTTTCTTTTCTGTCTTTGAAAATTAAAAGATTCATTTTCTTTGCTTCGATTTAGGAAAAGAATTTTTGAAAATTTTTTTTTTATTATTTATTCAATTGTGTGTGTGTGCGTGTGCGCGCATGTGCGTCTGTGTGTGTAGAACCACGGACGAATTCGCGAACCACCATGGACGCCTCCACCTCCTTCTGCCCCGGGATTCACAGGCTCCGCCCTACCAGGACCAGAAGCGCAGGCTGCCCCCGCTTCCGCCTGGCATCTATACGTGGGATCTGGGATCCGAACTCAGGACCTTCTGCCTGCAAGGCAGAGGCTTAATCCCTGAGCCACCTCTGCAGCCCCGAAAAGAATTTTTTTTTTTAAAAAAAATACTTCCTGTATGTATTTTACCTTACCCTGGAGAAGTTCCCTATGATGATATTTTGACTCAATCAGTTGTAGATGTACATTATTGTATGTTTCTTTTTACCTCCTTCCCTCCCTCCCTTCCATTCTTTGCCTCCTTCCCTCTCTCTCTCTCCCTCCTCCTCCCTCTCTTCCCCTCTGTCTCTTCCCCTCCCTCCCTCCCCCTTCCGCTCCCCCTCCCTCCATCCCTTCCCTCCCTCCCTCCCCTCCCTTTTCCTCCCTCCCTGCATCCCTCCTTCCTTTTCCCTCCCTCCCCTTCTCCCTTCCTCCCTTCCTTCCTTCTTGGTGCTGGGGATCAAATTCATGACTCTTGCATATGCTAGGCAGCCATTCTGCCTCCTGGATTACATCCCCAGCCCCCTCCCCCTTTTTTTTGATAGAGTCCCATTACATAGCCTAGGCTGGCCTTAATCTCTGAGTGTTGGAATTGTAGGTGTGAGCCATTATGTCTGATTAATTTACATTAAAATGGCTTTTCTTAACAGAAGTTCACTTGAATGAAGATGAGTTTTTCAATGTGAATTTACTATTTTAGCATATATAATTAATGTTTTTTATTTAGTCACAAAGTTAGCACATTAGAGAATTGACCTTTGCCAACATAAGGATATATTTTAGAAATATCATCTTTCAGTTTCAAAGTAATCACATTTGGGTGGAGAGATGGCTCAGAGGTTAAAGCCTTTGTCTCCAAAGCAAAAGGACCTGCGTTTGGACCTCTCGATCCCATGTAAAGATATTGGTAGAAATGCTGGAGAAGGGCTGGAGAGATGACTCAGGGATTAAGACTCTTGTCTCACAAGCAGAAAGTTCTGTGTTGGATCCCAGGTCCCACGTAAAAACACCAGGCAGAGAGTGGAAATGAGGGCCTGCACTTACTTCCTACCCTGGTGGATGGAGCACACTAGATAAATAAATACATTTTAAAAATTAAATGCCAGCAGCCTTCGATTCCAACCTTGGAAGGCGGAGCCTGGGAAAACCCAGTCAAAGCAGTAAGAAAGCATAGCAATCCAGTGTGATTTACGAAGTTACCCTTTCACCAGCATATACACTCAAGTGCCCTCTTCTACACATCAACCCCCTCCAACACACAAAGTAGTGACCATGGAAGTCATTGCATATTTTAAATTGTCAGGCAAGATAATGACACTTTTTTTAAAATAGTGTCTGTTGTTTTAATATAAAAGTGATGTCCTCTTAGTGTTTTACTGAGTTTATTTAGTGCTGCCCTTAGTTGTGGTTTATCCAGTAGTTATCCATTAAGGCCATGTTGTACAGCCATTCTTAGAAACCCAGCTACCTTTTTATTTTTCTTTCCTTTCCTCCTTCCTCCTTTATTCTTGTCTTCCTTTATTTTTTCTTTTTTTGTCATTGACCTAAGAACTTGGTATTTCTAGGAATTCATTGTTCACTTAAATAATAATCAGGAAAGCACAAGAAAAAATTCTTAAAATATTTTTTTCAGCAATGTTTAGAAAAAAATTGATAGGCTGGAGAGATGGTTCAGGGGTTAAGACTCTGCCCCAGAAGCAGAAGGTCCTAAGTTTGGATCCCAAGTCCATGTAAAAACTGTACTTCCTGCTTTGGTGGATGGAGCCTGGGAAATCGCAGACTGAAGCAAGAAGGAGGTAGAAACAATTGAGGATGATTCCCAAAGTCACCTTGGTCCGCCACAGGGACACAAAGTGCCCTCTGATGCACACACACACACACATATACAAGCAAAATAAATAATTAAAAAAAAAAAGGAAAAATTAATAGCAAGCTACATGTTCTTTTTTAATTTTTTTATATTTATTATTTATTCAATTGTGCGTGTATGCGTATGTATGTGTATATATGTATATGTGTGTGTGTAGAACCATGGACGAATTCGGGAACCACAATGGACGCCTCCACCTCCTCTTTGTTTACTTTGCCCCGGGATTTACAGGCTCCGCCCTACTAGAACCAGAAACGCAGGCCGCCCCCTCTTCCGCCTGGCGTCTATACGTGGGGTCTAGGATCCGAACTCAGGACCTTCTGCCTGCAAGGCAGAGGCTTAACCCCTGAGCCACCTGTCCAGCCCCTACATGTTCTTTCACTAGGATATTATTCATGTGGAAGCCATCCAATACTACTACCATTAAAAATGGTCTTTGATGTATTAAGTAAGAGAAGAGAAGCCAGTTACAAGGTTATAAGAGCTTGTGTGTGGCTAAGATGAGATCACTATATTCATATAAAAACACAGTGGGTTGTTATGAAATCTGTAAGAGGATCCTTTTTCATTTCTGTGTGATCTGATAGAAGTGGTTTTTATTTTCTTTGTGCTTTCCTGTAGGGAATGAATTTTCATAACTAAAGAAAGAATAAGCATAAAAGTGAGATTTGGAAGATAATATTTTTATTTGCTCTTTGCCTGTTTTATATGTGCATGCAATATATCCTCCTATTTCTACTGCCCACCCCCGTGTTCTCCCTCTCACCTTCATATTCTCTTTTGTTTATTTGCTTTTTAAAAATAACTTACTGAGTATCATCTATGCTGCCTGCATGCATGGGAATGTGAGGTGTCCACTGAAGCATGGGCAGCCTACCAGCAGCCACACCTGAAGAAAATAACTCCAAGTCTCAATAGCTCCTCAGCTAGTGGTGAGGCCTCCTGAACCCCTCCCCCACTCGTGCTGGAATTTTGACTGGCTGTATCTCATGCCAGTCTATGCAGGTAGCCACAGCTGCTGGGAGTTCATGAGTGCCCCTGCCATGTCATATCAAAAGACAGTGTTCACCATATCCTTCCTTCTTGCTCTCTTCCAGCTCTTATATTCTTTTTGTTATTTCTTCATAATGTTATTTGAGTCATTGGTAGTTGTTGATAAAGATGTCCCATTTAGGACCAATCATTTATCAGTCACTTATTCTCAGCACTTTGACTAGTTTTGAGTTTGCATTAACCACTATCTACCGCAGAAGCAACTTCTCTAATCAAGGTTGAAAGCACTACTAATGCATAGAAATAAATATTTAGTAGTAATTTTACATTATTCTTTTAGCAAAACAACAGTATTAGCTCCCCCCAGGGTATATCACTTCCCCAGCTTCGGGCTTTTGACCAGGTTTACAATACCAGGCAAGAATTCCCTCTTGGGAGCATACCTCAAATCTAATCAGAAAGCAGTTGGTTACCCTAATAACATTCATGCCATTATTATACCAATAGGCACATCTTACCTGGCAGGCAGGTTCTGATTGAAACCACTAATACCTTTTCTCCCTCATCAGTCTGTGTGTAGCACCTTCAGGCGCTATGAAAGCTAGCTAGCAGGGAGGATGTTTCCCAGTCAGTTCCAGCTTGATTCATTATGTTCTACAAACCAAAGTATGTGGTGTATTTAGTAGTAGGGTCTTACTGTCTAGATATGATGGGTAACAAAGAGCTGTAGAGATAGCTTGTGTTGTTTTGGGAGCCTTTCATCACTAATAACTCCCAGGGATGTATCCATGTCCAGCACTGAGATCTCCATTTCAAAACCCATGATTTCTGGGAGTGGCATAGGCCATTTGTGCAGGGTACCTTTGTTCAAACATTTTTTTCTTTGTTTATCCCTTCTTAAACCTTTGATTCCTAGTATTCCCTTAACTCTAGTTTTGTTCTTTTTTTTTTTTTTCAGAGCAAAATGCTTTATATTCTCTTTTTTGTCACTGCTGTGCTTGAGAATTAGCTCCTGCAAATTTCAGGAAGTGTATTACATAAATTTGTATGGTTACTTGACTTTACTGTGTACCTATAGTTTCCTGTTTCCTTTTTTATTTTAATTTTTTTATTTTATTTATTCAGTTGTGTGTGTGTGCACGTGTGTGTAAGTGTGTGTGTATGTGTATGTGTGTAGCACCATGGGCGAATTCGGGAACCACCATGGACCACCTCCACCTCCTTGTTTACTCTGCCCCGGATTTACAGGCTCCACCCTACCAGGACCAGAAACGCAGGCCATCCCGCTTCCGCCCAGTGTCTATATGTGGAGTCTAGGATCCGAACTCAGGACCTTCCACCTGCAAGGCAGAGGCTTAACCCTCGAGCCACCTCTCCAGCCCCCGTTTCCTTTTTTTAAATTTTTTTATTATTATTTATTCAACTGTGTGCATGTGCGTGTGTATGTGCGCGCGCGCGTGTGTGTCTGTGTGTGTGTGTATCTGTGTATGTGTAGAACCACGGACGAATTCGTGAACCACCATGGACGCCTCCACCTCCTTCTGCCCAGGGATTCACAGGCTCCGCCCTACCAGGACCAGAAGCGCAGGCTGCCCCCCGCTTCTGCCTGGCGTCTATACGTGGGATCTGGGATCCGAACTCAGGACCTTCCCCCTGCAAGGCGGAGGCTTAACCCCTGAGCCACCTCTCCAGCCCCCCCACCCCCGTTTCCTTTTTTATATAGTATAAAGTGCTATATTTTAGTATGAAATACTGTTCAATGCATCTATAACTTCCTCTTTTTAAATATACATATAGTATTGCTGCCAGTGGGCAATGGCAACTTAACCTCCTTTGACGGTATTCAGTGCTCCATTAGTATTTGCTATTGCTAATAGTATTGTTACTACAATTTTTTTTTAAATGATAGTGGGGTTTTAACTCTGGCCCTCATACATGCTGGGAAAGTATTCTAGCACTGAAGTATATCTTCAACGTTTTTTCTTTCTTTCTTTCTTTTTTTTTGAGATAGAATCTGCCAGGTTGCAGAGGCTGTCCTTCAACTTACCCTGTGGTCCAGGCAAGCCTTGAACTTGTGATATTCCTGCCTTAGGCTCAAAATTTTAACAATACCCTGTCCTCCTAATCCAGTCCCTCCTGAAATTTTCATTTATTTAGCTATCTTCTCTTCCATCCACTGTTAGAACAACCTCCCAGCCTACTTCTCCAGCTCCCATTCTTCCTACTTTCAGCATTTCCTAGGTCCTTTCTCCAGTCTAAAGCCCTTTTATCTTTTGCTCCAAAACTAAGATACTTCTTTGTGTTTGATTTGCCAAGTCCAAAAGTGTCTGACTTTGAAAATGTTTATATTTATCTGATTCTATCCTCCATGGATATTTTATTTTTATATTACTTTCTAGAATGTGTTCTGCACATGTTTTGGAAGTTACAGACTGGTTCTCCTTACTGTTTCACAAACATGTGACTGGCTATTCTTCCTACTTCTTTTGGTTGGAAGATTTGTTTCTTCTCTGTTTTTTCTCATCGTGATATAGGTCTTTATTCTTCTCAAGATCATTCCGGCCAACTCATTATTCAGTGTGTTACTTTTTCTATGCACTATTACCCTTTATTCCTCTAAACCACAGATCAAGTTGTATGGTGCTGCATGGCTATGAGAAGTCCTGATTTCAAGACTCTTCCAATCTAAACCTATCTTGTTGCTCTCCTCCCTAATTCATTAGCCTGTCATATGAGTTTGGGTTTGTGTTTAGCATCAATATAATGAATTAAGGTAGATCTAGTTCCCTGCCTTCATGTGGCTTTGTATCTATGGGAGTAGCCAGAGAGATAAGCATAATCATTGGTTGATTGTGATGAATGTTACTGAGGAAAAGTCCTTACTTTTATATTCTCATTTATATCTTTTATTTTGGCTGTTTTTCTTGTGTTATCTCCTTGTGCATAGCTCATGTTTAATGTTTTATCACTTTTACCATGTCTAATTTTAACAGTTAATACAAGCAGAAGCATTTAGTATTTGTTTTTACTAATCTAGACATGGTAGATGGTACCTATGAAATCAGTAGTTCTTTTAAGCCTCATACAGTGTTTTAAACTGACTGAAAGTTGGGTTTTCTTTGCCTATGTCTTGGGTGAAATAAGTAAATAGCCTGTCTATACTTAGTGAAACTCAGCAGTTTAACTACATCAGGATGTTCTTATATTTTGTGTGTATGTGTGTGTGTCTATCAGAGAGAGCACTGTGTGTCTCTGTCAAGGACCAAAGGTGACTTTGGGATTGTCCTGGATTGCTTCTACCTCCTTTTTGCTTCAGCCTTGGTTTTTCCTGTCCACCAGGGCCGGAAGTGCAGGCCGCTGTGTTTTTTGTTTTTTTTTTTTTATGTGGGAACCAGGATCTGAATTCATGTTCTTTTACTTGTGAGGCAGAGTCTTAACTTTTGAGTCATCTCTCTAGCCCTTCTTTATAGTCTTTAAATTTTTTTTTAATTCAGTAATTTTTGTGAATATATGTGTGTACAAATTCATGTGAATACTTGTGTGTGTGGGTGCATATGTGCATGGTTTGGAGGCCAGAGATCAACATTAGTTGTCTTCCTCAGTTGCTCTTCATCTTAATTTTTGAAATAGGATCTCTCTCACTAAGCCTAATACACACCAATTCTGCTAAGTTGGCTGGCCAGCAAAGCTCCAGGGATCCTCTCTGTTCACACTGGGATTGTAGGCACTCACTGTTGCACCCCTACTCTTTTACATGGGTGCTGGGGATCTAACTTAGGTCCTCATGCTTCTGCTTGTTTATTTAGCCATCTCACCAGCACTAAGACTTTCTAATATTTTTTCATTCTGTATTATAACATTTCATTCTTTGCAGTACTTATTACAGTGAATGTCCATTTTCTGTAATGATTTTTCCCCCTGAATGCTAACAATGTTGTCCAGAGTTTCAGTATTTTTCTCCCACTAGGAAGTCCCCTACCACTGAGCTTACTTACATCCCTTACCACACTCATATTATTGATGAATGATCAGATGAAGCCATCAGATGGGTAACTTACTCTGCTTTAATTTCTTCCTAGATTTTTTACCCAGAAACAACAGATATTTATGATCGAAAGAACATGCCAAGATGCATCTACTGTATCCATGCACTCAGGTAACCAGAGTTTCTTGTTAAAATAAGCAATTTAGGAATAACATCTCAACTGAGCATGTGTATTTTTAGTCCATGGTTTAAGAGTGAAAAAGTTTTTCCAATAGCTCCAGAATTTCCAAATAGAGTAGCATGCTATTATCCCTACAGAATAGTGAGAAACAGCTTTGTTTTGCCAGGGAAAAGAGAGAAGGGTTTTATTTATTCCCATAACAGGTAATTTTATTGTAAAAATATGGTATTGTTGGTCATTATTGACCCAGTATCTTTGTGAACTCTGGGTTTTATTCAGAATAAAGGCTTTTATTTGTGATCTAGAATCTTGCCATTGTTAAGCCATTCTTCACCCATTCATTAATTTTTATAACAATACAAGCATAAACTGAAATATAGTACAGTTTTTTATAATTATATGGAAAATTTGGTGAATGACTTAATTTTAGGTTCATATTTCTGAGAATCAACAAGATAGTACTAAATTTGAAGGAAAAGCCTAGAGAGAGGTATGGTGGAAGAGAAAGAGACAACTAATGGTGTATTAGAATAGTAGAGAAAAAGTGCTGCCTCAAGCCGGGTGACCTGAGTTCAGTTTCCAGATCCTATTTGGAGAGAGCTAACTCCCACAGTTGCTCTCTGACTTCCACACACAGCTGTACACACTCTTATACACACAATAAATATATATAAATAAATAAATAAGTGTGAGCATAGAGAATAGTCTTAATGTTTCAACAGATTTCCTTGTTAGCTGTAAGACTGAAGACAATGGAAGGAGCAGGGCAGAAAGATGAGGTTTTTGCTTGGGGTGCACATTTGGTATTTATGAGTATGTATAATATGGGTTTCTAAGAAGCCGATTGAGGGAGATGGCTCATTGGTTAAAGTCTTCGGCTTAAGCAAAAGGACCTAGTTTGTATCTCCAGATCCCACATAAGAAATGCCAGATGGATATCAGGGCCTGGAAAACCCCAAAGCAAAGCAAAAAGGTGGATGAGCAATCCAGGATGATTCCCAGTATAACCCTTGGCCCCCATTGGTACACACATTCAAGTGTCCTCTTGTACAAAAAAGTGCCCTCGCATACATATACGCTTACCTGCATGCAAAACACACATATACACTTGTACATATGTACACACACACACACAAAATAAATAAATAAATATAATATATATATATAAATATATAAAAAAATAAATATATGTAGCACAAGATCTACCACTGAGCTGCCCTCTCAGCCCTGTTTGTGGGATTTTTTGAGCTAGATGCTAGGCCTTTGAATCAGTGTGAAGAAACCTGCAGCAAATATAGTTGAGCAGTGGATTTCTTATGTTGAAGATGTAGTCATACCAAATATGTATTAAGCCAAAACCTGATTCATTCTGAACATTGCAATTGGCTTGGTATTGCATGAGACCTGTTTATGTTGATAACCTTTTGAAAGTTGTGCCTACAGTGGCTAACTGACTTTGGCAGACATAGAGACTCAGCTGGCAGAATTCCTCTCTGCCATGTTGTTGTTTTGTAGCCCCCTGATGTAACCTGGGTCTCAGGCCCTTGGTTCTTTGAAATACAGATGAGGAATTAGCTGTGGCTTTCTAATGATGGAGTCAAGAGAACAAAGTGAGGAAGTTCGCTATTGTTCTCCATTTTTTCCTGCTGTGCAGTTTGTGCTTAGAAAGTATATACAAGCAGTGTGTTCTGGCTTGGGATTTATGGTTTTTTTTTCCTTTTGTGTTTTTCCTGAAAGGTAAGTTGGCAACACTTGATAGCTTGTAGGAAGTGGGTGTAGCTGCTCAGAGCCTCTTTACCTAAGATATAACAGCTTTCAAGGCAGGTCTTTCACTTTACTGTATTGGGTGGAACTTTGTCTCTTATACCCTCTTCCTAACTTGTGCGCAGTGCTGGTGGTCATCCTCACTGCCTTGCCCATACTAGGCAAGTGTTGTCTTCCTGGTCTGTGCTGTCATTGCCTTCCCCTTTTTCAAAGTCTTAACTGGCATTATTCCAAGATAGTCTCTGTATTTCGGTTCTGCTGTAGATACCATTCCAAGTTCTATTATTCTGAATATGTGAGTATGCTCTTTTCCCGTAATGATTAAAT
Organism: Typhlomys cinereus; assembly: GCA_023101885.1. NCBI lineage: Eukaryota > Metazoa > Chordata > Mammalia > Rodentia > Platacanthomyidae > Typhlomys > Typhlomys cinereus. Next base: position 43,391 of record JALPQD010000659.1, read on the forward strand.
TTCCAAGGACTAATTTTTCGCTGAAGTAGGAGGATCAAGAGTTCAAGATCATCTTTGGCTACATAATGAATTCTAGGCTAGCCAGGGAAGAACTCTGTAGACACCTGACCTCAAAAAACAACAACAAAACAAGAACAGCAACAAAAAAACAATAAACCAACCAACCAAACAAAAAATTCTTGATTTTGGTGTTAATTAGGCTCATAATCCTTTACTTTAAATTGAGAAAAAAGTCCTTGATATTTGTGAAAATTGAGTTTAACTTTAGTATGAGCTCATTTGTTGGTAAAACTTGACAAAAACTGAAACTATTTAGAATATATGCTAAGTTTGATTATTCTTAGATTACTGTGTAGAAAAGTAATATATTTGATTAGAAGTGCTATCCTGGGCATCTTGGGATTGCTGTAGTATTTGAAAATTCTACATTGGAATATAGCTGACCAGAGACTTTAAATAAGAGATTATGTACTATGGTGGATTATGTTTACTGATCAACTGCTATGTTGTAAGGATATTAATAAATAATCTTTGACATTTCTGACTTCTTGGTTACTCTGCAGTCTTCAGAGATTATTAGATTGGCTGATAACACAGCTTTCTCGTTAGAGAACTTTCGTTGTTAAAAAGTACAGCTTAAAGAAAAAACAGATAATCTAAGCTCAATTATAGGATGACCCACTGAGACCACCTGACAACCTGTAGGCAAACAGGTGAGTCAGAGGAAATTGGAGAGTGGTGTTCACCAGTAGTTCTGATATGAAGCTAAGCTGTTTTGATTCTGAGTAAGAGAGTCTGAGTGACTGTTATAATTTCATTTATAGGTCCAGTGTCTCCCTAAAACACTCTTGATAAGGGTATACCAGATAGCTTAGTGAGCAAGGCGCCACTAGTAGACCTGACAACTTGAGTTTGATCATTGTAAGCCTGCAGGATAGAAGGAAAGAATTGACTTTTGAAGGTTGTTCTCAGACCTCTACCCATGTGTACCTTCTCTATCTTTTTGTGTCTGTCTCTTTCTATCTCTCAAATTATTTTAAAAAACCACTGTTAAATAATTTCATAATGATGGTTCCTGTCATGGTTTGGAATGAATCATTCCCCACCCCTGTGTTTGAATCCTTAGTTGCTGCTGAGTATTTAGGAAGGTTATGGCACCTTTAGAAGGGAAAGCCTTATTGGACGAAGGCAGTCATAGGGGGTGAACCTTGATGTTGGTTAGCCCCACCCTGCTTGAGTGAGTGAATCAGTTTTTGAGCTTGCAAGCAGCAGTTCTCGACTCCATGAAGGGATGTGATGTAGGCCTCCACTAGTTTCTGCCACCAGCCATGCCTTTTTTGTCATGAAGGACTGTATCTCCCCTCTGAAACTGTAAGCTGAATAAATCTCCCTTTCTCCCTTAAGTTGGGTGTTCTCTTATGGCAACAGATAAGAAAAACCAATACAGTGCCTGTGCTATTTTACCTCATATCAGTAGTAACGCCTTTGTCTTATCTTTACTAATGAAAGGCATTAAAAATGACCCACTCTTGGGACTGTGAAAGTGAGGTCCTTCATTTAACTTCCTTAAATTGTGAAAGTCACTTTTATATTTCACAATAGGAATAAGAAAAGTTTCTGGAGAAAAGCATTCTCACTAATTTAGAATGCCAGTGGGGTATATTACTAGGAAAACTGTATATGAGAACATATTACATGTACAGAAAATCATTAGCTTATTTTGCTTTGGAAAAAATTGAATAAATCTTAAACCTTCTAAAAGAACTTTAGTTTTATTTTGTGTTTTTTTTTAATTTTTTATTTATTCAAGTGTGTGTGTGTGTGTGTGTGTGTGTGTGTGTGTGTGTAGAACCAAGGGGGGAATTCGGGAACCACCATGGACGCCTCCACTTCCTCCTTGTTTACTCTGCCCCGGGGATTCACACACTCCGTCCTACCAGGACCAGAAACGCAGGCTGCCCCTGCTTCCGCCTGGCGTCTATACGTGGGGTCTAGGATCCGAACTCAGGACCTTCTGCCTGCAAGGCAGAGGCTTAACCCCTGGAGCCACCTCTCCAGCCCCTTATTTTGTGTTTTTTACCTTAAAGAAAAACACTCATATATGTATGATTGATACTCATCCCTCTCTGAGGAAAATCTGTGGTTTTGTAGCTCTTAGTTTATTCTCGGAATACTCCATGTTGTTAGTGTCTTTTTTTTTTAATTTTTTTTTATTATTTATTCAATTGTGCGTGTGTGCGCGTGTGTATGTATGTGTGTGTAGAACCACAGGCGAATTCGAGAACCACCATGGATGCCTCCACCACCTCCTTATTTACTCTGCCCCGGGATTCACAGGCTCTACCCCATCAGGACCAGAAGCTCAGGCCGCCGCCACTTCCGCTGTATTATACGTGGGATCTGGGATCGAACTCAGGACCTTCCGCCTGCAAGGCAGAAGCTTAACCCCTGAGCCACCTCTCCAGCCCCTGGTTTTTTTTTTAAGACAGGATCTACCCATATACCTCAGATTTGCCTTGAACTTAATCCCCTTGCCTTAGTCTCCTAAGGTTGGTATTACAGATGTGTGCTCCTCATCCCCAAGTTGATACATTGCTTTGGATTCTACATTTGAGCGTATTATATATGTTTTAATGTTCTGGTCAGATCTGTGAATACAGTGTGCATGACACACATTTGTTTTTAGATGATACTGAAGTTTATAGATGATTTGTAAAAACTGAACACTACCTTGTTACTTTTATCGGATTGGCTTCTGATATATTTATTTCTTTCCATCTATCCTGCTTATGTTGACGTCTGTAAAATATCTTTCTTATTTCTTCTGACTTACTGATTTGGATCTCTCTGAGCTTTAGAATCCATATAACCTAACACAGGTCTAACAGATGTTTATCTATGAAATATTGTCAGTATTTACTAATATATGTTGGCTCTAGGTAAACATAAATGAGATCTTATTGTCTCTACCTTCATGGAGCTTAGAGTTATTTTAATTTTTAAAAAGGTAAAGATATATACTGTATGTATCTTAAAATTTTAATTTAATCGGGATTAAGCTTCTATATAATATGAATTTACTTTAGCTAAGATTTATTGTCTAAATCAGTTTCATAAGACTTTTCTAGAATGTTTTGTTTCCTGAACCTTAATGATCATAGTAAGGCAGACAGAAGTGAAGAGGATGCCATCGATATTAATATAGTATCAATTCTATTTGCATTAAAATCTGATTATGTATTAAATTTGTATTGGGACTAGAACTTGAATTTATATCTGAGGGAAGTCTTTTCAATATATTGTGTGATTAACTAGGAAAATGTTTTTATGTAAAACTTAAAAACTTGGGGATGAGGAGCACACATCTGTAATACCAATCTTAGGAGACTAAGGCAAGGGGATTAAGTTTTACATAAAACACTATCTCTGTAAAGAGAACTCTCATGGTTACTGGGAGTCTCTCTTCACAGTGACTTTTTTATGCTGACTGACTGCTGCCAGTCAAGAGCAGTGGGGAGCTAGAACCAACAAGCCTCACTCTCTCCTGCACTTTGTGTCTTCTAGTTTGTACCTGTTCAAGCTGGGCCTAGCTCCCCAGATCCAAGACCTGTATGGAAAAGTCGACTTCACAGGTAAGGAGTTTTAGAGACTTGGCAGGAAATGTTTGATTTATGTGGTAAATGGCCTGAAAAGCCAACAATACTCATTTTGAAGGAGTAGGGCCTTAAAAAAAATACTCTTGCAAGGAAGATAAAAGAAATAGAAATAAATTTCTTTTTAGTACAATTAGAAGGAACACTAAACTTGGGGTTTCTGTCTCTCCTCTGTTACTTCTAATTTCTTTATTTGAATGATAGAATATAAAACAATAACATTAACATCTATCATTAACTGTTGATATGTAGTGAAAAAGGCTTTGAAAAGCCTTACGTACTCTGTCCTGCAAGCACCTTCTGAGGACAGCGAGTGGGAGCAAGCCAATGCAGAGATGACAGCTTAGCAATTTCAAAGTTTAAGCGTCTTTGGACACGTTTCTCGGTGTATTGGTCCATTTTTATTAATATAACAAAATAGTTAGGGCTCAGTAACTTTATTTAAAAAATAAAGAGTTTTAGAGATTGAAAATTCAAAATCAGGCCACCCATTGTTTTAGCTTTTGGCAAAGAAAGAACAGCAGATGGCATGATGAGAAATTGATCCCATTGCAAGACAAGATCCAGAAAGCTGGGTGGGGCCAGGCTTCCTCTGTGGGAGTTAGTTGTGAGAATACCTAATCTCTTCTGATAGGCATCTCCACTGACCTAGGGACTTCCCACTTGACCCCACGATGAGGACCAAGCCTCTAATACATGAACACTTGCAATAAACTACATTCCAAACCCTAACATTATGTGTACATGATGCAGTCAGTTACTTGGGGAGAAAAAACAGTAGTGGTTATTTATATGCAGAGGAACGTGCAAGTCTTTCAGTCGTTATTATTTTGTAGACTCATGCATTTGCAATTTTGTCACAAAACCTTTATCTGTGATATTTTTCCTTCCAGGAAAATTACTCATTAGACTCAGAGCAAGGTCAAAACTTACACATTGTTTTCTTTAACATTTGGCATTGTACCTTAGGAATAAAATAATTGAATACTAGCTAGGGATTCAGATTGTAACAACTGAGCAGTTAGTGACTTAGTCTGGAGCCCCCTTTAAAGTTTCCATTCATAAGTTTATTTTAGGAAATGGCTTTTTTTTCTCCCACATTTTATTTTTTCCTAATCATACAAGCTCAATAGGTACCCCATCCTCTCCCTCCCTTCTCCCCTCCCCAGTTGTCCCTGCTTTGCACTCTCCCTCCTTCCTCCCTTCCCCAGTCATCCCCCTCTTGCACTCTCCTCCTTCCCCCCTTCCTCCCATCCCCTGGATCATCCTTTTGTGTGAACGCCAAACCTCCCTCTGAGTCCTCCACCCTAATGAGGGTTCAGGACTCAGTGACGTAGAGGAAATGCTTCAAGTAACATTAAAAAAAACTATATCCCATAGGACCCTCTTATTGAATAGTTATGTTTGGTGCTGTTGATAATCGTGAATGCTTACTGCTGGTATGTTGTAGTGGGCATTGGGTTAAGTGTTTTATATATATTATTCTGTTAAATCCTCACAGCAGTTTGAAGAGATAGATGCTATTTTATCCCATTTTATATTTGAGGAACCTGATCCTTCTCTGGGTTATGACAAGGTGCTTAACTGGCTTGACTGGGTCTTCATTCTTTTCTGTAGAGGAAGAAATCAACAACATGAAGATCGAGCTGGAGAAGTATGGAATACAGATGCCTGCCTTCAGCAAGATTGGGGGCATCCTAGCTAATGAACTCTCTGTCGATGAAGCTGCATGTAAGATAACTTTTCTAAGTTCAACAGGGTGGTTGCTCCTCTTGAAGTAGTTAAACACTGTGGTGGTGATCTTGGACATTAAGAGTTTTGCTAGCAAGTTTAAATCTGTGGATGTAGTTTTAAATATTACTCTATAGTCTTCCGAGTTGCTGCTGTTTAGAAATCAGTGATTGATTTTAGTTAAAAATATTTAGGAATTGGGGACTGGAGAGATGACTCAGGGGTTAAGCCTCCGCCTGCCAAGCAGAAGGTCCCCAAGTCTCATATAAAAAAACGCAGAAGTCTGCAATTCCCACCCTAGTGGGCGTGGGCGGAGCCTAGTAAATACCAGAGCCTAGCAAAAAGCAATCCAGGATGATTCCCAGAGTTATCCTTAGTCCTCCACAGGAACACACAGTTCTGATACACACATACACACACACACACACACACACACACACACACACACACACACACACACACAGAGTTAATTAGTTAATTAAAAAAAAGAAACAGTACATTTTAAAAAAAAAGGCTGGAGAGATAGCTCAAGGGTTAAGATTGCCTCTCATAAGTAGAGAGTTCTGAGTTCAGATCCCAGGTCTCATGTAAAAAATGCCAGGTGGAAACTGCAGTAGCCTGCATTTTCTGCTCTGGTGGAAATCCCAAAAGAGAAATCCCAAAGAAAAAGCAAGAGTGAGGTAGAAGCAATTCAGAATGATTTTCAAAGTCACCCTTGGTTCTGCACAGGGACACACAGTGCCCTCTGATACACACACACACACACCAAAAAAAAAAAACACAAAATAAATAATAAATGAATGAATGAATGAATAAATAAATAAATAAATACTTTTTTTTTTAAATTTAGAAATCGGGGCTGGAGAAATGGCTCAGCAATTAAACCTCTGGCACACATAGACACACAATGTGAATCATATGTTGCAGTGCCTCTTGAGTTTCTTTTTCTCATAGTTAAGGGTAAACATTTTCCAGAACAAATGTTCTTTGCCAGATTCCTTCCCTCTCTTCCTTGTACAAGTATGTGGGTATGTGTAGAAGAGGGCATTGTGTGTGCCTATGGAGGCCAAAGGGTAACTTGGGGAATCATTCTTTATTATTTTCCTCTGTGATTTACCACAGGCAGAGCCTTCTTAGGGTCAGAAGTGTAGGCCAACAACATTTCTACTTGACGTTTTTACATGGGGTCTGGGATTTGAACTCAGGTCCTTTTGCTTTGGAGGTTAAAACCCCTGAGCAATCTCTATAGCCCTCTTTTCTGGATTCTCTTATGACTATTTTAATGTGAGGCTGCAAGTTTCACACGGATTATAGTAGATCTCTAGCATTGTGTATTTTAAGGGAGATTTGAGATGTGTAGGACCCAGGGAGCTGTTCCTCTATCCCACTACTTGTTACTCTGTCTGTGGAAATGAGCTTTTCTTAATAGCTATAGATTGTATATGTAGTATATATCCACTACTCTGTAATCTCAGCGCTGTGTGCTTTGTTGTTTTTTTTTTTTTTAGTACATGCTGCTGTTATTGCTATCAATGAAGCTATTGACCGTAGAATTCCAGCTGACACGTTTACAGCTTTGAAAAATCCCAATGCCATGCTCGTAAATCTTGAAGAGTGCCTCTCTTCCACTTACCAGGATGTACTTTACCAGGCCAAGCAGGACAAAATGACAAATGCTAAAAACAGGGTAAAAATGAGTTACCTTTTTATTAATTTATATTCTTTTATCATTTAATAAGATTCTATTTTGAAATTCATTTTATTGATATGAACTCTGTATGTACACACACAGACCATACACACATACCATTAACAAAATGAGGGGGTTTTTTGAAGTATAATTTATGTACAGTCCAGTTTATCCATATTAAGAAAAGAGTTCACTTTGAAATCAATCTCTACCTTCCTATTCCAACTCCAATCAACTGTCAGTCTGCTTTGTTTTCTTAATCACTAGATTTTACTTTCTAGAATTTTATATAAATGAAATTATATAGTATATAGTCTTTTGATTTTAGACTCTAATTTTTTTTTTAATTTTTTTTTTTTGTGAAGAAATTTTGAGTGTGGCCATTTAAAACTAGTAACTCTCTTTTGAACTCCTAACCCCTTGTGTGCTAGACGAATGCACTACCATTGAGCTACCACCAACCAACCAACCAACTAACCAACCAATCAACCAATAAATAAATCACTTCACACAAATTTATTAAACCCTTGAAATTGGTAGTTGAAATGTTTTGGTATTTTGGGAGGTGTTTATGTGACAAAAATGAAGGCAACCCTAACCTGTATATACTCTGTAACTCTTACAGAGCAGAGATGTTAAATTCCATGGTAGGTTCCAAAGTTACCTGCAGCCAGGTCATGCAGCTGTGACCTTTGTTTGCATTATCAGTGAGAGGCTCTAAGACTGGTACCTGCACAAGGCCGTTCTACTTTCATCTGTGATGTGTTCTTAGCCTCTGTCTCCTGAGCAAGCAGGTAGGGTTCATCCAGTGCTTCCTCCCCAGCCTTGCAGGAAGCCCCTGCTGTCAGTGACAAGTGGATCTGAGTCTTGTATCTTTGGATAACAGTCATGAAGCTTTCTGATTTATTCTTCACAGAGTATTTAAAATCATGCCTGTATTTATTTGTTCTTGGTTTTGTTCTGTTTGGGGAGAAGTACAACCATTTTTGTGGTCTTTTAAGAGACCTGAGCTAATCTGAACTCCTTATTTATCCACAGACAGAAAACTCTGACAGAGAAAGGGATGTTTACGAGGAGCTACTCACACAAGCTGAAATTCAAGGCAATATAAACAAAGTCAATAGTAAGTATGCTTGGAGCTGGAGAGGTGACTCAGCGGTTAAGCCTCTGTCTTGCAGGCGGAAGGTCCTGAGTTGGGATCCTAGACCCCACGTATAGACACTGGGGGTGGAAGCGGGGGCGGCCTGCTTTTGGTTCTGGTAGGGCAGAGCCTGTGAATCCCGGGGCAGAGTAAACAAGGAGGAGGTGGAGGCGTCCATGGTGGTTCCCGAATTCGCCCGTGGTTCTACACACACACACACACACACACATACACATACGCGCACATACGCATACACGCACAATTGAATAAATAATAAAAAAATAATAAAAAATAGTAAGTATGCTCTTGAGTTACACGCCTAAGGGATATTACAGAACAGTATAAGTGCTAATCTACTCTTAGACTTAATATGTATTTACTACAAGTATTAGTGGATTGTTTAAAATCTTTTGCTTTGTACAGTTTCATGTATTACCCTGCTCCTTTACCACTTCAGGCTTGTCTCTTCCCTTCTGCCTTTGTAGCAGTTTTTGGGGTATCTTTTTTTTTTTTTTTAAAGTGTATGTGTATGTGTGTGTGTGTGTGCTTGTGTGTGTGTGAGAGAGAAAGAGAGAGAGAGAGAGAGAGAGAGAGATGTAGAGGGCCAAGGGTGACTTCAGGAATCATCTTCTATTTCTTTTACCTCCTTTTTGCTTCCCTCTGGGATTTCCAAGTCTCTGTCCATTAGGGCTGAAAGTGCAAGCCACTGCCATTTCTGTCTGGCGTTTTGGATTGCCTTTGCACTATCTTTGAACTCTCAGCCACCAAAAGGTTTCTTTCTTTTTTTTTTTTTTTTTTTTTTAAATTTGGTGTGTGTATATGTGTATGTCATAGTATGTGTAGAGATGAAAGTAACTTTGTGGAGTTGGTTCTCTTTCTGTCTATACAAGGGTTCTAGGGATTCAACTCAGATTGTTGGCTTTTGAAGCAAGTACTTTTACCCACTCACCTAATTCTTTGTTTCTTTAAAAAAAAGTTATTACTTCAGTTTAGGGATCAGTTAATTGAACATGTTTCCTGGGAACCTACAGTCACAACAAATCCAAAGCAGCTCCCTAGTCTTTTTAAATTTCATACTATTAGGTGCATGTGCTTTTTTTGTTGTAAATTTTTTGCAGAGCTGGGAATTGAAGCAATGATATTTCATTTTAGATAAGCAGTCTAAAAGCAGTCTACTATTGAGCTTCACCCTCATCCCTACCTTTTGGCTTTCTTAATCTTCTTCCTGTTGTATTATTCCATTTCCTAGTTTTTTTGTTTTGTTTTGCCTAGGTACTGTGTATATGTAAGTGTGTGCGAGTGTGGACATGTGTGCATGTCTTTGCCTATGGAAGATCAAGGATAACTTTGTGAATCATCCTGGATTGCTTGCTTCTCTCTGGGATTTCCCAGGTTGGGTCCACCAGGACCAGAGGTGCAGGCTGCAGTCTTTTCTGCCTGGTGTTTTTCGTGGATCTGGAATCCAAACTCAAGTGCTTCTGCTTGCAAGGCAGAGTCTTAACCCCTGAGTCTTCTTTCCAACCCCTGATATCAATTCTTAAAGCCCACCTGATGGAAGAAAACTAACTTTGAAAGTTGTCCTCTGACCTTCACAAATGTACTGTGGCACATATGCACCTGCTCTTATTCTTTCTCTTTCAGCGAATATATACATAACCAAGTAAACAAATAAATAGGAAAAACCCCTGTAAAATGGAATAGTCTGACTCCTCAGTAGCTATAGCTGTAAATTCTTAAATCAGAAATGGCCTTATACTGATTTTCAATCTTACAGTACCATATTTTGCATTATGTGAAGTGCTTTCATATATATGATTTTTATTAATCTTAAACACCCTGTGTAATTCTGTAGTCCAGAACTGAGATTGTTTTGAGGCAGAAAAGGTATTCTAAGCCATTATGCTAATGTTTGGTCCTTTTCTCCTTAGCATTTTCTGCACTAGCAAACATCGACTTGGCTTTGGAGCAGGGCACTGCACTGGCCCTGTTCAAGGCTCTGCAGTCCCCTGCTCTGGGCCTGCGAGGACTGCAGCAACAAAACAGTGACTGGTACTTGAAGCAGCTCCAGAGCGACAAGCAGCACAAGAGACAGGTGAACTCTCAGGTGGAGCTATGAGAGCTAAATGCTCCACAAGTCCCATGTCCTTTCCAATACTTATATGACTTTTTTCTTTTATTCCTCTTTACTTTCAGAGCTGTGAATTTTTTTTTTTTTAATTTAAATAATGGTCCCTTTCCCCAGATACCTAACCACTCCTTCCGTTTTCCTCCACCCTCCAAAAATCTTTGGAGGAAAGTGATGGTCTTTTACATTTTTACTTCAGGAATTTCCATTTTAAAAAGGAAAAAACTTGACCCACTAGTTTTCTCTAACACTGGGAAAGGGTTCAATGTGTAGCAATTAGATGGATCGGGTGGGGTTGGACTATATGGGCTTGTTCTTAGAATATGAAGTCTTTCCTTTTTTGTCTAAATAAGGGCAAGTGTATATTTTACAATTACAATTTATAATTCCCAGCATATGCTGGTCAGAGTAAGCCACATTATTGTCCCCTAGATTCCATAAACATTTGCTCACAGAAAATTTCAGTGCTTTTTATAAAACATTTTTTTTAAAAAATGTACTGGTCTCCAGAAAGTCCCAGATTTGGTGAGGACTTTGGGCTTTAGCCAAGTGTCCATTTGGCTACATGAAATTCAGAGTGTCAGCATGTGCATGGCCTATGTCTTTTGACTACTGAGATAAAAGAGCAGCCATCAGGTTTGGAGGCTTAAATGGAGTAGTCATCTCAAGAAAATTCCCTCTGCTTTTCCTAGAGTGGCCAGGCTGACCCCCTGCAGAAGGAGGAGGTGCAGTGTGGAGTGGATGTTGCCAACAGTGCTGCTCAGCAGTACCAGAGAAGTAAGAGACCTCGCAGCTCAATGTCACTGAAGTATTCAGGAGGGAAGGAAGTTGGGGCTTGATGTCATGGAAGGGTCTGAAATTAGCATATCGCCCATACCTGAATCTATAACCAGAATAAAAAGCCAACTACTTTTTATGGCACTAGAGTTCTTTCAGTTTTAAAAGCCAAATCAGGGTCTAAGCAGACTTCACTTTGTCTAATAAACCCATCATGATTATTTGAGGGAATTATTTAGAAGAGGCAACACTTAAAAGATTAGTAAGATTTGAACTGTGAAAGAGGAGAGAAAAAATTTTCCTGATGTGGAATAATGAGAGGAAAAGGAAGTGGGAGCCAAGTACAGATAGTGAAAGATGCATTAAGAATTTTGTATTGAGGCGTTGGGGATTTAGCTCAGTGGTAGAGCGCTTGCCTAGCAAGCGCTAGGCCCTGGGTTCGGCCCCCAGCACCGGAAAAAAAAAAAAAAAAAAAGATAAGAATTTTGTATTGAAAATATAAGGTACAATGTTGGGATGATTTTGGGAATCTTTGAAGGGCAGCCTTACTTACTAAGTCATGTAATTGGGACCAGTGAGTTGGTCCAGCTAGTGAAAGGCATTTGCCACCAAGCCTAATGATCTGAATTTGATCCCCAGAACCCACACAGTAGAGAGAGAGAGTTTCCTTCCACAAGTTGCCCTCTGACTTCCCACTCATGCATCATGGCATTGCTACCCCTATGATTGACTGATTAACAGAAGTAATGTGATTTGCCAGACTCCAGGGGAAGAGAGAGCTGTTTCAGCTAGAGTGATGGTGGCATATAATGTACATGAAGAATAATGTAGACAGAAAATGTGGGTGAAAAGTATAGTTTGAAGGCTGCTTTTCATTTTTCTAAAGCAGTTCTATTGAAAAATGAACATGTTATACAGTTCAACTTTTATACAAGGCAGTGCCATTTTCCGTCCCAGACCCAATCTGGATTTTATTCAAATGTCAGGAACACGCACATGTCAAGGTAGTCAGGGAAGAAAGGACAGAGATACAGGCCATGGGGTGATCAGATGGGACAGTATTTGTGCTTATGGCCCTGTACCCCCTTTTAACCAAGGCCTGGATGAGAACAGTTGCCCCCTCACCTGCCAGTGGTGGGCTCAGTCCTGCAGGACCTGTGCCTCCAAGACTGTGACTTCCAGTGGGGGTTGGAAGTTTTCTCCTTTATGATAGGAAGAAAAGATAGGGAAAATGTGGGAGGAGAGAATGAGACAACCAAAGACAAGAATGGCCAAGGTGGGCTCTTTTCTTGAGTGTCTAAACCCAACCTTTGGTCCTGGGCAATATAGACAACCAGCACTGAAAAGGGAGGCAGAGGGCCCGACCCTTAGGAAGTACCCCCAGCACGTGGAGACTGGAGTCAGCCTTGTGCAGAGGGCAGATGTTCAAGGAAACTGAAGATGCAGGCAGTCCCAAGTGAACTAGTCTCCAGACATAGGGGACTTGGTCTTCTTGAGAAAGGAGGGGGATGGCAAGATCCCTAACAGTGGGGCAGAGTAAGGCTCTCACCAAATCAGTTCTGCAGCGTTGGCACAGTCCATCACATGAGAACCATGGGCATTGTCTGCAGATTGGAAATAGCTCACATACACAGTGTAGTGGAGGTGCCAGCTATTATCTCATAGATACCCAGGTAGTAGTGGGCATCTGACTTCTAGATGAGCAGGCATTACTACCCAGAGGACTAATGCAAAATCTACCTCTAGGATACCCAAGCAGTCTGTGACATCATCTGTGTAAACACATATGACTCTGCTCCTGCCCCCATGGCACATGGGTTCACTTTGGTCATCTGAACCTGTCCCTCAACCATAGTCCAGCCTGTGCTCAGCCAACCTTGCACATGGGTTCATAGAACTCAGAGTCCCTCTCTGTAGTGGGTAACTTGAAAAGACAGGTACTTGCTGTTTAAGAGTGAAGATTCTATCCAGGTTTGATAATATCTTTGATCTAGCACTTTCCTAACCAATATCTGGCTCAGCCACATGCTTAGTTCAGATATCAAATACTAGCCAGGGGTCTATGTCCACTGCAAGGGCATCTGAGGCCAGGTGCCCAGTAGTATAACCACTTTTGGCTTTCATGTTCAGCATGGTCCAGCCTTGAGCCTGGCTTGGTTCCTGCCCTGCTAGATCCTGCTCTGCACCGGTGGGGGTCCATGTCCCACTCTGGGGCTGTCATTGCCATATTCAGGGAGGTGACTTTTCATAGATGAGCATTCTACTGGAAGTTTCATGACTGGTGTATATATCTATAGAATGGAACTTTGTTCCCAGCACTTGGGAGCTGAGACAGGAGGATTATGTAGAATTTAAGACCAACCTGGGCTGCACAGTGAGAGCCTGTCCAAAAAATGGGGAGATCCAGAGAAAGAGAGAAGAGAGAGAGAAAGAAAAGGAAAGTAGGAAAGAGAGAAGAAAGGAAAGAAAGAAAAGGAAGGAAGGAAGGAAGAAGGAAAGAAAGAAAAAGACAAAGAAGGAAGAAAAGAAAAAAAAAAAGAAAACCCCTAGCTGAGGGCTCTCGCCTTTCTGACCTGTTTTCTCTCACAGGACTGGCAGCTGTGGCAGCAATCAATGCTGCCATACAGAAGGGTGTAGCTGAGAAGACTGTTTTGGAGTTAATGAATCCTGAAGCCCAGTTGCCCCAGGTGTATCCATTTGCTGCCGATCTTTATCAAAAGGAGCTGGCTACTCTGCAGCAACAGAGTCCTGAAGTAAGTTAACTAACTGAGACTGTGCTGGGAATGAGTAAAATGGGGTGAAAGTGAATTTAATAGCCATATCTTAGTGTACTTGGGGAGTTTTTTTTTTTTTAACAGAAACTCAATTTTCTTGTGAAACTTGTAAGCCCCTTGGCATTGGAGAATGTCTTTCATTATTGTTTTTCTTGTCTCTTCTTTGTACAGCACAGTCTCACCCATCCTGAGCTCTCCGTTGCTGTGGAGATGCTGTCTTCTGTGGCTCTCATCAACAGGGCATTGGAGTCAGGAGACATGAATACAGTGTGGAAGCAGCTGAGCAGCTCAGTTACAGGCCTCACCAATATCGAGGAGGAAAACTGTCAGAGGTGAATGTCAGAGTGAATACCTTAAGTCCATTGAGTGACGAATACAACCTCTTTCATGTGTCAACATTCCCGTTTCCATCCCAGGCTTTATGCCTTCATATTTCCTTTAAGTACATTACAGATACCCTGTATTTTTTTGGTGGTAGTGCTGGGGATGGAATCCAAGGCCCCATTCACACTAAGGCAAGTGCTCTACTTGCATCCTTTTGTCTTGTCATTCTTTGATGGAATTGCCTGATCCTAGATTGGTCGTTCTTAAACAATGTTACAGGCTTTTGACAATAAGTAATATCCTTGCATGTTTGCACTTTAAGGGAACTCCCTAGTCCAAAAATTTATTTTAGGGCCAACAAGATGGTGCGACAGGTAAAAGTGCTTGTTTTACAAGCCTAATGATCTGAATTCCACCTCCAGAACCCATGTAAAAAGTAAAGGGAAAGAACTGACTCCACAGAGTTGGCCTCTTAAGTCTACATGTGTGCCTACACATATATATCTCATGCACAAAATAATAAATAAGTTTTTTTTTAAAAAAAAAACCCTTACACTAGATTTTATCAAACACTTATGATATTTTGACATTTTTGCTCCTTGAGTAAGACACAGTCCAGAAGGTCTTCTTTTATATTTTTGCTTGTGATTGGGGCCATGCAGGTATCTTGATGAACTGATGAAACTGAAAGCTCAGGCACACGTCGAGAACAATGATTTCATTACATGGAATGACATCCAAGCTTGTGTGGACCATGTGAACCTTGTGGTACAAGAGGAACATGAGCGTGAGTAATCTTCCTGTTCCCTCAAAAAAGTCACTAGTAAAGAAGACTTAATGGGGTGGGGAGATGAATGATTGATAAAGTGCCCACCATGAAAGTATAAAGACCTGAGTTCAGATCACCAGCCTCCATGTAAAAGATGGTTATGGTTTCCCCAGTGCTGGGGAAAGATAGAGACAGGCAGATCTCCAGAGTTCATTGTCCGGCTATCCTAGCAAATGAGGGAAACATCCCAACATCAACCTGTGTCTTTTACATGCACACCTCACACCCACATAAATATGTACATTCACCACAGAAGCTGTTTTTACATACCACTCCTTGCAGGGTTTTTGACAAAAATATCGATGTCATTCAAACAGCTAATGTTGGATAGTTTTCAGAACATCAGACAACTTGCC
Source organism: Typhlomys cinereus (assembly GCA_023101885.1). Lineage (NCBI taxonomy): Eukaryota > Metazoa > Chordata > Mammalia > Rodentia > Platacanthomyidae > Typhlomys > Typhlomys cinereus. The sequence goes on from JALPQD010000659.1 coordinate 58,791, forward strand.
ACAATGAGATATATATCTAATAAGAAACAGATTTTTCAGGAGGTGAATTGAATATGATCTGTTATTGCTAATCGTTATTGCTCTAACATAAATATCAGGCCACCTTTTTATAGGTTTAGGGCATGGTTCTCTATAAGAATTTCATTTCAGACATCAGTTGTGAGCTCCAGCTTTGCAGGACCACATATTTGGGGGTTCCGCTTGCCTCCTTAGGTTCAGCTAGAATAATTAACAATCAAAAATGCTAGAGTCACAGTGACAGTGTAGTGATAAAATTACATACCAGAACCAAGCTAAAAGAGATAACATCACTTTCTCATTGTGTGTATGTGCTAGTCATTCCAGCACTCAAGAGATGGAAACAGGAAGAATTACAGCCAGCCTGAACTATATATTTCCCTAGAAAGAGAGAGAGGGAGAGAGAGAGATCTCAACATGAAGAAGTAGAAAAGAGAATTTAGATGAAATAAAAGCTAAACTATTTACCTATTTTATTTAGCGTGTGTGTGTGTGTGCGCGCACGCGTGTGCGTGTGTGTGTTATCAGAAGGCATTTTATGTCCCTGTGGAAGACTAAGGGTGACTTCGGGAAGCATCCTGAATTGCTTCTACCTCCTTCTTGCTTCACACTGGGATTTCCTAGACGCCACCCACCAGGACTGAAAGTGCAGGCCACAGCTGTTTCCTCCTGGCATTTTTATGTGAGACCTGGGATCCAAACTCAGGATCTTCTCTTGTGAGGCAATCTTAACCCCTGAACCACCTCTCCAGTCCCAAACTAACTATCTTATCTATCTATCTATCTATCTATCTATCTATCTATCTATCTATCTATCTATCTATCTATCTATCTATCTAATATAGTTCTGCTTAGTGACTGACAAATTGCAATTTGGGTCATGATTACCATCAGGTGGGTTTATGATTAGTGGACATGTCTTCAGTTGCTGGTTTTGAATTTGTGAGTTCAAATGGTCCTCCTCTGTCAGCCAACCTGAGTATCTAACACTGTAGGTATGAGTCACTACACCTGACTAGGATTAATTTTTTTAATGAATTTCTTACTTTTAATAAATTTTTTCTCTGTGCCCTTAGGGATTTTGGCCATTGGTTTAATTAATGAAGCCCTGGATGAAGGCGATGCACAAAAGACTCTTCAAGCCTTGCAGATTCCTGCAGCCAAACTTGAAGGGGTCCTTGCAGAAGTGGCTCAACATTACCAAGACACACTGATTAGAGCAAAGAGAGAAAAGGCTCAGGTGAGAGCACTGGAGTTGTTCCTTCGATTCAGAGCACTCCATCCCTCTTTGGAAAAAATAATGGGAATAATGATGTCTCCCTGATCACATCTACTTCCTGGATACCTGTAGTTTTGGCACTGAATAGACACACTGAGAACAGAGACTCTACCTTCTAGGAGTACATGGTGTTTTACACAGTTAGGTTTTTATTCTTCGACATAGGCATGTCTCTTTAGCTGAATTCTTCACTGACATAGAAGGTCCAGAAAAGTACGAAAGGGTATAAACTTTCAAAAAATGAGTAAGCCCGTATGATTGATCTTTAGATTAGAGGAAGAATAATCAGTACCTCATATCTCTTACCCTGCCCCCTTCTGTACTTACCCCTGTTTGGTGGTCTCTATTAACCCAGTGTCAAATACCACAACTCATTTTTTTCCTGTATCAAAGTACAGGCATACATATATGCTATTTTGTGTTAGATTTCTTTTTCCAACATTCTAGTGACACTCATCCTTGTGCTTACATGTAGCAATAATTAGTCCATTTCTTACTGGTTTGTATGATTACTGAAAAAAATTTTTGGTTTCCTACTAGTATTATTGTTACTACTTCTATGCATATTCTAATAGTCATAATAATATGCATGACAGATTACATGAACTGTGGGTAGGGCAGCTCAGTGGTAGAGTTCTTGCTTAGCACGCACAAAGGCTCAAAAACATCTAGTTGTCTATAGATCATAGAAAATATTTATTTAGCTTTGGTAGATAATACCATGATGTTTGATATAATAGCTTTATTGGTATTGCAGTTACTCAGCACATTACTGATAAAATCACCACCAAGCAGTTTAAGGGAACCAAGGGGGTTTATTCTCTTACGATAGTCCATTTACAGTTCTTGTTGCTGCACCTCGTATTCTGGGGGACGGCTCCTGGACATCAGGAAGGAGAAAGGTGAGTGCACTGCCGGTCCTCTGCCTCCAAGCCCCGGAGACTAACGAACAGGGTAGGGAGTTTGTCAAAGCAAGACTCGTTCATATTGGGGGCAGTAAAGCAGCTTATAAAGACAAAAGACTGCAGGGCGCAAAATGGCCAGCCAATTATATTAATAGTCAGCACAGCACACAGGATGATAGGTCAGACTCAACATATATCTGTATGGGAGACTTGCCGACTCCTATAAGCCAATTAGGGCTCTCTATAATGTAAACAGGGTTACATCCAGCACCCTAGCTCTCAGCGCCGTCTTTGGTCCCATATGCTTAGCTACGCCCTGCTCACTCCCTCCCAGACAGTTTTTCCTGGGCTGGCCCAACAGTTCTTAAGTCCAGCTTGACAGGAGAGCATGGACTATCACCAAGGGCTTAAGGGAACTGGCCGCACCATATCCATATAACAGCTGAGAGAGGGATGATCCTTGCTTGCCAGACCAGCATATTTGGTCAAGTACACAGAAGGATGCCAACTTTCTCAACCAGGTCTCTGTATTTTATTCACCTGTCCAGGGCCTAGTCCCACCCACCATGAGCTGGGTGGGCCTTCTCCGTCAGCTAGACAGTCTCTTGGAGGTTCTCTCTGGGCTTAAGTCAACCACAAATTCTCTGCAAATGTGCCCAGACTTCGAATCCTCAACCATCAAGTTGACACATGTACCTAACTATGACAGTTGGAGTATAACTGACATAATTCACCATTTTAAAATGTTTGTCAGGGCCAGTAAGATCTCTTGGCAGATAAAAGAGCTTGCCACGCAAGACTATTAAGCTGAATTCAATCCCCAGAATCCACAAGGAGAGAACAACTCCCCAAAATTACCCTTTGTTTTTCATATGTGTACCTGTACTCATAACACACTAAATAGTGTGGTTTTCCAAATAGTCATAGAATTGTGCAGCTCTTGTTATAATCACCTTCAGAATATTTTCTTCATCACCCAAAGAAATCCTGTACCCATTAGTGGTCAGTCCTTGTTTTTATTCCATTTCACTCTTCTCTGAGCAACCGTTAGTCTCCCACTCTCTCTGGCTTTTTTTTTTTTTTTTTTTTTTTTTTTTTAAATCCAGAACAGTAGAAAGAAGCATGTAATTTATTGATCTATGTAAATGGATTCATTTGGCCTTGTTTATTTAAAGTTGTATGTACCAGAACATTATTTCTTTTTCTTGCTAAGTGATAAATATTCCATTGCCCAGCTTTCCATATTTTCTTTTTCTACTTGTTAATTATGTGGATTATTTCTACTTTATGGCTATTAGGAATAGTATTGCTGCAATAGTTTTCAAAGTAATTGTAACACAAGCCCATCATTTTAAGGTATCTATTTGTCTTGCTTCCTAAATAATTATTTGTTGAAACAGAAGAGAATTTATGCCCCTTTCTAAGCTGTTCCAGTCTGGGAAGTTTCCTTTTATGAAGCCCTTAATGTTGCCTCATTGAAGCAGAATTATATCCATTTTTCTAATTGTTTTTGCTCTCCTTTGAAGTTCTTCCTGTAACAGCAACCTGTTAGGGACGATCTTTCTTCTTTTCTGACTTAGAAACTTCCTGAGGTGAGGTTCTTGCAGGGAACAGAACTAAAAGTAAATTTTTAACTCAGTGGTCAGATTGTTTCTGGGAAAACTAGAATGGAAAAACACTTTTGAGTGAGACACGTGTATTGGGATGTACATTAACGCTCATGCAGACTTTGCAAGTTTGAGTTAGGGATAGTGGTGTTAAGAGTCAATGGTTTGTAGGGTATTTAATATATTACTAATGGTTATTAATATTGTTGACAGATTCTCTTTGTCACTATGAGTATTGCTACCACCTTCACTAACTAATCATGTCACTATAGTGTTTGATGATACCAGGTTTCACTTAAGAGATACGTTATTCAGAATGTCATCTGAGTATTAAATCACAGCTTACTCTAGAGAATCTGGAAGGTAAGACCACAGTCTTTGGTTCATTTCATTGGATTGGAGTTTCCCAAACTTTTTTGATCATCAGGATACTTAAAAATTCATTTTTAAAAATGTACGTTTGTAAGTTGTAGTTCTGCTGACTGGATGATCTCTGATGTGGGGTTGGCTACAGTGATTTAGTGCAGATGGAGCTAATGATGCTTGTCTTTGCTGCCCTGAGTGGCCCAAAGGATTGCGGTATATCTGACAGGATACAGGGAATGAACTATCCACATGTAACTAGGAAAGTAGGTAGAAGGCATCATGTGTTGTCATTCTCACTTGTGCTGTGAGTTTGGCTGTTTGTTTGGGTCATGGGAGTTAAACTTTTAGAGAATGTAAGTAGAACTTGAGAGCTTGAAGCTTTTCATTTATTGTGGAGTAACTTTTCAGAGTTCATCAAGAGTAGAAGAAGACAGAGTTATAGGAAAAAATTGCTTAATATTATTGGGCCAAGCTGGTGAGCTACATATTATGTGGAATTGTCTTTTTTTAGGTATTGATGTAACTTCTGAATCCCTGTCAGCCATCTAGGAAGTAGTTTTAAAAATATTTTTATTAAATTTAGCCAGCAAAAGATCTTAAATTTAGTCTCTAGCCAGGCATGGCAGCAAATGGCCCTTGGTTCAAGGCCAGCTTGAGCTATATGACTGTTTCAAAAAAGGAAAAATTTGGGGCTGGAGAGGTGGCTCAGGGGTTAAGCCTCTGCCTTGCAGGCGGAAGGTCCTGAGTTTGGATCCTAGACCCCATGTATAGACGCCGGGTGGAAGCGGAGGCAGCCTGCGTTTCTGGTCCTGGTAGGGTGGAGCCTGTGAATCCCGGGGCAAAGTAAACAAGGTGGAGGTGGTTCCCGAATTTGTCCATGGTTCTACATACACACACATACATACATACGCGCACACACGCATATACGCACAATTGAATAAATAATAAAAATTTTCCTTTTTTTAAAAAAGGAAAATTTTAGTTTGTGGTGTTTTTGTGTGTGTGTGTGGTATTTTGTATGTTGTATGAGGTTAATGTTGACCAATAGAATGAGTTTGAAAGTATTCCTTTTATATTTTAGAAGAGTTTGTCAAATTTTTCAAGCATGCACTAAAATTCCCCAATGAAACTGTGTCTTAAGACTTTGATTTGCATAGAATACCTTTTGATTATGAATGTATCACTATGTTGCTATAGGTGAATGTCAGATTATCAAGTATTCTTCTGCCTCTTTCTCTCTACTTTCAAAGAATCTCATTGAGTACATGATTGTACACGTACAATAATTGAGTACGTGTTTCAGATCTCAAGTTTATCAGAGCATCTCAGTGGACCTATCTTCATGCTGCTTAATTTCTTTCTTCTTGCCTGAATCTGCTGTTTTCAAGACTTTCATTCAGTTGTTGCACTTTTCAACTCTAGAATTTCAGTTTGGTATGAGATGATTTATTATTTATTCAATTGTGCGTGCGTGCGTGTGTGTGTGTGTGTGTGTGTGTGTGTGTGTGTGTGTGTGTAGAACCACGGATGAATTCGGGAACCACCATGGACCGCCTCCACCTCCTGCTTTACTCTGCCACGGAATTCACAGGCTCTGCCCTACCAGGATCAGAAACGTACGCTGCCCCTGCTTCCACCCGGCCCCTGCTTCCACCCGGCCTCTATAAGTGGGGTCTAGGATCCGAACTCAGGACCTTCTGCCTGCAAGGCAGAGGCTTAACCCCTGAGCCACTTCTCTAGCCCCTGGTATGAGATGATTTAAAGTGCTTGCTGAGCAAGCAAATAACTGGACTTTGGATTTCTAGATTCCATGTAAAATGTCTAGAATTGCAGGCAACCAACCTTAAATTTCTGCTTGAAAGACAGACACTGGGAATCACCAAGTTCTCTAGCCAGATTGGCTCTATCAGTGAGCTGTAGGTTTGATTAGAGACCTTATCTAAAAAAGAATAAGATAGAGCTGGAGAGATATCTCAGGGGTTAAGTCCTGAGTTTGGATCCCAGGTCCCATATAAAAACACCAGGCGGAAACAGTGGCTGACTGCACTTCTGGCCCTGGGTAGTAGAACCTGAAAATCCCAGAGTGAAGCAAAAAGGAGATAGAAGCAATGCAAAATGATTCCTGAAGTTACCCTTGTCCTCCACAGGGATACACAGTGCCCTCTGATGCACGCGTGCATGCACACACACACACAATTAAAAAAAGAAGAAGATAGAAGAATAATTGAAGATGATTCCTAATATTAACCTTGGGCTTCCATATGCACACACATACATTAAAAAAAATAAAAAGATAAAAGAGGGCTGGAGAGAGAGCTCAGGGATTAAGACAATGCCTCTGAGTTTAGATCCCAGGTCCCATGTAAAAATGTCAGGCAGAGCCAACAGCAACCTGCATTTCCGGTCCTGGATGGGACATCCTGGAGCAAAATGGAGGTAGAAGCAATCCAGGATGATTCCCAAAGTCACCCTTGGTCCTCCACAGGGACACACACAGTGCCCTCTGATACACACACACACACACACACACACACACACACACACACACACACACACACACACACACAAAACCAAGTAAAAAAAAGAAAAGGATAAAAGGAATTTCTTTATGAGGTTTCTGTTTGGTGAAACATTGCCCTTATACTTTAATTCTCTGGGCATGATTTCCTTTAGTTCTTTAACATCTATAAAATAACTGAGTTTTAAGTCTTTATCTATTGGTCCACATTGGGACTTCTTCAGGGGTGATTTCTCTCTTGTTTTGTTTTGTTTATGGGCTCTTCTGTCTCTGTATGCCTCATCTTTTTTTAATCTGAGCGCTTGAATAATATAACATGGCAACCCTGGAAATCAGATTCCATACTCTTTAGTCACTTGCTTAGTGCTTTTTTCTCTCTTTTTTCCTTAGTATCTTGTTGTGGTTGCTTAGTCCAGCCTTCACCATTCAGTCCTAATCCTCACTTTCCTCATGCTGAGCCTGAGGGCCCATGCCACCCTGGCTATTTGGTGACTTCTGAATTCTTGGGAGGGTCTTTTTTCTTTTTTTTAAATTTTTTTATTATTTATTCAATTGTGCATTTATGCATGTGTGTGTAGAACCACAGACGAATTCGGGAACCACCATGAATGCCTCCACCTCCTCCTTGTTTACTCTGCCCCGGGATTCATAGGCTCCACCCTACCAGGACCAGAAATGCAGGCTGCCCCCGCTTCCGCCCAGCGTCTATACATGGGGTCTAGGATCCAAATTCAGGACTTTTCGCCTGCAAGGCAGAGGCTTAACCCTTGAGCCACCTCTCCAGCCCCAGGGTCTTTTTCATCATATATGTCCACCAAAGTCTCCTTGGCCAGCTAGTGATTTTCTAATGATTGGACAGGGGTTCTTTGCTGAGGAATCAGTATGGCTCTCTGCCACATGTGCATGTTAGGACACATTTTCTGCACTCAGCCAGGCAGTTTGCAATTCTGCCTTTCTCTTCACACTTGGCCAGAACTCCAGTGCAGCCAGAGGTAAAGGGTTCTTCGCAAACAAACATATATACTGTGTGTGGCCTTCTGGATTTCCATCCCAGGAATATGTCAGATCTTCAAAGCTTTCTCTAGACATCTGATCTCTAGTTTCTCCTTCTAAGCTTTTCAGTTAGTCTGCTGTTTGCCTCAACTCTTATCCAGATGTCAAGCAGTTGCCTCTTACCGTTTTTTTTTTGCCAATGTCTTAGGAGAAGACTATTGATGGTAAGTAAGCCCTAGGTCAGGTCAAGTAAGGACAGTGACAAGTGCAATCTTCTAGGAAGCCATCACATAGGTAAACAAATAACAGTTCTCCGAACAGGTGGCATTGCAAAGCCAACTACTAGTGAGCCATAAGTTCGCTCTTCTCACTTAATGATGTTCTGCTTTCAAGTTAACACTGATCACCACAGGCCTTTGGTTATTGGTTATTCAGGTTTTTTTTTAATTCATTTATGTGTGTGCGCACATGCGTGTGTGTGTGTGCACGCGCGTGTATATGTAGAACCACAGGCGAATTCGAGAATCACCATGGACCGCTTCCACCTCCTCCTTGTTTACTCTGCCCCGGGATTCACAGGCTCCGCCCTACCAGGACCAGAAAGAAATGCAGGCCGCCCCCGCTTCTGCCTGGCATCTATCCGCCTGGTGTCTATACATGGAGTCTAGGATCCGAACTCAGGACCCTCCGCCTACAAGGCAGAGGCTTAACCCCTGAGCCCTCTCCAGCCCCAGTTATTCACAGTTTTGAAAAAGCTGATTCTTGTGACTTTTTCTGCTAGTGTTTTTGTTGCTTTTATGGCTAAATGGATTCTCAGAGGTCCTTACTCTACTGTTTTCATTAACATCATTTTTTTTCTTTCACTAAAATTTAGTGCCTTTAGGACACTTGACCAAAGGTACTTATGAACTAGAGAAATGGCTTAGTAGGTAAAGGTGTGCTTGATCCATAGTGAAAGGAGAGAACTGATTCTACAAAGCTGTCCTGTGACCTTTATACAGTTTGCCCTGTCTCCACAAAATAGTAATAAATAAAACAAACACATTAAAAAGTTAGTCACTAATCAGTCATTGGCTAATAAAGTCTGACTTTGAAAATTCTCTCTTCTCCTCTCTATATACACAAATGTATACACAAATGCTTCATGAAAGTCAGTAGTGGCCAGCTAGTAAGTACCAGCACAATTATCATTTGCTAAGATACTAGAACACTTTTATTTTGTTTGATATATTACTGCTGTCTTAGCCTCTCAAACTTGTTCTTATGCTTTTGCTATGCAGCAATTAAAGGATTGAACCTAAGAGCTGGGGCCTTATGGGCTCTGCTACACCCTGATGTAGCTTATTGTATAGTTGATAAATATATCATGTAGATTGGTGTATGTATGTCTATACAGGTATGTGGCATGTGTTAATTACATATACAGTAGTTTATCTAGCACCCCAAATGCCAGTTATAAGAGAGTGACTTTAAAGGAAGTTTTTTTTCTTTTTTTTCTTTTTCTTTTTTTTTAAAGGAAGTTTTGAGGGAATAAGAAAGGGATGTTTGTGTTTATATGCATATATGTAGAATAGTCATTCTCTGGTTAGAAAAATGGCTCACGAGTTAGGATTCTGCCTCAAAAGCAAAAGGACCTGAGTTCAGATCCCAGATCCCACATTAACAAACAAATAAGCAAGCAAACAAAAAGAAACCAGTAAGGCAGAAATGGTGGTGACTTGCTCTCTTGACTCTGGAAGGCAGAGCCTGGAAAACCTAAGAGCAAAGCAAAATGGAGGTAGAAGCAATTCAGGATGATTCCTGAAGTCTCCCTTGGACTTCCAGAGGCATACCCTCTGATACACACATACTCTTGGATGCACACAAATTAAAAAATAAATAGCAATTCTTTTACTTCTCCAGACCTTTTCCATTTTAATGTTTTGCAGCTGCTTTGTCTCTTTTATCTTCAGTCCTTACTCCTTTTTTGTTGTTTATGATTTTTGATTTAAAAATTTTTTTTAATTTAATTGTGCATGTGTGCATAATGTACGTGTGCGTGCACGTGTGTATGTGTGTGTCTGTGTAGAACCACGGACGAATTCAGGAACCACCATGGGCGCCTCCACCTCCTTCTGCCCCGGGATTCACAGGCTCCGCCCTACCAGGACCAGAAACGCAGGCCGCCCCCGCTTTCGTCTGGTGTCTATACGTGGGATCTGGGATCCGAACTCAGGACCTTCCGCCTGCAAGGCAGAAGCTTAACCCCTGAGCCACCTCTCCAGCCCACGATTTTTGATTTTAAAAAAATTTTTAAAAATTTAAGTGTGTGTGTGTGTACACATGTATGTCTGTGTGTCTGTATCAGAGGGCACTGTGTGTGTCTGTGGAGCCCCAAGGGTGGTGTTGGAAACCACCCTAGATTGTGCTACCTCTTTGCTTTGCACTGGAGTTTCCCAGGCTGTGCCTTCCAGGACTGGAAATACAGGCTGTCGTCATTTCTCACTGCTGTTTTCATATGCAACCTGGGATCCAAACTTAGATCCCTTTGTTTGCAAGGCAGAGGCATAATCCCTGAACCATCTCTCTAGCTCTTTTTTTTTTTTTTTTTTTTTTTTTTTAAAGACAGTTTTAATCTGTAGCTATGGCTGGCCTGAACATCACTATGTAACCCAGGCTAGCCTTCAACTCACAAAGATCCTCCTGCTTCTGCTTCTGCCTCCTCAGCACCAATATGCTTTCTGTGTGTTTTTCATCTTTTTTCTGTTGTTTGGTCTCAGTGTTCTGTCCTCCATAATATCTAGCCCAGGCGTTTTCAGGCTCATCTCTATGAGCTAATTTTAGATGATTATGTTAGAATAAACTTGACTGAGAAGACTGAGTTTTGCTGTCTTCTATCTCTTTTAGAACATTAAGAATCTTTGCTTACATTGAAACAAGATTACGTGTGCAATCTCTCTTTTCTTCTTGATTCTGAGGAGGGTATTTCTGTGTTCGTTTTCCTAAAACATCAGTGTATTCTCTCACTTTGTACACCCCAGCTCTAGTGCTTGGAGGAATATATGTATGAAAGATTTACTTTGCTCTAGCCTGCATGGGACAGAGAATACAGAACTGAATGGTCAGGATTCTTACAGAGTTCTGCCTCTCATTGCAAGGGAGGTTGTGCTCCCAGCTCTGCTGACAGTAGATTCTGCTTAGGATATTCTATGTGAGAACTGCGTAAAAGGGAACCCAAAGTGGTTTGTTCATGGTTTTTAGGCTGCTTTTCTCAAAGACTTGGGACCTTGGTCACAAGCCTGTGGCTGACTCATTGAAGTCTCACATTGGAGCTATTGTTTAGCATTTCCAGTACTTATTTTGAGGACTCTAGAGGATTGTGTGTACTCCTTTTCTATTTTCAGTAATAACAAGTAACTGGTAATAAGGTAGTAGGTTCTACAGCCATCTAGTGGTTTATGCTTTCTTTCTATTTATCTCTTTATTTTTTCCTCTAAGACTGTGAGCTTATTAAAACTGTCACCCTATTGGGGGGTAGGGAGTGGAAAGATGACTTATCGGTTAAAAGCACTTGCTCTACAAGTATGAGTACTGGATTTCTTTTTCAAGTACCCAAATTCTAAGCCTAGCATCCCTGTAAAATACCTTTAATTCCAGCTCCCAGAGGGGTAGAGACAGGAAGATTGCTGGGATTTGCTGGCTTACAGCTGAGAAAGTATGATTCCCCAGGTTCTGGTAGACACCCTGCCTCAAACTCAGGACTTTGTACATGCTTAGCAAGCACTCTACACCTGAGCTACATCCCCAAGCCTTAGAGACATCTGAACTAAGGGCTCTTGCTCATTCTTTGAGATACTGGTCTTAACACAATCATTGAAATCTAACTGAATGTCTGAAATAGCTTCAAACTCTGACCTTCATACTGTCAGAAGTTAGACAGCTGTAATAACTGGGGGTGGTTCATAAGCTTTTCAGAATTAAAGGATAATGGCCAGATTGTTGAAACTAGAAGGTCTGAAGAGATGGCTCAGGGGTAAAGACTCTGTCTCACAAACAGAAGGTCCTGAGTTCAGATCCAAGGTCCTATTAAAAAAAAAAAAAGCCAGACAGAACCGGCTGCAGCCTGTACTTCCAGTCCTGGTGGACAGAGCCTGAGAAATCCAGGATGATGATTCCCTAGTCCACCCTTTGTCCTCCACAGGGACACACAGTGCCTTCCTCTACACACACACACACACACACACACACACACACACACACACACACACACACACAAAATAATCTTTTTTAAAAAGATGCTAGAGAGAGATGATTTCTTTTTGTGGGGAAGTGGGGATTAGTCAGGGATTCATGAAGCCCAGGATGGCTTCAAACTTGATATGTTGTTGAGGCTGGCCTTCAATTCTTTATCTTCCTGATTGCTGGGATTTGAGATATATGCCATACTGTACTTGGCTTTGGAGGAAGCTGTTTCTGAGTAATGCTTTTCAGATTAAATAAATGATCAGACTAAATAAATGGTCGCCAATAAACTATTTCACTTTTTTTGTGTATGTATCAGAGAGCCTGTGTGTGCCCGTGGAGCCCAAGGGTGACTTGGAGAATTATCCTAGATTTCACTGCCTCCTCTTTGCTTTGCTCTTGAGTTGCCCAGGCTCTGCCTTCCAGGGCTGGAAGTACAGGTGGCCGCTATTTCTACCTGGTGTTTTTTTTGTTTTTTTGTTTTTTTTTTAATTCAATTGGGTGTGTGCGCGCGCGCGCGTGCGTGTGTGTGTGTGTGTGTGTGTGTGTGTGTGTGTGTGTGTGTGTGTAGAACCACGGACGAATTCGGCAACCACCATGGACGCCTCCACCTTCTCCTTGTTTACTCTGCCTCGGGATTCACAGGCTCCGCCCTACCAGGACCAGAAACGCAGGCCGCCCCCATTCCCTCCTGGCGTCTATATGTGGGATCTGGGATCTGAACTCAGGACCTTCTCCCTGCAAGGCAGAGGCCTAACCCCTGAGCCACCTCTCCAGCCCTCTACCTGGTGTTTTTATGTGGGATCTGGACCCACATAACTCAGGACCTTCTGCTTTCAGGCAGAGGCTTAACCCCCAAGCCATTTTTCCATCCCAATAAGCTACTTTAAAAAGAATGTTAGAATCAACATAGTCCATCCATGTTTATCATTGCATTGTCTACAATATCTAAGAAATTAAACTAGTTTTTATGTTCACCAACAGAAATATGGGCAAGGAAAATGCAGTACATACAATAGAATTTTATTCAACCATAGAGAAAAATGAGATCACAGGAAAAAGGATGTAACTGGGGACCATTATGTCAAGCAAAATAAGCCACTCTCAGAAAGATAAATACCACAGTTTTTCATATGGATACTTTAAGAGCGTGCGTGTGTGTGTGTGTGTCTGTCTGTCTGTCTGTCTGTCTGTATCTGTGTGTGTGTCTCTGTGTTTCAAAAGTAGAGAATCATGAGGGGAAAAGAAAAATTTATTTTGGGTATGTGTTATATATGTATGATGTGCGTGCATGTGTATATGTGTGTGTGTTGTGTGTGTACACAGAACTAAACTTTAGTGTCATCCTCACAAGAAGAAGAGATCTTAAAGGCTAGAAGAGGGAGAGGAAAAAGAAAGTAATGAGATATATAAGACATGAACATAGAAATAGGGAGTATTTGGGAGAAGGTGTGAGACAAGTAGAGGGGCAGGAAGGATGTGGGGGAGGGAGATGAATAAGAACAAAATAAAATGACAAATATATGAAAATTACATATTGAAAACTTATTACTTCTATGTTAAAAAAACTTAAAAGAAATCTAAAACTATGTATATACAGAACGAAATAAGCCACTTCTGCTACCTCACCTTCTATCAGAAATCAACAGATCACACTGTGAAGTAATATGGTTTTGGTTAGCTGTCTTCTCATCATTTGTTGTGTTTTGTTGAGGATGTGTTTTTAAATGGTTTCTATGAACAGTTTATAGAAAGTGCCTGTGTTCATACACTACTTCACTCAACTATACTTACTAGCTAACTACTCCCCTTCCAATTGATATCTTGGGATATAACCCAATGAAAAGTTAGATGACCTGCAGTGATAGTGACTTCAAGCTTTAAATGTGACAGTTAAAATGTTCTGGTTAAAATAAGTTTCAACAGTATTAAAAACATAGGTAATCTTAGGGAATTTTAACGACCTCTGAGTAAAGGAAGCTTTCTAGATTCAGATTCTAGATTGATGGACATGCATTTGCTTTTTTCATGCCCATCAAAGCCCCTGGGTCCATACCCCATTCATCAACTTCTCTTGCCTCTTCTAACTCCTCTTGTTTTCCTGAGCCACTTGTTTGATTTCATGTGACCTTTGCTTATTACACTGAACTATTTCCCTCATGGCATGTGTCATCTTTTCGATGCCTAGCCTTTTCCAGTCAATTCAGTGTTCACAACTTACTCCTTCATATCCAAGTCATCACTCGTACTCTGATTTCATTGCTGTCTTGCTTTGTTTTTCATGATATGTAGGAAACCCAGGATGAGTCAGCTGTGCTATGGCTGGATGAAATTCAAGGTGGAATCTGGCAGTCCAACAAAGACACACAAGAAGCACAGAGGTGTATGTATCCATCTATCTCTTTCACTTATGTTTGGGTAAAGGGTGGGAGTGACCAGTTGCCCCATGTCTCTATACTTGACCAAGACATAATTTAGTGAAATAGTCTATAAACATGGGCACTTTCTAAACTATTCATTAACCATTCTCTTCTGGCACAGTTGCCTTAGGAATCTTTGCCATCAATGAAGCTGTAGGAAGTAATGATGTTGGCAAAACACTGAGTGCCCTTCGTTCTCCGGATGTTGGCTTATATGGAGTTATCCCTGAATGTGGTGAAACTTACCAGAGTGACCTTGCTGAGGCCAAGAAGAAAAAACTGGCAGCAGGTGGGTTATAAAGAAATAAATATGTACCTTAAGCCAAGCACGTGAGCATATGAGGTAGGCAGAGGTAGGGAAAAATAACAAGCTGTAGGAAAAGTATTTTAGCATAAACATTTAGATTTGTTTGAAAGGAGATATAGCCTAAGTCTTAACCGTATTTTTCTTCCTTGTAACCAGCTATGTTAACTTGATCACATTTATGACAGTTAGAAAGGATCAAATATTTAGCTGTTTATCTTCCATAAGATATCAGTAGCTCAAATTACCTAAGCCTGTGGGCAGTTAAAGTAAATTCTTATGATGGCAATTTCATGGCCTCCTCATTCCTTCACTGAGATTCTGAATGTTTGCAAATCTTACATCGGAATCTCTTTCCTGACATGTAGGTCATTGAAAAGAACAGTTGGTGTAGTTAATTCCATAATTGGGTTTTTCCACTAGTTTTTGTATTGTGGGGTGCATGTGTATTCATATGCACGTGTGTGTGGTTGGCCTAAAGTTGATATCACTACTCATCTTTGATAACTCTTTGACATTACTGTTTTGAGGCTGGGTTTCTAAACTGAGAGCTCATCCGTGAGACTAATCTGGCTAGCCAACCTTTTCTGAGGATTCCCAGGCTTTTCTTCAGGGACTAGAGTTATAGATAGATTGCCAAGTTCAACCAACATTTTAACATGGATTCAGGGATCTGAACTCGGGCTCTTTTGTTTGCATTGCAAGTTTTTTCACTGCTGAGCCATCTACCCAGCAGTTTTGTTTTTTTTTTTATTACATAATATAGCTATTCATGAGATGAAGTAGACATTACATAGCCATGATTTAATGGATACACAGAATGTCCTTTTATTACCAAAGATCCAAGGAACAGGTTTTGGGTATGGTCTTCACTTAGATAATTAAACTTGACTAGAGTAATCCTGTGGTATTGAGCATTCAGACATAGAAAGTTTAGCTCTGGGTTTTTTTCATCTTTTTTTTTTTTTTTTTTTTTTTTTTTTTTTTTTTTTTACTGCTAGGAGATAATAACAGCAAGTGGGTGAAGCACTGGGTGAAAGGTGGATATTATTATTATCACAATCTGGAGACCCAGGAAGGAGGATGGGATGAACCCCCAGACTTTGTGCAAAATTCGCTACAGCTTTCTCGGGAGGAGATCCAGGTAGGTCACCCGCCTTCAGAGAACAATCTGAGATGTGTTTCAGAGCTGGTATTAGCTCAACGGAGCAGCATTTGTGGTCAGGAGCCCTGTACTCATATGTATCGTTATACAATGAACTGTTCTGAAATAATTGTGTTTCAGTGACATGAGGAATATGGAATTTAAATTGATGAAACATCTAAATTGTATAATTCAGTAAATAAGCTGTGGTTATTAAAAAAATTTTTGAGTGATCTAGGGAGTCTGCCTTCTGACTGTTCCCAAAAACAACAGACCTAGTGTTGAGTCCTCAGTGAAGATGTAGAGATGGAGCCTATAATCACAGTTCAGTCTCAGAAATGTTAGGGGAAATTTTCATTTCTGTCCTAGAGAAAGGCATATCCTAAGTGACATTTCAGCAGGTGAATAGGAGAGGAAAAACCATTCTGGACAGAAAACACAGTGTGGGGAAAGTCAATGAAGACTGGAAAAGCAAGACATAGAAAAAAAGTAAACAGTATTGTTGACCCATTGGAGGCAGGTGCAGGAGGGAGGGACCTGTGCTGGCTGCAGAATGCAGGCTGACTCTTGATTTCTAACTCTTGTTGGGTCATGTACACCTTTGAGAATCTGTCTTAATTTGTATATCCACACTTGCTCTTAAGGAGTGTTTTGCATGTAGAACTTAGAATTTAAAATGGAGTGATAATGCCTTACTTTTGGCACATGACTTAATCTCCCACCTCCCCCTGAAAAGTAGTGGCCATGAGGTATGCATTCTTTATCATATCTGGACATTCACTTACCCTTCATTTTCTCAGGAAGAAAATCCCTCCTTCCCAAAACTTGCTATTTATGTTTCATTTAATGCAGGATATCATCCTGGCTGGTTCCTTGCAAGCCTTGTTACCTCTTCTTCTCATATTTACATTATTCTGTTCATCACCCAGATCAAAACTTTCTTGAATTGAATGTGTGTAAATCATCTGGGATCTCATTACAAAGGAGATTCTGATCCTGTGGGTAAAGCAGAGCTTGAGAATCCACATTTCTGCTGAATTCCCAGTTGGTGCTCTTGGTGCTAGTGTAAGGACTACATATATAAGCATGTCTCTTATATTAAAGAACAAAATGGAAACTCTGACATTCTCTGACTTGACCTCACCTATGTTCATGCTCTGTCCTTGCTAAGTACCTTGCAATTTAGTCTGTCACCTATGATAACATGCCAAATTCTCTAGGCTACTGAGTAAGAACCTTCCCGGTGTACATGGGGCTGAGGAAGTGTTGTACACATTGGTGTTCCAGGTTCTTGGCAAGTACCATGTGCCATTAGGATGGATGGGTATGGGAGGTAATGGATGATGTAAATGATCAACCTAACCATGGAAACCATACCTGAAGTCTTCATGTCAATTGCTCAACCGAGGATCTAGTCTAGAGTCAGTGAAGGTCACCTGTGTGCTATTGATGATGCTCTTTTGTCCATTCTCATGTCTTTAAATGTGACCAAATGCTTTTTCAGAGTTCTATCTCTGGCGTGACTGCTGCATATAACCGGGAACAGCTCTGGCTGGCCAATGAAGGCTTGATCACCAAGCTGCAAGCCTGCTGCCGAGGATACTTAGTTCGACAGGAATTCCGGTCCAGAATGAACTTCCTGAAGAAACAGATCCCTGCCATCACCTGCATTCAGGTACCTCACACAGCAGGCTGCTTCTAGAGAAGGAGAATAAACTCAGATCTTAAATTGAATGTGTGGGTGTGTTTCTTCTGTCTTCCTTTCTTTCCTTTCTTTGGACAATTACCTCCTCTTTGTGCCATTGTAAGCACTCTGCTTAATGGTGCTTAATGTTCATATAGTGGCAGTTCGGGAGCTTCTCTTCTTGTCTTTTATCACTATGTTTCTTTGGGTAAGATTTGAACCATAATAGAAAAATAATGGTTCTGTTTCAGTATCAGATAGTACAATGTCACAGAAAGAATTCTGAGTTAGGAATTAAGGCTCTATTGTTGCCAGTCAAGGAGGAACTCTAATTTCCTATCTGTAAAATGGAGACAAATATACCTCTTTCTCCTAACAGTAAGAATAACCAGTAAGTGACTCTGTGTGGCTGCATTTTAGTGTATAAAGTGTGGGGTAGAGATGGAGCTCAGTGGAAAAGTACTTACATAGAATGTAAGAGCCCTATATTCAATCTTTAGTACTTCAAAAATAAAAATAAAAACAAAATTATGTGAAGTTTTGTGCTAACATCAGGAAGTAGGATTTAGTCGTGTTCTCTTGGTCAAGATGTGGTCTGTGCTTTCTAAAGATCCTACCATCACTATTAGAAGTGCTTTTGTCTAGAGCAAGATGAGACCTTGTTTTTTAAATTCCTACTGATTATTGGAAAATAATTTCATATATATAATTTGCTGCCTTTAGTCACAGTGGAGAGGATACAAGCAAAAGAAGACATATCAAGATCGTCTAGCTTATCTGCGCTCCCATAAAGATGAAGTTGTGAAGGTATGGTGACCCAAGTAGGGTTTCTTCATCCTGAGTGTAAATGTGACATGTTTTGATAAAGACTGCTGTAAATTCCAGGATGTCTTTTCTACAGATTCAGTCACTGGCAAGGATGCATCAAGCTAGGAAGCGCTATAGAGATCGTCTGCAATATTTCCGAGACCATGTAGGTACCTTTGGATAAAGCAGACCCGTCAAACTGGTTTTGCTGCATGTCTGGTAGACAGACAAATAAAGCATTTTCCTTTTATTTGCTCCTTAGATCAATGACATTATCAAAATCCAGGCTTTCATTCGGGCAAACAAAGCTCGTGATGACTACAAGACTCTCAGTGAGTAACCGTGGCTCAGCGGTGAAGAATTGAAGCAGTACTTAGGAATCCTCAGGTCCTGGGCAGTCTCCATGGATCTCTTTGGTGGTCCTGAAGGCAAGCCTTTGGGAGAAGGATACCACTTGTGATCTAAAGTCCCTTTGCTAACATGTGGCTAGACCTCTTGTTGCTTGCTATATTCGCCTCTGTGGTAACTTAGCAATATCATACCTAAGGAGACTGTATTTGATGGTGGTTGTGTTAGCACATCTCAAACCTAAATATCTCATGTGTCACTTGAGTTGCATTTTCAGGGTAGTACTGATACTTCTGATATTTAGAATATTCTCTGGTAACGGAAGTTCTTTGTCTGATGCATGTTTTCTTTGTTAGTTAATGCTGAGGATCCTCCTATGATTGTGGTCCGAAAGTTTGTCCACCTCCTGGACCAAAGTGACCAGGACTTTCAGGAGGAACTGGACCTTATGAAGATGAGGGAAGAGGTCATTACCCTCATCCGTTCCAACCAGCAGCTGGAGAATGATCTCAATCTTATGGATATCAAAATTGGGCTGCTAGTGAAAAACAAGATCACATTGCAGGTATGCCAGTGCCAGTGGGGGGATGGAACATTTGCACTCTCTGTGGTCCTTAATTCCCTTTCTTAGTAGCCAGTGTGGAGGCTGACTTTCTTCTCCATGGACATTTTTAACTCGATCACACAGGGAGAAACCCTTGGCTTAAATTCTTTATATATTAAAGTGGCAGTAGGAATGGAATTGATTATGTTATTGAAAATAAGAGCTGGGAGATGCTCAGTGGTTAAAACGCCACACAAGCAGAAGAATCTGAGTTTGAATCCTTTGATCTCATTCAATACTGGTTAGTCATGGCAACCTTCTAGCTCAGAAGGTAGATCCCGGGGCTGGAGAGGTGGCTCAGGGGTTAAGCCTCTGCCTTGCAGGCAGAAGGTCCTGAGTTCGGATCCCAGATCCCACGTATAGACGCCAGGTGGAAGCGGGGGCGGCCTGCGCTTCTGGTCCTGGTAGGGTGGAGCCTGTGCATCCCGGGGCAGAAGGAGGTGGAGGTGTCCATGGTGGTTCCCGATTCGTCTGTGGTTCTACACACACACATACACACATGCGCGTGCACATACATATGCACACACGCACAATTGAATAAATAATAATAAAAAAATTAAAAAAAAAAGAAGGTAGATCCCTGAGCAAAGTGGCTAGCCAGATTAGTTCTATTGGCAAATTCTGCATTTAACTGGAGACCCAGCCTCAGAATGGTAAGATAACAATTGAGGATTATTCCAAATCTCATCTTGAACGTACACACACATGTACTCAACATACATATTCATCTGCACACACAGGTGCTTACTCCCCCCCCCCACATACACATTAAGAAAAAAAAACAGGATAAAGTAGGGTATTTTAGTGGAGGTCAGTCAGCACAGTGGACCTTTATGCTGAGAACTTGTTACAACATTCATGGGTTCTACTATGAAAACCTTTTGATCTATGTGTTGGTTTTTGTTTATAGGATGTGGTTTCCCACAGTAAAAAACTTACCAAGAAAAACAAGGAGCAGTTGTCTGATATGATGATGATAAACAAGCAGAAGGGGGGTCTCAAGGCTTTGAGCAAGGAGAAAAGAGAGAAACTGGAAGCTTACCAGCACCTCTTTTATTTGTTGCAAGTAAGTGATTCCTGGAATCTTAACAGGAGCCAATGACAGAAACTTTAGTTAATTTGCTTCTCAAATCCTTATACACAAATCCTTCTAGAAGTATTATCTGACTTCCACTGAGGAATATGTGCAGGACTGTTTTATTTGTCTTCTATGTATTCTAAACCTTGTTTAAAAAACTTGAATTATTATCATTTTTATTTTTGTGCAGCCTTTGTATTATATAAAAATTTCTTATCTTATTTGATTTTATTTCAGACCAATCCCACCTATCTGGCCAAGCTGATTTTTCAGATGCCCCAGAACAAGTCCACCAAATTCATGGACTCTGTAATCTTTACACTCTACAATTATGCATCCAACCAGCGAGAAGAGTACTTGCTCCTTCGGCTCTTCAAGACAGCACTCCAGGAGGAGATCAAGTATGAACGAATGATGCAATCTACAGTGTCCTTCCCACTATCAAAGATAGTGTTCATTGAGAATTAGCCCTGCCTGAGCTTTCTCTTAGTCTCAGTTAATTTGTGAGAAATACTTCAAAGGAGTCCTTTTTAAAAAAAAAAAACCAAAAACTTTTTTTATTTGTGTTTGTGTGTGTGTTTGTACCAGAGGGCACTGAGTGTCCCTGTGGAGGACCAAGAGTGACTTTGGGAATCATTCTTGATTGCTTCTACCTCCTTTTTGCTTGGCTCTAGGTTTTCCCAGGCTCCACCTACCAGAGCTAGAAGTTCAAGCTGCTGCCATTTCTGTCTGGCATTTTTTATTATTATTATTAATTATTCAATTGTGCATATGTGTGTGTGTGTGTGTGTGTGTGTGTGTGTGTGTGTGTAGAACCACGTGCGAATTTGGGAACCACCATGAACCGCCTCCACCTCCTCCTTGTTTACTCTGCCCCGGCACAGGCTCCGTCCTACCAGGACCAAAAACATAGGCCGCCCCTGCTTCTACCCAGTGTCTATACGTGGGGTCTAGGATCAGAACTCCGGACCTTCCGCCTGCAAGGCAGAGGCTTAACCCCTGAGCCACCTCTCCAGCCCCTCTGTCTGGCATTTTTACGTGGGACCTGAGATCCAAACTCAGGACCCTGTATTTGTGAGGCAGAATCTTAACCCCAGAGCCATCTCTCCAGCCTAGGAATCCACTTTTAAAGTGTTGCTAACTGCCTAGCATGGTAGTGACACCCCTATAATCCCAGCTCTTCAGAGGCAGAGATAGGAGGTTAATAGTTAATAATATTAACTATTTAACACCCAGACCAAATCTTCAGACCTGGAGCCTGGTGAAGCATTACCACATCTAGTGTATTCACCTATTTATCCCTGTCTATTCTATTCTTTTAGGATGAAGCATGAAAAACCCTTTATTCTTAAATGAAAAAAGATCCTGCAACTCATTTAAAAGCTAGATGATAACTAAACCTCAGCAGTTGATACTATAACAGTTTTTATTACTAATTGTGGATAATTTTTAAGAAATTGTCAGGAATGGTGGTGTATACATGTAACGGTAGGAGGCTGAGGCAGGAAGATCTTGAGTTCAAGGCCAATTGGGCTCCATAGAAAGACCCCCATCTCAAAACAGAACAATGCTGGGCTGGGGAGATGGCTCAGAGATTTAAGCTCTTGCTACATAAGCAAAAGACCAGAGTTCAGGCATTGGGGATTTAGCTCAGTGGTAGAGCGCTTGCCTAGCAAGCGCTAGGCCCTGGGTTCGGTCCCCAGCACCGGAAAAAAAAAAAAAAAAGATTAAAAAAAAAAAAAAAGACCAGAGTTCAGATCCCTAGAACCCTAGTTCAGATCCTAGAATAAATAAATGACAAATAGATGTGGTGGCCTGCTTTTCAATTCTAGCCATAGAAGGCAACACTAGCAATCCCTTGGAGCAAGCTGGCTAGCTGGACTAGCCCTTCAATGAGTTCTGGGTTTAATTAGAAACCTTGTTGCTAAAGAAAGATAGAAAAGTAATTGAGGATGATTCTCAGTATCAGCCTTGAACCTCCAGTACACACTCATGCACATGAAAGTGGAAAAAGACAAATATTGTTTCTTAATATTCAGCAGGGTATTGTGCTACATGCCTATAATCTCAGCACTGTGAGGCAGGAGGATCAGGAGTTTGAGGCCAGCCTCAACTACAAAGACCCTGTTTCAGAAAACAGACAATAACAAAAATGTCACATTAAGACACTGGTCCAGGCTGGGAAGCACTTGCTATACAAGCATGAGAATATGAGTTCAAAGTCCCTAGAACTCAAGCAAATCTAGGTGTGATAGCATGAATCTGCAATCCCAATGCTGCTACCACAAAATGGGAAGTAGAGATAAAAGAATCCCTAGAAGCTCATGGGCCAATTAGCCTGGAGTATGTAGTGCCTTGGCAGTACAGGTACAGGAGACTGTACCTCAAACAGGTGGAAAGTGAGGATCAACACTTAAGATTGTCCTTTGATCTCTTTCACATGTACCAATGACTTTACGTCACACATACACATATGAACACACATACACACCTAAAGCAAATTATATCATTTGGGGGAGGAGAGATACTGGTCCTATTGCGAAGGTTTCAATCATGATTCCCACCATGGTGGAAAGGTGTTATGAGTGTTGAAAAATGCTTCCAGAGAAAGACTCGCTTCCAGGAATCAGGATCTTTAACTTGGTAGATTCTGAAATTTGTTTCATTTGTATTTTCTGTCTTACAGGTCAAAGGTGGATCAGATTCAAGAGATTGTTACAGGAAATCCTACTGTTATTAAGATGGTTGTAAGTTTCAACCGTGGTGCCCGGGGCCAGAATGCCCTGAGACAGATCTTGGCCCCAGTTGTAAAGGAGATTATGGATGACAAATCTCTCAACATCAAAACTGACCCAGTAGATATTTACAAATCTTGGGTTAACCAGATGGAATCTCAGACAGGAGAGGCCAGGTATGATTATCTTAACACCTTTTCTTCCTGTTTTTTTTTTTTAATTTCATGTTTTTTTTAAAACTCTCATTGTAGAGCTGGAGAGATGGTTTAGGGGTTAAGACTCTGCCTCACAAGAAGGATCTGAGTTCAGATCCAAGATCCCATGTGAAAAAGCCAGATAGAAATGGCAGCAGCCTGCACTTCCTGCTCTGGAAAATCCAAGAACAAAGCAAAAAAAAAAAAGAAAAAAGGAGGTAGAAGCAATCCAGAATGATTCCTAGTCACCCTTGTGCCTCCACAGACACACAAGTTGCCCTCTGATACACACACACAAAAAATAAAAATAAAATAATACATGCAAATAAAATAAAAATGATTTGTAATAATAAAAATGAAATAAATGTGATAGCCCTTTTTTTAATTGTTCAAAATTCTCTGACCAGGTGTGGCATCTGGTGGCAGTTTAAAGCTAACCTTGACTGACTTTATATATAGTTGGCAAAGTTCTCTGCCACTGAGCCACAGCCCCAGTAACACTACTTTTCACATGCATAAATGGATGAGGTTACTATGAATTTACTAATATAAAATATATAGCATTTTAACACTGTAACCTCAAAGACTGCTCTCTGATCTCCCATAATGAAACTTCAGTCTACTCACAACCATATACAAATGGCAGTAATGATCCTGAACGCTGGAATTAGACACAACCTGATCTGAAACCTAGCTATTCTTTTGATTTGCTTAACAGTCTTGAACAAGCAATTGTCTTTCTCTGAAACTCAGTTTCCTTGAATCTAAAATGGGGGTAAGAGCACTTATCTTGCAAGGGTTAGTAGATACAAAGAAATCCCACATATGTATAAGCTTATGTAGTAACCCCTGATCTACATGTAACTATACTTGATCAGTAAATACTGTTATTGAAAAGAAATGGTAAAGTGTGATTAGTGACTACCCCCCAAAAAAGATAAAGTATTTAACTTATAAATGGTATATATGGTACTTTACTATAAATTTCAAGTGTTTTACTGCTTCTCACAGAATACTTGAGTTTCTCAGAATTCTTGTATCCATGGTCTACTTGTGAATGCCATTCAGCCACACTGCGACTGATTTGTATCCCTTTCTCTCTGTATCCCTTTCTCTTTGTATTAGTTTCCTGAGTCTACATGACAAATCACATGGTACCTAGTAGCTTCAAGCACTGGAAATTTAATCTTTAAAAATTCCACAAGTAGAAATCTGGGGCCATTAACATTGGGCAGAAAGCAAATAAATAGCTGGCAGGGCAGTACACCCCTGGAAGCTCTGCTAGGAAATCTGTTCTTTGCTTCTTAGCTTCTGGTGAATTTTTTCCCTCTCCTTCCCGTCTTCCCTTCCTTCTTTCTTCCATCCCACTCCCTCCCACCCTCCTACCTGTCCACTTCTGTGGGCCCCAGAGTTCCCTCTGGCTTGTCTAGTCTTGCGGGTATTCAGGCCTCTGTGGCATACCAAAGGGCCCCTCCTCTGGCCACCCCACTGATAGGGGCATTCTCCTTCACTCATCCAGTCTATGTCCTCAAGGTTTCCACTGCATGAAACGATCTCTCCTGAGATCCTTGCTAGTTTATGGGGGCATGTTGGTATGTCAGTCTTTATACTTGTCTGATAAGGACAAGTCTCATTGTAGTGAGTTCCTGGATACAGCAACACTGTCTTGAATGGAGTGTCTTGTCCAACAGTAGACCTTTTTATTTTTAGGCTCTTACAATCTTACCACCCCCTCTTCTGTAAAGTTCCCTAAGCCTTAGGACAGGGAGAGAATAGGTTGGCCTGATTCTGGGTAAGTATTGTAGGGTCATCGGTACTCTGCATTCTGGCTGGTTGTTTTTGTCCACTTCATTGCTCTTCCACTACCAGTTCTAGTGGCTTTAGCCCCTATATGTCTGTAGTCTCTGTCTCCCAGACCACATCATTGCTTCTCTGCTCTAAATCTTCCTCTGCCCCTCTCTTAGCCACTTGGTTTGAAATTAGGGACTATCTGGTATTCCAAGATAATCATTACTATTTTTTTTTTTTAATCTTGAAAGTACTAGAACCTTTGCCCCTGTACTTTATTTTGACTTTTGGTTACTATCTTTACTTCCTCTCTGCAAGTATTAGCCTATGATATATCACATTTGCCTTTTTTGAAATAATCTCAGGTATCTCAGACTAGCCTCGAACTTCCCATGTAGCCAAGGATGAACTTAAACTACTGATCCTCCTGATTTTACCTTCCCAAGTATTGTGATGACAAGTGTGCACCACCACACCTGATTTATAATGTGCTAGGGATGGAACCCAGGGCTATGTGCATGCTAAGCAGGCACTACCAACTAAGGTACAGTCCCAGCTGCTTGTGCAAGTCTCTTCTGACTATCCCAGTGTCCTCTGCTTGAGTAATCCCATCAGGGCCTCTGGTTTCAGTTACTGTATTGGACTGTCTCTTCCCAGCATCTAAAGGATGCCAGGTGATATTAATGTACTGTGTCTTTTCAGTGTCTACCAGATCTCCTTTTCCTGGTTTCCACTGCTTCATCTGCATTCATACTCATTTCTTATTCAAGCAGGTGCACTGGTCTCTTCTTTCATCTGGGACTGTCCATCTCTAGTTCACTTCCATTAGTCAAAGCAGTCTTCCAAATGCAGACCTCTTTATATATTTTTTAAAAAGTACCTATTTGGGAGGGGACTAAGTGAGGGAAGAAGGTAGAAGAGGAGAGAATGCACAAGTATGTCATAGTGTCTAGTGCAGATAAAAAAAAAAGAACAGCTTCAGGAACCAATTCTCTCCTTCCACTTCTTCCATCTTGTGGGCTTTTGAGGATGGATTCAGGTCATCGGGTTCTTGAGCATACTCCTTATCCACTAAGCTAAATTCCAGCCCCAGATCTCTTAGTTTTAATGACTATGCACTTAGAATGGCTTCTAATTCCAAATTTCTTAACAATATATATAGGCCCCTCCAAGTCCTGATCCTTACTGAGCTTTCCCACTCTCATTCTCCTCCCTTTGCCTTTTATTTGTATATGACCTTCCCTCCTAGAACAATCTTCCTCTCTCCTTTTTCTGAGATGCAGTGTCTCTGCCTTTTGAAGCCATTCTTGCCTTTTTTTTTTTAATTTTTTTTATTAGTTATTCAACTGTGCGCATGTGCGTGTGTATGCGCGCACGCGTGTGTCTGTGTGTGTGTGTGTGTGTGTGTGTGTGTGTGTGTGTGTGTGTGTGTGTGTGTGTGTAGAACCACGGACGAATTCGTGAACCACCATGGACGCCTCCACCTCCTCCTGCCCCAGGATTCACAGGCTCCGCCCTACCAGGACCAGAAACGCAGGCCGCCCCCGCTTCCGCCTGGCGTCTATACGTGGGATCTGGGATCCGAACCCAGACCTTCCGCCTGCAAGGCGGAGGCTTAACCCCTGAGCCATCTCTCCAGCCCTTTTTTTTTTTTTTTTTAGAAAGTGAGAAAAGATATTCTTTCTTTTTTGTTTGAAAAGAATTCCCTTCCTGTGATCTTCACTAATTCTGGTTAGCTTACTATTTTTAGCATATTGTTTGTTTGTTTATTTGTTTGTATTTTTGTCAATTAACCAGAGGTCTTGTATATGCTAGGTAGAACTCAATTATTGAGCTCTATCTCAAGCCTGAGTCATATGGTTATGTAATTATCTACTTGTGAGCTGCTTCCACTGAACTATAAGAACTCAAAAAAATATACTATGTTTTACTTCAGTGCCTGGCACATAATACAAAGCACCCACTTCACAGTCGAAGACCCAAGTTCGTATTCTAGCCCTTCCACTTACCAACTCTGGGTACATGAACCTTTCTGGATCATTATGATTGCAAAAAATATGGTATTTCCTACTTCAGACCGTTTCTAGATAGATGTTGCTCTAACATGGCTGATGGTCATTTCTGTTTCCCCAGCAAACTACCCTATGACGTGACTCCTGAGCAGGCTCTGGCTCATGATGAAGTCAAGACAAGACTAGACAATTCCATCAGGAATATGAGGGCTGTCACAGACAAGTTCCTGTCAGCCATCATCAGCTCTGTGGACAAAATCCCGTAAGTGCTAGTTGTGCCCCAAATAGAGCCTAATATTGATACTCTTCTGCTGTGGCACTGTTTTTCACTGTTTCACCCATTCCACAGTTACGGGATGCGCTTCATTGCCAAAGTGCTGAAGGACTCTTTGCATGAGAAGTTCCCTGATGCTGGTGAGGACGAACTGCTGAAAGTAAGACTCTAAAACTAATAGATTCTTGCCTTTCTCATAGCAGTTTAAAGAAGTTAAAATTTGTCTGACTGTAGACCATCAGGAAGTGCCTGAAAGTAGATTCCAGTGTATCTCATCCTTGACTGTGAACTTTTGAAAGTAGTTGCACATAGAAGATAGTAATTCTCCTAATAGAAAGAGTTCCTATTCAATTTGAATGCCATACAGTGTATATTAAACAAATAAAGGAAGACATATTTTTCCTGTCTGGAGTTAAAATTTCTTTGAGTACTATCTTTTCTCTGAAGATTTGCTCCCTCTACTGGTGGTCAGGTGAATAGTAGTAGTAAGCAAAAGCTAAAGTCCGCTGCTAATAACTCTTTTTCTTACTTGGCTATGCTCCTTTCTATTTATTTTTTTACTTTTTTTTAATCTGAACGCTTTTTTCTTATCTCTCCTAGTTCTCTGCTTTCCTACAGTGAGGCCTCGATTCTAGACTTTCTGTTCAGGTGAATTAATTTTTTTTTTTTTTTTTTTTGAACCTCTAGGGGAAATACTGTGACTGCCATTGAGTTCCTCTGTGGAAGAGATGGGTGTTGAGTGATTTTCAGAGGCATGAACTTGGCCTTTGGAGTGTGTAGCATGTAGATGATGGGGTTGGATTGTGCTAAATCCCGTGTAAGGATTGACTCTGGCTGTGGATGGCAGCAGTCTTGTTGTTGCTGTAACATGTGAACCTGCCCTTTGAGTACATACCTTGAACACCACCTTTACTTTCTAAATCTGTTCTTTTATTAATTACTGCTAGAGTTTTCCAGTCCCCCCTTCCAATTTTTTTTCTTTGCGTTCTAAGCCTTGAAAGAAAGTATGTTATGCATGTATGCATGTTTGTGTGTATTTTTTATTTACTTTTTCCTCACAGGACTGCATTTTCTCATTTTCATTGCTAGCAAAGTCATTTGTGGCTGACTTAGGGGTGTGGTTTTTAACACCCATAATTCTATTTCAGATTATTGGTAACTTGCTTTACTACCGGTACATGAACCCAGCCATCGTTGCTCCTGATGCCTTTGACATCATTGACCTGTCGGCAGGGGGCCAGCTCACCACAGACCAGCGCCGGAATCTGGGCTCCATTGCAAAGATGCTCCAGCATGCCGCTTCCAATAAGATGTTTCTGGGTGATAATGCCCACTTAAGCATCATTAATGAGTACCTTTCCCAGTCCTACCAGAAATTCAGGTAAGGGGAATAGTAGAAGACACTTAACAGATTCTGTAGGTGTGTTTTTATCTCTGAGGGAAAGACAAACTTAAGTCCCACCCTTTATCCGTGCTCTGCCACATGGCAGGATATTGCTTGATATGCTCAATAGTTCTTGAGAGAAATTCATGTATTAGTTATGAAGGGAATTTCACATGCCATAGAAAGCACTTCTTGTACAGTGTTTATGCATTAAGCTTATGTTCACACTGTAATCAGAGAACTGGCTAGTGCTTTTAATATTTGTAAATTAACATTTACTTTTGAGTACAATGCTTAGAGCAGTTTCTTCAAAGTAAACAGACCAGGTGTCTGAGAGCTGTTCAAAGTTGAATCTGAGTGGTGTTTCCTGTGGAAGAAACTAAAACTAGACATATACACAGAGTTTATTTCCAATATTCCAAGGCTGCTAAGCAGGAATTTTCAATAGCAAACATGCTGCCATTTCTCTGGATTTTTCTGTCTTTTAACTGGTTGCTGTCTGAACACAGTACTCAGAAGGTTTGTAGAATTTCCTTTTGCCAGCTTCCCATGGATATGTAACTTGGGGCCTGCCTCTTCTGCTTACTTTTAGGCGGTTTTTCCAAACTGCTTGTGATGTCCCAGAGCTTCAGGATAAATTTAATGTGGATGAGTATTCTGATCTAGTGACCCTCACTAAGCCAGTTATCTACATTTCCATTGGTGAAATCATCAACACCCACACTGTAAGTGTTTTTCCTTAATTACTTAATTTCATCCTGCTGTCACTAATTACCTTCCCTGGCTGCTGTTGGCTATCTCTGATAGCCTTGTGTCTCACCTTCCTTTGATTTTAATGACATGAGCCCTTCTTGTTTTCTCTCTTTGGTGCTGCTTCTTTTGGGTGATATAGAAAATTAAATCCAGGGCCTAGTTTGTGCCAAGCAAGTAAGTGCCCCATACCTGGGACACTGAACAAATCTAAATGCGAATTGTTGGGAAGGCAATTTGGCTCAGTAGGTAAAGGCATTTGCTGCCAAACATGATGACCTCACTTTAATCCCTAGGACCCACTTGATAGTCAAACAGAACCAACTCCTAAAAGTTATCTTCTGACTTCTATGTATACTCCATAGCACATACAGGCATACACATATAAGATAAACAAATGTAAAAGTGTAAAAAAATATTTTAAGGTTTTAAATATAGGGACATTGTACTGATATTGTAGAGCACACTGATTTAGATTCCCAAGTTTCTCTTTCTTTTTTATTTATTTACTTGTTTATTTGAGAGAGAGAGAGAGAGAAAGTAAGTCATGCCCCTGCATACTGTGGCACGAGGGTGAATTTCAGAGAGCAACTTTCTTTCTTTTTTTTTTTTTTTATTATTATTATTTTATTCAACTGTGCGCATGTGCGTGTGTATGTGCGTATGCGTGTGTGTCTGTGTGTGTGTATGTGTCTGTGTGTGTGTAGAACCACGGACGAATTCGCGAACCACCATGGGCGCCTCCGCCTCCTTCTGCCCGGGGATTCACAGGCTCCGCCCTACCAGGACCAGAAGCGCAGGCCGCCCCCGCTTCCGCCTGGCGTCTATACGTGGGATCTGGGAACCGAACTCAGGACCTTCCGCCTGCAAGGCGGAGGCTTAACCCCTGAGCCACCTCTCCAGCCCCAGAGAGCAACTTTCAAAAGTCAGTTCTCTGGCATACTTGGGCTTTTGGGAACTGAACACATCAGTGTGCTGCTTAATTCATTGCATGCTGCTGGGATGGATTGCTTGTCCATCCTTTGGCTGTGGCAGCTCTGTCATTTGGCTTTTTTTATGCAGATGATTGTTGGGCCTTATGGATAGGGACAGGGGATTGACAGTGAGAGTGGAATTGATTTTTGGGTCTTTGCAGCTCCTGCTAGACCACCAGGATGCCATTGCTCCAGAGCACAATGACCCCATCCATGAGCTACTGGACGACCTTGGCGAGGTACCCACCATCGAGTCCCTGATAGGTAACTTTCTTACTTATCTGCTCAAGGGGAGGGGATGACAGAAGAGTGAATCATTGGCACCTCTTCTGTTTCTGCACTGTACCAAATTCCAGGTAATTCCTGAGAAACAAAATAGATGTAATCACCATTTGGGAGGAACTGAATTAGAAGAGAGAGCTTTTCAAACCTAAAGACACAAATAATTGTGTATCACTAGAAATCATAAGTCCTGTAAAATAATTTGAGAGTTATGATAATATATCATCAGATGATTTTTCATATGTCTATGAAATTGCTGTACCATAGATCCTTTTCCACAATCATGTGGCCTAGTATTTCTTTGATTTCTCAGTAAAAGATGTTCTTGACACACTGATCTCTTGGCTGGTTCAAGTGTCACAATAGACCTGCATCCTCTTGTTTTTATTGGTTTCCCTCTGATGTTTTCTTCTATTATCACAATGACTTTTCTTCATCCTCCCAAAATTCCAGGGGAAAGCTGCGGCAACTTAAATGACCCCAACAAAGAGACACTGGCTAAAACAGAAGTATCTCTCACGTTGACCAATAAGTTCGACGTGCCTGGAGATGAGAATGCTGAAATGGATGCTCGGACCATTTTACTGAAGTGAGTATTGAGAGGGAAAAGGAATTGGATGGAATTCAGAGACCCCCCTGAGCCTTTGGTGAGGATCATTCCCAAAATGACTATCCTGGCTTCTCATGCCCATTATAATTCTGACTACATCACCTATTGTACCTGGCACAGATTTATTAATATTTTGCTAGCATGATAAAATAAATTGCTATCTTGGGAATCCTCCCCCAGTACCTACTATCTTATCACAGCCTTGCTCCTTATGCCAACAGCTGCCCACAGGCATGCTGGAAAATGGCATTTCTGCTGCTGCTATACTTAGGTCCACTGGAGAGGAAATAGAACCTACAGTCATGTTAAAATGCTTCCCCTTCTCATTTTAGCACAAAACGTTTAATCGTGGATGTCATCCGGTTCCAGCCAGGCGAGACCTTGACTGAAATCCTAGAAACACCAGCCACCAGTGAACAGGTAAAAACAAGGCTTTAACTCATTGTTGCAGTTCGCCTGCATGGTTGCTGATAAGTGACCATCAAATGGCTTAAGGGAACAAGGCGTTTATTCTCTCTTAAATATTTTCCGGTTACAGTTCTCAATCTAACTTGACGGGAGAGCACACACCAACACCAGGGCCGAGGGAACTGGCCACACCATCACCACATAATGGCTGAGAGACGGCCAATCCTTACTTGCCAGACCAGCATGTCTGGCCAAGTGTACAGAAGGATGCCAACTTTCTCTATTTTATTCCAGGGGCTAATCCCAACCACCATGGACTGGGCCTTTCCCATCAGCTAGACAATCTCCTTTGGGTCTGCTCTAGGCATAACTTAACTACCAATTCTCTACAAATGTGCCCAGAGCTCAAACCCTCAACTGTCAAGTTGACAACTGTGCCTAACTATGACACTCATCTTCCTAAGACAGATGAACTCCTCTGTGATAGGAAACCACAGCTTTAGGAGTGGAGGCACCAGGAAAAGATTGAACTCTACAGTGATTGGTTAGAGTTCTTCTGAGAAAGTTGATGATTCCTAAATCTAGAATGTGTTCTTAGGACGTGAGTTTCATGATCCTTACAAGATGAAAAAAGGATCAGGGAGGAAGGAAGGGAGAGTGAGAGAGAAAAAATGAAAATGAGTGAGCAGAATCAGTCTGTGTAATAACTTATTAAATATTTTATCATTGTAATTTTATGAAGTGTCTTGGTTTGATGTGCAGATGGAAAGCACAGGATGTGGCTTTATGATGGGGGTTATAGCTTAGTGGTAGAGTGCTTGCCCTGCATGTGGGGAGGCCCTTGTTTGTTTCCCATTCATACATGCACAAGATCCTTACAGAAGTGGCTCTAACTTAAGATCCTGATTGGGGATGGATGGATGGATGGATGGATGGATGGATGGATGGATGGATGGATGGATGGATGGATGGATGGATCTGAAAATTAACTAGGGTATTGATGATAAAATGATCAAGAGTTTCAGGGAAAAGACCAGGGAGCAAGGCGGTATATCAAGAAGTCTTCACCAGAAGTGGAGCTGGAGCCAAATATGAAAGAGCAGAGAAGATAGATGTAGTTAAGGATGGATGTGGGTGTGGTGAAAGGTGAGAGAGGAAGTTGTGGACAAAAACGCCCACAGAAACAAGGGTGATAGCTGATTGGGGAATCTAGAGTGAATACAAAGTAGAGGGGCAATGAACAGAGCAAAGTCTGAAACCAGCTTATGTAGAGCTCAAAAACTAGACAAGGTTCCAGGGCAATGAGTGTAATGGGGCAGTATGGCAGTGGGAAGAGTTGGGGGAATCACTTTGTGTTTAGACTTGATTCTCATTTGTCAAGTATAAAAGTTGGTCAAGTTTTCATGTTTGAAGCATGAGAATCTTTTTTTTTTTTAATTAAGAGACAGCTTTTTCAGAAGACTCACATATAAAACAGGTAGAACTGGAATTGCTGTGGCAGGTTCAAGAACAGAGCACTTGGAACCCCCAGGAGTTTGTGATAACTCTGAGAAATCGCTAAGATTGCACCAGGACTATTTGGAAGCTGCTGTTATAAATGAGTTTTCAACATTTAGATTCTATGACTAATGACTAATTAGATGTGTGAGGAATGGCAAAAGAGGTTTAACCAATAACCACAATGTCTTTAACTTAAGTGGAAATTTTTTGGAGGAGGGGAGAGGAATCAACCTTTATTAAGACATTGATTTACTTTTTAATCCTTTCGGTGTCCCCATTTTGCAGATGTGGAAACCAAGGCCCTGGGTTAAGTAACCAACCTAATGAGGTCATCAGCTGGGAGTGGCAGAACTGGAGTTGGATCTGGCATGTTGCTTTGTATGATGCAGAGTCATGTTGACAGTCAAAGGAAGGGAGGGGGGATACTGGGATAAAGAGTTACTCTTGTTTGGAAGAAATTACAAGTTTGAGGTACAAACCATTACAAATATAACATCTCAGAATTAAGTCATCCAAAATATGCCACAGAGTCTTAAACACAAAAGGTTCAGGATCTAGCATCATGGAAGTGCTTATTGAGATACTAAGAGTTAACAAGGCTGGAGATGTAGCTCAGTGCACAAGACCGCAGGTTTGATAGTCACCATCCCATAAACCAGTATAATCCTAGCTCTTTAGGAGATAAAGGCAGGATAATTGTGAATTCAAGGTAATTCTCAGCAATGTAGTGAGTTCAAGGACAACCTTGGGTTACATCAGACCCTCTCTCAAAAAAAAAAAAATGATAACAAATAAATAGTCATGGGGCACTTGAAAGAAGCATACCCTGTACAGGGCGACCCTGTTTCTCTCTCACACACAAAGGAAACAAAATTTTTTGTAAGCAAAAGAAAGAAATGCTGCTGAGAGAATGGACCAGCATGTGTAAATTGTATGGTAGACGAGGATGCATAAGGGGCATGGATGATAGGGAAAGATGGCAGAATCACAGGTCAAAGGAAAGGTTTCCTTGTTAAGATACCAGTGCTTGCAGTGTATTGGAAAGCAGAGGGCGGCTTGAGCTTGTACAAGGCATCAAGAAGAATTAGCCAAGATTTACTGAGCACCAATTTTTCCCAAAACAAGATGGGAAAAATAAAGGATTTTCTTAGCCAATCAAACCCAGTCTTCTGACTGTACCTAGTACCCCTAAAACTCTCAGCAAACTGCGTTCACAGATCTACTGTCCATAAGATGGAAGGAAATCTATCTTAGCTTCATATTTTCCTCACCTGTCATTTGGTAGTGGGCAAACTCATTCTGCTGTTTCTACAGTGAAATTTGTGAACTCTGTGAATTCAAATACAGGTACACAAATGTATGAATCCAAGTTTAGGGCTAATGAGGTGAATTTACTGAGAATCTTTTTCTCATCTACAGGAAGCAGAACATCAGAGGGCCATGCAAAGGCGTGCCATCCGGGATGCTAAAACTCCTGACAAGATGAAAAAGTCAAAATCAATGAAGGAAGGTAACAACCTCAGCCTTCAGGAAAAGAAGGAGAAGATCCAGTCAGGCTTGAAGAAGCTAACGGAGCTTGGGACCGTGGACCCAAAGAACAGATACCAGGAACTGATTAACGACATCGCCAAGGTACTGCATTCAGGCCAATATGTCAAGAGACTTGTAAAGGGACAGTAGCTGCTCAGGTCCCAGCATAGCTCACACAAAGACTAGTCCAACCCGTGTGAGAAATAGTTTCTGATTCTCCAACATCAGGACCTCATATTCCTGAGGTGGTTTATTCTATAGCCTGAATTAGTGGGGAGACAACCTGAACTTCTATGGCTTTTTCCTTGACTTTTTCTATAATTGCTATTTAAAGTCAATCATCATATGATCAGCTTAATATCATCAAGATGGAGGCCAAGAGTTTTAGGTGCTATCAGTCATACTAAGATAATGACCAAGAACTTGATACATCCCCACCCACCCACACACTCCAGACAGCATATGTAAGAGGTTTAAACCAGCTCTCTGTCTGAGATCTCATGTTTTTGTTGCTAGAGGAGGCAAGTTGTGAATACAGATTGCTGCTGATCACTAATGGTCAGCATATTTGAGGCAGAGTCCTGAGCAGCTGGGTTTAGTGTTAATAAACAGCAATGGTTCCAGAGGCCCATGCAGTCCATCATCATTTTCCTAATTTTAATGATTATGTTGCAGGATATCCGTAACCAACGTCGGTACCGACAGAGGAGAAAAGCAGAATTGGTGAAGCTGCAGCAGACGTATGCAGCTCTGAACTCTAAGGCCACATTTTATGGAGAGCAGGTGGATTACTATAAAAGCTATATCAAACCTGCTTGGATAACTTAGCCAGCAAGGGCAAGTGAGTAATTTTGTTTGTTTGTTTTCACATTAATCCAGTGAAGGGATTAGGGTGGGGAAAAAGAAATAGAAGCAAGCAAAGTGACACTAAACATTTTTTAGCTAAAGCACCCATTTCTTTATTTTGTTTCTGATTGTTTGCATAGTTGTCTACCTAGTTCCATCTGTTAGTGGATGATATTAATCGGCCAGCAGAGCATGGAGGGGTAAGAGAGCGGGGGAGGATATCTGAGGATGCTTTTTTCTAAGCACTTCTTGTTCCAAAATAACATCTTAACCCTAGAAATTAGAGAGTCAGGGAGAAAGATCATCTAGAGGTCCCCAAATCTGCAGATTGTGATAATGCACACCTGTAATCTCAGCACTTGGAGACAAAGGCAGGAAGATTCCTGCAAGTTGGAGGCCAATTAGGACTACATAAGGAGATCATGTCATACACACATGCATACACACGGTCTCCCGAGGATCCCCTGACACCTGGGGATGGGATTGCAGGCTCCAGGGAGCATCTGCTGCAGCTTTCCTAGAGCTGCCTACAAGCTAGCAGTCTGCCTGCTTTACAGCCTGGAGGAGCTGCAGACACCTAGCCTTTTGTTAGAAATTTCTAGCCTTGGAAAAGTTGACTGAACAGAACATGGAAAACTCATGAATCGGGGTTAGAGAAGTGGCTCAGGGGTTAAGCCTCTGCCTTGCAGTGGAAGTTCCTGAGTTCGGTTCCTAGACCCCACGTATAGACGACAGGCGGAAGCGGGGGCAGCCTGTGTTTCTGGTCCTGGTAGGGCGGAGCCTGTGAATCCCGGGGCAGAGTAAACAAGGAGATGGAGGTGATCCATGACGGTTCCGGAATTCATCCATCGTTCTACACACACATACACATACACACATGCGCACACGCATACACACACAATTGAATAAATAATAAATTAAAAAAAAAGATTGTTAAAAAAAAAAAACTCATGAGTCCTTCACATGGATTCTCCAATGTTTTGTGTTTTGTTACCTGCACTTATCCGTCTGGCTTGCTGTCATTGTAACCATGAACACTTTCTTTTTCTTTCTCCCTAAGACTCCCTGGTGGGAGGCAGAACTGATACTGAAGAGGTGGTCCACTAACTCAGCTGGGCTTACCACTTCTGTGCTCTTTGTTCCTTGGGCACTTCCTGACTTTTTGGCAGGAGATACTTTAGGTATACTTTGATGATTTCTCCAAAGATCTCTGGTTCCATATAGAAACCAAGATCTAGTGGCTAGGTTTGCTCATTGCCAGATTTGGCGTTGCTTCTAGTTTGCTTTAAGGCAAACTAGAGGTCTTACTTTTAATGAATATATACTATTCCATGGGATAGCTAGAAAGAATTTAATTGGCTACCCATTGATGAGCACTTGTTTCTTTATTGTAAACATTCAGCAATAACCTCCTGTCGTTTTATAAATGTGGACATATTTTGATGCAGAGAAAAGGTATGTGTGGCATGGCACATGTATGGAAGTCAAAGGACTACTTTCAGAAGTCAGCTCTCCTTCCATCTTGTGAGCTCTGAGGATCACATTCTGTTTACCAGATTTGTGCATAAACACCTTTATCCATTGAGTCATCTCACCAACCTAAATATGGACATATTTACTTCTAAAATTTCTAGAAGTCATTGCTGGGTCATAAGTTCTATGCAGATAGACCTTTGACATTTTCACTCTCTGGGGATCATTCCCATGGACAATCCTAGTATCAGCCTGCCTGGTTTCTAGAAACCTTCTTCCAGAATCCCAAGTCCCCAGCTCTTACCTCTCTTCTTTCCTTTGCTTCTATCATCTTCTGCCTTTGATTATCCTAATGGCTTCTTAACGTCTCTTTCTTTTTCTTTAACTCCTGTTTCTCTGTGACTGCAATGCTGACATCACTCTTAAAAGTTACATGTGCAAAAGTATCTTTTCCCTAAGAAACTGAGAGCTTACAGCGACTTTTTTGTTTTGATTTATTTTTGTTTTTAGAACAGGGTCTCATGAGTTCAGATTGGTGTCAGATTTGCTGTGTAACCAAGGCTGGTCTTTACTTTCCAATCCTGTTGCCTCCAACTTCACATTGGCTCTGTAGCTCCTTAGTTCCAGGACGTCAGTGCACTGATATAGTTGTGTTTGTGGCTGTCTTCTCAAATATAATTTGAATTAAAGGTGGAAGCAACTTAGTAAGACCCTCTCCCCCTCTGCCCCAGTGTTAAAAGGGTTATTTAGGTAGTCCATTTTTTGAATGTGTGTTATACTTATGTATTTTATGACCTCATTTCCCTGAAATCTCAGAGACTCCTAGTAGATCTAGTTCCTAAACAAAGTGGTAAATGTGATACCTTTCTTTTATAGAGTTTCTAAAAAGCCAAGGGAAATGAAAGGAAAGAAGAGCAAAAAGATTTCTCTGAAATATACAGCAGCAAGACTACACGAAAAAGGAGTTCTTCTGGAAATTGAAGACCTTCAAGTGAATCAGTAAGTATTTAGTTTTTCATTTCATTTTAGTGTGTATGCATTCTGTGTACATGTTCATGTGGATCTGTGCATATGTGTACATGTGGAAGTCAGAGTTCAACATCAAGTGTCTTCCTCAATTGCTGTCTACCTTAATTTTTTTCTGATTTTTTAAACATTTTTTATTATTATTTCTGCTCATATAAACTTAGTAGGTACACCGGTTCCCTCCCTCCCTCCTCCTCCCCCCTTTTTCTGATTTTTAAAAATGTTCTTTGGTAATTTCATATTATATATGTATATATGATATACGTAATATATACATATATAATTTGCCACATCTTCCTCTCATCCCTTTCCTCCTCCCACTAAGCCCCTTCTTGGAAAACTCAGTGTTTATGGTTATAGAATCCTTATTTAACTTATTAGAATTATTTTAGAATATTTAGAACAGAATTTTATTCTTGTGTATTATACTTTATAGCAACACTTTTGTATGGAAGACTCTTCTTTTATTCTGAACATGATACCTAGTTGTGGTGCTTGTGTTACTTAGGCTGGTATTGAACTTCTGGGCTCCATTGTTCTTCCTTGGCCCACAGGTGTTGTTGAGATAGGTTTCACTGTTGTGGTTTAAACTTGCCTCAGCTTTCTTAACAGGCCCCTGAGCCACAGAACTTTCTCTCCAGCTTATAGGCATGTGCCCTATACTGTAGGCTGCTGTTGTTTTTTTAATAATAGAGCCCCATGAACTTCTGATTAACTGATTAAACAGTTTGAAAAAGAAAAACTGTTTGGGGGCTGGAGAGATGGCTCAG
The DNA here is from genome assembly GCA_023101885.1 of Typhlomys cinereus. Classification (NCBI taxonomy): domain Eukaryota; kingdom Metazoa; phylum Chordata; class Mammalia; order Rodentia; family Platacanthomyidae; genus Typhlomys; species Typhlomys cinereus. The sequence continues at coordinate 97,643 of JALPQD010000659.1, forward strand.
TAGTAAAAATACTTGCTTGCCTAGGCATGAGGACCTGAATTTGAATCCCTGGCACCTATGATTTGCTATTTTAACCATTTTTCTTCAAGGTATAGTTCATCAGTGTTCATACTGTTATGCAACAGCTGTCCAGAACATCTTCATCTTGTAACATTGCACCTGCTCAATAGTAGTTCCCCATCTTACCCCTCTGCCAGCCTCTGGCAGCCACCACTTCCTTTATAGTTCTGTGCAACTGACTGTACTAACCTCACCCAAGTGGAATCATATATTCTTGTCTTTCATGACTGGCTTGTTTCACTTAGCACAATGTCCCTGAGATTTGGCCACGTGACAGGATTTCCTTGGGTCTTAAGGCTGAATTATACTCTATTGTACACACCATGTTTTGTTTAGCCCACTCATGCACTGATGGCCACAGCATTGTTTCTACCCTTGGCTATTATGGAAAGGGTGTGCACACATCTTGAGGCCTGCTCTGTTATTTGGGTGTGCACACAGAATGGGTGCTGGATCGTGTGGCAGCTCAGGTTTTGTTTTTGAGGAGCTGAGTACTGTTTTCCATAGTGGTGACAGAACACTTTTCATACATTGCTGCCAAAGTGTTTTCCAGTCATGTCGAAGTGAGTGTAAAAGTGCTTTTTTTTTGCCACAAATGGGTAAGATCACTTGTGGTTCTTTTCAGAGTAATAATTTTAAAATAATCTTCTTAGGGGCTGGGAAAAGGCTCAGTGGTTAAAGCCCTTGCTTGCCTCGAAAGCAAAAGGAATTAAGTTTAGATCACCAGATCCTACCTAAAAATGTCCAGCAGGTGCAGCAGCTTACCTGTAATTCCAGACAGAGCCTGAGAATCCCCAGAGCAAGCAGGCTAGAAGACTAGCCCTAAGGGCTGCTCTGGGTTTAATTAGAGACCCAGGCTCACAACAATAAGGTGGAAAAGTGGCCAAGAATGATTTCCGATATCACCTTTGGGACTCAATAGGTATTTACACTCAAGTATGTTCATGTGCACAGACCTGCACAAACACATGCACCCACTCACATTCAAATGTATGCATACATACATGAAGGAGAAAGAAAATCTCCTTAAAATTTCCCTTGCTTCAATTTCTGGATGAGATACTGCTTTAGGGGCAGGTTTTGTCTTTGTTAACGGATGGTAAGCTTTTTTGTCTTGGCACTTTATGCATTTTTTTCTCAAATCTCATCTCATTATTTCATTCTCTTGTCATTATTTTCCACTACTACTTAGTACCTAACTTGATCTGCTTCTCCTCTTTCTAATTTGCTACTAAGGATTTAGAAACTAGATACCTACTACAGAACAATTATCTTTAGGAAATAAATTATAAAGTAGGTGCTCCAGCTGAGTCAGATGAGACAGTTTCAGAGCACAGATTCTGTGTGCATCCTTCCTGTTTCCAGTGCCCTTTCGTGCATCCCCCCCCCCATATACACACACTTTACCTCCCTGTAGTTCTCAGTTCTGTTTGTAAAAAATGACTTAATATCAGGGCTGAGGTGTGGAAATCTGGGCAACGCACTTCAATCTTGTTCACTTGGCTGGTTCCATGAAAGTTGCTGCCATGTAATAGGTTGTACTGAGTACACTCACATATGTAGCATATTCTCTTTTCAGAAAAATTAGGACATGGCTACCTTTAGTGACCTTTACCTTGCTTTGCCACCTCTTTTAATCCTCAACCATGCATGCATTCAGATCCACAGTTTTCTCTGCTTCCAGTACACTAAAGGTACTTGCAGTGCAAAACTGACAGTTTTGCACTGACAACCCCAGTTCAATCTCCAGAGCCCATGTAAAGATGGAGGGAGCAAACTATAACCACCATAAACCTTCCACTCTGTCTACACATATCACATAGCACATATACACATGTACAGTACTCCCCTACCACAAACATACATGCATAATAATAAATAGCTTTTTTTTTTTTTAAGTTTCAACAGCTACATGAAAGATCAAAAGGCTTCTGTGATGTCACTTTTCAAAAGTGCTCAAGTGCTTCAGGGAGAGGTAGCTATTCCTCTTTAGGTCCTAAAGAGGAGAACATGGTTCGTTGACATGCTTATGTTACTTCACTTTCAGGAGAACTTTAGTCCCACACCTTGCACCAAGACAGACTTGCATCCCTCCCCACCTTCACAGAGTATTGTTACCTGAACATGTAATAGCACACTCTGATTATGTTGTGTTTCAACAGGTTTAAAAATGTTATCTTTGAAATTGGGCCAACAGAAGAGGTCGGAGACTTTGAAGTGAAAGCCAAATTCATGGGAGTTCAAATGGAGACTTTCATGTTACACTATCAGGTGGGTACACATTAGCTGGACCCTCCAGATCCTAATGAGGTAATTGCTTTCTCATCAAGGTGGGACAGAAGGAAAAGAAGACCCTTCAGGGAAGGCTGTTCATAGAGTTCAGCACAGAGTGGGTGAATGGAACCAAGAGTTTAGGGAATGTGGTGTGGCTTCTGCCCACTGATGCTGCCCAGGGCATGTGAGCTTCTACTCAGTCACATCACTAAATCAAACTGGTGGCCTGGCCTTGAGGGCGTTCTGCAGAACAAGTGCCAGTGTGGTGTGAGACCAGAAGCCTGTGCAACAGTTGAAATTCTTCTCCCTGCCCCCCCATTTTAATTTAATCTTAGTGCTTAGATGTATTCTTAGAAAAAAAGTGTGAATTGTATCTTTGTAAAATGAAGTCTATTTTAAATTCAAGAAGAACTCTGTAATGATTCCGTTTATAGTGTAATTATCCCTAATTTTTATTTTTCTGCCACTCAGCTAAATTTCAAACTCTAAATATCTAATTTTTGGCAGGGAATAGGAAAGGATTCACGTAGCCCAGACTGGCCTAGAACTCCCCATATAGCTGAGGCTATGCTTGGTCTGGTCCTCATGTCTCTGCCTCCCAAGTACTGGAGTTACAGGCATGTGCCTCCATGTGGTCTGCTAAAATATCTAATTTCTAAAATCCTGATTTTATTATTATGAAGTTGTATATAGGGACATATACTTGGAGGTCAGAGGACAACCTCATGAAGTCAGATTTCTTCCACTTTTATGTGGGTTTTGGGGATTGAGCTTTGGTCATTGAACTTGGATTGAAAGCATCTTATCCATGCCTTCTCATAGGCCTGAATATCTAATTTGAGGGATGGGGCATTATTATTTGTTGTTTTTTGCAGTCCTGGTATCAAACCTAAATCCTGGTACATGCTCTGCCATCAGACTGCACTGGAGCCCCAACAGGAGGGTCTTAAATGTCTTTCCTTGCCCTGCTTCACACTGCCATTCTCTGTTAAACCACGCGGATGCCCTGGTGAACAAGCTCAGACTTCTGTATACAGTGTTGCCCCTTAGTTGCATACAGTGCTGTCCCTTAGTTGCCAGTTTCCCCCCTCCTTGCCCCACGTGCTTTCATGCCTCTCCATCAAATAGTAAGCACTGCATGTAAGCTACTTTCCCCAAAGCCTCCCCCAGTGGAGCCTCAACAGTCGGTCTTCCTTTTGCCTCAGTAGCCCTGAGACATCCTCTGTTTACAGTACATGTTGACTCATTTCCCTGCCACCCCCAAAACTGTGAACTGCCTAGAACAGATAGTATGTCTTAGTCATCTTTGTTTCCTTTTCAGTTACCAGTAGCGTCTCAAAGCATATTAGTTGAATAAATGTGAAATGATGTTGTGACGCACATAAGTAACTAAGTACTTCCACAAAAGAAAAAAAAAAGGATCCGCCTGTTCAGTTTCACCACGAACATGTAGGCCAGCCAGCTTGCCTGAGAAAATTTATTCCCATGTGCACAAATTTATTTTACATTTGGAGACTGACAGGTGTACATTATCATGTTAGACACACCATGGACCCCTCCTCATGGCACTGCTGAAAAATGAATTGGTTGAACCTTTGACTCTTGCACCAGTCCTCTGATGTTTCATGGTAGGAACACCACACCAACTCCTTGAACGACACCCATGGCATAGTGGAAATTAGCTAGAAAAGGAGCAGCTTGGGTCACGTCTAGAACAACCTCAACCAGCACACTTCTGGTGACCCTGGGCATCTGTGGGCCTCAACAGCTTGTCTTTAAAAGTCATTATATAATGTACTTAAGTAATGCTAAAACATAGGGCCAGGGGAGATGGCATGGCCAGTAAGAGCATATTCTGTGCAGTCATGAGATCTGAGTTCAAATCTCAAAAATCCACATAAAAAGTTGCACATGTGTTATCACTGAACCAAAGAAATTTACGTTTTGTAACTTTGGTACTTTATTTTGCATTTTGTGAAAGTATCAGATATTTTTTCCTATTTGAAAAAAAAAAGGCTGGGAATGATTTTGTGTGCCTATAATTCCAGAGTCATGGGGTCAGAGAAAGGATGATAACTGGACTTGCTGGCTGCCAGTCTATCTCTAGGTTCAATAAGAGACTCTGTCTCAAGGGAATAGGATAAAGAGTAATAGAACAGGACACCTGATCTCTTTCTCTGTCTTCCACACACATACATGGAGGCGGGATGTTATGAACACACATGTATATACAAACACAAACATATACCATACATATACCCCAATGTTAAATATAAGCTAGGTTAGGCATCTGACACATTTAATCCTCCTTTTTCTCTTGCCTTCAAAATGGAAGTGTTTTCTCATGTGAAATAGAATTAAGAATCTTGTAGGGCTAGAGCTCAGGGAAGAAAGCACAAGGCTTTGGGTTTAGTCACCTAAAACAAACAACAAATAGTAGACTTTTGGAACGCACAAAGCCTTGGGCTTGATCCCAAGGGCAGCAAACTGAATTATCTGGGTATGTTGGTGCAGGAGGGTCAGTAGTTCAAGGTCATTCTTTAGGTATCTAGAGTTTTAAAAAAAAAACTATGGGTAAAGTACCTACATGGTTTGCCAGAGATTGTGGGTTTAACCCCGGCATGGCCTAAACCAAGGAGCGGCACACAGGCCAGAGCAGGAGGACCAGGAGTTCAAGGTCAGCCTCTACCTCAGCCAGCTCCTGGCCACCTATGCCACAGGACATCCTGTCTCAAACAACAAAAGTTTGCATCAAAAATAAAAATTCTAGTAGATTACTGAAAACATTATTACCCTTGACTCATTTTTAATAATTCATATATTTCACCATAAGTTGAAATGGCTCATCTTTTCCACGTGTACTAAACATCTCACCTACAGTCTAAAAATAAAAATGTCGTCATGACTTCTGAAATATAGCTTAAATACCCGAGCATACACCTCTTTTTTCTTTCCATGTTTGTTGCATTTGACTATAAATAAAGTGATTCTCTAACCGAATTAACCAGAAGATTCCATCAACCAGCATGCCCTGTTGCTCCAGTTCCCAGGGCAGTTGTGTATTGAGTAGATCTGCGCTGGGAATTTTTGTCTCCCCCACTTCATATCTGTACATGAGGCCCGCCTTCCTTCTGGATTCCTCTTTGCTATGAAGTCTTTCTTCTCATTGCAGACTTGACTGTCTTTTTTTTTTTTAAACAGGACCTGCTACAGCTACAATATGAAGGAGTCGCAGTCATGAAATTATTTGATAGAGCTAAAGTAAATGTCAACCTCTTGATCTTCCTGCTCAACAAAAAGTTCTATGGGAAGTAATCGATAGTTTGCTGCCAGCCCAGAAGAATGCAGGAAAACAACTCCTCGAAGCAGCATTTCTAGGTCCTTCTTTACTCCTGGGTGGCATGGACCTAGCCAAGATGTGCCTGAGCTGATATATTCCCGACACCCCAGTTGAAGTCCTTTCCTCCAACAGGACATTTTTTTCCCTGTTTTCGTAGTGAAATTGCATTTCAGGCTGATATATTCCCGACACCCCAGTTGAAGTCCTTTCCTCCAACAGGACATTTTTTTCCCTGTTTTCGTAGTGAAATTGCATTTCAGGCTTAGTCTGACCTTCTGCTTCCTTCATCTGTTTTTATCATTTAGGAAAGAGTGGAAACCCCACCAAATTCCTCTCTGTTATAGCCTTTGAAGTGGTCTTACTATCTTGTAAACTTTGGAGTCTGTTTTATTTAGTAATAAGGATAGTGGGATTCAGATTCTTGTTTAGAAGTGGGAGCTACTAGTATCAATAGCATGTGTGTACATAAGGTTCACAGTTCAAATGATGGGTTTTCACAAGTGCGGCTCCTTGATATTTCTGGTCCATTGGTGAAATGGAAAGAAGGATGAAAAGGATCTTTGATTCTGTTCCACTCTGACTTTGTGGGCAGAAATAATCCAAGTAACTGTTCTGTGTTTAAATCAAGCAATTTGACAAGTGCTATGTCACACTCTCACTAGTGGATGAGAGTCCCTAGCGGATGGAAGTTCAGAGTGAGCTGAAGTGCCTGTGTATTCCAATTAGTGCCTAGAGATCCACTTCATTCAAGGATACTGTCCACTGCGTGCCTTCAGCAAAGGAGTAGTTCACCCTAACATAGTACTGTCTTAAGAGTGCCTTATTAAACCATAGATTCACTTCTTAAAATGTGAGTGATAGGAATTTTGGAGATTTATATACTGCTTTAGAATACTGTGAGAGAGGTTTTTTTGTTTTTTTTTTTTTAATTGGGTTATCTGTATATCTGAACTCTTGAGACTTTCCCAGAGCTAAAACATTAGGATTTATCTTCAGAATTCCAGAGATAATCCTGCTTTAAATAGTTAAAACAAGGAACAGCCAACTGTGTATATACTTGAGATTAAAATCAATTTTCCCACTTTTCTTGCTATCCACATTCATGCATTTATATTTTATGAGCCCAGAATTCTTAAGCTGAATCAAAAACAATTCAATTTTGAACATTGAATTTAGAAACTTTTGTCCTCATATGAAAAGATGTAAACTTTTTTTAAAGAAAATCTATTCATTAAAAAAAAAAAAGTAAATCATGCTACTGAGCCCATGCTTTTTCTGATTTGGATTCAGTATTCTTTTATCATAAAACATAAAAATTAAACTAACATTGAAAAGTTTACTGATGTATATTTAAGGCCAATAAACCATTTTAATTAATACATTATGTGTTGCGTCCCTATTATAAATGGAAGTCTTAGGGGAGTGTCTTTCACAGGTGTCTCCATAGCCGGGTGCAGCTGGAAGGAGGATGTGGATACTATGGAATACTCTGCCACTATACTAACCTTGGTTCTCATTGTATTTTGATCATGGTTTTTTTAAATATACACTTTTCTCAGATTAAAACGATGCTACACCTGGCATAGTAGCACCTCAAAGACTGAGGCTAACCTGGGCTGTGTAGCACATCTTGTCTCAAAGAAGGAAGATACTGTTACAACTAGCATCACCTAAAAAGCGGAAATGACAGTGTACAAACTGTGTTTTCTTCAGAATGCCCATCTCAAATGCTTGTCCTAAAGACCACCTCCAAGACAAATAGAAATGAGTAAGAGTTTGCAGTGCCTTTGATAAATATTTAATTATTTGTAAAGATGGTAGTTCCCCGGACATATCTCCATACTCAGGAGAGTGTCAAATGCTCTTCAAGAATTTCGATGGCCACTGTAAAATTCCATTTTAAATGGCACAGAGATTATACCTGGCACACCTCAAGTCAGGGCGCCAGAGTCCTGTAGCACTCTTTGTTTATTAGCGGTAGAATTGCCTGTCTTTCTCCTTCCTTGACCTTCTCTGACCAGCCGTCATGACATTTACCATGAATTAAACTTCCTCCCAAGAATTTGGACTGCCCATGAGATTGTTGCTAAACACAATTGCCATATGAAATAAAAGGTCATTTGTTCCTGTTTGTGTTTATTTTTCTCGGTTTCATTGTTAGCAGTTCCTGCTAAACAGTGTTAACTAGAGTGAGATATTAAATAATTAAAAACCACAACAGACTCCTTTGGAGTCTTTTTAAGACAGCAGTTACCAAATCTACCTTCAAATCACAGTATCTCAACATGATAAGTTGTGTGTGCACATTTAGGCTTTTTGATTCATTGTACTTAAAGTAGCCTCAGCCTAAGAAGCATGGTAGGGTGCAGCTTAACAATTCTGTTTGGCTTATAACTGAAAGGTTAAGATATTTTGTGTTATTTTATGAATAGCACACCAAGTGATAAGCACATGTATAGAGTATGCCCCTCGAGGTTCTGTTACATGCAAGTCACCCGAAAAGGACTAGGGAGTTAGATGTGAGAAAAGTAGATCAGTACTTGCAAAAAGAAAAAACGACAGGGAGCCAGCAAGATGACTCCGCATGTATTGCCACACAAGCCTAGTGACCCTAATTCAGTCTCCAGAATCCATGAAAAGTTAGACCCAACTCAGTAACATTGTCCTCTGACTCCCCAAGATAGAAAAATACAGTGAAATTTCTTTAAAAGGGAAATAATAGCTGCCTGGTCAAAAGGAAACTTTACATAAAGTACATGTATGGGACTTGAGAAATGACTCAAGGGTTAAGCCTCTGTCTTGCAAACAGAAGAACCTCAATTCAAATCCCAGGTCCCATGTAGTACATTTAGTAGAAATGGCAGTAGCCTGCACTTCTGACCTTGGAAAGCAGAGCCTCTGCCTAGGAAACCCCAGAACAAAGTAAAAAGGAAGACTGAGCAATCCAGGATGACTCCTGAAATCATCCTTGGGCCTCCACAGGCACACGCAGGTGCTTATGATGCATATAAGACACATGCAAATTTAAAAAATACATGTATATAAGCACATACCAATATCCTGTTGGTTTTGCAAATTGGCCAAACTTGAAAAAATCAGTGAGTACATGAAATAAGGAAGCAGAATAACCCTCAACTAGACGTGAGGGATAAGCTGGAGGTGATAATTTGCATGAAAAGGACTGAATTAACCCCCTGAATCAGCTTCATCTTTTTCATTCTGAAATGGAGGAGGTGGTACCTGAAACAGAATCTTGCGGTCTGCGTTGTCCTACAGAGATGGCAAAGGAGTTAGAAAGGTAAGCAGTTCTGTCATCAAGGTGTGTCATAAATAAGGAAAGCAATCAATGTAAGTTATTTCACTTGCCTGTAGGCAGATACTTCACAACAGCTGTAAGGAGGATGCAGCCCACTGAGGCTGGGAAGCCTGTCTGCTGGCGTGGCTTCACTGGCACCATCCTTGGGTTGCCATCCTGGAAGCAGAAAGGGGAATGGATGCCGGTGCTCAGCTGACTTCTGAGATCCATGCCAGGTCTCTTTTTAGCCCAGGACCCTATTTCACGGGTCCAACATTCCGACTGGGACTTCTCTTAGTTAAGCTTTCTGGAAACTCCTTCAAAGATACATCCAAAGGTGTGTCTCCCGGGTCCTTCCAAACACAGGGGAGCTGACAAGATTAACCACAAGCAAACTCAAAGTGGCAAGGTTGCCCCTGAACCTGGAGTAAGGCTGGAAAAGCTAAGAGCTCTGTCAGGCTAAGAGCTATAACAGCAATGCTGGTAACATTATTATTATTATTATTATTATTATTATTATTATTATTACTACTTATCCCTGAAAATTCAAGAAGCTCCTATGTTCTTTCACTTTAAGCTTGACAGGATTTGGGGTATTTTTTTTTTTTCCAGACAGGGTCTCATGTAGCCCAGGCTAGCCTTGAACTTACATAGCAAAGGAAAGCCACACCTGATCCTCTATGTGCTGGGATTATAAGTGTTCTTGAAAGGTTCTTGAAACCCAGCTTGACGACCTGAGTTCAAGCTCTGGAGCCCAGCATGGTGGAGGAAAAGAACAGACTCCAGGAGGTTGTCCTCCAACCTCCACATATTGGTCCTACATGTGTATGCACACACAACTTTAAACTTGTTTTAAAAATGGTAAAGCATAGGGGCTTGGGACGTAGCTCAGTGGGAGAGTTCTTGCCTAGAATGCCTGTGATCTCAGGTTCAGTGCCCAGTATAGCTTTGTAATTGAGTTTTAAAGTAAAACGTCATGCAAGTATCAAACAGAACCCACTATCATCCTTTTACTATAATTACAGTTAGTGCATATAGTTAGTGATCATAGTAATAAATGTTTCATTGTTTTCGAAAAGTTTATCACTGAACTAACCAACTCATTCATCATATAGAGCAGGTTAAAAGCAAAATCAGGGCCGGTAAGATAGCTCAATGGGTGTGTATCCTTGCTCACAAGCCTAATGACCTGGGTTCGAACTCCAAAATCCATGTAAAGATGGAAGGACAGAATCAGTCCCACCAAGTTGTCTTCTGATTTCCATGCCATGGTGCGTGACGCCCACATGCACATCACTATCATCATCATAAAGCAAAATCAGATTCCTAATTAAATATGCCCCAAACCATCAGCTTCCAATGGGAGGACTGATCAGTGATCATTGTTATAGTTAGATACAGGTGTCAACTTGACAGAGTCACGCTCTGGGCACATTTGTAGAGAATTAGTAGTTAAGCCCAGAGTAAACCTGCAGGAGACTGTCCAGTTCATACGGAAGGCCTAACCCATGTGTGTGGGACAAGTCCCTGGGCAGGTGAATAAGATGGAGGGAGCTGGTTGAGAAAGTTGGCATCCTTCTGCATACTTGGGCAGACATGCAAGTCTGGGAAATAAGGGTTATCATCTCTCTCTCAGTCATTATGTACATCTGGTGTGATCAGTTCTCTCAATCCCTTGGTGATGGCGTGTGTTCTCTTGCCAAACTGACTGGACAAGGAACTTTAACCAGACTATCGTAAGATAGAATAAATGCCTTGTTCCCTTAAGCTGTTTTGTCCTGACTTTATCAGCAACCACAGCAGGCAAACTGCGACACCCATGCTTCAGCATAAATCCATGCCATCATTCGTGAATTCCTAAGCCCCAGCTTGAGTTGTTTTCAAGTGTCTTCTCTTGGAATTGTCCCCTATTTTGTCATGAGTTGTATCTGAATTATTGGAGAATGAGGTGATTTTTTTTTATTTGTTTCTTGACCAGGAATTGCTTGACTTTGGAATTCTTAGGAGATTATGTGTCTAGAAACCACATCTTGCTTATGAACCACAGTAGTGGAAAAAAGTTAAAAATGACTATTTTAACCAAAATTCTTTTTTAAAAATTGTGTGTGTGTGTGTGTCAGAGGGCACCGTGTGTCCCTGTGGAGGACCAAGGATGACTTCAAGAATCATCCTGGATTGTCCTGCTTCTTTTTTGCTTCATTCTCGGGATTTTCCAGGCTCCACCTTCCAGAGCCAAAAGTGCAGGTCGCCACTATTTTTGCCTGGTGCTTTTTATGTGGGATCTAGGATTTAAGTTCAGGTCTTTTTGCTTGTGAGTCAGAGTCTCAACTTCTGAGCCATCTCTCCTGCCCTTGACCAAAAATTCTAGAAGATATTTGGATTGTACTTCTTTGATATCAATGAAATTTAAGACTTCATGTGACATATAAAATTATATATATATAATTTATATAATTATAGAAGTTTTATACATATATACACTTCTCACATAAAGCATATATATATGCTGTGTGTGTGTGTGTGTGTGTGTGTGTGTGTGTGTGTGTTATATATACCAGAGGGCACTGTGTGTCCCTGTGGAAGACCAAGGGTGACTTCAGGAATCGTATTGAATTAATTGCTTCTACCTCCTTTTTGCTTCATTCTGGGGTTTCCCAGGCTCTGCCCACCAGAACTGGAAGTGCAGGCCTTCTTTCTGGCCACAAGATACATACACCTTGAATGGGCCTGGGGTATGGTAGATCCCTTTGCCTAGCAAAGAATAAAGCCTTAGGTTCACTCCTCAGGATTGGGGGGAAAAAACAAAAAAGAAATAGATGGGGCCAGTGAGATGGCTCAGCAGATAAAGGCATTTGAGGTGCAAGCCTGATAGTCTGAGTTCAATTCCTAGAACCCACATAAAGGTGTAAAGAGAGAACCAGCTCTACAAAGTTGTACTCTGACTTCCACACAAGTACCATGAACACGTGCCCATACACACACACACCACCACACTCTACCACCACCACAAATAAATAAATAAGCAACAATATGATTAGGTTCTACCAGATTTATTTATACAACTTCGAAAGGCTACATGTGTAGGTTACATTGAATGTTGATTGCCTAGTATGTTCCAGGTCCTGGGTTCTATTCCCAGCACTCCCCACCCCATCAAAAAAGTTCAGCATGAAAGAAAGAAGATTACATGATTTGAAAAATGATCCAGTGACCAGATTAGCCACTTTTCTAGTACTTGGGCAATAGACAAGGGATTTGCCAAGATGACTATTAATTATAACTCAGCTTAAAGATTGATCCATTGCTTAATTCAATATATTAAGATGCTTTGGGGGAAATAAACATAATAGTCTGCATTACAATTTTTTAACTTTCAACTGAGGAAAAGCGACATACACTGAGCCTTGAATTTCCATTCCCCGGCATCGAAAGCCATAGACACATGATCATGGTCAAACTTGTTCAATTCTACCTCCACCCACACCTCCCTTGGATTATTTCAACAATCCCTGATAAAATATTTTAACCATAAGCATTTAGTATGCATCTATAACAGTATTTCTCAACAGGGAGTGATCTTGCTTTCCAACAGATATTTGGCAATGTCTGGAGATAATCATTCATTGGCCCCACAAAGGGATCGCTGTTGGCATTTGGTGGGTAGAGCCTTGGGTGCCACTAAATCTCTTCAGGTGCCTCAGGCAACCCTCTACAACAAATTCTCTAGCTTCTCTTATTGATAAGGAAAGGAAGACAGGATAGAAGCCCTATACAGTTATCACACCTAAAATAATTTTAAGATAACAAACGTAGTTCACATTTACATTTCTCATTCATCTTCTAATTGTGTAAACTATGTGCTTGTATCAGGTGTCAAACATGAGCCACACATTTAGGTTTACAGTTAGTTTGATAGGTCTGTTATTTTTTTTTAATCTATAAATTTGCCGGGTTTTTTTCTTTTAATTTAGTTCATGTCGGTCTTCTAGATAGAATCAGACTCTGGGTTTCTCATTACATCTCTGTGCGTCAGACTCACCTTCTGGCAAGAATATCTCAGAATTTCCATCATCATATCAGAGGCTTATCTTTTTGTAATGTAAAGGCCAAGTATTGGATTTGGATGTCACGGGCTTGACTCATTCATTACAAACCTTCCCATGAGAGCTGACACTGCATGTCATTTTCAAGACTCTGTGTTTGATCCTCAGCCTCATGAAAGAATTTCCCATCAGCTTTTCAACACATATCACGTGGATTCAGCAGCCACAGACACTGTCTGACTAGATTTCTTATTAGGAGTTACTGATATCAAAATCAGGCTTTCTTCCTCTTGAAAGCCTGGGCGTGATAGCACATGCTCCTGTAATCCCAGCCTTTAGGAGACTCAGGTAAAAAGATTGATTCAAATTCACAGTCAGCCTGGGCTACACATTGAATTCCAGGCGACCCAGGGATACAGATTAAGACCCTATCTCAAAAAAACCAAAACAATAATAATGCCTTAAGAAAAACCCACAAGGCTAAAGAGAAAGCTCAATTGCAAAGTGTTTACTATGCAAGCAGGAGGACTAATCACATAGAAGCCAGGTAAAGTGGTATACCAGTACTCCCAGTGCTCAGGAGGTAGAGACAGGAGTATCATTAGAGCTCACTGGCCAGTCACCATGGTGTGTCTGAGCTGATGAGCTTCAATGAGACACTCTGTCTCAAAAAATAGAGTGGGAAGTGACTGGTGACACCCAGCATTGACTTCTAGAAGCACATATTTACATATATCACATAAACACACAAGACACAAACTTTCCTTATTGTCTATTTATTTAATATGAGGGGGCTGGAGAGATAGCTTGAGGGTTAAGATTGTCTCGTAAGTGGAAGTTCCTGAGTTCAGATCCTAGGTGGCATGTAAAATACCAGGTGGAAATGGCAGCGGCCTGCACTTCCAGCTTTGTTGGGTGGAATCTGGGAAATCCCAGAGTGAAGCAAGAAGGAGGTAGAAGCAATCCAGGATGATTCCTGAAGTCATTCTTAGTCCTCCACAGGGACACATGTGCCCTCTCATTCTCTCTCTCTCTCTCTCTCTCTCTCACACTCTACACACACACACCACACACACACACACACACACACACACACACTGAACAAATAGATAAAATAAAGTTTTAAAAAACAGTCATTATGAAGGGCTGGAGAGATGGCTCAGGGGTTAAGACTCTGTCTTGAAAGCAGGTCCTGAGTTCAGATCCCAGATTCCAGGTAAAAAATGTCAAGCAGAAACAGCAGCGACCTGCATTTCTGGCCCTGGTAGATAAAGCCCGGGAAATCCAGAAGCAAAGCAAAATCCAGGATGATTCTTGAAGTCACCCTTGGTCCTCCACGGGGACACATACACACACACACACACCACACACACACACACAAACCACATATACACAAAATAAAATAATAAAAAAAATCATTATGAGGGTTGGGGAAATGGCTTAGGGGTTAAAGTTTTTGCCTCCAAAACAAAAGGACCTGAGTTCAGATCCCCAGATCTCATGTAAAAGTTAACAGGTAGGTATGCTGACAGCCTGCATTTCCAGACCTGGAAAGCAGAGCCTGAGAAACTCCATAAAAAGCAATAAGGAGGTAGAATAATCCAAGCTGATTCCTACTGTCACCTTTGGGCCTCTGGTAGATACATACACACACACACACACACACACACACACACACACACACACACACACACTATTATGAGGAAGCTCGGACACAGCTTAGTAGGTAGAGGCTTCCCAAGAATGCATGAAGTTCTGAGTTCCATCCGCTGCACCCCATAAACCAGGTTTACTGTCACACATTTCTAATGCCAGCAATATGAGAATCAGAGATTCAGAAATTCAGGGTCATTCTCTGCTACAGATCAAATTTGAGGACAGCCTTTGATATATGAGGGCCTGTCTCAAGAAAAAAAAAAATTATCACGGACACAACAGGGAATGGTAACACATTCCAGCCCTCAGGGGGCCAAGGCAAGAATGGCAGATGAGGATTAGCAGGTTTGGGGGTCACTGAGGGAGGACTCCATCTCCCATTTTCCTGAAAATACTAAAATGGAATCCGAATTCTAACTCTGGCTGTGGGTGGAGACAGCACATTCTGATCCTCCCCCGAAGATTAATACACTTGCAATGATGTCTCCTTTAGTTAATCCAGCTGGGCCTGCCAATCACCTGACCTGAAGTCCACCAGGAAAGCTGATTCACCTGAAGACGTGCTGAGGAAATGGGAGGAATAATTATTCCCCTAATGAGATCATACTTCCCTTTCCCAGAAGCCTCTCCTCCAACCCAGAGCCTCTGCCATGCAGTACTGTTAGGTCTGCCTACTTTTTGAGATCTAAGCTCAAAACTCACAAAATTTCTGCTTTTCTTTGTCATTTCTTTTTCTTTTTCTTCTTCAAATGCTTTCCTTGATATTCTGGACTTTCTCACTGTTTCTCTGAAAACTCCAACTCCTTCACCATGTGGACGGCCACCTGTTAACCACCACGCCTAACTCCAAGGGCATGACTTTCTTTCCCTCCTCCAACTGTGGGGATTTGCAGCCATTCTGCCTTGTTTTTCTTTCAAACTATAATAAAATGGTCCTTGAGCTTCTTTCTGAGTCCGTTGTTAAGTTCCTTTATTAACAAGACTAAAACATAAACAGGGACTCCAAATTCATATATATATATGGGTCTCATGTAGCCCAGGCTGGACCTAAGTTCATTATGAAGCAGAGGATGACCATGAATTCCTCCTGATCGTCCTGCTTCAAGCTCCAAGCTCCATGACAACCATCTTTAAGCTTTTCTAACTGGTGTGTGTGTGGGGGGGGGAAGGGTGGTGTGGAGGATTTTGGAGAGAAATATTTTCTGAGCTTACAGCAAAACATTTAAAAAGTTTTTTTTGGGGGGGGGTTTCTGTCACTGTGAGCATGCAGAGGTGAGGGAACAACATTTGGAAGTCTTTTTTCTCCATCCCCCATGCGGACTCCAGGGGTAGAACCCAGGTGGTCAGTTCTCCTCGCAGGCACCTTTACCTGCATGATCCCACTGAGCCTTTTTGCCGACTGCCAGACAATTTTTATACAGAGTATTTATATCTTTATGCGGTTCATGAAAGTTTTTTTTTAAAAGCCCTGATTAATAAGTAGCATTTGCCAGTCTAGCAGTAGTTTCTGCAGCTCTGAGAAGTCCTGCCCAGTCTCCCACAACAGCTCTCCCCGGGCGACTCTGCCCACACAGTCCATCTCTCCCTTATGAGCCGCTCATGAATCTTTCCTGTGACTGGTTTCAAGCCACCAACCTTGTTCCTGAGTCAGTGGATATGGAGTTGGGATATGGAGTGGGAACTGTGTTTCTGGAGCAAGTCCTGAACTACCGATTTTCTTCCAAGGACAGTGTGGGGACAACTGATAAATTCCAAGAACAACAAAAGGATCAG
This sequence comes from Typhlomys cinereus, assembly GCA_023101885.1. NCBI lineage: Eukaryota > Metazoa > Chordata > Mammalia > Rodentia > Platacanthomyidae > Typhlomys > Typhlomys cinereus. Next base: position 114,084 of record JALPQD010000659.1, read on the forward strand.
AGACTTACGCGGGCTTCAGAAATATAAACAGGCCATGCCAGGTTGTGTTTATCCTCAGGGATCCTGCTCTCTACCCTCCCTCCTTTGTCCTCTGGGAAACACGGGCCCCTCAGACTAGACGCCCAGCACGGCCCAGCTTCCCTGCAGCTTCTGATAGGATTTGGCCAACGGGAGGCACCACCAGGAGATCGGATGGCATTAGGAATTGTTCCAATTTGTCGCTGTGAACTGGCTCCTTTCTTTACCAAAGGATCCTGTCAGGCAGCTCTTCCACACCATCACCTCTCCCTGGGGCAGTAAGCAATCTCCTCTTACGTCCCCTTGGCCCTCCAGCTAATGGTCCCTTGCTGTAACTAGTCCCCAGGGTAATGGCATTATCCCTAAGCTCCGCCCTTCTCTTCATTAACTTCTCTTCAAATTATTCCAGTTGGGTGTGCCACCTATTTCCTGCTGGGACCCGGACTGATACATGAGTGGACCAATTAAGACTTCGGGGAGGATTCAGTGATCTGTACTGACTTGTTAGGGTGAGTGATGTGAGTGGGGTCCAGGGATATTGAGAAAGTGGAACTACCGATTGGCTGTTAGAGGAAATACAGTAGACCCTGGGACCCACAAGGCCCTCAGTATCTAGTCTACAGTGGAGTAAGCTGCGACAGTGCAGTGTTCCAGGATCACAACCGGAGGTTAAATGCTAATGCGGCTCCAACAAGACACCCCTCAGGGAAGACATCTCCTGAGTGGCAAGCTCTCCTCCAAGGCCTCGGCCCACACGGTCCAGTCCTTGTGATGTTTTTCCAGAACCCCACCCCCAGCTGCCACGCTCATACTGCGAATTCTTAAAATACTGGAGAAAGAAGAAGCTAGAATGTACTTTAGACAACCAATAAATGATAAACATTTCTTAGAAAACAAGCAATAAATGCATTTGTGTAGAAATTTGTCTTAATTTGAATATTTTATTAATTTGTTTGTTTGAGACACAGTGACAGAGAGAGAGAAACAGAGCAGGTACATACATGCCACAGCGCACATATGGAGACCAGGAAACAACTTTCATGAGCCTGCGATCAAGTTCAGATCGCCAGGTTTGCGCATAGGCGCCTTTTCCAGCTGAGCCATCTTGACAGCTTTTGCATAGAATTTTGGACTCCATTAGACAATTTTAGTTTGGGAAGTTTATTTTAAAGGTTTGTTCCTTCTGGGAGAGTGGCTCAGGGGTAGAGTGCATGCTTAGATCCTGAGTTCAATATCAACTGTGAGAGCACACGCACAACAACAACCTGGGCTAGGAACATAGCTCAGCTGGTACAGTGCTTACCTAGCATGAATGGAAACTGGGGTTTGATCCCCAGATCCTCATAAACTGGGCGTGGCGGCAGGTGCCTGTGTTCTGAGCACTTGAGATATGAGCATGATCTGGCTATGACATGTCTCCCCGCTGATCTGCAGGACTGATTCAGCTGGCCGGGCAGAGGTCCCCTTCCTTCCTCACTGCTCCACCTGTGTCCCTCCCAAATCTGTGCACCAGGCAGAAGAGGACGACCTTTCCCAATAGAGGACTCTGGTCAAGGGTCAAGTTGTGTTCCCCTGTTAGAACTTCGAAACAGTCTCTCAAGTCTGAGTACTTGGGTGGAGGCAGGAGATCCACATCAACGTCTGACATCGAGTTCCAGGCCAGTCTGAGACACGCGAAACCCATCTTTTTTTTTTTTTTTTTTTTTTTATTCAATTGTGCATGTGTGCACGCGCGTGTGTGTATGTATGTGTGTGTGTAGAACCACAGGCGAATTCGGGAACCACCTTCTTTACTCTGCCCCGGAATTCACAGGCTCCGCCCTACCAGGACCAGAAACGCAGGCTGGACCCACTTCCGACAGGCGTCTATGTCTATCGTGGGGTCTAGGATCCGAACTCAGGACCTTCTGCCTGCAAGGCAGAGGCTTAACCCCTGAGCCACCTCTCCAGTCCCATGAAACCCATCTTGAAAAAAACAACTGAACAACCTTTTGGTCTTTGATTTATAGATAACTGTCCTATCTAAATTTTGCCTACAGATAACTGTCCTATCCAAATTTTGCCTTCACTATCTAGAAAACATTTTTGATATGAATATATAAGAATGCATACCTGTGATAGAGTGCTCATCTAGCAGTGCAAGGCCTTAGATTCAATCCCAGGCACTGAAGGAAAAAAGTATACTTGAGCTGGCAAAATAGCTCAGTAGGTAAAAGGTGCCTGCTAGCAAAACTGGTAAGCCTGAGTTCCATCCCTGGAAGCCCACATGGTGGAAAGAGAGAACTGACTTCCAAAAGTTGATCTCTGACCTTCACCCATGTGCCAAGGCATATGTGTGCCTCCCCCCTTTCTCAGAAATAAGTAAATAAAATATTTTTAAACGTATACTTGATAACTGTACTTGTTCATAGCGACTGGTCTTTCTGGTTAGAGAAATGACCTAAAGAAAGAGCAGATGAGAAAGGAAAATGGATTAGCAAAGTCTGGAGCCAGCTTCTGCCTTCCGGGAGTTGTTGCCCTGTCCAGAGGCCCTTGGGTGAAGACATCTTCAGTGCCTGAACCAGGAGGCAAACAGTCAAAGACTTGGGGCACGAGAAGGAAGGGCGCACCTTACCTCACTTGATGGGAACCGGCAATGAAACGAAGGTGTGCTTCAAGCATATCTTCCAGGGATAGAACTTTAAAAACTCACACTCAAAGGCAGGGAATTCCAATAAATTCATGGAGGCTCTCAAAAACTAGAAAACCCTTCATATCATATCCTCTGAAAGACTTAGAGGAAGAAGATGTGATAGAAGTTTATCAGGAATGAACAGCATAGAGGGGGTAGGTGGTGGTCATTCAACTGGTTAGATATTTTTCTTTTCTTCTTTTCCCTCAAAGCTTATTTATTCATTCAGAGACCGGGTCTCTCTTGGGAGTCCGGGTTGTCCTGGAACTCATTATAGCTTAGACAAGAATGATCTACCTGCCTCCCGGGGACTGTGATTTCAGGTATGAGTTTTGTCACACCCAACTTTTCTTTTTAATTTTTAAGCATTGTTCTTTAAAAAATATTTTACTTATTTACATTGAGAGACAGAATGAAAGAGCAAGTGAGCGAGTGAGAGAGAGATATAACATGCCACGGCACATAAATGGAGATCGAAAATCACAAGTCTCTCCTCTCTTTTTAACATATGGTCTCCGAGAATTGAACCCAAATGTCCAGATTTGTGCACAGGCGCCTTTCCCTGCTGAACCGCATCTCTGGCCCTAAACATCTTTTGAGATATAATGACCAGGAGAGAATTGAGAACAGGCACCTGCCTGTATATCATCTGGTCATTTGAAATCTAGAGCAGATTATTCCTTGTTTTTTCTCCTTGTGCTGATTTGAAGTGATCAAACTTCAATCCCTTACATATTGTCTTTACTTTTGAAAAATGTAATGTGTACATGGAGCAGCTGTCCTTTAAAAGCCTGCTTTTTTGGGATTATGACCATAAATATGATGGTCTGGGGCATGTGCTCATAACGGCTTTCCCATTAGACTTTATGGCTGCTTCGATTCTGGACTATGACTTTGGGGGGGGGGTGAGGAATGGGAGTTCTCAGGGAACTGAACTGTGAGAAAATGGTCTTTGCATAACTCGAAGCTGTTTTTTTTAAATTTTTTATTTTTTTTATTATTATTTATTCAATTGTGCATGTGTGCGTGTGTGTGCGTGTGTGTATGTATGTGTGTGTGTATGTGTGTGTGTCCCGGCGTCTATACGTGGGGTCTAGGATCCGAACTCAGGACCTTCTGCCTGCAAGGCAGAGGCTTAACCACTGAGCCACCTCTCCAGCCCCCCGAAGCTGTTTTTAAGAGCTGATGATCTGGATCCAAAAGAGAGAAATGTTGGGATCAGGATAGGGAGATGGCAGAGTCCCTAAAGTGCTTGAAACAGAAGCACCCACAAGTTCAAATCCTAGCACTCACATTAAAAAAAAAGCTCCGGAGGCAGAGAAAACCAGCTCCTGGGGCAAGCCTAGCCTAGTCTTAGCGCTCTAGGTCACGCTGAGAGATCTTGTCTCGAAAATCAATCTGGACACTGCCTGAGGGGCAACACTTGGGCTTGGCCTCTGGCCTCCACAGGCACATGCACCTACACACGCAAGAATGCACTCACGTGCATGTGTGTACACATTCACACATATACACACACGCAAGAAGAAGAATATCATGTTAGGAGTCAAGATAACAGACGCGGTGAAAGTGATGACTCATTCCCCAAATGACTTCACCGAAGAGCAAGCATTTAAAAATTACAGGTAATAATGCAGCAGTGGCTTAGCTGTGCATGGCGGCTCATACCTGTTCTCGTAAGCTCTCAGAGGACTGAGGCAGGAGAATCACTCTGAGTTCCAGGCTGTCCTCAGCCACTGCAGTACTCGGGAGCAAATCTAGGACCTCACTATTGAGCTATGTTCCTTTCTTTCTTTCTTTCTTTCTTTCTTTCTTTCTTTCTTTCTTTCTTTCTTTCTTTCTTTCTTTCTTTCTTTCTTTCTTTCTTTCTTTCTTTTTCTCTTTTTCTTTCTTTCTTCTTCTTTCTTTCTCTCTCTCTTCTTTCTTCTTTCTTTCTCTTTCTCTTTCCCTTTCTTTCTTCCTTTCTCTCTCTCTCTTTCTTTCTTTGTCGGTCTGTCTTTTTCTTTCTTCCTTCCTTCCTTCCTTCCTTCCTTCCTTTCTCTTCTTTCTTTTCTTTTTCCTTCCTTTCTTCCTTCCTTCCTTCCTTCCTTTCCTTTCCTTTCCTTTCTTCCTTTCTTTTTATTTCTTATTTATTTTATTGTTTTCTTTTTATACAGGGTCTTCCTCCATTACCTAGCCAGCTTTTTAACTCACTTTGTAACTCAAGCTAGTCTTGGACTTTCCCTCCTCCTGCTTCAGCTTCCTGAGTAGCTGGAATTTGAGGACTAGGCAGGCCAAAAAATTTCCATTTTCATTAACAGTTGATAAAATTATTCATGAAGAAGTATATACCATGGACCACTGCTCCTTCTGATTTTTATTGTACCTTTTAGTCTGGGACATGTTTGTTTTATTTTATTTTGCTTTTTTGTTTGTTGTTTCTTCCTTTTTTGTATGCGTATATATGTGACATGCATACGTGTGTTCCCATGTGTGTGGTATGCATGCATGTGGAGGCCAGATATATCTCCCTTGATTGCTCTCCACTGTTTTTTAAAAATATATATTTTATTCATTTATTTGACAGAGAGGGAGAGGGAGAGGGAGAGAGAGAGATCAGAGGACAACTTTCAAAAGTCAGTTCCTCCTACCATGGGGATTGAACTTGGGTCATCAGGTTTATGAGCAATCATTCACTTTACCCACTGAGATACTTCACCAGGCCCCTGCTCCCTACCTTATATATGGAGGTGGGGGTCTCTTGCTGAACCTGGAGCTCACTGATTTGGTTCAGCTAGTCTAGTTAGCCAACTTGTTCTTTAGAACCCCCTCAGTCTTTGCCCCCCCAGTGCTGGGATCACAGACGGATCACCCGTCTACTCAGCACTTCTGTGGGTTCTCACACTTGTACAGTAAGCACTTTGACCTCGGAACCACCTGCCTAGTCTTTTTTTTTTTTTTTTTTTTTTGGAAACAGGATCTCATGTAGCTGAGACTGGCCTCAGCTTCACTTAGAGCTGAATCTGGTCTTGAGCTTCGGATCCTTCTCCTCCACCTCTGGTGCTGGTATCGCAGGCATGTACCATCGTTCCTGGCTCATGCGATGATGAGAATCAAAACCAGGGTTTTGTGTATGCTAGATTCCACTCTTTCAGCTGAAATACACCATCAGCCCTGGCTTTCCAGTGAGCATTGTCTAGACCAACTTCATCAAAACAAACAAGACTGTTAAAATAAAAAAAAAAATAATAGTAGTAAAAAGTGTAAGGAGAAATTGGTGGTACATTCCTGTAAAATCAGCACTCGGGAAGCAGCGGCAGGAAGATTACCACAAGTTCCAGGTCAGCCTGGACTACAGAGCAAAACCACGTCTAAAATAAAATAAAATGAACAAAACAGAGTGCAGGGAAAGGGGAGGAGGGCAGGTGGCTGAAAGAATCGAGTGTGTGTTCATGGGGGTAGTAAACACATGCACCTTCTCCCTGTCGCTTACTAGTCCCCTCTGCCTGGAAGGTAGACATTGCCATCTGGAAACATAGCACCTTAGCTTGCATATGCAGGAAAGATGATTACGCCCTAACCACCTGTAGTTCCAGGAAGCTTATCATGCTCACAATACTGTAAATTTGTTTTTTTTATTCTAATTGTGCCTTTTGAAAATCTGTCAGCTAGCATATGATGTAATTGTAGTTTTTGGCTTTATAGCCTCTTCTCTCCCACCTTCATGGGAGAGTTCTTTGTGACATGTTCCTGCTCTCGATCATGGGCAATACAAGACTCTTAATTCGACTTTCTTCATGTGACATTCATCCGTGACTCTTGTGGGTGCAACAAATAGCCCAGGCTGTCCTGGAGCTTGCTATGTAGAGGAGAGTCTTGTGTTCCCCGATCTTCCTCCCAAGTACTGGGTTACAGGGGTGACCTCTCGCCCCAACTCAGTTTTTTTTAAAGGTTACTTTTTGGAAGGTTTTTCCTTACAGTCTGATCTAATCTCAACTGGCTCAAGTCTTTCATCTAATCTCAACCAGCTCAAGTCTTTCAGTTGAAATATACCTTAACTCTAAGATACTGTAACTTGGGGGCTGGAGAGGTGGCTCAGGGGTTAAGCCTCTGCCTTGCAGGCAGAAGGTCCTGAGTTCGGATCCTAGACTCCACGTACAGACGCCAGGAGGAAGCGGGGGCGGCCTGCGTTTCTGGTCCTGGTAGGGCGGAGCCTGTGAATCCCGGGGCAGAGTAAACAAGCAAGAGGTGGAGGCGTCCATGGTGGTTCCCGAATTCACCCGTGGTTCTACACACAAACACACATACATACACACATACATACACACACGCATACACGCACAATTGAATAAATAATAATAATAATAAAGATACTTGGCACACAGCGACAAAACTACAAAGTAACCAAAGAAAAGACGCAGACTATTATTCACACACAGCAACTATCAAAGCACCAGGAAAGAGAAAAAGGATTGGGATGAGGCTCAGTGGACTGAATGCTTGCTCGGTGTGTGTAAGGCACCAGTTTTGATCTCTAGTATGGCATAAACTGGCCATGGCTGTCCATACCTGTAATCCTGACACTTGGGAGACGGAGGCAGGATGATCAGCTCAAGTTCATCCTTAACTACATATCAAGCTGGAAACCAACTTGGGTTATATGAAACCCTGTTTTTTTCTTTTTTTAAAAAAAGGGAAAATAAGAAAACAAATAAAATGCAGATAATTGGGAGAATGAGTGCATGGGGTGACCATGATTGAAGAACACCATAAACCTGAAAGGAACGACCTTTGCGAAGCACATCATGATGTACCATGGATATATGTCAATAAAAAAAAGCAAGGCAAGTGTGATAGGAAGGGGCTGGAAGGTGAGGAGTCCAAGCTTTCCTCAGTTACATAGCCTGGACTACATGAAACCCTATCTCAAAGAAACAAAAGCAAGATAAAAATAATAAATAAGATACCCTAGAAACGTGTGAAATAGATGATAAAATTCACAAGGGTTTCAATGTTCCCAAAGGTAACTATTGTGTCCTATCTATTGACATGTTTATTAAAATTATTTTGTTTAAGTATCCTAAGTCCTGGTTCAGTTCCTGTAACAATGGCTGAAATAACAGACTTGAAACGAGATTGATGCTTATCTTTTGGGTAATAGTCTAGAAGCAGCCCAGAGTTCATGATGGTTTCATGATACTAGGGAGCTGGCCCCTTTGTTTGCTACCATCACTCCCTCATTCTCAACAATCACCTTCCACCCAGTGGCCCAAGAGAAACTGCTCCCAATCATGCTACTACATCCACATTCCAGTCAGTGACAGAAGAGGAGGTGAGAGGAGAGGACAGGAGAAGAGAGGAGGTGAGAGGAGAAGAGAGGAGAGGAGAGGAGAGGAGAGGGAGGGGAGAGGGAGGGAGAGGAGAGGAGAGGAGAGGAGAGAGGGAGGGGAGGGAGGGGAGGGAGAGGAGGGGAGGGGAGGGGAGAGGGGACGGGAGGAGGGGAGGAGAGGGGAGGGGAGAGGGGACGGGAGGAGGGGAGGGGAGGGGAGGGGAGAGGAGAGGGGACGGGAGGAGGGGAGGAGAGGGGAGGGGAGAGGAGGGGATAGACAAGGAGGGGAGAATAAGGCCATTCTTTCTGTTTGATGGCTCGGTTCTGAAATTGCCTGTGCTACTTTTGCACACATCTGGTCCAGCAGAACATAATCTCATAACCATACCCATTTTTTAGGAGGGATGGGAAACATACACAGGCTGTAACTCAGCACTTCTTTTCATAAAGGAAGGACACAGAATGAACATAGGGGGACATATAGTGATCTCTGACAAAGAATAAGCACACACACAATATACACAATAAAACTTCATGTCTAGAAATAAGGCACTGTATTAGTTGTTTTTCTCACTGTCGTGACAAAAATCCCTGACAAAAGCAATTTAAGGAAGGAAGGGTTTATTTTGGCTCACAGTTTGAAGGTGCAGTTCCTCATGGTGACAGAAGCAAGAGGGAGTTGGTTACATTGTATCTGTGGTTAGGAAGCAGAGAAAGATGAATGATGCTCAGCTCTTCTTTTTATTCCCTCTGGAATCCCAGCCTAGGGGATGGTGCCACCCATTTCTTTTAGGAGAGATCTTTCCTAAATTTTTCTAGAAATGCCTTTGTAAATGCACTCAGAGGTATGTTTCTTTGGTGATTCTAAATCCATTCAAGGAAGGTTAACTGTTTCAGCAACATCTATCTATCCATCTATCTATCTATCTATCTATCTATCTATCTATCTATCTATCTATCTATCTACCTACCTACCTGCCTACCTATCATGTGCCTTGCCTAGAAATGAGGGCAAACCAGGGATCACAAGAGGTTTGAAGAAAGCCTCTGATGAACACAAAAATGGACAAACAGTGCAGCAAGCAGAGTCAGACTTAAGAGGAAAAACAGAAATGGTAGGGCTGGGAATGGAGCTCAGTTGACAGTGCTGGCCTAGTGTACATAAGGTTCCTGGATTCAGACCCCAGTATTGAGAGGAAGAGTGCAGCAAGGGCGAGAGAGAGAGAGACAGAGAGAGAGAGACAGAGAGAGAGACAGAGAGAGAGACAGAGAGAGAGACAGAGAGAAGAGAGAGAGAGAGAGAGAGACAGACAGAGACAGAGACAGAGAGACACTGCAGCACACTGGAAGTGGTGGCCATACCTGTAATATATTTAGAAAGCAGAGCCAAGAGATTCAGAGCTCGAGACCAGTGTGCGATAATTAGTAAGAATGTGTGTAGTGAGTGGTGGGGGGAGGAAAAGAGGGGTGAGAGGTAGAATAAGCTATTGCCCAGAGCTAAGGCTATGGGTTTACACACACACACACACACACACACACACACACACACACACACACACACTCACACTACCCATTGCTGAGCATAGTAACCAGCAACAACAAAAGACAAACATCAATGAAAGACCCACGCCAAGGCACATGATCACGAATGATGACTAGAACACAAAGCCTTCAGAAAATAGTGAGAAAGCAAAAACAAAGAACCACTTTTGAAAAACCAGATCACCTAGAAAGGAAAAGGAAATAGAATGTGAATGTGAATGGCCCTCCACAGGAATAGAGAGGACAGTGTCGTGAGACACTCAAACGCCTGTCTGGAAAGGACCTCCACCGAAGATGGTTAGTCTTAGCCAAACTAATGACCAAGTTTGTAAAATGAAAATAAAATCTTCCCCTGTGAAGTCCCAAGGATCTTAGGAGCACCCTCCTTCCTGAAGGCATTAGAGTGTATGAAAGGACTTCCCTAAGCAGGATAACCTGGTCACAGTAGAGGGCTGAAGATGGGACGAGCAGGGACCCTAAGGATGCCGTCTCCAGGAGACTCACTCTGCCCCCAACTTGGCTGGAGGCAGAGAGCTGACGGTCCAGTATGGACCCAGAAGGCAAAACACTCAGGGAAACGAAGTGTTCCCACACATCACTGGGTAATATTTCACAGTTGTATACAACAGTTTGCATGGGTTGAGAGAAATCTAAGCCAATTAAGAATGCTGGAAGTAACTTTTTTTTGAGATAGTATCTCATGTACTCCAGGCTGACCTAGAACTCCCTATGTAGTTGAGGATGAATTTGAACTCCTGATCCTACTGCCCCCATCTTCTGAGTGTGGGATTATGTGTCGATAAAGACTGAACCCATGCTTCAAGCGTGATAGGCAAGCACTACACATCGGAACTACAGTTCTAGTCCAGGAGGCAACTTTTAACCCCGCCTCAAAATGTATACCAAAACAGAACTATAGTATACTATGTAGATATTTACTGCTGATTTATCAAAGATGATAATTTAGCTGCATTGAAAGAATGAGAGCAGAGAAAATTATTTCAGTTGGACATAAATTAGCCAAATTATTTTATTCAGCATTAGAATGAACAGTCTCCAAAACTGAAAATCATCATAAAGCAACAGGATAAATCTATCATGTATAGTGGAAATTACCTTTTTAAAATTACAATCCTCTGTGATTATTTCAAACAATTCACATATTCTTATTTGATTAAAAATTAAATTTAGAAGGTTCAGGAGTTAAGACTCTGCCTCATAAGCAGAAGGACCTGAGTTCAGATCCCAAGTCCCATTGAAAACGCCAGGCAGAAATGGCAGCAGCCTGAACTTCTGCCTCTGGAAGGTGGAGCCTGGGAGATTCCACAGCAAAGCAAAAAGAAGGTAGGACAATCCAGATAACTCCCAAAGTCACCTTTGGTCCTCTAAAGGGACACACAGTGTCCTCTGATACACACACACACACACACACACACACACACACACACACACGCACACACACGCACACACACACACAGGCATGCACACATGCACATAAATTAATTAATTAATTAATTTAAGACTGAGGGTCCTATCTGAGTGCCAGAAGTCTTGCCTTTCATGTATGAGTTCAACTCTACCACTGAAAAAAAAATTAAGTTAATCATAATAAGACTAGAAATTGAAGGATTATATTACCCATCAGACAGGAGACAGTAGGAAAAAGGATGCTGTGATGCACAGGTGGACGGCTACTGTGGGTTTTGCTCCACGTCCCTTCCAGAGTTCTTCCTATACCGTAGAAACTTAGAGATTAGAACTGCATTGCCTAGATGGGATTCTGGCAGTTTTCGCTCTTCCAACGTATCTTTTTCTCTTTTAAGACAGTGCATAGAAGCAAATCAAATCTGTGCATGCTGTTTCTGCTGAGGAGGAGTGGGGGGGGGGCGCAAGGGATTTTTTTTTTCTGCAGTGACTTCTTATCATGACAGTACAGAATTGTCTCCTTTATGGGTAGAACACACACCTCAGCAATGGACTTGTGAAACCTACACTCGGGGTTCTTCCTATTTATTCCTTGGCAACCTCAGCATACACTTTTTTCCCCCTTATTTAGAACTTTTACCTTTTTCACTTAAACATGCCAAACAAAAAAAAAGTCCCATATCAGTTCTTTTGGCATATCTGAATTGTTATCATTACAACTCTTGTGCTTTGGGACTCTTTTTCAGTTCTTTTGACATATCTGAATTGTTATCATTACAACTCTTGTGCTTTGGGACTCTTTTTTATTTTTAATCACTGATTAATTTATTGAGACAGGATCTCACATGGACCAGATTGGCTTCAAAATTTCTGATAATCCAGGTCTTCCTGCCTCCACCTGCAGGAGCTGAGTTTACAGATGTGAACCACCTTGCAGGGCTGGGGCTTTTTATTACAAGAAAAGTAAAGGAACTGGTGCATTTCTTAGACACTTGATCTGATACCTGAGATGATACTGAGTGACTAATAAGCAAGCAGTGTGCACAGCATGGAGTATTGGATGGTTCACCTCCCACGTAGGGGATGGTGCCTTTCATCATGTATTTAGACTGATAAGTGATGTAAAGCTCATGAATTATTAATTTTTGCAATGTCCCATTTCACATTTTTGGAGTGTAGTTGGTAGAGTGTCATTGAAACTTCGGAAAATGAATCTGTGGATGGGGGAAGTTACTATACCTGTACGTTTCTTCTCTGTTTATGTGCTTGGTTTTTGTCTTTTGACTTATTACAAAATATTTAGCAAAAAGCTTAATACAAAAACGTGTATCATAATAAAGATGATCCTTCAGGGAAGTGACATGGATTCTCTGCTAGGCAGTTTCTATTTAAACTCATTCCAAGGCTTCCAATATGCTGAAACTATTTCCTTATGTGACCACTATTCCAGCTCTGTTGTCCACTAGTTTCCATGTCTGAATATCCACCAACCTCAAAGTTCACAGAAGGATCAAATCCCTGCAGTAGTCCTTGGACATGTCTGCCACTGTTTAATTTCAACAATAGTATCTTGTCTATAAGTTCTCACCGCCCAGGAGGGTGGGCCTTCCTCATGACATCTGCCTGGAGCACACCTCACAGCTCCAGCCAGCTTGTGGCCCTGCTCCTCATTCTTGGCTCTCTCTACCATTATGCTTCAAAAGTAGGTTGAGTGACAGCTTTCCAGCGCAGGAGGTGGCATCCTATTCCGAAGATGCTGTGACTCCTTTGGTGGCCTCAGTTCTGCAGCAGACCCTTAAAGTCATTTCCACATTCAGCCTTGAGTCTGTGTTTTCAACTCTCCAAGCGAGTTCTTAAGCAATTTTATGTCCTGTAATAAATTCTTTAGTACTTTACCTAGAATGAATTCTGGCTTTGTTTGCTTGTGGTGTTTGTGTTTGGGGGACGGTGTCTCACTATGAAGCTCGGGCTGACAGTCCAACTTGCAATACTCCTGCCTCCCCAGCGCTGGGATTGTGGACACATACCACCATGTGCTGGCCTCATTTTTTTTGGTAAAATTTGAACACACAAAATTTGGTATCCCATATACAATCACCACCAGATCCACAAACTATATGCAGCACAAGCAAGAAAACATGAACAGTGCAAGCAGTATGGCAATTCTAAAAGAAGAAAAATATGAACAGTAATGATCTACATCAACTATTGGGAACAAAGAGAATGATGGTGAGGCCTTGGTTATATGTGATTTTTATCCTCCTTTTATAATTCCACGCATACGAATCAAAATGCCTTTTAAAGTTCATTTTTACAACGCTAGAATCAAACCCAGGCCCCAGGGCATGCCAGGCAAGCACTTTACAGCCCGGGGCCCTCCAAAAAGTTTTGATTATGTTTAATCTTGATCATGGGATCCCTGGGTATTATTAATGTGTTATTTTCTGGTTTTTCACTCCGTGTCTGTAATACTTCCTAATTTACAAAACAGTGACTCTCCAGGACATCTTTACGTGCATCAATGTTTACGCGGACAGCAGCCTGACACCTGCCCAGGCTGGGGTTTGAACGCCCCACTTGCGAAGAACCTGGGAATGTCAAAAGGGCGCGCTGGATTGAGGTCGTCTCCAGCTGGTTCGAAACAGGAGATAGTTTTGGAAACTGAGGTCGGGTTGAGGCAGTTTGGGTGGCGTGGACTTGAGAGAAAGCTGCCAGGAAAGGAGACTGGGAGAAGGGACAGGTGACCACAAACCGTTAGGCCCCGGGTGGGTCCAGAGCGACGCCCGGGGACCGGCTGCAGTAAAACTCCGGTCAGGTCGCCTACGTTTCACGCCTCGTCTAAATCATCGTCGTGGGCGCGGAGCGGGGTACAGTCACGGAAGTCCAAGCGCCATCCCTAAACTGGGCACGTCCTGCGAGTGGTACCCAGCGGCCGCCCCACGGCGCCCGGTTTCGCTTCGCCGACGGGAGCTCGGGGTCCGGGGCTGCCGGGGTTCTGCAGCCGGAGCCGCCCTCCTCGTCGCCCCGCGCGGGGCCGGGGCGGCGCGGAGGCCGGCGGCGGGGAGGCCGGGCCCCGGGGCTGGAGGCCGGGCGGGCCGCGCCGAGGGCGGGGCCGGCCGCGCGGGGGCGGATCTCGGCGCGCTCCCCGCCGCGGCTCGCTGGCTCCCGGGCCGCCGGGGCTCCTCTGCCGGGTCGCGCCGGACGACAGGCTTCGGGCGGCGGCAGGGGCGGCCTGCGGAGGGACGGGGGGCGCCGGGACGCCGACCCCGCGCGAGGCCGCCGTCTCCCGCTCCCGCCGTGAGCGCGGGGCCCCCGCGCGCCATGGCCGCCTCGCCCGGCTCGGGCAGCGCCAACCCGCGGAAGTTCAGTGAGAAGATCGCGCTGCACACGCAGCGGCAGGCCGAGGAGACGCGGGCCTTCGAGCAGCTCATGACCGACCTCACCCTGTCGCGGGTGAGGCCCGGGGACCCCCGGGGGCCGGCGCGGGCGGGGACGGGGGCGGCGGCGGGCGGGACCGCGCGGCGGGTGAGAGGTCGCGGGGGCCGCGGGACCGGCGGGGCCCGGCGGGAGCCGCGCCTGGGAAGCGGGGGGCCGGAGCGGCCGCGGCCTCGGCGCCGGCCGGCCCTCCCACCCCGCTGCCCGTCGCGGTGCGGGTGAAGGTGGGAGGGTCGCGGGGCCCACCGCGCCGGGAGCCGGGAAGGGGCCGGAGCCCGGAGGCGGTCGGCGGGGTGCGAGCGGCCTAAAGCGCGAGGATGACCCGGAGCCCTGGGAGGAAATCGCGCGGCGCTCGGCGCGGCGGCTGCTCCCGGCTGCGGCCACCCACCGCCGGCGAGCCCTGTGGTCGGCGTGGAAGGCCGCGGGGGGCCGAGGGCACCCACACCCTCCACGGGGGAGAGCTGCGCGCACGCACTGGTCAGCCCGGGGCCGATCCCCACCCGAGGGGCGCGGGGCCTTGGTACCACGGCGGGGATTCCGAGCTCGTGACTCTCCTCCTTTGGCTCCTTGGAGGTGCTTTACGAGGTCCGATTGCTATGTGCAGCCCCAGATATTTGGTGAGAACTGACAGGGCGCGTGTAGCGTGGCTGCTGACGGAGGAGGGGACCCAGAGGGGTGAGTAAGGCGCAGACGCCCGCCGAGGCAGGCTAGCTAGGGAACCGCATCGGGGCAGCGGAGGATGGAGAGTGCCCGCCCAGGACTGCGGACCCGGGGTCAGCAATCGCGGGCAGCCTCGACGATCTCGATCGTGACCTTGAAAGAGCTCTGTTAGGACAGCGGAGGCTGCGCAGGTGCTCGGGATGGGCAGCTCGAAGGAGCCGTGCGAGCAGATTGTAAACTGGGGGCTTCTCTGTTCCCTGAGGCGCATACATGCTAGTTTTTTTGACCATTAGATGTCGACGCACTGTTTTTTAATCTGTTGCCAGAACTCTTAAACTGGGAGTAATATATATATATATATATGTATATATAATTTTAAAATTACTTTATTTAAAAAATGGAGAGCCCTGATAACATGAATGCTGAATTCTTATGTGACAGGCATAGGTTGCAGCTGTGGGAATGGTTGCTCCCCTCAAGAGAAGCATAAATTCCAGTTTGCTACAATCCCCACCACCACTCCCAGTCACAGTTCCCCCCACACCGGGGGCCATTTATCATATTTATGCAAGTGTTTTCTAAGGGGAAAGTGAAATATTTTCTGAACTTTCTACTACACCGAGGAAGAAATATATCCACTGATAGAGAAGTAAAGAAGCCCGAGGATTTTTCATGCCCTGAGCAGCTTCACTTGTTACCAGTCTGGGGTCCATAGGTGTTTACATTTTGTGATCTGGATTGAAATGAAGGATGAGCATAGAGCTTAAAGTTTGGAGCACATTGAAAGCCAAGGATTAATGTTGGATTGCTTCAATGCACACATTGTTTATATACAAATACGTGCACTGTGTCTGTATATTTAAAGTTGATCTAATCTCATATAACTCATGAATCCTCTTTAAAAGTCCCTTAGAAGTGAGGTTGTGAATAGTGCTCAGATTATTACCATGAGACAAGTCTCACTGTGACCTCTGGCTTGGTCTCCAACTCTTGAGAGCAGGGATTTACAGGAGTGCACCATTACATCTGCCTCAGAATTAATTTTTTTGGCTTTTCATTAATTTTATTGAAAGGCAGTTGGACGAAGTTACCTCTCCCCACTCAAAATGATTTAATTTTTAAAAATTGTGTGTATGTGTCTTATGCATATGTGTGGACACATGTGTATACACAACTGCTATGGGGCAGGTGTGGAAGTCAGAGGACCACCTTGGATAATTGGTTCTTTCCTTTCACCTTTCTCTGAGGTCTAGGAATTGAACTCAGTTTGTCAGGCTTACGAGGCAAGTGTTTTGAACTGCCAACGGGCTCAAATTTTTAAAGACAAAGACAGTACACAGATCCTTAGTGTTCACTTAGTTTTATCATGTTAGTAGTATTCAAACATAATTGCATATGTAAAGTTCTTTGTTTACAGCTGTGATACAACCATGAACCAACACATGTACATTTACAAAGTAGATTCAAGGTTACAAATGCAGTACATTCAAATAAAATTTTATTTAGTATGATCAGCACTATTTTACTGAACTGAATTTAGGATATCTGTGTGACTGTTGAATTTAGCAATTTATGGAACGGTTCGGTTGCTATTTTCTTCTGTTTAGTACAAAATTACATCACTTTGCTCTTTACCTAGTACAGAAAATCCTTTACATGTTATTTCTGCTTGTGTTTTCTCTTTGGCGATAGCAAGTAAAGTAATACCACTTGTTCCATGTGTCCATAAACACATAAATGATAACACTGAATTTGCCAACTTATATTTGCTTAAAATTTAAAGAGTTATTTTCATGAAACCACAGAATCAGAATTTTTCTCATAAAGAACTCTTAGATCCTCAAGTATATAAGTATGAATATTTTCCCATTTGGAGAAGAATCCATCCAGTTCATGATTGGTGATTGGATGGCTGTTATATTAGTTATCTATTACTACTAACTCATAGCAGATTGTTAATTTATGGGGTCAGACATTTCAGTTAGTCTAGGATTCTTTCTCCTCGTAACCTCTATTGGGCTTCGAGTTCTCTGTAATCACAGCCAGTCCCTTCAGGGTTGGACCTAAATTCTATTTGCCAAGTAGGTGGGATGCACTAGATTATGGAGATTTTTTTTCATTCTAATGTTAGTGTTTCAGCTTTATCTCAAAGAGAAAGCTTTGAGAAGGAAGTGCACAGAGGGTTAGTCCAGTGGTGGTAACTGGGATTGACTGGTAAGGAGATGGAGAAAGTGAACACAGATATGCTTGAGAACAGCTGTTGTGTTCATTTATTACTGTGCCTATTTCCAAGTTGTTGGGATATGTGTTTGTATTATGTATATGTGATGGAGGCATATACGTTAGTTTGATCACTAATCTCTGCATCTGTATGCCCAGGGTTATGATAGACATTGGTAATATAGTGGTGAGTGAGAAAAGTCTCCTGAGGATTTTTTTTATGACTGTTACAAAAGAGAAATGGCTAGAACTCTACATGTACATGTACAGTGGGAGAGTCCTTCCCCTCTTCTGGTGGCCTAACGGATCCACAGCCATGGGAAAGACATTTGGTGATTACATATACATATACATATACATATACATATACATATACATATACATATACATTACATATGATGGAGAGAGAATTTGTTTCAGTCAGAGAACTGAGGTCTAGCAGGAGATTAAGAGGTATAGCTGGAGACTTCACAAGGATCAGGTTGTGGAGATGGGATTTGGGATTCGATTCTAATGATAATGGCTGGTTATCTATTTATCTATGGAGATGGGCATTTTAAATAGATCCTTCTAGTTTCAGAGTGGTGGCTAGAATCCAGGAGGAGGTGGCCATGGAGAAACTGGTTTGAGGCTGTCATAGTAGCCCAGGCAGGCATAGGTAGCATTCACTAGAGTGGAGTGTTGGTGGTAAGTCAGAGAAAAGAATAGATTGATGCTTAGGAAGCATAAAGGAACAACTTGGAGAATGTTCGAGGGCTTGAGGGTGAGCCCTAGTTTTCAGGCTTGAAACATTTCAAGGTCCTTCATGAGGTAGATCATGGGCAAGAGTAGGATAGGGCTATGAGGAGGTGCCAGTTCGAGGACCCGTGAGGCATGGGAAACATGGTTCAGCAGATGGTTGTTTATGTGGACCTGAGGCTCAGGAGTGAAGGCCGGGTGATGATCTTTGTAGTGTAGCCAGAGGCGGAGATTCACATGCTTAGGAAGAATTCATGGAGCATATAGGCTAGGGATATAGCTCTGTTAGTAAAGTGCTTTTCTAGCTCGCTCAGAGCATTAGGTTTGATCCCCGGCACCCAATAAACTGAGCCTGGTGGCACAGAGCTGTGATCCCAGCAATGTAGAGGCAGAGGCAGGAAGAGCAGAAGGGCGAGGTCATTGTCAGCTACAAAACACACTTGAGGCCAGCCACCCCCACGCCCGAAAAATATAAGAGTGCAAACTGTTGGCTCACACCCTGTATTAGGTTTTTTGACATATTTTAAAGATATGTTTACTTGTTTGAAGGGGAAGGAGAGAGAAGGTGCATGTTTGTCAAGGCTACATGGGGAGGTCCTAGGACGACTTAGAAATCAGTTCGCTCCTTCCACCATGTCGGCTTTGGGCACCAAGCTAAGGTTGCCAGGTTTATGTGTAGGTACCTTTGCTTGCTGAGCCATCTTTCTGGAAAGTTCCTCTGACAAGTTAAGAAAACCATTATTTATTTATTTTTGTGTGCGTGTATGAATGTATGTCCATGCATGTGTGAGTACAGATGTGAGATACCACAGTGCATGTGTGGAGGTCAGAGGACAACTTCTGGGAATCAGTTCTCACCCTCTTCCTTGAGGTAGGGTCTTACTTATTTCTGCCAAAGTGCACTCCATTCTAGCTGATCTGAGAGCTTCCCGGTATGTCTTTTCTGTCTGCCTCTTCTCTCACCATAGGTGCTAGGGTTACAGATGCAGCTTTTAGTTGATTAATTTTGCATAAGGTTCTAAGGATCAAGCTTAGGTCGTCAGACTTGCACATCAAGCACTTTCACCTGTTGAGCCAGTGCGCCAGTCTTTTGTGACGTATTTTTTTTATCTTGTTTTCTTGGCCTAAAATGTGTTGTCTGTGTGTATTTAGTTAGGACAGCAATGAGTGTTAGAATTTTGCATTAAAACCTAGACTTTGACTCTTGGAAAATGAGATCACTTAGCAACAGACCCCTGATATTTCTGTATGACAGCAATGGCCTGGCGCTGCCCCTACTTCTCTCTCTACGTCTTGCTTCATGATGATGCCAGATTACTTATCTTCCCTACTTGCCAACTGTTGGCATTTAAATGTGTCTCCCTGCTGTGAAGTGAAATGTAAGAACCTAAGTGCAAGGAACACTTACCATTTAAAGAGGAGGCAGAGGAGAAGGAGCCAGCAGAGAAGACAGAACCACTCTGGGAGAAAGTCAGAGGCATTCTTGAGACGAGGAGAGAATGTCCACCAACTGAACCTAATGCTGCCCACTGGTCTGACATGACAAGGGTGCTGTCCTTTGGTTCATTCACATCGGTAGCTGGCAAAGCCACACATGTTCAGGATGCTGGGTAGAAGACTGTGAGACATTGAAGGATAGGGAGGAGGAGAGAGAGGGCAGGGTTGGAAACTTTTTCAAGGTGTTTGGCTAGGAAAGGTAATGTATGTTGAGAAACCACAGGATGAACTCAGCATAGCAGCTTGGACTCAATAGTTGGGAAACAGCTATTGTTTTTCTCTTTTGTTTGAGACAGGGTATTCTCCAGCTCAGTAGGTGGCTGAAAATGACCTTGAAGTTCTGATTTTTCTGCTTCAACCTCCAAGGTATGCACCATTCAACCAGTCGAATGTGCTGCTGGGATTTGAACCTAAGGCCACATCCCCAGCCCAAGCCATTGCTTTTCTATTAAAATACATAATAAATGTGTTGTAGAATAAGGAGGTCTCTGAGCTAATAGTAGAGAGGAAAACCTAGAGAGATTAGATTTGAGCCAAATCCTGTGAGTCTGCCTTTGCCAGACACCACACTCATCCCACTCCATGTTATCTCAGATGGTTTTCAAAATGACCCCTTTGGTTTATCTGTCCAGATTTGCTTTCATTTTGTGGAAGAGTAAGCCAGGGGGCAGAGAAGCATGTTACAAGGCTAGTAAACTGCAAAGCTAGGATTTGGATGTAGATGTTGTGCTGGATGTCTGTATATTCAAAGACCCCCTTCTCCCTGTGAGGATATACATTATGCAGTTTTGTTTTCTCTTCTTCTCTCTCTCTCTTTTTTCTCTCTCTGCTGAGATTGAATCCAAGGACTCATGCTAGCTAGGTGGCCACTCTACCACTGAGGCACTACCCTAACCCTAGAAATCATTTTCACAACAGTGCATTGGGCTACTGTAACTTTATAATAATAAATCTTGAAATCATTAACTTAGATCCTCTAATTTAACCCTTTTAAAGATCACCTTGCTTAAGCTAGATCATGTGCATATCCATAACTTTTAGATTTATCTTATTAATTTCTTTTTTCATGTTCATGTTCGGGGTGGATGCATATGTGTGGTTCACACATGTGAACACACGTGTGTGTGGATCCATGTATATATGTTCATGGGCATGTAGTCCAGAGTTGATGTTGGTAACTGTCCTCCGTTATTGTTCCACCTTATTTTCTGAGAATGTCTGTAATTAAACCCAAAGGTTTAATCTCTCACAGGTCTAATCTGGCTAGCCAGCTTGCTCTGGGGATCCCCAGTCGTGCCTTCCATGGCTGAAATTGCAAGTGGGCCACCACACGCACCCAGCATCTGGAGTCTGAACTCTAGCCCTCTTGTGTGGTAGGCAGGTTGACCAATAAGTCATCTTCCCAGTCAGATTTTAATAAAAACTTAGTAGTAGTATTACGGTGTGTGTGTGTGTGTGTGTGTGTGTGTGTGTGTGTGTGTGTGTACGTGTACGTGTATGTCAAAGCTGATGTGTAGAGGTCAGAGGACAATTTTGTGAAATCATTTTTCTCCATCCACCTTTGTATGGGTTCTATGGATTGATCTTAGGTCAATGAACTTCCACAAGTGCTTTTATTCTGTGAGCTGTTTTGCTGATGCTATTTTGGTAATTTCTATTTAAAACAAACAAACCTGCTGGGATTCCCTCCTCTTCCCCCTCTTCTTTGATTGGGTGCTGGATACCGAACCCAAGGCCTTGTTCCTGCTGAGCATAGGCTCTGTCGGTGAGTTATGCTCCCAGGTTTCTTGCTGGGATTGTGTCGACTATTGTAAGACTTTTCCAAAAAAGGAATTAACAAGGTTTCTATCTCATTTATACAGGCGTTCGAAGAAATTCCATTAAAGTGTATTACCTAGGCCAAATGCAAGTTACAGGGTGAGGTAGATAATGAAGAAGGATCAGAAATGAGATTACAAATGGTAGCTAATCCTGAGATGAGGTGGATAACAGGGTGCAGGGTGGGCTTGGGCAAAAGGATAACACAGCTGTGTGAGGGGCAGGCAGTGTTGACATGTAAGAGTTTCAGTTTAATCTTGTTTCATCTTTCAATTAAGACAAGGTAGAAAACTAGATTTTTTTTTGCATGTGTAGATGTGGGTGTATGTAGGGTATATATAGAAGAGGTTGCTATATTGTGCCTGTGGAGGCCCAAAGGTGACTTCAGAAATTACTCTAGATTGCTCTCCCTGCTTATTTGCTTGCTCTGGGGTTTCCCAGGCTCAGTCTTCCAAGCCTGGAAGTGCAGGCCAGTGCCATTTTCACCCAGAATTTTTATGTGGAATCTGAGGATTCAAGCTCAAGTGCTTTTGCTTTCAAGACAGAGACTTTATCCGTAAGCGATCTCTTCAGCTCAAAATCTAGATTTTTTTTTTGCAATCTCCTAATATTTGAAATTGAAATGTTAACTGGAGTGAGTCAGACACCCTTCAGACTGTCATTCTGTGACCTTCCTGTAATCATTTTCATCATCTGTACACATGAAGGAGTGAAGAGCCTCCAGTTTGTTTTGGCTCAGAGTTTTAGAGTGCTCCGTCAAAGGTTTGGCCCCATGAGTTTGGGCAGAGCATCATGGCAGTGGGAAGATGTGGAAAGCTGTTCACTTTATCACTGAGAAAGAGGAAAGAAAAACAAAGACATCTCCAGTTTCTTTCTAGTTTAATAATTTGAAATTTCAAAAGAGAAAAATATTAAAACAAAGGTTTTGGTGGTAACCAAAATAGCTACAGAAATAGTAGTTTGAGAAGTTGCCCAGAACTGTGTATTTTATATAATATTATCATATCTTTTCTTTCTTCTTTTTGTGTGTCTGGTGTTACGTGTATGGTGCATGTTGGTGTATGCATTATGCACCTGCAAAGAACAGGGGTAGACAACATTGCTCTCTAACTTATTCTTTTTTTTAAATTTTTTTATTATTATTTATTCAATTGTGCGTGTGTGCGTATGTATGTGCGCGCGCATGTGTGTATGTGTGTGTGTAGAACCACGGACGAATCGGGAACCACCATGGATGCCTCCACCTCCTTCTGCCCCGGGATTCACAGGCTCTGTCCTACCAGGACCAGAAGCGCAGGCCGCCCCCGCTTCCGCCTGGCGTCTATACGTGGGATCTGGGATCCAAACTCAGGACCTTCTGCCTGCAAGGCAGAGGCTTAACCCCTGAGCCACCTCTCCAGCCCCTCTAACTTATTCTTTTGAGGTAGGATTTCTCACTAGAAACTGAAGCCACAGTTTCAGCTAGGCTAGCTAGTCAGCAAGCTTCTCACTTCACCTGTCTTCACCCCTCAACACTGGAGTTACGGGGATACACAGCCATGTGTGGCTTTTATGTGGGTCCTGGGATTCAAACTCAGGTCTTCTTGCCTTCATTGCAAGCATTCTTACCCATGGAATCATCTCCCCACCTCATCTTTTCTATCTTAATCCTTGTATCGGTAGATCTTTTGTGAAGGAGGCACTAGGGTGATTTGGCCAATCAAAAATAAATCTAGGTTACAAAAGACAGGTCTTCCAACCTAAAAGCCAGAGTGGAAGCTTTTGTGGGAATTTTGTGGAAGGAGGAACTTTGACATGTGTTCATCTTGGTAAGATTGTGCTTGGCATAGTATTAGGCACACAGTTGCATTTTATAATGGAATAAATGGACTGATTGATTATCTCAATAATGAACGAATGGCTTTAGATCAAGGTGTTCAAGGGTTTTCTTGTCAAGAGCATTTCAAGGACTGAGTCAAATGCTTCTAGTAAGTGCTTTTAGGATGTTAATGGAAAGCCTGGAGATTTTATTTTTATAATACATTTTCCTATACAGTATATTTGAGAAATCAAATACTATGAGTATAAGGAAGCTAAAGACATCCAAGAGCTTTTTCTATTTTGATCCCTTTCAAACACACCCAAGACCTTACCTTTTGGAGACACATATTAAAATAAGACCTGACGTCATGTTTGTAGTTTGCATCCAGGAGTATGGAAGAGGTAACACTGAAGTCA
Organism: Typhlomys cinereus; assembly: GCA_023101885.1. Taxonomy (NCBI): domain Eukaryota; kingdom Metazoa; phylum Chordata; class Mammalia; order Rodentia; family Platacanthomyidae; genus Typhlomys; species Typhlomys cinereus. The sequence continues at coordinate 137,633 of JALPQD010000659.1, forward strand.
GGTCATAATCTTTGTAGCTAGAAGGTAGATAGATAGGTTTTTATCATATTATCTCTTTTTTATATATTTGAAAACTTGCACATAAATGTAATAAATCAGTTTCATGGATGGGCTCACTGTGCATTTGTGAGAGTTTTTGTTAGTTTATCAATATTATGGTCATTGAATTTTTCTTGTCATAATTTCTTCACTATTGTATTTGAAAAGCATTTAATTATTATAGATACTATAAATAATAATCTTAGTAAATGGCGCGATCATTGAGAGGGAAATAGAACAAAGGAAGAGAACATGACAGAGTTGGAATATGGGCTTCGAATGAGAGAGTTGTGGCTGGTTCTTGACAGGTCATTGAAATGAGCCTGGGTTCCAAGGTCTATAAAAGCAGGTAATACAGCTTCTCTTGCACAGTTGTGGGGAAAGCCAGGGATGAACTGGACATAGCATCTGAGGACAAAACCCACTCTTATTAGACAAGGACCAAGTATTGAAAGGGTAAGAATCTGCCTTAGAGATCTCACCTATGGTCTCTGTCTTCCCTATAGGATTGTAAGTATCAAGGGTTATGTAACCACATAGCGATTTATCATTTTGGAAGAACTCATGACGATCAGACTGGATCACTGCAGGATTAATAAGAACCGTAGCCAGATGTCTGTTTTTTTTTATAAGCAAGGCAGAATACAGACTTTCTTAGTGAAATGTAATTTTACATCTGTTGATTTAGAGTCCTTCAAAAAACCCATATCTAGAGGTGTAGTAATCATACCTGGGAATGTATTCTCAGGATTTCAGAAGAAATGTATGTAGTTATGTAGTTATTAAAAATGATTATGTAATGGCATAGAAAAGGCTTTTGTACTCATGGTAACTGGGTGTGGTGGTGAACATTTCCAAACCCAGCACTTGGAAGGGAGAGGCAGAAGGACTGGGAGTTCAAGACCAGCCTCTTCTACATAGTGAGTCTGACACTGGCTCAGCTACATGATACCGTGTCCTAACAAAACAAAACAAAACAAAAACAAAAATCCCCAAAACAGCAACAAGAGAAAAAATAAAAAACAACCGATTATATTTGCGTTATTGTCCTTAGTGAACAGTTATTACTTATTTATTAACCATAAATGTTCCTGGTGCCTGGAGAAGAACATGGAAGAGTTTTCAGCTTTGCAGATAGTAGTTTAGCTTTTCTTTAAGAAGTCCTTTTATGGTTGTTAAAAAGTGCCTCATGTTTATATGCCATGGCACACAGGCTACTTGGAATACAGATAAGTTCTTTTTAAAACTGTAAGAAATAAAAAGTTAGAGTAACTGGGCATGCAGGGAGACGCCTGTCCCCCCCAGCAGGGGGATGTGAAGGGCAGGAAGATTAGGGGTCCAAATCTGCCCTCAACTAAGAGTAAGTTGGAGGCCATCCTGGGCTGTGTAAGACTGTCTCAAAACAAAACCAAAACCAAAAATGGAACAAACCCCAGAAAGTTCTGGAAACCTGAAGGTTATGATCATTCATTCACATAGAATGAAAAAAAAGAGAAATACAACAAAGACTTTTGTTCTTGAACTGTTCTACCCACAAAATGCTGTGCTTTGATACCCCTTTCGGATTTTCTCTCACATCTGAATATTCTCGAAATCACTTTGTTTCCAGGTTCAGTTTCAGAAGCTTCAGCAGCTGCGCCTCACACAGTACCACGGAGGTTCCCTGCCAAACGTGAGCCAGCTTCGGAGCAGCGCGTCGGAGTTTCAGGTACTATCAAATACCTACTTTTGTGTTGTTGAATGGAGTGTGAAAAGATGGGTAGCGATTGGCCCTGAACAGAATACATTGTGAAGAATAAGCTGGGCCTAGCCGTCGTCTTCTGGAAAGTCCATGAGTGCTGTCTGTCAGTTTCAACCAGCGCAAGTTAGTTATTTCACAGACAGTCAAAGACATACGCACTGTACTATGTCAGGAGAACTTGCCTCGCATGAACAAGGCGCCCCATTTCTCCCCTTCAAATAAAGGAAGAAATACAACTTGGAGCACATGTGTAAGAACTTTCTTCTAGTCAAAAATAGATAAATAAACTGGCGGGATTAGTTTTAATGTCATTTACATGAAGGTTATTTGTTTGTTTGTTTGAGACAGGGTCTTATATAACCCTGACCTGGAACTTGCTATGTTTACCTGGCTGGCTTCATACTTGTGGTGATTCTGCCTCCCAAGTGCTAAGATCACAGGCATTTACCACTACTTCTAGCTTTTAAAATTGTGTGTGTGTGTGTGTGTGTGTGTGTGTGTGTGTGCACGCGTGTGCATGCACTCATGTATGCCTTCGTGCATATGTGGAGATTGGAGGACAACTTTTAGGATTCTCTTTCCACTGTGTGGGTTCCAAGATCAAACTCAGGTCATGCAGACTTGTGTGGCAAAAACCTTTATCCTCTGAGCTATCTTGCTGGCCCTTATTCGTTCGTTTTTTTTTTTTTTTTTTTTTTTTGAGACAGGATCTCTTACTACATAGCCCAAGTTAGCCTTGGACATGCTGTATAGCTGAGAATAACCTTGAACTTAAATCCTCTTTCCTTTATCTCCTACATGCTGGGATTTCAGCGGTGCTCGACCTGATTGCCATTCATTTGCTCCTGGTGATAGAACATCACAGGGCTTCGTGCTAGGCAAACATTCTACCAACCTTCCCTATCCCTGGAAGTTTTTCTTTCTTCCTTAGCCATTTGAGTGCTGGGATCACAAGCATGTGCCAGCATGCCCAGCTTTGATAAAATCATTTGAATAATTTTTTAAGTGTCACTTCAGCATGGAAGCAACAAGTCAAATACCATGTTTTTGTACAAAATCTTCGAAACACATTGTGTATTTTATACTTTAAAGCATACTTCAGTCTGTATTGCCTGTATTTCACCAGCTTCACGTGACCGTGATTGCTGCACCAGACAGGCGTTGGAGGCAGAGGTAATGGTCTCACTGCACCGAGGTGACTGCCACCTCAATAGAGGGCTTAATTATTTACTAGAGAGCCTTATTTAAAACCTTGTGGAATCGGTACTTGAGACAATACTATCTGGTATTGTAGTGAAGATCTGAATTAGACCTATCCTTAACCTCTAAGCCATTTCTCCAGCCTGGATTTTGGAGTTTTTTTAAAAAATCTTTTTGTGGGGCTGGAAGGCGAAGTCTGGGAAACTCCGGAGCAAAAGCAAAGAGGAGGTAGCACATACAATCCAGGCTGATTCCCAAAGTCACGTCTGGGCCTCCATAGACACACACAGTACCTTCTGATACACACAGACACTCACAGAAACACACATAGACACACATGCAAAAAAGAATCTTTTTGTGTATGTGTGTACTTGTTCATGTGTGAGTACAGGTGCATGTGCGCATTATGTATTCTCATTTTATTCAGTTGTTAGGGTCTATTTTTATTTATTTCGATGCTCATATATAATTCCTCATTAGGCCAGTAGAAGCTCACTTCCAATAGAAATATAGTTTTTTTTTTTTTTTTTTTTTTGGTTTTTGTTTTTTTGGTTTGTTTGTTTTGTTTTTAAGAGCACATACCCCCACACACTGAATCCCAGGCTGGCCTCAAACTCATTGTGTAGATAAGAATAATGCTCAGCTCCTAATCATCCTGCCTGTGCCTCCAAGGTGTAGAAACATTCTTAATAAACTGATATTAAAAACAGGAATCCCAGAGTACAGATTTGTCCCCCAGTAACCTTTTTTGAGGTCTAGTTGACACATATTTTACCTATTAGACACATCACTCTGTGCCTTGTAATTGCCAGTGCAGTCATTGAGCTGTAGAACAGTTACATGGCCACAGATCCCTTGTGGCCCTCAGCAGTCATGCTCACGCTCACCTCAGCCTCTGGACACCAGCCTCCTGTAGCTCAGCTTTTACCAGCCCTCACCAGTGCACTCTGAGCTCTTGTAATGTTTTACTGCTTTGAGAGTCATCTGTGTAGTTGTGTGTTGTTTGTTTCCTGTAACTGCTGGCACACATACTACAAAGTCGGTGGCTCAAAACAACACTAATTGGCTTTCTCACAGTTCTGAGCCTAGGAGTTTGAAAGCAACATACCAAGCAGGGCTGTGCCCTCTCTGAACACTCCTGGGAAGATACTTCACCTCTTCCTGGCTTCTTTTCCTTGTCAGCATTCTGCAGTTTGTGGCTATTTCACTGCCTGTGCTGCTTCTTTTCTTTTCTGTCTCTAGGTTTGTGTTAATCTCCCTCTTCTTATTCTTATGAAAACACCAGTTAATGGATTTATGGTCCATGCTAATCTAGTATGTCTACCTTTTTGACTTAAAGACTCACGTAAAGATTCTGTTTCCTGGGCCAGAGAGACAGCTCAGGGGTTAAGCCTTTGTCTCACAAGCAGAAGGTCCTGAGTTCGGATCCCAGATCCCACGTAAAAAATGCCAGGCAGAAACGACAAGGATCTGTACTTCTGGTCCTGGAAGGCAGAGCCAGGGAAACTCCAGAGCAAAGCAAATAGTAGGTAGAAGCAATCTAGGGTGATACCCGAAAACTTGGGCTTCTACAGGTGCACAGAGTTGCCCTCTGACACACACACACACACACACACACACACACACACACACACACACACACACTGAGACAGGGTCTTGTTCTGTAGCTCAGGCTGGCTCAGAACTCAATATATAGCACAGAGTGGCCTCCGAACATCTGGCGTAAGTGCTGGGATTACAGATGTGCCCCACCATACCTGCCTTTGTGTACAGTTTTGTTTTGTGTAAATACCTAGTAGTAAAATTTCTGGGCTAAATACTGAAAGATCTATCTCTTTGTCTTTGTCTCTGTCTCTCTTCGCCCCCTTTCTTCTACTGATGCTGGAGTTGAATTTAGTTTCTGATATACTAGACAAGCTCTCTACTGCTCCAAAGTGTCCATAGTTCCATAGTCCTATTAGCAAGGTGTTACAGTTCCAGTAACCCTATGTCTTCTCTAGCATGTTCCCGGCTTCAAACAAACAAACTGGACATAGTGGCACTTGCCTGTGATCTCAGCACTTGAGAGACACAGGAGGTGGAATTCTCTGAGTCTAAGGCCAGCATGGTCTACATCACGAATCAAGGCTACAGAATGCAACTGTCTCAAAATCAACAAACCAACACAAACACCTCACCATATAATAATTTTAAAACGTACAATTTAATGTGGTTAAGGACATTCATGTTGTGCAACCAATCTCTAGGACTTTTTCACTTTACAAAACTGAAACTCTATGCTCATTAAACAACAATTCCCTGTCCCTCCCTTTCCCAGCTACTGTTCTTCTGTGAACTGGGCTGCTTTATATGCTTCATTTAAGAGCAATCATTACAGCGTTGTTTTGTGACAGGCTTCTTTTACTTAGTGTACATTTTTAAAACTTTATTTTGCACACGCCTATGCATGCACGCGTGTGCGTGTGCGTGCGTGTGTGTGTGTGTGTGTGTGTGTGTGTGTGTGTGTGTGTGTGTGTGTGTGTGAGAGAGAGGGTACTAAGAAGGCCCAAGGGTGACTTTGGGAATCATTCTGGATTGCTTCTACCTCCTTTTTGCTTTGGGATTTCCCAGGCTCTACCCACCAGGGCCAGAAGTATAGGCCAGCACTGTTTTTGTCTCAAGGTTTTATGTGTACGTCCTGGGATCCAAACTCAGGACCTTCTGCTTGTAAGGCAGAGTCTTAACTCCTGAGCTGTTTCCCCAGCACTACTTAGTATAAATTTTTAAAGTTTCATCCATATTGTGACAGGAATTCCTTCCTTTTAAAAATTATTTATTATTATTTGTGTGTGCATACATGTGTGTGTGTATGTATGCATGTAAGTGGATTCCAAGGAACAAAGTCAGTTGTTAGGCCTTCCTTTACTGTTAGACATTTGCATTGTTTTGTCTCTTGGCTGTAGTGAACATGGTATGCAAATATTTCAAGACTACTTTCTTTTTTGTTTTGTTTTGTTCTGTTTTGAGGTAGTTGGCCTCAAACTCATGAGTAATTGAGGAAGACAAACTTCTGATCTTCCTGCTTCTACTTTCCAAGTGCTGAGATTTGAGGCATGTGCCCCACACCGTGTTCACATATTTTTTTGATAAAGTATTTGTTCAAATCTCCAGATTTTACATTGAGTTATTGTTTTATTATTGAGATGCATTTTGGATACCAGTTTTTATCTTATAGGTTTTAGATACATATTTTGTAATAATTTCTTCCAGTCTGTGACTGGTATTTAATTAATTAATTAATTAATTAATTAATTAATTAATTAATTAATTTTTTTGTGTGTGCATGTGTGTACATGGTATATATGTGTGGACTCTCACTCTTGTCTGTGCATGCATGTATGGAGGCTGAAGGTTGACATAATGTGTTGTTTTTCTCTCCACTTTATTTTTTAGGTTTGTTTTTTGCTTGTATGCATGTGAGTGATACAATGTATGTGCAGGTATTGTATAAGAAGCCACTTGAGTGTATGCTTATGGAAGGCCAAGGGTGCTTTTTGTTCTTACTTGAGAATTCTTTAAGTCACAGAGATTTTTTTTTTCTTATGTGCTTTTCTAGTTGTTTTGTACTTTTGGGTTTTACATGTATTAATTATGAGTTAATTTTTTCTTCAGTACAAAGCAGAGGATTGAGGCCCACTTTTTTACTTTTGTATAAGAATTTTAATTGTTCCAGATCATTGGTTGAAAAACTACTTTCCTTACTGAATCATGTTGATCTTTTTTGTTGAAAATCAATTGACCACATACAGATGGATGGATTGTATCTTAGTTCTGTTGGTTTCTTTGCTTACCATTTTGTTAATAGGAAACTGTAGTGACTACCATACCTTCTTAATTTTTGAACTTTATTGTTATTATTATATGTGTGTGTGATGTGTAGGTGCGGGTGCGTGTGTGGAGGTCAGAGGACAACTTTTGTGACAGTGGTCTCTCTCTCCACTTTCCGTGGGGTCAGGGACTTGACTCAGGCCATCAGTTTGCTTAGCAAGCACTTTTACTGAGTGCCAAGCCGTCTGCTGCGTTCTGATTACTGTACTTTTACAGAGGATTTGGAATGAGTTAGTGAAAGTGTTTGAACTTTGTTCTTTTTAAAAGTTACTTTGTATATTTTAGTTGCTTTACTTAACCATAAAATCTTGGGATCAACTTGCTGACTTTTACAAAACAGCCTGCTGAGATTTTTAATGGATTTTTATTGATCTGGATAGATTGGGGAGAAGTAATATCTTAATATGGAGTCTTCATTCTTGAATATGTTTCCAATTCTGAACATAGTACAGAAGCATAGATTTTAGTTAAATTGCTTATAGGTATGCTTTTCCTTTATTATATTATTTGACAAAAATACATCTATTATATGAGACATTTTGATACATTCCATGTGGAATATCTGAATCAAGCTTTTTGGCACCTATATTATTACCTCATATTCTTACCATTTTTGGTAAGAATCTCTCAGAAATTTTCAGTTAAATAATTCATTGTTATTAATTATACTCACTATGAGCTCTAATAAATCTCTTGAACCTTTTCCTCCTGCCAATTGATGCTTATGGTTTGTTTTTGTTTGTTTGTTTTCTTTTGTGATGGGGTCTTGATAGACAGCCCAGGCTAGTCTGGAGTTGCTTATGTATTTCAATCTAGCTTTGAACTCTCCATTCTCTTGCCTTAGTCTTCTAAGTGCTAGGATTACAGGCCACACCACTGGTCAAGCATAACCTTATTTTAGTTGGTTCTTACTATAACATTGGCTGGCAAGCCAAGTATTACTTTAATATGATTAAAGACTAATTCTTTATCCTAGTGGTGGATCTGAAAGTACATTTTTTTATTCTAACCCATTGGCCTCCGCACAGATTTATCAGATGAGTAAACCAAAGGCTGCTTTTCTGTCCTTTTGATAATACTCAGTATGAGGCAGGCCTTCAGTGAAGGAGCGTCAGGGCTCCAGCCCTCCGATTTGAAGGTGGGACTGGTACGTGTGCACTGCAGACAGCAGGGAGGAAGTGGGTGTTTTCTTCCTCTCTGAGGACTAGGGCTCTCCCTTTCGGTTAAGAGGAAGGATGATTCTTTTCACTAGTATGTTCCATCAGCCTTGAATTACAGCTAGGGGCACCTGTTGGCTGCGTGTCCTGCTTGTCAGGCAGCTGCAGAGCTGGAGACTAAGGGCTTCTCTCTGCAAAGAGCTCTCTAATTGTAGCTTCTCAAACATATCTACTTTCAAATTATATCAGCAAGAATCAATCTCACTTTCCACATCTCTTAACTTCTACATTTTAACAAAATTGCATCATCTTGTTTATAACCAAGGGTTCCTAAGTCCTGACTAATTTGGAGAACAATCGTAAACAAGAGAGAAAGTCCTTGTTGCATGGAGCAAAGGCTTTTAGGACCAGGCTCAGAAGGGTGGCTTTCCAATTAGGTTCACTCCCAGTGCATATGGGGATAGAAAAGCCTGAGTTTGTGTAGCAAGCACTCTAGTCAAACAGGCTTTGACCCGCGTTTAGTCTTTGTGGGTTCTTTGACTTCATTTATTTTCAAATTTTCATGAAGTTCACAAAAAAGAAAGGAAAAAGATTGGCAGACTACCGCTAGCACTAATTGTAGTGAGCTTGTGCTGTGTGCTAGGCATTTCGTGAAATCCTTAGTGTACATTATTTAGTTTTCACAGATTCCTTTGAGGTCGGTGTACATATTTAGGAATTGCCATATTATTGTTTGACTTGTATATGATCAGACAACATAGCAACAAATTGCCAAAAGCAAAAATTCCAAGGAAATAATAATGTAACAGTAACACAACGTAGATTTTAACTCACTGCAGTGGCACAAGTCACTAGACAAAGACGGTAGAAAGTGATGCCATTAACAAATTAGAGTTATTATATAGGCCTGGAGAGATGGCTCAGGGGATAAACTTCTGCCTCGCAAGCAGAACGACCTGGGTTTGGATCCCAGATCCTATGTAAAACGCCAGATGGAAATGTCAGCAGCCTGCATTTTTGGTCCTGGGAAGTAGCGCCTGAGAAACCCCAGAGTAAAGCCAAAAGACTGTAGAATAATCCAGAATTATTCTTGAAGTCACCCTTCGACCTCTACAGACACACACAATGCCCTCTGAGGTGCGCATGCACACACGAATTACTGTATAATTAAAATATGGTCGTTGTAATTCTTTAAAAGAGGAAATACCTTTTTAGATATTCATAGACAAAATTCAGAAACCACATTTTTCCTGATTCTAAATATGATACTTGCTTATTGTAGAAAATAGGTTATGTCTGTGTGGTTGAGATTTTGACCTTTTGCCAACAAACCAGTGTCATGCTGCTCCTTAGTTCTATGTGTGCCTTCTGTCATGGACATTGTTTTGAATTTCAGTGGAATTCAAAAGCAAACCTAGTCACTACACAGGATTTTGCCACATATATAAACCACAGTTTCCTTAGCTTTCCAGTACTGTTGGGTACTTGGTTGTTCTCATTCTTCTGTACATGCTTGTGCATGTGGTTATATAGCCTGTGGCCCTGTACAAGACCAAAGAACCGCTCAGTAAGCTAAAAGGGAAGAACTCAAACCTGAATGTTACAAAATTATAAGCAATAATTAGATAAAAATACGATTTGAAAAAATTAAATATGTAAAAAAGCACTTAATATATTGTTAGAGACCAGTTAGCTTGTCTTAATGAGAAATACATATAAGAATATCTTATAAATTTGATTTATAGCTGTATAGTACATAAAAATAATTCATACTTATATTTAAAGTCTCCTCCCTTTAAAAAAAAAAAGAACCAAATGATGCTAGGCATGATGTTACATACCTGAATTCCAGCATTTGAGAAAGAAAATTAAGAGTTCAACTGAGACTAGCTATGTAAGACCTTGCCTCAAAAAAGAAGTAAAACAAACAAAACTCTAAGAACTGTGTGAAAAAAATTTATAAAGCACAAGAGACATAGAAAGAACTAGAAGACTGTCTTTATGTTGAAAATCTGATAAAGACTATGGATTCTCTCTTTCAAGAAAAATGTATGTGACCTGGACAGAAGGCTCAGGGGTTAAGACTGCTTCTTAAGCAGTAGAACCTGAGTTTGGATTCTGGATCCCATGTGAAAACGCCAGGCAGAAATAGTGGTGGCCTGCATTTCCAACCCTGGTGGGCAGAGCCTGGGAAATCCCAGAGTGAAGCAAAAAGGAGGTAGAAGCGATACAGGATGATTCCCAAAGTCACCCTTGGACCTCCACAGGGACACACAAGGCCCTCTGATACACACACACACACACATACACACACACACACACAAATAATTAATTTTAAAAATTAAAGACAAACATAGGCACATGAAATCACATTCACTTCTTTTTAAATTCCCTTCCTCCCTCCCTCCCTCCCTCCCTCCCTCTCTCCCTTCCTTCCTTCCTTTCTTCCTTCCTTCCTTCCTTCTTTCCATTCCTTCTTCCCCCCTGCCCTTTCTTCATCTCTGACATGGTCTGGCTATATAGCCACGGCTGGCCTGGAATTCATAATGCTCCTACTCAGTCTCAAACTGCTATGCTTCCAGGTGTCTACTGCCCCACTTCCCAGCAAAAACACACTCTTTATTAGGGAAAACTTCAGACATACCACATTTAACTGGGTATATTTTGTATACTTTTATAAGCATACTGAGCATACATCCCTGCATCCCTCCATCCCCCAACATCCCCTCTCTTCTCCCCATCAATCCCTCCCACTCTCCTACCCACATGCTTCTATGGACCCCAGGGTCACCCTGGCGCATCTATTCTTGTGGGGATTCAGGCCTCTGTGGCATATCAAGTTACTTCTCTTCAGGCCACCCCACTGATATAAGCACTTCCCTTCACTCAGTCAGCTTTAGACTCAAAGGTTTCCACTGTATGTTCTTATCTTTCTTGAGTTCTTAGTAGTCTACTAATTCTTAGTAATTCTTAGTAGTTGGCACATCATTTATTCTGCAGGTCTGGGAAAGACAAGTCTCATCTCAGTGAACTTCCTTCCAGATGTAGCAGTCCTGCTCTGAGTGGAATGTCTTGTCCGGCGGTGAACCTTCCCACCTTTAGGTTCTTACAATCTCACCACCCCCTCTGCGAGGTTCCCAGAGCCTTAGAATGGGGAGAGATTAGGGTGGCCTGATTCTGGGTCAGCCTTGCCGAGTTGCTGATACTTTGCATTATGGTTACCATTGCTGTCCACGTCACTGCTCTTCTATTGCTCTAGACTGCATCTTGTTAAGGTATTGAGTTCCTCTACCTCTATCATAGAAGAAGACTTCTAGGCTGAATGTTAAATGTTCTTCTAATCTATGGATATACTAACAGCTATTTCCAGAACAGTTTGGTGTACCATCTTCCTATCTATAGGTTCATTGGCTGTTTTCTCTATTGATCTATTTCCTTCCCTTTTTTTAGGTTCTTGTTTTAGTTTACAGTAACAGGAATGTGTTCCATTCTGACAAGGGGTCTTGAGTCCAATCAAGAAGCTGTTGATTGTCTCCTTGACATTCATGACACTATTACACTGGGGGTCACCTGTTGCCATGATGATTTTTATTGCAACATGAAGATCTCATGGGTTGATGAGGCCTCTCATTATTTCTCACCCCCAGCAGCTTCTACAGTATTCCTTGGTACTGCGTAAACTATCTAGAAGGAGGAAGTTCTCAGACCAGTTCTTGTTGATGTATTTGCCTATGTTCTGTGATCCATATTATCTTCAGTAATAGGGTCTTACCGACAGTTTTTTGGAGAGCAACAAAGAGCAATGACAAAAGCCTGTAATGTTTGGGGGTCTTTGAGATCTCTGACTGGCATTTTATCAGGAAGTGTCACATTCCTGTTACTTCTAGTATAATTTTGCTACTGGGTTCTAAGTGATCAGCTCAGGGCTTTTTCTTTTTTTTTCCTCCCCGTTTTCCTCACTCTATGCTCCTCTGCACAGGAACTGCCCATCCCTGCTCCCTTTTTTAAGACACGTTTTTTTTTTTTTTTTGACAGATTAGTAGCATAGGATGTTGCTTTGGGGTTACTTCCTACAATCTTAGGGTTTTTCCGTCCCATTTCCCTCCAATTTTGTGTATATTTTTATTCCATGTGGAGAACTCTTGGCCTAGGATGATTTACAGTAAGTTGTATTAAATATGAACAACTCAGCAGGCATAGTGGCATATGCTGATAATCTCAGCACTCAGGATCGCGAGGTGGGAGGCCACCTCAACTCCACGGTAAGTTCAACACGAGTCTGGGAAGCATAAAAATCAAAATATCACTCTCTTATCTTCTTCTACCTAGTTTTCTGAGTTTATTAAGTATCTCTAAAGGACAAATGCAAAAAATGTTTTAGTAACTTGGTCCAGTATTAGACAGGAAGCAAGTTATTTGAAATACCTGCCCCCTTAATCTTCAAACACTCTGAGCAGCTTTTGGAATATAGTCTCAGATGCATGTTTGCATATCAGATCCTGAGACCTGCATTTTGGAATTTCAGAGTAATAGCATGGTGGCATGAGGATTCATTCCATCATGCACAAGTATAACACCTCTGCATTCCAGGGAAACACTTTACACCTGTCCTCCTCCTCTGGGCCTGGAAAATGCAGACATGGGAAGAAGGATGAATTCTGTCTTCTCTACGGCCCAGAGAACACTCTTATGCTGAGGAGCTGAGTTCCAAGTAGATGAGATGGCTGTGGAGACAAAAGAGACTAATTGTCACTGGATGTGTTCAGAGTGTGAGTGCGGGGCAGCACCCGGAGACAACAAGGCCCCTGCCCGTTCTGTGTTTCCTCGAAAATAAATGAATTCATCCCAGAATAAATACAGCCCTTTGTAAACTAAGCAAAAGTGAAGTACTAAATACTAATAGCAAAAGTGAAGTACTACATACTAAATAAAAGTCACCAGTGCAGTAATAAATAGTGCTTAAGAGCAATTGTGAAGCAGGAAGTTGGTCTCTCTCTCTCTCTCTCTCTCTCTCCCTCCCTCTCCCTTCCCCCCCCCCCACTATGTAGCCTTGACTAATCTAGAACTCACTATGTAGATCAGGCTGGGCCAGAATTTATGGTGATCCTTCTGCCTATGCCTCCCAAGTTCGGGGGTTATAGGTGTCTACTGCCATGTTCAGTGTGTTTGTCACTTTTTATTTTCTTTTTTCCTGTGTTCTTTTTTCCCTCCTGTCTGTGTCAAATCCTGCATTATCCAATATGGTCCTCACTAGCCATCTATAGTGATTTAAATGTAAGTTAAGTAGAATTAAATGTAGGAGCCAAAGGTATAGCACAATGTAGAGCAGTTGCCTAGCGTGCACAAAACCCTGGATTCCATCCTTAGGAGCACCAAGATGGAGATAGAGATAGATAGATAGATAGAGGGAGAGAGGGAGAGAGACAGAGAGGATTAAACACGAGTGAAATTCAGTTTTCAGTTGCTCAGGCTGCACACCGTATGCCCAGGAGCCACCCCTAAAAGTGCAGTGCATTAAGATGATCCTTCCTTCCTTTCCTTCTTTCTGTGTCTTAGCTAAGGAAACATACTAATTAAATTTCATAGCAAAAATTTTTAGCCTTAGTTATTTTCAGGCACATGCTTTTCAAACAGGGACCCCTGCAAAACCAGGCTGGTAGAATGTCACTCTGTAAAAGTGACAGTACTCTGTAGGGCTACAGGATCTGCTTTCTGTTGCTGCACAGACAAGCTAGGTGGTTATCGAAATGAACAAATGGCTTGTGAGGACTTTCTGTTTTCCTGCTCTTCCTCTGAGAAACAAGTTACTGTCTTTTCTCTTTCATTCCCAAGAAAGAAACTTGGCACATGTTTCTTGAGTACCTATCGTGTGGCAAGGTCTGTCTGAGGTGTACCAAACATGGAAATAAATGAATCTTCTCCACAGAAGTAGGTCACAGTCTCATTAGTCTTTGTTTAATGCCATTAGCTCCACTGCCCCTCATCAAAGAAGGAGCCCAAATGACCTTGGAATTTCAAATATTGCCCCAGAGCAGCGCTATCTTGAATCACAGATTGGAGTCTGTGGCGTCTAAGCCACCTCACAGTGGCTGCTTCTATCATCTCATGATCTCCAGAAATTCTGTCTCTAGGGTCAGCTGCTGACTCCGAGTGTCCCTCACTGGAGACTTCAGTCTCCTGGAGTCTCAGCGGCTTCTTTGCTTGAACAAGGAGAGCTGTTCTGTGATGATGAGTGCCTGCAGTGTGTCACGCAGACCCTAGGTCATCTCCCCGCTTTATTGGCCCGTGCATTGGGCATTTTCTAAACCTCTCTATCTGGGAGTTATATAAAATAGGGATGTTACTAATTGTTTATAGGATAAACTGAAACCTTGGGAGTCAGATATTGATCAAGGAGTTTGGGAACTGGAATGTATTAGGGAACTAAAGTGTAAAGAGAACCGATTCCTTCTCAGGCCACTAGCTGAATTCCATTTGTGTGTACATTTGTCAGAGTTTGTGGCTTTTGTGGCAGAGTCATCAGTTCAAAACTTAAAAGCAAGAGGACATTTTTTTTTCCAAGATCATAAACCTTAGCCAGCCCTCCTCATGGACACAGCATGCTCTCTGGCGGTCCTGAACAACATACTTTCATCTAAATACTAATAGAAATATTGAGACAAGGCAGTGTCCTTGGCTTCCTGAATGAGATTTGGAAAACCACACTTATAAATCATTTTAGCATTTAGCATTATTTCCAGGAGAGATTTCCACCAGTTGCTAATATTATCATTTTTCTGTTGTGTCTTATTTTCTTTTCCAGAGAATGACCTTGTTCTAAATTGCATGAACTTTGCAACTATGACTTTTTCTGTCTTTGCATTTGACTTGCTTGCTGCTTTGCCCTTGATTTTTACTCCTAGCAACGTGTTCCTCTCCTCTGCTTAAGGAAACACTGAAGAGCACAGAAAGTTAGTGGCTTACTTCATAGTTGTGGAATGTGCATTTGTCTCCAAATAGGAACTGTGACCAAGAATATGGTTGTCATATTTTTAATCATATTTGAATTGTATTTTTTCTCTTCCTTTTTATCTAACCATATGTGTTGAATAAAATACTTATAGAATGAAGGAGAAAAATAGATAACTCCTGAGTCTCTAGTATGGAATAAAGCCTTCGTTTGAAATTATAGCAGGGGCAAGGAAACATTGGCTGCCCACACTGAATTAGGAACATCTGTATCCATGAGAACTTGAGCAAGAACACTGAGCAACTGGAACGTTGCCACATTCATTCTGCCTTCCATGTGCTCCCAGTTGTTCACATAGTGAAGGATCAGCAATGACATGGATGCTAGAGGTCTCTAAAGTGTCATTCCCAGGAGCTGGAGATGTAACTCAGTTGGTGTAATGCTTACATGGCTTGCACAAAAAAGTCCTGGGATTTGAACCCTGGCACTGGATAAACTGGTTGTGGACATGGTAGCACATGCCTGCAATCCCAGCACTTGGGAGTAAGGGCCAGAGATCAAATGTTCAAGGTCATCTTTGGTTACATGGTAAGTTTAAGGCCAAGCTGGTCACATGAGACTATCTCAAAAAAATAAAATCATTCCATAATGCTTTAGAAGGCAGTTGAAGCAAGACACAGTGGCACACACTTGTAATTCCAGGTCCTTGGGAAGCTAAAACAGGAGGATTGCTTGCACCCAGGGGTTTGAAATTTGGACACTATAGCAAGATCCCATCTCTTGACAAAGAAGATTTGGTCTTGTGTGTGTGTGTGTGTGTGTGTGTGTGTGTGTGTGTACTCATGTGTTATGGTGGGCATGTGGAGGTCAAAAGACAACTTTTGGGTGTTGGACCTTGTTCCACCAGGGTCTGTCTTGTTTCTGTTGCTCTGTGTACTACAGGCTTGCTGGTCCAGGAGCTTCCAGTGATTCTTCTACCTCTGCCTCCTATTATGCCATGGGAGTACTTGGATTGTAGATGTGGGTTCTAGGGGTCAAAGTGAGGGTCAGGCACTTTATCCACATAGCTATCTCACTGGTCCTTGATTTAGAATTTTTATTCCAGAGAAGTTAGAAGAAGTGGGAATTTCTCTTGAGAAGTCCATCCATTAGATAAAAGCCATGACTTTTAATCACAGCAATAGAAAGACAACATACATTTTGTGTTAAAAGCTAAAATACAGAATGAAAGCTTCATGATGTGATAGGCAAAAGATCATGTTTTGAATTCAGATGTGACTTCTGCTACTGTCTAGCTATAACCATGGAAAAATGATTTCGCAGCTTTTTGTCTGTTTCTCTGCTTATGAAATGGTGAGATCAGTAACGCCAGTTTCACTGGTATTTTTGTTTCACTGTGAGGTATAAATGAGCTATATAATAGCTCCAATAGCTTGGCACAAAGTGAGCAAGCTCGAGGTGTCTGCTCTCGTGCTCTTCCTGCTACTTCTGCTACTGCCATGGTAATAATAACTTTGACCATCGTGTTCCTCTCCTGCTGCTATCATACCCAGGACACGAGCATTAGGAAAAAATACTTGTGTCGACATTACTGTTACTGTGCCAGCTTCTAACCAAAGAGTTGCTCATACTAGAGTTTTATATTTCATTGTGAGTTGTGTAACTTGTAAATAATTTGTTCTTCCTAATGAGGCACCAGTGCTTGAGAGTTAATTTTTAGAAAAAACTTGAGTTAAAGCAGGGTTGTCGCTATTCACTTCCATTTTGAGAAGTGAGAAGGCATCTGTAGAAGACAGCCCTGACTCCCAGGTTTGGCCCATCCTGGCTCCTCTGGGACAAGGGTCCTATGTGTTAAAGGTGAGTGTTTCGTGTGGGGGCAGAAAGCCAGTTTGAGAATTGCAGGTCTTGGGGTGCTATTATTTCTGCCACCAGGACACCATTCATGCTCTTCCTTGTTCACACTTGTCCAACTGGCAAACGTCTGTTCCTAGTGATTGCCAGGCCAAAGCACCATAATCCTCCAAAACCCAACTATACTTATCTTGTACAAGCATACTTAGATGCCAGGGAAATGCTTGTTCGGACTATTAAAATCACTTTTCTATTACAATAAGCAGCTATTATAACTTGCTCTAAATTTCATTAATAAATGTTTATTAATGCACACCTGTTACTAGTAGATACTACTGGGCTTATGAAGAATTCAGAGAATTGGATGTGGTAGTACATGCCTGCAAACCCAGATTTCTGGAGGTGGAGGGAGAGTTGTAGAGAGCACCCAGCTTGTGCTATTGTCATATTCTGTCTCAAGAACAGTAACAAAAGAAGCTTATGACCAAGTCTTTGAATAAATAGTGTATTTCAATAATAATTGCAGCACAAAACCATAGATTCTAGTGTTCTCTCTCTCTCTCTCTCTCTCTCTCTCTTTCTCTCTCTCTCTCTCTCGTTTCTGAGACCCTCCCGTGCAGCCCAGGTGGGCCTTGAACTTATTTATATACAAGGATGACTTTGAACTCCTGATCTTCCTGCCTCCACCTCTCAAGTAAGTACTGACATTGTAGATGTACAACACCCTGCCTGACATTCTTTTTCTTTTTTAACTTCCATTTTTAGGCTTTAAAAAATCATTTTATTTTTTACTCAAGAAAGGGAGGGAGGGAGGAAGAGAAGAAAAAAGGGAGGGAGAAAGACAGAGTACATATGCAGCTGTGGTGTACAGGTGGTGGAAGTCAGAAGTCAGTTCTGTCTGTCTACCAAATGGACTTCCAGGAATTGAACTTAGATCACCAGGTTTGTGGGGTTGTGCCTTACCCTTGGAGCTATCTCACTGGGCCAGAGATTATTTTCTTAAGGCATGGTAATGCACATGTGTAAATCTAGCACTTAGCCTAAAGCAGGAGGATCAAGAGTTCAGGGCCATCCTGGGCTATATAGCTACATCTGTCTCTAAGCAAAACAAAACAAAACAAAACAGAACAAAATACATCAGGAAAGGTAATACATTGTATTTGTTTATAGCTTTGTTTTTATTTTTGGAAAATATTTTAAAACTAAAAAAAAAATTAGCCTTATCTTTTTTCATTTTTTCTTTTTCAAAACTTAATTGTTTCAAAAGATTTAAAATAAGAGGATATTTCACAAAAAGTTGTGTAGGAAATAAAATTTCCAAACTATAGAAGTAATAACATTACTTCTGGAGTCATTCTGGATTGCTTTTACCTCGTTTTTGCTCCTCTCTGTGATTTCCCAGGCTCTGTCCACCAGGACCAGAAGTGCACGCTGCCACCATTTTTTCTGTCTGGCATTGTTTGTTTTTCCATGGATCCAAACTCAGGTCCTTCTGTTTATGAGGCAGAGTCTTAACACCTGAGCCAGCTCTCCAACCCTACAAAGTATCTTATAACCTACAAAGAGAGTCTTCTATAGTCCAAACTGTCCTTGATTTTTTTATGTAGAATAACCTGAAACTCTGATTCTTCTGCCCCCACTTCCCGAATGGTGGGATTATAAGTGTGGACCACTGTTTTCAGTTCATGTGATGCTAGAGATTGCTTTATGTTACACATCTGTATGTCCAATCATATCTTTTTTTAAAATGCCATCTTAATGCTTCATTTTAGTCCTCCGTGTCTTTTATAAAGATATTCTCTCTTTCTCTATATTGAATCCAAGACCTTGAGCACTGTAGTCAGGTATTTTACCCTTGATCCTCATTCCTCAACCTCCTTAGCCTTTACTCTCTATATTTGTATTCCGATTTTTTCTTTTTTTCTAGTTTAGCCATCATGTAATGATTTCCCCATGTCATTAAAATACATTATAAGTATAATTTTAACATCTAAATAATATTTTATCATCTTTGACTTGCAATTTGCATACATTTCCTAAATGTTAGATTCTGCTTTTTCTTTATCATAAATAATATAGAAGTAAGCAAATTTATGCCTGACTCTTCCATATTTTGATCATAAATTTCTGTAAGTAGAACTATTCAATCAAAAGGTAGAACTGTCTTCAGAATGTTTGCTACATTGCATAAAACTCATGGCGGTGATCAGTGTGGATATTTATTACTTTAACTGCAGGAAATCCTTTGCCTTTTCAGAGCTAACATTCCAAGGATGCGTTTGCTACTCAGGAATGACTCCAGGGCTCTCTTGCTCCTCTGGACTCCATGTCTGAAATCCATGAATGCCTTTCTGACTTTTTTCTCATCCCTCGTGGATTCCATGACTGGAGTCCATGAGTTCTTCTTGGCTTCCTTGCCCCTCACGGGACTCCATGTTTGGAATCTGTGAGTTCTTTTCTTTCTCTCCTCTCTTAACGCTGCACTCTTACTTTAAGCAGACAGCTCTCTTGCCCCTCTCGAAATTCATGTCCATGAGTTCCGTTCTTTCTCTCACCTAATAAACTGTGCCTTAGTACTTAAAAAAGAAAAGAATGACTCCAAAGTCCATGACATAAAGTAGTTCACAGATTTGCTGAAGCACAAATGGAATCCCATGGACCAAGAGGCTGGTAACAACCAACACTGTTTAGCAAATGTGTCACTGAGGCTTCCTACTGCTATGCAATACTTCTTACATACTTATGAAACACTTATCATCTTTGAGCATAGAGAACTTTTAAGAATATTGGGGAGGTCATTAATTTATAATTGATAAATACACACAGAACATCTGTATCTACACAGAAATGTGACTTAAAAAACTAGCTATCTGGACACATCCAACAAAAGACTTGCAAATGTGTTGTTTTTTTTATTATTTATTCAACTGTGCGCATGTGTGTATGTATGTGCGCACGTGTGTGTGCGCGCGCGCGCGTGTGTGTGTGTGTGTGTGTGTGTGTGTGTGTGTGTGTGTGTCTGTGTATGTGTAGAACCACGGACAAATTCAGGAACCACCTGACGCCTCCACCTCCTTCTGCCCTGGGATTCACAGACTCCGCCCTACCAGGACCAGAAGCGCAGGCCACCCCCGCTTCCACCTGGCGTCTATATGTGGGATCTGGGATCCGAACTCAGGACCTTCCGCCTGTAAGGCGGAGGCTTAACCCCTGAGCCGCCTCTCCAGCCCCGTGTTTTCGTTTTTTAAGTGCTTGATTGTCCATATTTTTTGCTTCTAGAAAACATATTCAATTTTGTTCTTAGTACCAATTAAAAGAACTATTCTCTACATGATAAATTATGAAGTGTGTGTATATTTATAATAAAGGAAGAAAATAAAGACATTAATGAAGTCATTAATAGATTGGGCTATTGCAGATGTTTTACACCCCTATTTGCTTTAGTTTTAAGTTATTTAGGCAAGAAGGAGTGTTAGTTTCTAGAGTCTAAGAACAAATTTAGCAAAAGAAACATTGCTTATACTGGTTACAAGTTAGGTTTTTTTTGAAGTGTTAAATATTCTTTATTTGATATTATACATAAACCATATTAAAATGTTTCTCAGTAATCAAAAGGCAGTCACCTTTCAATACGAGAAACTAATGAAAGTGGCATAGTTAAGGACAATATAAATTGCTTATTTATCTTTAACCACTGTCTGTATCAGGCTAATGAACACAAATTTGGAAACACAGGAGAATCTTGGTTCTGAGGCAGGGAGAAAACTTCCCCACTGTTTAAACATATTCATAAGTATAAAACCAGTTTCTAGTAGGTTTTGAGGTGAACATTACTAGTTTAAGTCCAATCATATTTTTAGAAAGAGAAAGCCATGATAATAGTTGACTGAATTGCTATTACTACTTTTATTTTTTTATTATTTTTTTTAATTTTTTTTCTCTCTTTTTAAATTTTTATTCAATTGTGTGTGTGTGAGCGTGTGTGTGTGTGTGTGTGTGTGTGTGTGTGTGTGTTGTGTAGAACCACGGGAACCACCATGGACTCTGCCCCGGGATTCACAGGCTCCGCCCTACCAGGACCAGAAACACAGGCCGCCCCCGCTTCCGCCTGGCGGCTATACGTGGGGTCTAGGATCTGAACTCAGGACCTTCCGCCTGCAAGGCAGAGGCTTAACCCCTGAGCCACCTCTCCAGGCCCAACGTCACCCATTTTTAAGTTGCTGTTCCCGCCGCAGGCTCCACGAACGTCTACTCCGCAGCCAGACGAGCCGCTCTTTCCTGGTTACAAGTTTGTATCAGTATCTTTGCTTAATCTGGATTTTCTGTTTCTTTTCTTTCTTTGGAATAGGTGAGTAGAGTTGGAACCCAGAGTCTCAAATCTGAGAAAAGTGCCTACCGTTGAACCATGCTCCCAGCCCCTTTCCATACTGTGCGTGTGTCTGTCTGTCTGTCTGTGTACGAAGGTCAGAGAACAAACTTTAGGTATTGTTCCTTGCCTTTCTGCTTTGTTTGACTAGGTCTCTTATTGCTGCTGGCCCACAAATTTCTGGAGATTCTCAGTTTTCCACCTTTCATTTCTTACACACATTGGGATTATAGATGGCTTTTAGATGGGATCTGAGCTCAGGTAATCAGGTTTACATAGCAAGCACTTCGCCTGCTAAGCCATTTCTCTAGTCCTCTACCTTACTATTATTATTATTATTTTTTCACCATAGATTAAGAGCTCTTATAGTTTTCTCTCACTTTCGTGTGTGTATGTTTTTTATTAATTAATTTAATTTTTTTTACAAACATATCGAGTACTTATCTCTGATTCCCTCTATCTCCCTTCCTTCCCATTCCCTCCTTTCACTTCATCAATCTACTCCACTCCTTCCCACCCTCCTGCCTGGCTTCTTCTATGGACCCCAAGGTTCCCTGTGGCTTGTTCACTCTTATAAGGGTTCAGGCCTTTGTGGCATGCCAAGTTGCCCCTTCTTGGGCCACCTCACTGATAGAGACATTTCCCTCCACTCATTCAGTTCTAGTCCCTAAAAGTTTCCACTGTAGTGCTTCTCTCTCTTGAGTTCCTCGATAGTCTATAGGGGCATGTGCATGTGTTTATGGGTCCCATGCATATACATGGTTGGATGTGGGTGGACATATATTTGCGTGGGCATGTGCATGTACATGAACATGCACAGGTATGGAAGCCCAAGGGTGATATCAGGAATCATTCTCAATTGTCTTCCATCATACTTTAAAAAATTTTTAGTATTTTGTACATGAATATAGTAAGTTTATGATATTTTCACACTTTGATCCTTAGTTCCATCTCCCTCCTCTTCCCATTACAACCCTTCTCTCCTGCCAGATTCTTTCCCATTTTCAAGACTTTCTGCACATAAGGCTGGGTCTCTAAACCCAGAACCCACCTATAGGGCTAGCCTGGTTTCCCACTTGCTGTGGGGATTCTCAGGCTCTGCTTTCTGGGACTGAAATTACAGTCTTCAACATCTGGTTGGCATTTTTCATGGGATCTGAGCATCTGAACTCTAGTCCTTTTGTTTGTGTGGTAAACATTTTATTCACTGAGCTATTTCCTCAGTTACCTCATAATTTTTTTCAAGACAGGATTTCTCATTGAACTTGCCAATTTGGCTAGACTAGCTATCCCTTGGACTCAAGGGATCTTCCTGTCTCTGACTCCTGAGCCTGGGATACAGGCATGCACTACCATGCCTGTTTGTACCTAAGTGCAAAGGATTAAACTCAGTTCCTCATGCTTGTGAGACAAGCACTTTACTAAGCTGTCTCCAGTCCAACTTTATACTTTCAAGAAAATCATTTACCCTTTATCCCCTGCAATTACAGCTTCTCTCTCTTTTATTGTTTGATCTGTGCTTCTTTCCTTGCCTTTGCTGACAAAGGAGGTGCTGGTAGCCATAGCTATTGCTCATCCAGTCCCCAGAACATTTCTTTTTTTTTAAATTATTTATTCGTGTGTGTGTGTGTGTGTGTGTGTGTGTGTGTGTGTGTGTGTGTGTATGTATGTAGAACCAAGGACGAATTCAGGAACCACCATGGACCGCCTCCACCTCCTCCTTGTTTACTGCCCCGGGATTCACAGGCTCCGCCCTACCAGGACCAGAAACCCAGACCGCCCCCACTTCAGCCCAGGGTCTAGGATCCGAACTCGGGACCTTCCGCCTGCAAGGCAGAGGCTTAACCCCTGAGCCACCTCTGCAGCCCCCCAGAACATTTCTTACTTTTGTTTCACGCCCCTGGCAAACTAGTACTCCCAACCCTTCCTATTGCATTTCCCCCACTGAAGGTGTTAGACACATATAAAATGGTACCCTTCTTGAAGGACCTCATCCTCTGCATGTCTGGTCCTTTCATATAACGATCTGTTCCAGGCATGGGCTTGATGTATATATAACGTGCCAACTTCACCTTGATGCTATGGCTGTGAGTGGGGTACAGATGCAATCAGGTCAGGTTTGTCTGGCTTCTAGCTTCTGTTGTCACTTTCCCCAGGCTTCTTGGCTGATTTCTGCTTGCCTGCTTCTTGCCCATCTCTGGGCCCTCAACTTATCTGAGGCAGAGAGACTCAGACTGCCGTACACTCTGTCATTTTGCCTTCAGTCACCATTGTTGACTTTGTGCCTCAGCTCTGAAAACTGGACTCTTGTCCAAGGCCTCAGTGCCAAAATCCCATGGTAACCTGCCCATTTGTCCGAGTCTTGTTTTTATCAGTCTTGCTTTCGGGGCTGAAACCCAATGATCACGCTGCTTTCCTGATGTCAGCCTCCAGTCTTGGCTTTCTTCTAGCATTCTGGAGCATCCTGAGTTTCTCATTGTTCTAAGTGCCTGCAGCCACGAAGCCTCCGTTCTGGACGCTTATCTCTACATGGCAACTGTGTTCTTCCAGTTCCTCAAGCAAAACCTCTAGGCTTGTTCTCAGACCTTCTCATTCACTCAGTTACTGCTGAGCCTTCTGCAAATTTGTGGTTCTACTTTAAAAATGCTTCCAGAAACTGCACTTGTTAATGAACCCCTGTGATTCCAGAATTTGAGAAAGTGAGTCAGAAGGATCAAGAAGGAGTTTAAGGCTAGTTGGACTACACAAGACTTTGTGTAAAAAACAAACAAACAAAAATAAAAATCCAGAATCTTGACTTCCCTAGACTGACCACTTACCTTGTTTCCCTGTATTCTTGAAGTAGCCTTCCTTCCTAGACTTCAGCAGGAGAGTCCTGCCCCCTTTCAACATATTCTCAGAACTGCCTCTGAGTGATCACTCCAAAACACAACCTGGGTTGTAACTTCTCAGAGCCTGCAGTGGATTCTTCTGTCACTCAGGGAAGAACCATAGTTCAAGGTGTATGCTGCGCCCCTCGTGCCCCCAGTACTTCTGCTTTTCTCTGTTCATTGCCCTGGGCCAGCACTCTTCCTCACTCATGCCACTTGGGCCACACTGCCTTGTTCTCTGTTACTGTAGCCCTCCCTAGGAGTTCTTTGAATATTAGATATATGTGTTGCCCCCCATATTATCCTTCATTGATAATGATTTAAAAAGATCTCAAATGCATTAGTTAGAAGTCTAGTGTTAGTGATTTACTAAAGTTAATGAGAACACAGATTCATTCATTCAACAAATATTTCTTGAGGACTAGAACTTTGCGGGATGTTCATTTAGTTAGGATAGCTCTAAATCATGACCTCCAGTTTGCGTCACTGATAGTGGCCCTCAGAATTGATTTTAGCAGACTCTTGAAAGAGAATGTTTTCTCAGAGCCAAGGACACCCAAACACTTCACAGACTTTGGCCATATAATCAGAAATTTCAAAAGAATTCTGGAATTTATGGTCTGTTCTCCAAGTTTTCAGGCATCCGTTGTCTTCTGTGGGCAGTTTGCTTTCAGTGCACTCCACCCTTCCTCAGCTGTGAAGCACGAACTGGGCAGATGGTAAATGCTTCAGATGTCCTCTGCAGGGTGAACTCAAAGACAGCTCTAGAAGCCATACACAATTCATATGGTCAAAACCTGGCAGACTCTTCTGAAGTCCTGACTTCTTATCAGGCTCCTGACTGCAGACTCAAAAGGTCTGGTGTTGCAGCTCTGGGAAATGAGTGTGGTCCCCAGATGCTCCCTATTGGAGCTCGGGTCTGGTTTGAGTCTGAAAGGCAAATACAAGGAAGGCCCTTTGACTGAATCGCCAGGACGTCTGTTTGTTCCTCCTAATCTAGATTTGATTCATGCAGATATCTTAATGCAAGATGTACCTTGTAGGTTGAAAAACTTGAAATTCAATGAAACGAGTCTCCCAAGTACCTTTAGTATAAGATCCCTCCGTCCCTCTCTCCTTCCCTCTCTACTTTTCCCCTCCTTTCTTCCTTCCCTTCCTCCTTCCTTTCTTCTTTATTTCTCTCCCTTTCTCTCTCCCTCCCTTCCTCTTTCTATCCTTCTCTTTCTTTTTTTATTTTTTATTACTTATTCAATTGTGCATTTGTGCGCGTGCGTGTATGTATGTGTATGTGTGTGTGTGTGTGTGTGTGTGTGTGTGTGTGTGTGTAGAATCACGGGCGAATTCGGGAACCACCATGGATGCCTCCACCTCCTCCTTGTTTACTCTGTCCCTGGATACGCAGGCCTTCCCCGCTTCCACTTCCGCCCAGTGTCTCTATGTGGTGGTCTAGGCTCCAAACTCAGGACCTTCTGCCTGCAAGGCAGAGGCTTAACCCCTGAGCCACCTCTCCAGCCCCCCCTTCTTTTAAGACAGGGTC
This sequence comes from Typhlomys cinereus, assembly GCA_023101885.1. Lineage (NCBI taxonomy): Eukaryota > Metazoa > Chordata > Mammalia > Rodentia > Platacanthomyidae > Typhlomys > Typhlomys cinereus. Next base: position 163,210 of record JALPQD010000659.1, read on the forward strand.
TCATGTAGCTTGAACTGGCCTTAAACTGGATGTATAACTGGGGATGCTCTTGGTCCTCCTGTGTGTATTACAGGTGTTTGCCACCACATTCAGTTTATGCAGTGCTGAGGATCAAACTCAAGGCTTCATGCATGCAAGGCTAACATTCTACCAACTGAACCCTACCAGTCCAAGCCCATTTCTTTTTTTCTTCCCTTTGGTGTGCATGTACACACACGTGTGTGTGTGTATGTGTGTGTGTGTGTGTGTGTGTGTGTGTGTGTGTGTGTAAAAGAGGGCACTTGGATATGTGTGTGCCTGTGGAGACTTTAGAGTGACAATCTTGGACTGCTCTACTTCCTTATTGCTTTGATCTGGGTTTCCCAGGCTCTGTCTTCCTAGCTGGAAGTGTAGGCTGCTGCCTTTTCCAACCAACAGTTTCATGTGGGCTCTAGGTATCAGGTCCTTTTGCTTTTGAGGTAAAGGGTTTAACCCATGAGCTACCTTCATCCGCCAGGCTCACTTTTTCCCCCCAGTATTGAGAACCAAACCCAGGACCTTGGGTTTGCCAGGCAAACATTCTAAGCTCCAAACCTTAAGTCCATTTCTTAACAAAGCAGCTTCAAGAATAAATTCTTCTGTATGTCTTTATAACCTACCATCTAGCCCAACATCATGGCATATATCTTTAATCCCAGCATTCTGGAAGGTGAAGTAAAAAGATTTCAAGTTTGAAGCCAGTCTGGACTGCGTAGTGAGAATCTGTCTCAAACAAGACAAAACAAAATAAATAAAACCCTTCTGCCATCTGATGCATGAAATATATAAAATTTCACAGTCAGCTTTCATGTCTTAGGTTGGTAATCAAGAATGTTGTCCTTGAAGTCAAATTGTGGCTTTCATTACCAGCTTCTCCCCAATGAGTGCTGGACTGTAGAGCAGGTCTTTAACGTCTCTGTGCCTTGGGTCATTCATTGGTCCTCCTGGTCTGGCTAGGTCTCTTCCCTGACGGCAGACCTCTTCCTCTATCTAGGTCGTGTCCTCACACTTCTGACTTGTCTAATCTTAACTAAGAGTACCTAAGGTAAACTTATGAGGATTATGTGAGTTAATACATGTGCATCCTCAGAAAGATGCACAACATATGGTTATTGCTTAACAAGTGTTGCAAACAGACTTCTACCGATGGAAGCATTGGATGGCTGGGCATATCAGCCTTCTGATGTGACTTGGGTAAATTGTTGATAAGTTTTCTCTTCTTTCTGTGTAGATACCCCATGTAGGGCTAGAGAACTAAGCTTTTGCTCTCTATAGAAAGCTGCTGCTTCTTGCTGTTGCTGCTGGTGCTCTTTCTGCTCTTTCTCCTCCCTCCTCTCATTCTCTTTCCTCTTTCCTTTTCTTTTGAAGCAAGGTTTCAGGATAGAGGCTGACCTCAAACACTGCAGAAGATGACTTTGAACTTCTGCCTCTACTTTCAAGTGCCAAAAACACAGACATGTGCCACCATGTTCAGTTTTTGTGGTGCTAGGAATTGAATCCAGTGTTTCAAACATGCCAGGTGGGCACGGTACCAACTGAGCCACAACCCCAATCCTCTTGAGCTGCCCTCACTTTTGAAACTGAGTATCACTATGTAAACTAGGCTGACCTGGAACCCACAGCTGCATCAGCTTCTCGAGTGCTAGGATTATAGCACGTACCACCACACCACTCCTATGCAAAGCTTCTATAGCACGTACCACCACACTACTCCCATGCAAAACTTGTTAAGTTCTCTTCTGCTGATACCATTATACTAACTCCTTGATGGCTAGATGTAAACAGTCCTGCTGAAGTTTTAACTGTCTATCCTGGGGCCATCCAGGATGTATATGGACACTCTGATTCGGTGTAGCTTTCAGGAGAAGTGGAAAGACTCAGAGAAGACATACCCGGGCAAGGCGGAGCTACAGCAGGGTGGAAAACTGGACTGGAACTCTCCATGTAGACCAGTTCAAGTCCTATTCATGAAGTAATTCCCTTACCTTATCCTTAAGACCAGGCTCCAACTGCCAGGTCATTTGATGGAGAAGGAAGCAGCTGCAACACTTAAAGCAGTTCTGTCTCTAAACTTTGAAGTCACCACATGTTTTGGCAGTAGAACTAGCCAAAGTTTTGTTCCAATTCCCTATAAAATTTCACAATAGTTAGAAGTTAGAATTGGTCCCTATGTTATGAAACAGCTGGCTTTTATACTTTAAACTTTAAAATGGAACTTTAGTTGTTGATTATTATTTTGGATATTTTCCAGATGTCAGAATACCATCTGTGGAAGTTTCTCTGCAGGCCTCACTGCCAGATATTGTAGCAATTTCCCTGTTCAAAGACAGTATCTCTATTTCAAGGGGGTCCCTGGGTACAGAAGTTGACTTCCTTGACACTAAATAGTTAATGTCTTAGTTCTTTCTTTGTCCCCGATCTCTAGGGATGTGACCTCAGAAAGCTCTTTCTTTCCATTTTCTCTAGCAGATCTATTTGGAGGTAGTTACTGTAGTAACCATCTTTTATTCCAGTTTCATTTTTTTGAATCTAGGATAGTCCATGCCAGTAACTTCATTACCACTCAGCCATTCTCCCAGCTACTCCAGTTTCACCAAGTGCAAGGGAAAACATTTCCCCAGGTTTGTTTTGTTTGTTTGAGAGGCTCTTCCTGTGTTGCTCTGACTGGACTGATGGAACTCTTAATGTAGACTAGAATGGTTTTGAACATGTAGCAGTCCTGCGTGTGCCTTATGAGCACCAGGATTGTAGGCATGTCCCTCCATCTGTTGTTTTTGGCTTTGCTTTGTTGCTGGGGATGAACCTACACGGTTACACACAGCACCATCGTTCTCTGGAAGCAGCAGCTGCTGCCGAAGTGCCAGAACTTATCTCTTAGCATCTCACGGCTATCTTGTAACTCATGAAACTGCACAACAGACACTTTCTACCAGTCTTGCCTGTTCAGGCATTGAGTAGTATTTTTAGGGTTCCTTTAGAGAACCTCAAATAATTAATTTGGAGCAACCATTTAAATGTTGTAATATGTACAATTATTGCATGCTAATTAAAAAATTAAAGATTTTGAAGCAATTCATAAGTTAAAATGCAACTTAAAATGAAGCAGAGGATGATCTCTGCTTAGTTAAAAAAAAAAGCATTCATGAGTGGCAAAGCATAATCTTGACAGGGTTTCTGCCAGAGGCAATGTCTCCAGTTTGTCTTAGCCATCTTTTCATATCGACTACTTCCCATGGGAAGAACAAATTAGAATTTGTAGAACCATAGTAAACTCCACATTCTTTCAGCACATATAGATTGGGAAACTTAAAACAGAAAAATTAGGCAGTTAGCTGATAGTTATTCAACTAATTTCTCATATGAGATGGAGTTCTGCTCACTTAGTCTGAGGTTTTTCTGCCACTTCATCCCATTTGACCATATTTTACTTCTCTCTCTCTCTGTTTTATGTAGACCAGACTGGCCTTGAACTCATAGCAATTCTCTTACCTCTATCTCTTATATTTTAGGATTACAAATGTGCTACATCACACCTCCCTTCCTTCCTTTTTTCTTTATTTTGCCTTAATTTTAAAGTTTTTATTTATTTAGTGTGTGTGCGTGTGTGTGTGTGTGTGTGTGTGTGTGTGTGTGTGTGTGTGTACCTGTGGAGGACCAAGGGAGACTTCAGGAATCATCCTGGATTGCTTCTACCTCCTTTTTTTGCTTTGCCCTGGGATTTCCCAGGCTCCGCCCACCAGGGCCGGAAGTGCAGACATCTGCTGTTTTCACCTGGTGCCTTTTCGGTGGGACTTGGGATCCAAACTCAGAACCTTTTGCTTTCGAGAAAGAATCTTAATCCCTGAACCATTTCTCCAGCCCCCTTCATGAATATTTTGTACTAATACTAGTAAAACAATAACAAAAAATGTACTTTATCTATACCATGTATTAGACACTGTAGCTAAATACTTTGATTGTTACGCAGTCCTGCTGGTAACCCCAGAATGGGTTCCTACTGTCTCTACTTAATACAGTGGTGGAGACTAAGAGGCTTCAGCAACTTCTTGGCCCACAGTTGTAAGCAAGAAAGCCAGATTGAAGCACAGGCTCTGTTTCTAGAGTTGTTGCTTGTAACCACTGGTAGCTTTGCCGGCAGCTTGGGTTCTTTTGTTGGTTTTCTGAAACAGAACTATTTTCTGTGAATGCAGAAGTTGAAACCTGTTGAGGAAATTCAGCCGGAGCATTTCTTGAGTTACAAAAAAAAAAAAAAAAAAAAAGAAAAGAGTTTCCTGATTTCTTCATTTGTTAACCCCATGACATCATGAGGGCAGGGTACACTTAGCTCTCCTGCCTTCATATTGAGGGATAAAGTAGCGTTCAATCTTTAGGAACTTCTGAAGCTGTTTGGAGCTAGAAGAGTAACTTTTCTTTTTCTTTGCCTTATATCGACTCTTTTGGCATTCCTAGCCCCAAACCTAGTTCCTGCAGCTTCTGTAGTTCTTTCCTTGTGATGCTGGGCAAGTGTTCTTCTAAGCTGTGACTCCGCGCCAGATGTTCTGTTGATTCAACTACCTCTGACCCTTTGGATTTGTTTGTATTTTCCATGAATAGAGAAATCAGGAAAAAGGACACCAAACTAGCAAAGGAACTTTTGGGAATATACTTGTCACCATATGCAGTGACACGTGGATTACAGGCAGTGATGATACATTTTAGGCAGGAGTGGCAGAGCAAAGGTTAGAAAGTTTGGGTTCAAAGACTGTCTTCTCATTTTGTGAGCTTTGTATTCGAAAACTTAACATAAGGCTGGGGAGATGGGTAAAAGAGCAAGCCTAGCACACTGAGTTCAATCCTCAGAACCCCCTACAAAGTGCCAGGTGTGGTGGCTCACCTCTGAGACAGCAGGATCAGCAGGAAGTTCTTGCGTGCAGTGACAAGAATGGCAAGAGAGACCTATCCTCTCCCATTTTCCCTCCCTCTTCAAAAAACAAATGGAAAAATAGAGCTAATTTCTGAAGTGTTGCTCTCTGAACTCCATAAATACATGGTGGCACTTGTAACCTATTCTCTCTCTCTCATTTAAAAAAAATCTTAAGAAAAAGAACTTACTCTTTCCAAGCCTCGGTTTCCTTATCTGTTAGGTGGGGATAACAGTAGCCCCAGTCTGCAGGGCCGTTGTGAGGATTAAATGAGAAGTTCATGTGCTGCACCTAGCACTTCGTCCTGGCACATTGTCAGTGCCAATAAAGTTTAAATATTGTCAGTATTAAAATCTAACCTTCTCACCCTTTCAGATAGAGAACATTTTTAATTAATACTCAGTGTTGGTGAGGGTAATGACATTTGTTCTCCCAGATATTATTGTAGACATTGTAAATTAATATATATGTCTTTTTAAAAGCGGTTTAGAACTGTGCTTCACATTCGTATAAAGAATATTAAGATATTCATATCTTTTTCTTGGGACTCTAGCCTAAGAGTAGTTCAAGATATGAAACAATTAGGACTGATAGTTTATACTATTACTTGCTGAAATGAATAATTGATTTCCATATAACATGACACATCTGCTTACAATTATGAGTAAAAAAAACTGCAATGAAATGAGAAAATTGTATTACTATGGTAAGTACAACCATTTGAAAGAAGTACAAACTTGTGTATACTAATCATTATAGGAATGTGTGAAGGTTTTCCACAGCTGCCAGGACATAGCTGGTTAGTGTCTCACATCTTTTGATATGATACTCTGGTATTACTCATCTTAAATATTGCTCTGCAAGTAATGGGCAGACAGTCTATTCCCATACCTTACTCATTCTCCATTGCCAACCTCAGATAGGAGTAAGGAACAAGACAGGGTTCAGAGATGCCCTGAGGATTCACTTTCATCTTCTGAGGTGTCCTCTTAAATGGTTAAGCTTCTCTTTGTAAACCTCAGAACGGAAGTGGGGTGAGGTATGTGAAATCAGTATGATCTTGTACTTTTTTTTATTTATGTGTGGGGCTGGTGATGGAACCCAGAGCCTACTGTATGTTGGACAAGTATTACAACCCTGGCCTTTGGTTTCTTACTCTGCAATTAATCTCCTTTTTTTTTTTTTTAACACCATCTCAAGGAAACTCCTAGTAGTTTCTTCAGCTGTCAGTTATGCATATATGAATGTTCTAATAACACACCCAGTAATGACTTCAATAATCATTATTTGAAGGAAAGAAAAATATTTTAGAAGCTAATCCAGCAACCTATGAATAAAGTCATTTTTTAAGTTATTACGCCAGGTATGTGGTGCAAAGTTGTTATCCCAGCATGTAGGTGGCTGATACAGAAGGTTTATGGCAACTTTGAAGCCAGTCAGTAAAAAATTATGAATTCCAGATCAGTCAGGGATATATAGTGCTATATGGTGTCAACAAAACAAGAGACAAAAACAAGTCCAAGTCAGGGTAGTAGCAGCTCCTGTAATCCCAGCACGTGTGGGGAGGGCGGCGGGGGAAGACTGGAGGTCCAGCAGCTCAGGGCTGTCTTTGAATCTTTAAAGCAATTTAAGGTCACCCTTGGCATCACGACACCTTGTCTCAGTACTCACTCGAGGACTTCACCCTGTCTCAACATCCTCCCCCCTAAAATGATTTAAAACTCTAAAACACAAATACAGTAAAAAAAAAAAAAATACTGTTAAACACACCATCATAAGAACTCAAGCAACAAGTAATTAATGAAGTACACAATAGAAGTCTTCAGAAATGTGAGCTAGGTAATGATGACAGTAGCTCTGGGATAGATGTCTTAGGTCTGGTTAACATATTACTTGGAAACAGTGAGCTTACTTTGGCTTGCAAAAAGCTTGTGTTTTAACAGGGTGCAGGAAAATGTTCCTTAACCAGAATGACTGTATTGGAAGGTCTTGTCATAATGTCCAGTTTGGGAATGAATACAGCTAAGAAAAAACACAAGTGAGACTGGGAGGTGACTCAGGGTAAAGCACTAACTGTGCAAATGTAGAGACCAGAGTTTGGATTTCCAGCACCCACATAAATGCTGAGCAGGCCTGGCAACCCACTGGTAGTCCTAGCACTCAGAAGACAGAGACTAGTCCAGAGAGCAAGCTGACTAGCTAGAGGGCCTTTATCAGTCAACTTTGGGTTCAAGTGAGAGACCCTGCCTCAATATGTAAGATGACTGCCTTGATATATAAAGTGACCGCCTCGACATAGAAAGTGGAACACAATCCAAGAAGACACCCAGGTCAGCCTCTGGCTTACATACACACACACACACACACACACACACACACACACACACACTCATATGTGTACACATATACCTTCACATGTGTGTGTCTACTTGCAAATACACACACACACACTCATATGTGTACATATATACCTTCACATGTGTGTGTCAACTTGCAAATACACACACACACACACTCATATACGTACACATATACCTTCACGTGTGTGTCTACTTGCAAATACACACACACACACACACACACACCACATAGACACAAAAAGAAAGAACACAGAGAAGAAAAACATTGGATACAAACAATAGTTGTATTTGGATAGAAGGAATTTAATCCTTCCATCCATATTTTCTGTTTTTCTAAATTGTCAATAGCGTGATTCTGTTTCTTTTGTAATAAAAGTTCAATTCAACATGTACTTATTAAAGTTAGGCATGGTGGCACATTCCCATAATCTAGCACTTAAGAGACCGAGGCCAACCTGGGCAACAGAGTTAATGCCCTGTCACAAAACAATATAAAACAAAAGAAGCAAATCACATGTATTGAATACAGTCTATATACCAGGCAACGCTTGATGCTAGACACAGCGGTGACGCTGCTAGGGCAGGTCATTGTTTGATGGAACCTCGATCCAGCGGGAGAGGCACCAGGTGGTAGACCCACAATGGCAGAGTTCAGAGAGTTTTGGAGCGCCTCAGAAGGAAAGGGTTCCGAGGGAAAGTCTGAGTGGTACCCAAGAGCTGTGTGCCGGTTGGAGCAGAGGCCTGTAGAAGCTGGGAGGCAGGAGAAGGTGTGCCTGGCACGAGGAACCGAAAGTTTGGTGAGACTGAAACTACCATCAGGACCGTGAGGGTGAGTGGAGATCAGGCTAGAGGGTGAAGCAGGAACCAGAGCATAGGTGACTTTACTTTTTTTAAAAAAAAAAAAATTTCCTTTTTCACTTAAAAAAAAAAAAAGGCAAAAGGAAGAGAGAGGGGGAGGGGGAGATGCATGCAGCACAGATGGAGGTCAGAGAATAATTTTTTAGAAGTCATTTCTCCCCTTCAGGTGGGCTTCTAGAACTTGAACTCAAGTTTTGCCAGGTTTACAAACAGACACTGTTAGTTGCTGACTATCTTGCTGGCATCAACTCCTTTTTTTTTTAATTAAGTAATTTAAAGTTTGTCTTGACGATATAAAAAATATTTACTTTCTTCTTGCTCATTTGTTTGTTCTTCCAAATTTTTCATAAAAATACATACTTAGGGAAATTCAAAGGGGCCAGCAAGATAGCTCAATGGGTAAGATAAGATGCCTGCTCACAAACTTGGCAACCTGAGTTCTGTCTCTGGAGGCCTATGTGGTAAAAGGAGAGAACTGACTTCTGAAAGTTGTTCTCTTACCTCTATCTGTGTGCCATGGCATGAATTCATTTTTTCTCAAAAAAAAAAAATGTCAAGTAATGTGTACTGAGTACTGCCAAGTAATGTGAAGCATATAAAAAGAAAAGCAAAATCCCTCTCCTTTCTTTATACACCTCCCTCCAGTTCTAATCCTGGAGGTGCCTCCTGTTGCCAAGTAATTCTTTTGTACCTTTCTAGAATTTTTCCAGAGAGTACATATGCAAGTTTGTGTGTGTATACACATTTCTTTTTATGCAAATAAAATCGTGCTACCCTAAATAGCAATAAAATTTGTTTTTTCTTCTTCTTTGTTGGCAAACCCAGATCTTAGTGTGCATACCACTGAGTTATCGCCCCACCCCTCTTTATTTTTTTCTTTTCTGTGCTGGGGATGAATCCAGGGCCTACTATTGCTAGACAAGTGCTCCGCCACTGAGCTGCCGCCCCACCTGTGTGTTCTTTTTTTCCCTCTTGCAGCCTCTTATTTATTTATTTTATTTGTGTGTGTGTGTGTGTGTGTGTGTGTGTGTGTGTGTGTGTGTATCAGAAGGCACTGTGTGTCCCTGTGGTGGCCCCAGGGTGACTTCAGGAATCCTCCTTTTTGCTTCACTGTGGGATTTCCCAGGTTCTGCCCACCAGGGCCAGAAGTGCATGCCCCCACTGTTTCTGTCTGGAGTTTTATGTGGGACCTGTGATCTGAACTCAGGACCTTCTGCTTGCCAGGCAGAGTCTTAACCCCTGAATCATCTCTCCAGCCCCCCTTTATATTCCTTTTTAATGGTAGCCCTCAAGCTAGGCTCTGTGGTGTGAACTTGTAGTTTTAACTACTCAAGAGGCTTAGTAGAAGGATCACTTGGGTCCAGAAATCCAAAGTTAACTTGAGCAGCATGTTAAGACCCAGAGAGGGAGGAGGAAGGGGAGGAGAGAGAGCGAGAGAGAGAGAGAGAGAGAGAGAGAGAGAGAGAGAGCTGAGGGACCAGTCTCTGAGGGACACTTAAATTATGTGTAGTTTTTCACTATTAAAAAGCACAAAACTGGAGTGTATCCTATAATCCCATTACTTGAAACAAGCAAGAAATCAGAATTATCAGTGTCATCTTTGCTTACATGGTATTTAAATCCAGCTTGGATCTTTTTTCCACAAAACAAAGCAAAAAGAAAACAAAAACTGCAGTAAGCATCCTTGTTATAGATGTAGATATATCTGTGGATAGGTTCCCAGAAGTAAAATAGCTAGGGCTGGAGAGATGGCTCGGGAATTAACACTCTCTGCCTCACAAGTAGAAGGTCCTGAGTTTGGACCCCAGGTCCCATGTGAAAAACACCAGGCGGGCGGAAAAAGCCATATCCTGGACTTCCTGGAAAATCCCACAGCTAAGCAAGAAGGAGGTAGAAGCAATCCAGTATGATCCTGAAGTCACCTCTTCGCCCTCCACAGGGGCAGTGCGCGCATGCGCGCGCGCACACACACACACACACACACACACACACACACAAATAAATATTTTTAAAAAGGAAAATAGCTGTATGAAGGGTCATATAAGCCAGGCATAGTAGCACATGTCTGTAATCTTAATGTTTTAATTTTTTTATTCAATTGTGCGTGCGTGCGTGCGCGCGTGCGTGCGCGCGTGTGTGTGTGTGTGTGTATGTGTGTGTGTGTGTGTGTGTGTGTGTAACCACGGGTGAATTTGGGAACCACCATGGACCACCTCTTCCTCCTCGTTTACTCTGCCCAGGGATTCACAGGCTCCGCCCTACCAGGACCAGAAATGCAGGCCGCCCCTGCTTCTGCCCTGCATCTACATGTGGGGTCTAGGATCCGAACTCAGGACCTTCCGCCTGCAAGGCAAAGGCTTAACCTCTGAGTCACCTCTCCAGCCCCTGTAATCTTAATGTTTTAAAAGGTGAGATAAAGGATGGAAAATCTGAGGTCGTCCTGATCTTAGTGAGACCCTGTTTCCCTCCCCAAAGAGAGGTATGTGTATATAATTAATTTAGATGTATTATCAAAGTGCCCCTTATACAAATGGTTCCAGTTTCCATTCACCATTATGGTAGTTATATGTTTCTTCATATTCTCCTCACCATTGGATATGTCCACTTTTTAAAAACTGATTAAAAATTATATGATGAAATTTACTAACTTTATTGTCTTTATGTGTACAGTTCAATGTTAGTGTACTATTTATTATGCAAAGCAGAACTTTTGCATCTTGGAAAATAGAAAGTCTCTACCCATTAAGTAACAACTCCCCATTCCCTCCTCCCCTCCACTCCTGGCAATCATCTTTCTACTTTCTCTTTCTGTGACGCTTACTAGGTACCTTATAAGTGAAATCATTCGCAATTTGTCTTTGAGTGACGGAGCATCTCTTTTAACTCAGTACAATACTCTCGAGGTTCATCCATATTGTAGTGACAGGACTTCTTTCTTTTAAAGGCTTAGGCTCTTGTTACCTTGTGTGAATCTACTACACTTGATTCACCTTCCATCTTATGGCAGAGACTTGATTGCTTTCGCCCTTTGGCTGTTGTGCACAATGCTGTCATGAAAGTGTTTTTTTGAGAGTCTACTTTCAGTTCTCAGAAGTGAGATTGCTGGGTCACATGCTAATTCTGTTTTTAGGTTTGTTTGCTTATTTGTTTGTTTTGAAATAGGGGCCTTACCGTGTTGCCCAGGCTGGCCTGGAACTCCTGGGCACAAAGTGCTCCCAAGTAGCTGTCTACAGACTTGCAATACAGTATCCTAGTTGTTTACTTTTTTTTTTTTTCTTGTGTTACTAAGGATTGAAGCCCAGGATTTGAGGCATGCTATAGGCTCTACCATGAAGCTCCAGCCCCAGATCCCCACTTTGCTCTCAGTCTTTTGAGAAACTGCTGTAATATTTTCCATAGCAGTTATATTATTTTACATTCCTACCAATAGTGCATAATGAGTTCTGATTTGTCTGTATTCTTGCTTACACGTTATTTTTATTTTTTTGTGTAGTATTTGTTTTTGCTTTCACATTTACGTGGGCGTGTGTGTGTGTGTGTGTGTGTGTGTGTACGTGTGTGCACATACCAGAGGACATCTGAGTATGTGTCTTTAGAGGCCCAAAGGGGGCATCAGAAATCACCCTGGATTGTTCTACCTCCTCATTTCTTTACTCTGGGTTTCCTAGGCTCTGCCCTCCAGGGCTTGGAATGCAGGCCACCGCCATTTCCTCTGGCATTCTGGGATCCAGGCTCAGGTCCTTCTTCTTATAAGCAGGGGCTTCAACCTCTGACCCATCTCTCTAGCCTTATTTTTTTGTGTTTTGTTTATAACCTTAGTGTTTTTTTCAAGTAGCTATCCTAATGGGTATGTTTTTTGATGTATATTTCTCAAATTACTAGTATTCTTAAGCATCTTTTCACATGCTTTTTGATCATTTTATATATCTCTGGAGATATGCTTAAGTTGTGTGTGTGTGTGTGTGTGTATCACGTTTGCCAAGAATATAGCAAGCAAAAGGAGTATCTCTTTGTTTAAATTGGTGTAACTCTAATTATGAGTGAAATCCACTCATTCACTCAGCAAGTAAAACTGAGTGACTCCTATGTGTCTGTTGTAAAATGCAGAAGAACATCACATAAATCAGGGTGTCATTTTACATTTCTGTGGTCATTTGTAGTTCCTGTTCTGTAGATTGTGTTTGTAAGTCTTTTGCTTTTTTTATTGAGTACTTTATCTTTTATTGACTTATAAGACGTCTTTATTACACATTAAGCAAATTGACTTTTGTATATTTGTTGTTTATTGTTGTGCTTCAGATTGCCATAAGTTTGATGGCTTAAAACAGCGCACATTTTATTATCTCGTAGTTTCTGTACTTAAGAAGTTGCAGAGCTAAAGAAATAGCTTAGTTGAAAAAGTGCTTGCCTTACAAGCATGGAAGCCTGAGTTTTATCCCCATAGCGCATGTAAAGAAAGCTGGCTGCGTTGATACACACTTATACCCATAGTGCTGGGGAGATGAAGACAGATAGACTTTTGGCACTTGCCTACTAGGCAAGTTATAGATCAGTGGGAAACGCTGTCTCAGAAAAACCAGGCGTCTGCACGTACACACACACACACACACACACACACACACACACGAAGCCTCAGATATGGCTTAACTGGATTATCAACCCAGCGTCTCTCAAGGTTTAATCTAAATGTTGGCTGGTGCTGTGGGTCTCACCAAAGGTTCAACTGGGAATGTGCTTTCAAACTTCCTTGGATTGTTGGCAGAATTCAGTTCTATGTGGTTGTAACATAACGTTTCAGTTTCTGGTTGAGTATACTCTTAACTCTTAGAGGCTATGCGTGCTTTGTGCCATGTGGCCTTCAATGTGTCCATTTACTTGTTCAGGTCATGGAGGAATGATCTTTCTAATGCTTCTGCTAGCAAGACAGAACCAGAAATCCATCATGGGAGTGACATTTCATTACTGTTGCTATGTCCTGTTAATAGAACTGAGTTTCCTTTTGGTTTTTTGATACAGGGCTTCACTATGTAGCCCAGGATGGCCTCAAATTCATAGCCCTCCCAAGTGCTAGGATTTAGACACGTGCCACTATACCCAGTGATAATATATTTTTTAATCTATTTCTGCTTTTTCCTATTTTTCTATTTTTTTCTATATTCTTCTATATTTATATATTTTCTAATCTATATTCTAATATTTCTTTATTCTATATTTCTATTTTTTCTGTTGAGTCCACAGAAAAAATTCGTCAGTATGTTTCTATGTGCATTATTGTGACTTTTTAATATAGTATTTGATTTCGATTTTAATTCTTTGAATAGATTGTGAGCATATATTTATGTGGCTCAGGGTTAAAGATAAGTAAAACAGTGTTTGTTCACTCAATCTAAGGTAGTCCTCTCATTTTTGTTCTGACCATCTCATTCCCTTCCCATGGGCAACCAGTATTATTACATTTATATTTTTTAATTTTTTAATTATTATTTATTCAATTGTGCGTGTGTATGTGTGTATGTTTGTGTGTGTGTGCGTGTATGGGTGTATGTGTGTGTAGAACCACGGGCGAATTCGGGAACCACCATGGACCTCCTCCTTCTTGTTTACTCTGCCCCGAGATTCACAGGCTCTGCCCTACAAGGACCAGAAACGCAGGCTGCCCCCACTTCTGCCCAGCATCTACACATGGGGTCTAGGATCCGAACTCAGGACCTTCCGCCTGCAAGGCAGAGGCTTAACCCTTGAGCCACCTCTCCAGCCCCTACATTTATTTATTTACTTTTTTTTTTTGCACATGTGGGTGTGTACATGTTTGTTGGTATGTGTAGAAGGGACTGTGTGTGCTTGTGGAGATCTAATGATGACTTGAGGAATTGTCCTTGATACCCCACCTCCTTTTTGCTTTGCTCTGGGGGTTTCCCGGCTCTGCCTTCCAGGGCCAGAAATGCAAGTCACCACCATCTCTTCCCAATATTTTATGTGGGATTTGGGAATCTGAACTTAGGTCTTTTTTTTTAAATTCTTTTTTATTATTATTATTTATTCAACTATGTGCATGTGTATGTGCACGCACGTGTGTGTGTGTGTGTGTGTGTGTGTGTGTGTGTCTGTGTATGTGTAGAACCATGGACGAATTCACGAACCACCATGGACGCCTCCACCTCCTTCTGCCCCGGGATTCACAGGCTCCGCCCTACCAGGACCAGAAGTGCAGGCCGCCCCCGCTTCCGCCTGGCGTCTATACGTGGGATCTGGGATCCGAACTCGGGACCTTCCGCCTGCGAGGCGAAGGCTTAACCCCTGAGCCACCTCTCCAGCCCAGGTCTTTTTGTTTTTGAGGCAAAGGCTTAACCCCTGAATCATTTCTCCAGCCCTTTATTTTATTCATTTACATTTTATTCATATTATATACCAGCAATGTATATAGTTCATGCCCCCCTCTTTTATGCATAATTCTGGATTTTGTAGGGTTTTTTTTCACTTAGTATATCTTAATGGAACTTTCCATATCACAAAAAGTGCCACTGTCAGGGGCTGGTAAGATAGCTCAGTTGGTAAGACAGCTGGTGCAAATCTGGAGACCAGAGTTTGATCTCTGGAAGCCCAAATCGTGGAAGAAGAGACAAAGCTTCTCACCTCCAAGCACCATGGCATGCCTGTGCTTATCCTTTCTGCCCTCCCATCCTCCTTTCCTTCTCTTTGGCAAATAAAAAAAGTGCTTGTGTATGTGTGCACATACTTTCATGTATGCAAATGTAGACGTGTGCTCCTGTGCAAAGGCTACAGGAAGTCGTTGGGCATCCTGTTCTACCTGGCTCTGTCTTATTTCCCTACTGCCACACTGCTGAGGTTGTAGACACCCATGTAGCTATGTCCAGTTTTTTCATTTGGATGTTGGGTATCTAACTCTGGTCTTAGTACTTAAACAGCAAGTCCTTTTATCCACTAGACCATTTCCCCAGTCCCTGAATCCTCCTTCCCCTTTTAAATGAGTGCACAGTATTCTATGAGATGAATATATGACAATTTATTCCCTGTTTACATATGTCACACACATATTTCTGAAGTCAACATTATATTAGTACCATTTCATATACATGCAGATATGGATAGCTGCAAGGAAAGAAATAATTCTAGAAGTGGAATTGCTAAAGCAATGAGCATATGCATTTATAATTTTAGTGGCTGTTGTCAGTTCATCCTCCTAGAAGTTGCACTAATTTATAGCTTTACCTGTTCCTGTGTAGAGATCCTGTGTACCCACATCTTCCCCAGCATTTGTCTAGCTTTTTGATCATGTTAATCTTTTCACTTACAACTGAGATACACATTTCCTATTTTATATGCCACTTCTATTATCTTTATTCAGAATAATTTGTATCATTTATTCTTAATTCTTTTTAAATTCGTGTGTGTGTGTGTGTGTGTGTGTGTGTGTGTGTGTGTGTATCAGAGGGTACCATGTGGAGGACCAAGGTTGACTTCGGGAATCATCCTAAATTGCTTCTGCCTAGTTCTTGCTTCACTCTGAGATTTCCCAGGCCCTGCCCACCAGGGTCAGAAGTGCAGGCTGCTGCCATTTCCACCTGGCATTTTTTTATGTGGGACTGTGGGACCTAGGATATGAACTCAGGACTTTCTGCTTACAAGGCATAGTCTTCACCCCTGAACTATCTCTCCAGTACTATTCTTAATTCTTTTGAGTGAAGGCAGAAAGATCAGAAGTTCAAGGGCATCCTCCAGTTAGGAACAAATATAAGGGTAGCTTGGGATACATGATGTGCTGATTCTGTTTTTAAAAAAAGTTTTTATGTATGTGGAGTGTATATGTATGTGTGTGTGTATGTGTGTGTGTGTGTGTGTGTGAGATATGTCACGTGTTTGATGTTTATATCACTATGATGTGCACATGAGAGCACAGGTGTATTTCTGAAGCCAGATGTTGATGTTATCTTCTCTTAATCATTGTCCACCTTTCTTTCTAATTGTTTTGGGCATAGTTAAAGAATAATCTTTGTTTTTTAAACACAATTTTGTTTTTTTTATGGAAAAATAGCTTATTGCATACACTGCAAGGTAACAGTGGTCTGGGCAGTAATGTTGTTATTCCAGACTCTCATAATACTTTTAGTCTTTATTTTTAAATTTAAGTTCTTTGATCCACAAGGAATTTATGCTAATATAAGATGTAGAGTCCTGAAATCATCTTTGGTCTTCCACAGGAGGTACACAGAGTGCCCTCTGATACACACAACAAATAAATAAATAAATAAATAAATAAATAAATAAATAAATAAATAAATAAATAAATCGTCTTATTTAGCCCAGACTGTTCTTGAGTTTGATATGCAATTGAGGTTGGCCTTGAATTTCTTTAGAGAGAGAGAGAGAGAGAAAGTGTGTGTGTGTGTGTGTGTGTATTAGAGGGCACTGTGTGTCCCTGTGGAGGCCCAAGGGTGACTTTGAGAATCATCCTGGATTGCTTCTACCTCCTTTTTGCTTCATATTGAGATTTTCCAGGATCTGCCCATCAGGGCCAGAAGTACAGGTTTCTGTCATTTCTGCCTGGCTTTCTTTTTTTTTTTTTTTTTACATGAGACCTGGGATCCGAACTCAGGACCTTCTATTTGTGAGGCAGTCTTAACCTCTGAGCCATCTCTCCAGCGTGGCCTTGAATTTCTGATCCTTCTGCCTCCACTTTGAAAATGCTATTATTACAGGTATGCGCCACTAAACCTGCTTCTCTTTTATTGATCTGTGTGTCTGTATGTTCTAGTACCAACTGTTTTAATGAACTATTACAGCTTTATATTACATTTTAGAAATCTGGTACGGTTAATTCATTTCCATGCTGCTTTTTAGTGAGTTTTCTAGGCTGGTCTTGTAAGTTTGTTTTCCAGATAAACTTTTAAATTGGCTTATTGAGTGAGATCTTTTATAGAAAACTGCTGTTATTAATGAGTTTTATACAGTTAGTGATCTAATCAGATTTGTATTTTAGAGGCTTTTTCTGACTACAGTGTGGAAACTAAGTAAGAGGCAACAAGAACAGAGACAAAAGACCAATTACATCTCCATGTAGTGGCACACACCTGTAGATAGGTGAATTTTATGCCATCCTGGGCTATATAGTGAGACTTGTGACTAAAAACAAAACCAAACACTAAGTTACAAGACAGTTTCATTTGTCCAGGGGAGAGTGGGTGGATGGGGAACTAAGGATCATACTGGGTGTGGGAGATATTTAGGTCAAGATGACAGACTTTAGTGATGACCTAAATGAGAGGGGAAAGGAAAAGTACGCAAGATGACCCTAAACTCTTGAGGTTAGGCAGTTGGGCGGTGCCACTTCTGGAGATTTTCCTCAAGTCAGAACTGGTTTGGGAAGAGGATTCACTTTTAAGTGCCTGAAGGCAGCCCCATGAGCATTGCCCAGTGTGTTGTTGAATACTTGCAGTTCTGTAAAGATCTGGGATGTATTGACAGAGCCTTGAAAAATTCCAGCATTTAAGGATAAAGAAAACATTCAGGAGTATGCAGAAGATCCAGAAAGAAATAGGAAAACAGAAGAACATGGAATTATGGAGCCAGCCAAGGTGTTTTTAGAACAAAACAAATTATCATAACTTCAGATGCTTTCCTTTTTTTAAATTTTTTAAATTATTTATTCAGTTGTGCGTGTATGCGTAAATGTGTGTGTGTGTGTATGTGTGTGTGTGTGTGTGTGTGTGTGTGTAGAACCATGGATGAATTCAGGAACCACCATGGACCGCCTCCACCTCCTCCTTGTTTACTCTGCTCCAGGATTCACAGGCTTCGCTCTACCAGGACGGGAAATGCAGGCCGCCCCCGCTTCCGCCTGGCGTCTATATGTGGGGTCTATACGTGGGGTCTAGGATCCGAACTCAGGGCCTTCCGCCTGAAAGTCAGAGACTTAACCCCTGAGCCACTCTCCAGCCCCAAGCTTCAGATGCTTTTAAGAGGTCAAATAACTTTGATGCTGAAAAGCAAGAAAAGGCTGTGATTGCCTTGGAGATTTCGGCGACTGAGGAGGTTGGGCTGCTTAGAAGACGAAGTGAAGAGTGACAGAGGTGAATGGTACCTCAAGCTGTTTCTGTTACTGCCCATCCCAGCTTCACACAGACTTTCCGTGCTTATATGTAGATCAGGGCAGCAGAGAGAGGGAAGGAGGTGCAAGTCCTCTGAGGAGTTCTCTGAGGAGTTCTCTGAGGGCCTGGAGAACTCAATCAGCTGACTGTCTGGAGGAGCATAGCCCACTCATGGTGTAGTATCTCATGCATGTGGTCCCAGCACTCTGGAGGTGGAGGAAGGAGGTGTGCTAAAGATGGGAAAGGGAGAAGAAAGAAGAGGAAGGAGGAGATGGAACAAGAGGCAAAGACCAAGAATTAGAATCGACTTTAGGAATTTAATGGTGGATTAAATTAAAAAGTAAGTTATAAAGACTGAGAATGTAGGCCTTGAGTTCAGTCCCCACTATTGAAAAGAAAACAATAAATAAAAATAAGTTACAAAATTAAAGGGGTTAGGGAGATAGCTCAGTCAGTAAATTGCTTGCTATGCATTCATGAGCACTTGGGTTTGCTCCTCAGCCACATAAGAAGTTGAGTGTGTGGTGTGCACTTGTAATCTCAACGCTAGGGAGGCAGAAATGGGTGGACCCCAGGGTGAGTTCCAGACCAATGAGAGATCTTGTCTCAAAAAATATAAAAATAGGGGAATAATACTTGAGAGTGACACCTACAGTAGCCCTCTGACTTCACACACATGCACGTAACCTGAAGACATACACATAAAAATAAACAAATTATAGTGTATTAGTATACTACTATTTATGTTGAAAGACAAGAATATAAATTATTTAAATTCATATTTCCTGTGTACACATAATCATTATTTAGAGGATTTACAAGAAGCTAGTACTGTTTTTACATTGAGAGATGGGAATGTAGCTAAGTTCCAAGCTGCTTTTAAAATGCTATGTATTTGAAGATGACCTTGAACTTCAAATCTTCCTCTCTCCATGAATGTTGGGATAACAGGTTTGTACCTGGGGTGTGTGTGTGTGTGTGTGTGTGTGTGTGTGTGTGTGGCTTCATGCATACTGATCAAGTACTGTACCAACTGAACTCTATCCCAAGATCTTGAACTTGTACTCCTCCTATCACCACTAGAGGATTATGGGTATATGTGGTATATGTGCCACCTGTTTCATAAACAGTGTACCAACTGGGCTACATACCCATCCCTAGAGCCTACATTTTCTGTTTATTTATTTTAGTTTTACAAACATACTGAGTATTTATCCCTGCTTCCCTCCTTCTACCCTCCTTTCCCCTCCCTCCATCAATCTATCCCACTCCCTCCCACCCTCCAGCCTGTCCCCTTCTATGTGACTCAGGGTTCCCTCTGGCTTGTTTACTCTTGTGGAACTTTACTCTGTGGACCTTCCCGGGCTGCCCCACTGATAGGGGTGTTTCCCTTCACTCATCCAGCCCAAGTCCCAGGTTTCCACTGCATATAATTATCTCTCCTGAGATCCTCACTAGTCTGTGGAGGCAGGTTGGTTTGTCAGTCTTTATGCAGGTCTGAAAAGGACAAGTCTCGATGCTATAAGTTCCTGGATGCAACAGCCCTGTCTTGAATGGAATGTCTTGTCTTTAGGCGCTTATCTTAACACCCCTTCTTCCCCAAGGTTCCCTGAGCCCTAGGGTGGGGAGAGAGCAGGCTGGCCTGATTCTGGATGAGCATTGCAGGGTCCACAGTACTTTGCATTCTGGCTGGCCATCGTTGTCCACTTCACTGCTGTTCTACTGCCTTAGGCTGCATACATTTTCTTAGTTACGAATGACTCTAAGTGCCCATGAGTCTTTTCTGCATCTAAGGGAATGATAAGGTAAAGACTTTAGAGGAGGAGATACCAAACCAATTTAGTTCAGCTTTGAACAAACACCCAGTTCCAGTTTTTTGTTGTTGTTGTTGATTTGTGTGTGTGTATGTGTGTGTGTGTGTGTGTGTGTGTGTGTGTGTGTGTGTGTGTGTGTATCAGAGGACACCGTGTGTCCCTGTGGAAGACCAAGGGTGACTTGGAATCATCTTGAATTGCTTCTACCTTCTTCTTGCTTCCTTATGGGATTTCCAGGCTCTGCCCACCAGGGTCAGAAGTGCAGGCCACCATCGCCACCATTTCTGCCTGGCATTTTTATGTGGGACCTCGGATCTGAACTCAGGTCCTTCTACTTATGAGGCAGAATCTTAACCCCTAAGCTGTCTCTCTAGCCCCCAGTTTTAACTCATATTAAATGAGGGGGAAGGTAAGTTAAAAACAAAATGATTAAATATCAGAACAGAAAATAAAACACCCCTTCTCCTAAAAAGAGGACCAACCAAACAAATGGGCAGTTTGCTTGAGAGACCTCCTCCTCTACTTTTGATATCTTGATTCCTCATGGGGAAAAAAAAAGATTAAATGAGCATATGGTGATGAATTTTTAGCAACTTCTCATCTGGGCAGATGCCCTCAAGAGATGGTGAATGTTTTGAGGACATTTTGCTATTCGGCCTGAAGGAGAACATACCAGAAGCATGCTGTATTAAAGAAAAAAGAAGAAAAAAAAAAAAAAGGGCTGGTGTGCTGGGAATGCACTCTGTTCCCATGTTCAAAGGGTTCTGGGAGCAGCGGCATAGCCATTGCTAAGAATGTTGCTTGGTGGGCTTGGCTGATCTGGAAAGTCAGTCCTAACTCTTGTGACTGTGAACACTGCAGAACAGGACACTGTGTGTCTCAGATGAACAAGAAGCCAGATGAGGATAAGTACCCTATGCTCTTTTAAGCCAAAAACAGGATGTAAGGGTTGTGTGGGGGTTTTTTTTAGTTCAATATGCTTTATTTAGAATTGCCATGTGCTGTTATTGCTAACTGAATATTCCAGATTGTTTTATTCTTCCCAGGCATATTTTCTCTTATACTTTTATGTTTCTTTTGTAAAATTAAACATTCATTTAGTACTTTATTCAATTAATTAGTTAATTAATTCTTTGTGGTACTGGAATCAAACTCAGGACTTTGCACATGCAAAATAAATGCTCTACTTTAAAGCAACAGGCTTAGCCCTTGTTTTGTTCTTTAAATACATTAGTAGCAAAACAAAAGAAAAAGGAAAATGAAAGAACCCCAAAACATAGAGATATCAGTGGGAGGGGGCTATTTTATTTAGCCCAAGTTTTAGTTTTGTGATGGAAAACTTGCCCTTCATCTTTCTTTTGTTTTTAAATTTTAATACTCAAACTGCATTCTCTCCCTCTCTCTCAGAAGAAAGGAAGAATGATCAACAATGTTGAAAGACAATTGCAACAAAGCAACACCTGGAGTCAGAGAAACTTCTCTAGTAATGATCTATAGAAATGATCCCTGAAAGTGTAGCCTTTCTCTTTCTTACTTTTAAAACGTGCATAGAAATTATTTGATTAAATCTGAAAAAAGGTGCCTTTAATTTGTACACTGTCAAAGATTTTTTAAAAACCTTCTTATTTGCAATTCAAGATATCTCAAAATAGAAGACAATAAGTTGCATACATACTCATTGCTAGTTTCAATCTTTCACATTTGTTTCTTTTGTCAGTTAAGTTTTAACATCTATCTTTCTGCATGCTAGGCAAGTACCGTACTACTGACTATATCTATAGCCCTTTAACATTTTTTAGTTTGAGACAAGTTGTCACTAAGTTGCACAGGCTGGTTTTGAACTCATTCTATGGTACTAGCCTTGAAATTTCTGTTTTCCTTCTTCAACCTTCCAAGTAGCTGATAGTTTAGGCCTGTGCTACTAGGCCAACTACAATATCCTCTACATCTTCCTGTATCTCTTCTTAGTTTTTTTAATCTAAATTTTAGATCTCTCTGAAGCTCAGTGATGTATCTCACCAAGTTTAATCTCAGTAGTGAAACTGGCATTAAGTCTGAACACAGCGTATCTCAAAGGAAGGGAGCAGGGCACCCCGACTGTCTCCTCTGCTCATTTCCTAAAACAGGTACATTGACTTCTTTCCTCCTCATCTAAAGGGGCCACCTGACCTTTGGGCTTTGACAGTGTTTTCAGTCATCTCTTATAGGTGTTTGCTCTCCCAGTTCACCTTCTGCTTTGGCCCACCCTGTCATGGGACCTTGCTCAAGTCTTGGTCCGTCCTCTGCTGGGTGTGATTATACTTATCTTTAATCCCAGTGCTTGGGAGGTGGCAAGAGGATAGCCAGTTTGAAGCTAATGTGGCTGTGTAGTAAGACCCTGTCTCAAATAATAACCAAATAAACAAATCCTTCTCTAGTTCTTTTCATCGCCAAAAGAAGCAAGTGAACGGCCTCTGGAGCTCAATGGACAGAGCTCATTTGCCCAGAACAAAGGTCCCAGTCATCATGTTCATATTGGAGTTAAAAGGAAAGCTGCATTAAGCAGAAGGCCTTGCTCACCACTGAACACATTGCCATGGGCAGGGTGGGGAACGGGCAGTTTAAGGGCTCCTCTCCTGTGGGAGCCTGGGAAGCACGCCCTGGAAAGACAGTAAAATCCTTTAGACGCTGCTCAGGGTCTGCATTATCCTCTCCCATGCCCCCACCATTCCCATTTCCATCCCTGAGGATTTGAAGTTGAAATTCTTCATTTTATTATGGAAAATTTTAGCAAAACACAAAAGTAAAAGTAATAGAATAATAAGTCATCACCAGTTTTAATTATTATCAACATTTTCCCGCTTCAATTTTTTGATCATTCATATGAGTGGTAAAAGAGTTTTGTATCTCCCATTTCAGAATTGTTTG
The DNA here is from genome assembly GCA_023101885.1 of Typhlomys cinereus. Classification (NCBI taxonomy): domain Eukaryota; kingdom Metazoa; phylum Chordata; class Mammalia; order Rodentia; family Platacanthomyidae; genus Typhlomys; species Typhlomys cinereus. The sequence goes on from JALPQD010000659.1 coordinate 186,174, forward strand.
TGTATAAATTATGTACATCTGCTAATTTACTATTAAATGCACACACATACAAATAGAAAAGTCAGTAAGAACAGAACCATATTCATTCTGTGAGCTCCTTGGGAGATTAACATTTCCCCTTGGAGACCAAGTATTTAGAAACATCATATAATTCATCAAACATGTCCTGGTATCCATTGTGTGGCAGACCCTGTGTGGATGCTGGAGGGGAGATGTGGAGAGCAGGATCAAGGTTTTTCACACATTATTTAGTCTGGAAACCAGAGTAAAAACTTCTGACCTCTCAAGGAAAGAAGCCTCAAGAACCCCTGCCTGAAACACTGTGCTTTTCATCCACTTCTTCCAGAACAGGAGCCCCAATACAGACCTGGGACCTCACATTCTAAGCATGTTTTCCTCTGCTCTGTTAATGTCTCCTTTTGAAGCAGGGTTTTTCTTATATCGCAGTTTGACCTGAAACTCACCTACTGCCGTGGTCCCCTGAGTTAAGATTAGCAGGCATGTGCTACCTCGCTCACTCAGCCTTCATTTCTAGATTATTTACAAAATTGTTTTGACCTTCCCTGCCAAAACAGACCCAAAACCCCTACAACAATCAAAAACTTGTTTTATTTTTGTCTTTTTCTGCAGCAGTCATCTAATTAAGTTCACTTTTTATGCATCGTTAAAGAATGAGAACTAGGAAGGGGCAATATCAAGGACTCTGGTCTGGTGACAGAGTGGTCACCAACACCTTCTCTGATCTATAGTTCTTTGTTTTTCTTTGCTCCTTTTCATTCCTGAGAGCAGGAACACTTCCATGGTCTTTAGTAGAAGATTAGACCACTAAATTGAATTGACTGAAAAAGCATAATTTATGTGTACAAACAAAACCATCAGCTGGGCATGGTGGTGCATGACTAGAATTGTAACGCTTGGGAGGAAGAGACGGGAAGATTAGGAGTTGAAGATCATCTTCAGCTACATAGTAAGTGTGAGCTGTATGACATGCTCAACAATAAACAACAAAAAGCCCCACCACACTGCTCTGGAGCTCTGGGAGTCTTTTTTTCCCCCCCTAATCGTACAAGCTCTATATAGGTACCTTCATCCTCTCCCTCCTTCTTCTCCCCCTCAGTCATCCCCCCTTGCACTCTCCTGCTTCCCTCCTTCCTTTCATCCCCTTCCCTCTCTCCCTCTCTCTCAGTTCCTTCCCCTTCCTCCTATCCCCTGGAGCATCCTTTTATGTGAATGCCAAATGTACCTAGTGAGGGTTTAGGACTCAATGGCATAGCCAGGAGCCCCTTGTTGGGCTCCTTGTTAGCATGGGAACTCTATTGTGACTGTTAATCCCTTGCCTCTAAGGAGCCTACTGCCTGGAGCCTTCTCCCCTGTGATCCATGCTAGGGGAGTCATTGACATGTCAGCCATTGTGCAGGTCAGACAAAGCCCAATTTTGGCTGTTGCAGCCCTAACTTGTGTGGAATATCTTGCATATCATTGGTCTCCCCATCTTTAGGTCTTAGAATCTTGTTGCCCCCTCTTCTGCAAGGTTCCCTGAGCTTATGGTTTGTTGTTTTCAGTTTTGCTTTTCCTGCGCTGGCCTTGGCTGCATCCTGATTGGTCTTGAAGGTCACCTCCTAACCAAAGATAAAAGACTGTTTAAATGAAGATCTTAATATAAGAGGAGACTCAAAGGTATATGGACGAATAAGAGTAGGACACAGCAGTGAGGGGAGGGGGCGAGTGTCCCATTTGTGGGATGGTTACCGTCTATCCATACCCTCCCTGTTTGGTGAGATCAAATTGTTGTCTTAATTATTCCTGCAAGGCTGGACTAGATAAGAAAGAAGTGAAAATGGCCTCGGAACCTCAGGGTGATGAATTACTAGCATCCTCTCTGTTGTGGGAAAGTCTTTCTAGTCTTCCTGACTCCCTCCCTTGTCATGAGAACTATAGGAGTGCTGGTGGTGGCTGAATGATCTCCTGTTGGGTCCCCCAGAGAGACACAGTTGTTCTTTTGTTCAACTTGCCCTTTCAAAAAGAGGGAATTTATGCCATCTTCTACTAGCTTTTATGAAAATAAATCCTGCTTGTGGAACATGCCTTAATTCTTAACCTTGTCAATTCTTTTGACCAACAGAAGTGTTTTTAGTAGCAAGGGTCAGTCTTCCATTAATTTACTTTAAAACTAAAGAAATAGGTTAAGTAGAACTAAGCAGCATCATGAGAAAGCAGGGAGATCATTCTGTAGAGTTCGGAGGCACATTTAAGTGAGGCCTCAGGGCCAAGCATTACTTCACCTTTTCTGTTGCCTTAACTTTATATTTAAACTTGCCACTGGCCTCTTACCCTATCTTTGGGCAGGTGGGAAACAGCTGTGAAAGAAAGAATATGGAGGGGTATAGAATGATTCTAAAGGAAGAAGCATGATTTGACCAGGAAACAGCTTTAGTTGCAGACTGACTAGCTATTTATGAACTATTAAATTAGTTACCTACCCCAGATGAGATCCTAGATTGAGATCAAGCTGTAGGTGTGCTATTTGGGTCTCATCAGAGATCTTACCAGGGTTATTTTCTTTTCTTTGAATCTTAGATCCTCATAAACTTACAAGAGCATAATAGCATTAAATAGGTGAGTGTGTGTGCATGTGCATGTGTGGCACTGAGGATTGAACCCCAGAACTGTGAACATGTATGCTCTGAGCTGTGACCCCATGGGGAGAAAGAAAAGTTTGAGAGAGAGCACCTGGGTAAAAGTATTAGTAAAGTTTTGTTACTGCTCTCAGTTAAAAATTCTCCCCCCAGCTTCTTTCATATGAAGCAATGTTGGAGTTTATTAAAGAGGTATATGTGGGGGGTAAGGACAGGTGGGGACAATCCGCACCCATGTACACACGGGCAGAGGCCACTAAAGGATATCAGGTGTCCCCTACTGTTTGCACTAACATCCTGAGGTAAATTTCTTACTGAAACTGGAGCAGGACCCCCCTCTTTTTTTAAAACAAGGCTGGCTGTCTAGTCAGATGCAACAATCCTCGTTTCCATCCCTTACAGTGCTGAGTTATAGGTATGTGCAGTCATGCTCAGCTTTTTCCATGGGTGCTAAGGATCCAAACTCGGGTTTGTACAGCAGACTCACTTAACCACTGAACCAATTTCCCAACTTTTACCATTAATTTTACATAGTTTAGTTGTTTAGCAAAGAAGGCAAAGCAATAAAGTGATTGTTTTTGCAGCTTTTTATTCTTTAATACTTTCATGCATAAATACAATGAATGTGTTTTCAGCCCTTACTACTTAATCCCCCCCCCTAGATCCCAATCCCATTTTGGACATTCTCCTTTCCTTTCCAGTTAGTCTTCCTTCTACTGTCAAGTGTGACCACTTGGCTTCATCTGGGATGTCTGTTTTGGCAATTTCCTGAATACCTTGCAGGAGTTTTATCTGAATTTTCTTTTTTTCTTTTAAATTTCATACATATCAGAATAGCGAAAAAATGGAATCAGCCAACATGCCCATCAGCAGAGGAATGGATAATAAAAGTGTGGTACATGTACACAGTGGAATATTACTCAGCCATCAGAAAGGATGAGATTATAGAATTTGCTGGTAAATGGACAGAACTGGAAAATTTAATAATATTGAGTGAAATATCTCACTCAATATTACTGTGAGAGCCAGAAAATTCAAAAAAGACCAATGAATGGGAAGGTGGGAAGAAATGGTTAGGATGAAACCTTTTAAAGAGGAGATTTAGGATACCATGACAAGTAGGGTAAGAGAGGGAATAATTGAGAAAAATACATAGTGGGGAATGAGGGGTTAGGAGATAGAAGAGTCTTACAGAAAAATCCTAAGATTGTGGGAAGTAACTCCAAAAGAACTTCCTATGCTAGTAATATGTTAAAAAAAAAAAAAGCATGTCTTTTAAAGAAAGAAACAAGAATGGGGAGTCCCTGTGCAGAGGAGCATAGAGTGAGGGAAACGGGGAGAAAAAAAAAAAAAAAGAAAAAGCCCTGAGATGATCCACTTAGAACCCAGTGGCAAAATTACACTAGAAGTAACAGGAATGTGACACTTCCTGATAAAATGCCAGTCAGAAATCTCAAAGACCCCCAAACATTACAGGCTTTTGTCATTGCTCTTTGTTGCTCTCCAAAAAACTGTCAGTAAGACCCTATTACTGAAGATGCAACACATATGGATCACAGAATGTGGGCAAACACATCAACTAGAACTAGTCTGAGAACTTCCTCCTTTTAGATAGCTTACACAGTACCAAGGAATACTGCAGAAGCTGCTGAGGAAGAGAAATAATCAGAAACCTCATCAACCCATGAGATCTGCAAGTTGCAATAAAAATTACCATGGCAACAGGTGACCCCCAGTGTAATTCATGTCATGAATGTCAAGGAGAAAACCAACAGCTTCTTGATTGGACTCAAGACCCACTAGTCAGTGGAACACATTCCTGTTACTGTAAACTAAAGCAAGAACCTAAAAAAGGGAAGGAAATAGATCAATAGAGAAAACAGCCAATGAACCTATAGATAGGAAGATGGTACACCAAACTGCTCTGGAAATAGCTGTTATTATACCCATAGATTGGAAGAGCACTTAACATCTAGCCTAGAAGTTTTCTTCTACAACAGAGATAGAGGATCTCAACACCCTCAGAGGATGCAGCCTAGGGCAGTAGAGCAGTGAAGTGGATGGACAACAACTGTTAATCATAATGCACAGTACCAGCGGCTCAGTGAGGCTCACCCAGAATTATGCCAACCTAGTCTCTCCCTATCCTAAGGCTTTGGGAACCTCGCAGAAGAGGGGGCAGTGAGATTGTAAGAACCCAAGATGGGGAGGGTTTACCATTGGACAAGACATTTCACTCAAGGCAGGACTGCTGCATCTAAGAACTCATGGCAGTGAGACTTGTTCTAACCAGACCTGCATAATGATTGACATACCAACATACTCCAATAGACTGCCGAGGAACTTAAGAAAGATAAGAACATACAGTGGTAACCTTGGGAACTAAACTTGGATGAATGAAGGGAAAGCCTCTATCAGTGGGGTAGCCCGAGAAGGGGCAACTTGGTATGCCACAGAGATAGACAAGCCAGAGAGAACTCAGGGGTCCATAAAAGCATACAGGCAGGAGGGTGGGAAAACGTGGGAAGGATTGATGAAAGGAAGGGAGGGGGGATGGAGGAAAACAGGCATGAGTACTCAATATGCTCGTAAAACTAGAAAAAAATTAAAAATAAAAATAAATTTCATCCATGTATGTAATGTATTTTGATTATATCTATGCTCTCTCCTTCCACTCTCCCTGGATGTCCCCCCCCCCGTATGTTTCACTTCCTCTTTCATGTATTCTTTTTTTTCCCAAGAACAAGATTATAATATAAAATAATATCAGCAATAAGAAAATATATTTAAGCCTGGAGAGATGGCTCAGGGATTAAGACTCTGCCTTGCAAGCAGAAAGACCTGAGTTCCGATCCCATGATCCCATATAAAAACACCAGGTGGAAATGGCGGTGGCCTGAATTTTCAACCCTGGAAAGTGAAATCTGGGAAATTCCAGAGCGAAGCAAAAAAGAGGTAAAGCAATCCAGGATGATTCCCGAAGTCACCCTTGGGCCTCCACGAGCATGTAGTCACACGCACTCACGCACGCGCGCATGCAAGCACGCACAAGAAATAAATTTTAAAAAAGAAATTACATTTAGTATATAAATAGTTTTTATGATGAACTTCTAACTCCACATGGTTAAGAATCCATAATAAAGCTTTAAAAAATGACAGATTATCTGTTTCATGTGAGTCCCAGTAAGCCCAGTATGAGTGCAGAGGCCGGCTCCACATGCAGCTGTTAACACTGTGAGTGCATGGACCCCAGCCCAGGGATCAATTTTTTTCTGTCTCTCTGTGAAGTGACTGAGAGTCATCTTATGTAGAACTGCTTTTGTGTGGAATATTGATGGAGCAAGCTTTTATAAAGATGTCCAAGTTTTGGTATTGTCAATCAGACTTTTCAAGGAAAACACATGGATTTAGTAGGAATCTCCATATGTTACCACTGAAGTGAGAAATATATTGGGGCTTCTCACTTACCATAGACTTAATGATTGCCCAGCAGTAAGAGTGGATGCAAATAAGTCCTAATGACAGATCGATGTGTCTACATTGGAGAAAGTAATTCTGAAAGAAAGGTAAGGAAAACAGCTGTTTTTTTTGGTTTTTTGTTTTTTGTTTTTTAGCATTCTTCTTCCCTTGCAGCCTTCAGAAGTGATGAGCTGTAAGTATTTAGGTGATGGTCACCTACAAGTAGAATCCTAGCCAAGCAGGCATGGCACTGCATACCTGTAATCCCAGCATTGGGGAGACAAAGGCCTCAGGATCAGGAATTCAAGGTCATCCTTAACTTTGAAGTTCAAGGTCAGTCTGATCATCTCACATCCACACCAAAAAAAAGAAAAAAAGAAAAAAGAAAAAAAAATCTAGGTCCTTTGAGAGAGTGCTTTGTGTACCATTAGCTTCTTCCTTGAGCGCCATAATTTACCAAGGTATGGTGGTATAACTGTAATCTCAGCTACTTTTTGGGAGGCTAAAGCAGGAGAATCACAAGTTCAAGGTCCTTCCTGGGTAATTTAGCCAAAAAAATATAGTTCAGTGGTGGAGCTCTTGCCTATAATGCATGGGGTTTGGATTCAATCCCATGGGGAGAAAAAGGAGGAAATAGAAAAAAATCCACAATTATACTTCTTTCAGAAGAATCCTGCATACTGTTTCATTTCAGAAAGGGTTCTTCCATCGGCATTAGCCATGGGTCCCCTACTCTATCAGCCAGCTTTGTAAAACCTGCAAAGCTGGACCAGTTTGCTACTCACATAAATTTGTTTTTCAGAGATGTTGAGGAGTTTGTAATCCTGTGTGATGAGTAGAGCCAAAGACCAGGGCTCTGCAAGCAGACATCCTGTTCTTAGAGTACGCTGAGCCTTTTTGAGTATGCTCTGTTCTCCCATAGCTCACCCACAGAAACAAAGGAAGAAGTAGCTGTAGCTGTCTGCTTATCCACTTGAGTTTAGCCTTATCTTCCTCCCTGCTTCGTTAGCTACACGAATCTTTGCTATTTGGAGTGGGCTCTGCCCTTAGTCTGACCCCCTCGAGATGGTGACTTTGGCCTAGAACTCTGCTTAGGGGCTATCCGGGTATTTTCTAATGCTCAGCCCCAGCAGTTAGGTCACTGTGTGAGGCAGATCCCAGCAAACCAACCCTGGACTGGTCGAGTGCCGTTAATCTTTATTGTCAGACCGTCGATGTCAGCTTCTCTATGTTGTCTCAGGCTGCCACTAACAAAATGTATGCCATCTCCTCACTGCTTTCTACTGCTTGGAGACATTGGTGCACATGCTCACTCCCAGCCCTACGGAGGTCGCTCACACACTTCTCTACATGTATTTCAGAATAAAACCATCAAGTCATCACAAAGAAAAAGTCATGGGAACACAATTAAATTCTGATTTTATCTACAGTAAATGCTTGCAGTTATTGGACATTCTTTCAAATAGACTTTCTCCTCTGTGTTGCCAGAGCTGTGCTTCTGTACTAAGCATATGTTTTATCTGCTTTGGGTGATCTGCACTACATCCCAGGCACCTTTTGAAAATAAGAATTGAGGTTTCCTTCTTCTTTGGGTGCTTGGATATGAAGTTCCGAAATATGATAGTGCTTTTCATAACTGGGTTGAAGCCTTCCTAAAACTATTTAGGCATCAATTTGGAATCTTTTAGCTTTATGCCTCACTGTAGACCTCCAAGAAAAACAGGGCTCTTTAGGCCAGCAAGATAGTTAGTAGGTAAGGCACATACATGCTTGCAAATCTGAAACCTGAGTTTGATCCCTGGAAGTCTACATGATGGAAGGAAAGTTGTCCTCTGCCCTCCTTCATATACCATGAAGGAGGATGCATGTGAACATCTCTCTCTCTCTTTCTCTCTCTCTGATAAAGTACTTTTAAAAGTCCACAAAAATGATCTGTGCCTTTATCAGATTTAAACATCTCAACTTTTTTATTTTGAAAAAAAATAGAATAATGACAGGATGTAGCTCAGTTAGCAGAATGCTTACCTAGCATGCAGGAAGACCTCTCAGCACCACCTGAACAGGGTATGGAGCAGGTGCATGTCTGTAGTCCTAGCTCTGGAGAATGGAGACAGGATCAGAAGTCCAAGATAACCCTCAACCCTCAGGACATAAAAGACCAGCCTTGTCAAAGGAAAAAGGAGATACTTGAATTTGTGTATTCTCTTTACCTAGATTCACTAATTATTAACATTTTGCCCCATTTTCCTTTTTTGTTCCCTTAATATATTTTTCTATCAATGTTTATGGATTTTCTGTCCCTGTTCAGAGTAAGGAATTCTTTTATACAACCATAGCCACATTAGAATGATCAAATTAAGGAAATTTCATTTTCTTTTTTTGAGAAGTATTAAATGTTCTTTTTGTGAGAGTGCAAATGATATGTGAGTATGCATGTGTGTGTTTGTGTGTTCACGGGCCTGGGTGTGGACATGTCCATGCCAAGACATGCATGTGGAGATCAGAGGACAGTTTTCAGGTGTCAGTCCTCACCATTCCACCTTGTCTGAGGCAAAATCTCTTCTTGATGCATAAGCCAGACTGGCTGACCCATGAGTTTCTGGGGAGTTTTAAATCTCTGCCTCCCATTTCTCATAGATTTGCAGGGCTTTCACCACTGTGATTTCGACTTTCACATGGGACCTGGAGATCTGAACTCATGTTGTTAGACTTGTACAGTAAACACTTTACCCACTGAACTATTTCCTCAGCCCAAATATGAAATTTCAAATTTTAAATTATTTACTGTACAGACTTGATTCAAATTTTGCCAATGTGTCAGTGTTTTCACTTATAGCATGTTATGTCTCTTTTGGCTTCTTTAATGTAGAAAGGGTTGTGTTTGCTGGTTTGATTTTGATCTGTTTTTCTTTGTATATGTGAGTATGATGTGTATGCATGTGTGTAGGTATGTTGCATGTAGGTGGTACACATATATGAAGGGCCATGTTCACATGAGTGTGTGTTTAGGTAGAGGGAATATATCAGGAATCATTCTGGATTGCCTCTCTACTTTATTGGTTTCAGACTGGGTCTCTAATTAAACCTAGAGCTCACTATTAGGGCTAAGTTGGCTGGCCAGTTTATTCTGGGGACTCCTAGACTCTGCCTTCTAGGGTTGTAATTACAAGCAGGCCATCGTGTCAGCCTGGCATTTTTACATGGGATCTGGGGATCCAAAAGCTGGTCCTTTTGCTTGTGCAACAAGTTCCTTCACCATCAAGCCATCTCCCAAACCCAGTTTTTGTCTTTTTTTTAATGCAAAAAACTGTGATTTATTTTCATCCATAACCACCAGGAAAATGAAAAACGTTTTCAGGCAAGGGAAAATGATTGGAAATTTAAGTGGCTGATTTTGTGATTTCTTGTAGAAGACCCATGTGCTCCCTCAAGTTAAATTAAATTTCCTTGTCTGGTCCTGTGCCGGGCTCTTCAGATAGTCTTTCCTACTTTTTTGGGGTCTGCTCTTCTGGTTGTTCCTGCTCTTCTGATGACTTCTCATAAGCATTTTCATGTTCTAAATAATCTTCATTCCTTTTTTGTTTAATCAGAAACTCATCCACAAATTAAAAAAAAAACTTTATTTTGTGTGTGTGTATGTTTGTGTGTATCAGAGAGGGCACTCTATGGAGGATCAAGGGTGACTTCAGGAATTATCGTGGATTGCTTCTACCTCCTTTTTTTTGCTTTGCTCTGGGATTTCCCAGGCTCCGCCCACCAGTAGTGCAGACATCTGCTGTTTTCATCTGGCGCCTTTTTGGTGGGGCCTGGGATCTGAACACAGGACCTTCTGTTTGCAAGGCAGAGTCTTAACCCCCAAGCCATCTCTCCAGCCCTCATCCACAAATTTTAAGAGATTCTTATCATCAATCTCATAAGCCGAGATATTCAGATCTTCCAGGACCTTGGTTAATTCTTTTTCCAGCTTCAAACAGATGTCAGGGCTTGTAGGGCATTTCCCCAGCTGTCTATTTCAGGCCTCTGAAATCTCTTCACCTCAGCCTGGTCATCAAGGAATGATGCAAAGAGAGACATTTCCAAATCTTTGTTGTAATAACAGACCATGGATAGATAGGCATCACTGATGTTCAGCTGGTGGCAGGCTACTTAGGTTGCATAGCAGGTATGCACAGTCCAGGAATGGGCCTAAGGTTATTGATTTCCTTCTTGGTTTTCTTCTCCACATCTATATTGGCATCAGGAAAGCTCGACCATCTGACACACCCAGTTTTGGTCTTTTATGACAGATACTTGGAAAGAGATAAGACTCTTTTGTAGAATGTCTGTCAGTGGTAGTTGTCTGATTGTTCTGCATTTTTATTTAGGTTGTACGTCTTCAGCATACATAGAAGACATGTGTGTCTTATTACTGTCTAAATGATGCACTGATGGAGACTTCTTGCTGAATCATTCCCAGGAGTATTTGATACTAGTTTGTTTCAATATTTTTTTAGGAATTTCAATTTATTCTCTAGAATCATTTGCTATGTTATCTAAGATAAAATATAGCTTACCTATCCTAATGGAGATTTTTTTTCTGGTCCAAAAGTTGTCCTGTACTAAAATGTCTTTATAATCACCTATAGATTTGAATTACAAAAAAAAAAAAATGGAGCTGGAACTAAATATGATCAGCTGTGTCAGATAAATAGAGGTAATCCCCAAATCCCATATGACAAAATCTCTATGTTTAACAAGAAACATTAGTTATCAGTTGTTTGCTGTCTGGTTAGGTACAGGTGTCAATTTGACTATTGAGGATTTGAGCTCAGACCATGAAGCGAGTTTGTAGAGAATTAGTAGTTGAGTTAAGCCCAGAGTGAACCTGAAGGAGATTGTCTGGCTGATGGGGAAAACCCCAACCTATGGTATATGGGATTAGGTCCTGGAATAAATCATGGAGATCTGGTTGAGAGAGTTGGCATCCTTCTGTATACTTGGCTAGACATGCTGCTCTGGCAAGTAAGGATTGTCCATCTCTTAGCCATTACATGGTGATGGTGTTCCCTCGGCCCTCGTGTTGGTGCATGCTCTTCCGTCAAGCTGGACTAAGAACTGTAACCAGTAATCGTAAGAGAAAATAAACTCCTTGTTCCCTTATGCCATTTGATGTCATTTATCAGCAAACTGCGACATTTGCTAAAAACAGCTTCCCTATAGAAACACATTCTTTCACTGGATTCCATTCATAGTAAGCTAGGTGTTTTAGATGATTCAATTTACCTAAAAGGCAATCTGTTTTAAATGATAATCATATTTAATAGACACATTTATTGCATGATATTTGTCCACATTGCCCTGTCATGTAATATTTAATGATTCAGCCTAGAATTTGGTTTTGACAACTAGAAGAGTTGCCCTTTGTGATGCAGTCTCCAAAGTGTGAAGACTGTGTCCTTTGCATCCTGAAACAAAGGATTTTGACTTATTGAACATGGACCTGTTCTGAGTGTGTGTATACTTTCATTTGTACATTTAGGGAACAATGAGTGGTGTGTTTTCCCCTTTGCATTTAGATAGTATCCTTTTTCCTCTTAAACTGAAGTGTTACACACTCACACACCTATCATAATTAGTCAATGAATATCTAGGTGTATTATAACTAGAAGAGTAGGTGTCCCACCTACAGGAAGGAGCCACTCTCAGCTCTACTCTGTTATTACTACCATGTAGAAATTTGAACCAATGTAGACAACATGTTCCAATGTTACTTTAGAAACCTTTAATCTGATTTGTGATATTTAACTTATTAGAGAGAAAGATGCTGCTGCATGCATGTGGAGGTCAGAGGACAACTTCTGGAAGTCAGTTCTCCTTCTACCATGTGGACTCTGGGAATTGAACTCAGGTCACCAGGTTTGGGAGTAGGCATCTTTAACCATCTTATCATCCCTCAAATCTGAAATTTTAGACATTTTAGAACTTTAGATGTTGTGACATTTGACATGTAGTCAAAAATTTTAAAGATGCTATGTAGAATGAATATGTATTCCATACCTTGTCAATTCACTTGTAAATATACCTCTTTTACATTTCAAATTAGCTCCTAGTTTGGGGGATTTAAAATATAAAATGCATAGTCCCATGATTCTTGATTTGCTGTGACAGTTTATATATATTTTTCTTCTGTTTCCATGATATTTAAGACTCTGTGTGTGTGTGTGTGTGTGTGTGTGTGTGTCTGTCTGTCTGTCTGTCTGTCTGTCTGTCTGTCTGTCTATATCTATATGTAGAAGAGGCACTATGTGTGCCTGTGGAGACCCAAAGATGACTTTGGGAATCATCCTAGATTGTTCTACCTCCTTATTGCTTTGTTGTGGAGTTTTCCTGGCTCCACCTTCCAGGGTCAGAAATATAGGCCACCACCATTTCTAACAGACACTTTTAGGTAAGATCTGCAATCCAAACTTAGGTCTTTTTGCTTTAGAGGCAAAGGCTTTTTTCAGCTCCAAAGACTATTTTTCATGCATTTTGTAATGATATGAACACAGCACCACATGCTGCATTATTTATTTACCTTGACTCAAGACTCAGGAATATGCAATAGTAAAATTAGAAACTCAATCTTTTGATCTGTTATCAGTTGTTCTTGAGGGTGAGTGACCATGTCATGGTCATAGGCCAACCCTTTTTCTTTTTTCTTTGCAGCCCTCATTTCATCAAGCTGATAACGTTCGAGGAACCCGCCACCATGGGCTGGTGGAGAGGCCATCCCGGAACCGCTTCCACCCCCTTCACCGCAGGTCTGGAGACAAGCCAGGACGACAAATATCCTTTTTCACTGTTTGAGGGGAGTGTGAGTTTTGAAACCCTTGAAAGATTTTTCAGGATTTATCTCCCCATAGTCTGTTGTAGCCTCAGAAATGTTCATGTTATCTGATGAATGGAGCCAATAAAAGTAAATGAGCTCAAAATGAGACACATCTCCACAGCCACATTTGGAAAGACTGTTAAAGTTCAGCTTAGTGAAATAGCTGAATCTAAGCAGCATGTGGCTCTGCGTCTTGGTAAGATGTTCTCAACATTTTCTTCAGAAATCCATAATTAAACCGGCATTGAGTCAACTTAGAGATATTCAACCTATGTAGCAAAATGGATAGACAGACTGATGACCTTGTAAGACTTACTTTTGGAACGTAAAGAAGAAATTCTATGAGATTTTCTATTTGTAGAGCTTCAACCTCAGTAAATGGCAACTAAAATGTAAACTCGGAATTTAGAAGAATTCATAGAATGATGTGCACTTGATACTAAACTCTATGTTTTAAACTCTTAGTGGCCATAATGAAAAGTAGTGGGAAGTTCATCTAACAGTCATATTTAAGCATAAGTACTTGTTGAGGTGGTAAGGCAGGTAGCAATGGCCTTCTGCTATGGGACCAGTACAGTACCAGACTGAGCTGAATTTTATGAGGGGACACGGAAGGGTACCAGGGGCACCTTCTCCCACTTTACTTTGCATAAACACAGGGGTGAAGGAAGAAGAAAAGCCCGATGAGTCTCCCTGCAGAGAGCTGGATTCCTGGCAGCGATGGTAGAGTAGGCCTCACAAGCTTAGAAACCAGGAATCTGGGGAGGGCACTGGTATCTACTGAGCACCTACTCATACCAGGCACTGTGCGGGGCAATTTATATGTCATTCAGTCCTTGGAACTCAATTATTCATTTATTTTTTTAACCCCCATATTCCCATGAGAAAAGCTGACATCAAAGTAACTGCCCAGGATTCCACAGTTGTGACTCAAATATTCCAGGCTTGCCCACTGAGTGACAGAACCTGTGAAAGTTGTGAGGTACATAGAAGTAGTCCCAATTTTTCTTGCCTTCGAGGTCCTCAGGGGTTTTAATCTATTAGAAAGCAAGGTTAATGATTCTGAACAATTGTTTTCTCTCCTCTCTTCTACCTGGCACACCACATTTGGTTCACAAAGGTTCCATGACTTATAGTTTTATACATTATGTGACCATTATGGAGGGGGGGGAGGAATGCAAAAGAAAAAAAGGGAAATGCAGTTTAGTTAGCCAACAAATGGGTGTGGAGTATCACGTAGTCCAAATTGCTTGAAATTTTCATGCAAAAGATTGAGTCCTTCTTTGCTCGATTTAACAGTACAGGAGCTGGAGTGTAGCTCAGTCTTGCAGAACTTACCTAACTTTGCATTCTTAAGACTTTAAGGTCAAGAAATTTTTTCTTGAGCCAGTTCAGGAGATAGAGAAGACATCCTGGGGGGAGATCTGAGGCTTGAAGGACAAGTAAAAAATAAGGAGACCGGTGTGTTTATTTATATTTACAAAGACCCTTCCCCATACCAGGCAATGTCTTGAGCACAAACTAATGAATGACCCATCATCCCTGAGTTTTGATTTATGATCCTTTGGGTGATAACAGGCCACAAAGAAGGGAAAAAAAGAGGAGGGAAAGTGACCTCAGATGGTAATGTGTAAGAGAGTAAGCAGCGCGCAAAGGAATGTTCCAGCAGAGGGAATGGAACATCCACAGGCACAGTCAGGGGACCTCGTCTCTTGTCAGGTAATGTATGCTAAGGGATAACTTGCCTCTAAATCAACTCAAGACCATCAACAAAGCCTGTCAGCTCCAGCTGAAAAGGAAAATCAAATGCATATACAAAGTTGCTCCCTAGAGAATTAGTGATTCACTGATCATGAGCCACCTCTCTGTGGTCTCCTCCTAAACCCCTAATTGGGGTTCTGGGCCTGCAAATTTGCTGATTCAATGGAAGTTCTTTAGCCTAGGAATGCCCACTAATGAACCACTGAGTTCCTTTTGAAAACTCAAGAGACTTTAAAGACCAAAAATAAAAAGTGTTACATCTCAGGTGTTAATTTATTCATGGCGTGGAGAGGAAAGCCATTATCCTTATTTTCTTTCCTGGTTTCTTTTCTGTTGGTTGTAATAATTCATTTTAATTGTTTCACATTTGTTTATTATCTTTTAACGGAGTTTTGAAAAATATAAAAGTAGTTTTGAATTTTTGTTGGTACAAACAGAAAAAAGTATATTCAGAATTCTCTTAATGCATTTGTTTCTTGACTTGGGTGTTGTTTTAGGATAGACAAACTGGTTTAGATAAGGGGTCAGTCCAGGGATACAGTGATCATAAATAAAAAGGGCCTTGTTCCATTAATATTCCAGCCTCCTCCCAGAGTGGGCAGTCTCAACAAACAGGGCTCAGACACAGGAGATTCCTTCTGCAGTGGGCTGTTGTACTGCTGAGATGGCTAAGGCAGTAGGCTTGTGGTATGTGCAGCCACAAGACCATGGCACCACCACAGCTGCGTCCTGAAAGTCCTCCCTCCCCCCACTGCTAGCAGGCACCACATTTCCTGGCTGGGAGGCGATGACACTTCCACTGTTTTACAGCAGTTCATGCCTTTAGCAGCCCTTTGCCCTCCTCACTTCTCTCTATGGAAACAAAACTTGCATCCTTTACACCGCTTGATAAGTTTCTGAACTATTTCCATAAATTGAGAGCCAATGAATATTTTTATCTGTGTGTTATGTATTAAAAAAGAAGAGGACACAGTAAAGAATCACAGAAAATATCATCTTCTGCATGTTTTTGGAAGAGAGCAAACAAAGTTCCCTAACAGAATTCTGAGGCTGGTATGAGCAGCCTGAATAAGTGAGCGCCTGTCCAGGGCTGAGAGCCACGCCCTCAGCAGCGGGCCTTGCTTTCTTTTGTTCATCACAACAGGATGAAAGTAGTATAACAGAGATTCATGGGACACTGCTCTGTGGAATTCATGACCTGTTAAATTTGAGAACAGTATGCTTTCTCACTCTTGGAGCCTTACGGTACATAGTAGGGCTCTGAGAAGCTCTGTAGTTAAAAAACATCCTATCTTATTTGAGACTCCTAAAACCTAAAATCTGTGTTATCATAAAATCATTTTTTACCTAACATCCACATTAAGTCAAAGAACAAGAAAATGCTGGTCTTTAGAAGTTTCTTTTTCCTTATTTTTAATGATGGGAAGCAAACAAACAAAAAATGCCTAAAGCCAAAGCTTTGAATATTTTTTTTTCTTGCCCATCTTGTATCTCTCCTCCTCCCACCTAGCCATGCATTTCAGAGCTGGGTCTCTGAAGACATCTTTGTTGATGATGGTTTTGTCCAAGAGGACGTCCACAGAGTATCTTGTGGGCATGAGGTGATTGTAGTTGTATACTTTTACAAAAGACTTGATCTTTGATCTCTTGAACATTTCCTTCTTGTCATGGAAGCTGTCGTTTTGTGGCGATAACAATCAACTATAGCCACCAGAGGGTGGTTGTGGGATAGTCTAAGATTCCATTATCAATGTTCTTAAGAATGGTGGCTTTGCATCCAGAGTACTGTCCAACTAGGACCAGAACCACTTCCCTAGGTTTCATGAACTTGCCCATTTTGACAGCAGCCAGGAGGCACCTAGAAGCTCTTTAGAGTTTTAAGGAGAAAAGATTCTGACTTCAGAATTCCACATGCACCTGCTGGCCTTTAATGCATGAGGAAACAGGAAAGCACAAATGCTCAGAAAGATCCCACACAGATCCCTCTTTGAAAATATATCCTTGGAGGGGTGTCGTTAGGCTGGGCACGATGGCTCACGCCTGTAATCTTAGCACCATGGAGGCTGAGGCTCTTAGGAAGATGGCTATGGTTTCAAGACTAGCCCAAGCTGTATGATAAGTTCAAGGTTAGTCTGAGACCCTATGTCAAGAAGGATGGAAGGTTGGGGAAAATCAAGAAACAAGAAGAAATAGAGTAACAATAAAGATATGGCTTAAAAAATAGAAAGGAACCAAATTGTGACCAGTTTTCTATAATAAATCTGGCCTTGGAATTTGTGGGATAGTGGATGGACATTATTAAGCAGATTCCAAGTCTACTTACCCTGCCAACTACATGGAAGGTCACAAGCTTGTCCTGCAAACAGTGCTGTGGCAGAACAGAGTTCCAGATTATAGGAGAGAAAATGACCAGCCTTCAAACTACCTCTAGAAGATCATACTGGAGCCCTGCTCCAGGTGTGCTTACTAGCACATGGAGAAGGAAACCAAGAGAACACTGAGTTAGATAATGAAAGAAAAAAAGAAACAGAAAAAAAGAGAGCAGGAAAAAAAGAAAGGAGAGAGGAAGAAAGAGGAAGAGAGAGAAGTAGAAAGAGAGAGAGGACGATAGGCAGGGTGGAACTTGTTTTCAAGCTTTTATGGCTTAGAAACCACCCACTTTAGTGAATAGTGGCCAACTGATGCCCTCTCGTATCAGCAGAAAGAAAAGCTATTCCACTTCCTCTTTGTAAGAGCAAGTAAGAGTTGCTCCCTCATTCTTCCAAGATCCAGGATCAAGAGCTTCTTGATGTGGAGGGTTCTCTTCCCTGGCTGAAGGGTCTTGGGAAGGGAATGGACACTGCAGTGATTCTGAGCTCCCAGTGTCAAGGTAGGTGGATGGTCCCTCATTAAATATGCAGGAACATAAGAAGAGGAACAAGTGGCAGTAGGAGAGGATGGGCATGTTCAGTTGGATTTTAAGTAGAATTTGAGGTATATGGGACATCTTGGAAGGAAAACCAAATGGGCTGTTGGTATTATGTAATTGAGATCCACAAGAGTTGTCAGGAGTTAGAGGCATTGATTTTTGAGGTGCTGGATTGTAGTCGGGCAAGTAGGGGACTGACCATGGAAAGCAGGGAAGCCAGGCTTCTCATTACAGAGGAGAACCAGCTAGTCTCTTGGGTTCGCCTCCTAACACACCAATGCCCAATGGCTCCAGCCTCCCCTGCTCCCACTCTCTGGTACCTAGGAATTCTGAATCCCTAGTGGAAATGGACTGATGCTGGGAAGCAACAAGATTCCAGGGAATATCCAGTTGGAAGACAGAGAAGGTGTCTGCAAAGGAGCTTGAGGCACAGAATGTTTTTCAAGGTTTAATTTCTGTCTGTGCATCATAGCCACCCCTTCCTTGCTGGACTCTGCCCATTCTTTTCAGGCTTACTTAGCTAAGCTTAGCTGCTAGGTAACAGAGAAGAACCGCATGTGTGAAATGCTGTCTCCTGAGCATCTCTTCTTTTGTATCCTGGCAACTAACAGGCACTTCAGAATTGCCTATTGAATTCAACAACAGATCCAAGTTTACAAATTAATTTTTTTCTGTCTTTAGATTACTATTTAGGGCATCCCAATACTGAACAATTAAAGCTGCCATAGTGGTTACTCTTTTCTGTTGCTGTGAGAGAATACCCAAAGCCAAACAATTTAAAGGAGAAAGGGAGGTTTATTCAGATTACTGTTCCAGAGGGGAGATACATCTTTGATGGAGGACTTGGCATGGCTGGCTGGCAGAAGCTGGAGGCAGGCTAAGTGCTGCAAACGTCTTGGAGGCCGAGAGCAGCTAGACTCCTGCTGCTAAAGCAAACTTCTCCAGAAGGTAGGGTGAGACTTATCTATCTCAAGACCCACCCCCTGCGGCTGCCTTCCTCCAAAAAGACTCCACCTCTCAAAGGTGCTATGACCCTCCCAAACACATAACACTGTGAGGGACACATTTCAAACCATGACGCTCCCTGAATACAATTTTCTGAAAATTTCTGAAATCTTTAAGACTAAATCCCTTCTAGGTTTTTCTTGTGTTGAGTTGGACTATCAACTTGTGACATGAGTGTTTCTTTTAGTGCCCACAATAGTTGTGTGTGTGCGTGCATGTGTGTGTGCATGCATGTCTGTGTGTGCCTGTAAAGGCCCCAGGACGACTATTTTAGGAGTCATCTTGGATTGTTCTTCTTTTTGTTTCCCTCTGGGATTTCCCAGGCTCCTCCTTCCAGAGCAGGAAGTGCAAGGTGCCACCATTTCTACCTGGCATATATATATATGATTCAGGATCTAAACTCAGGTCCTTCTGCTTGTGAGGCAAAGTCTTAACTCTTGAGCCATCTCTCCAGCCCCAGTAGTTTTTTTTTTTTTAACAAATAAACAAAAACACCTACCAGATTAGATGAGACTAAACTGAGAACTCAGAGGTCACATCTAACTTTTGTACCATACATTGTCTAATCTTAGAAAAAGTGGCAGGAATTTACCACATTTTCAGATTGTAAATGTCCATCAAGGAGGACATTCAAGGTATACCTCAACATTGAAATAACAAATATTTGATCGTTATGTTACTATTATAGCACAGCATTCTAACTTGAATAGTTGGCACTGTGCTATTGGACTTGAAGATTTTAAGGACAGCAGTGCACTGAGAAACATGCTAAACATCTGCTTCCTGAAACTGAGTTTTTCTGAGCAGATTCATCAGATTCTGTAGAACAGAAAAAGGCAGATAAGAATGGGCTGAGCGACTTGGTGCCTCCTCCCTCCTGGCTCTCCCAGCTACAACACTGACATATCGGTGTTTTCTGGGACCACCTTACTCTTTCATCACTTCTGCCCCTTCTGTCTTTTGCTGGGATCCACTCTGTAGGCTGAGCCTAATCACGCTGAAGAAATGTATTTCTGAACAGCATCTGTTTCATTGTATTGGCCCAAGATCAGATTAAGAAATAAGTTGATGAGACATGACAAAAGAACTAGTGCCTGGAACTTGAGTCTTGCAATCACAGTGGTTTTCTTGGCAGAGGAAACGCTTTCCCCTGAATCATTTAGATCCCATTCGTGCCCATTAAGATCCAGAGTCTGTGTCGGCTTGAGATGCCCAGCCCAGACCTCCAGGGCCAGCTTTCTCTTCATCAAGACATCCATTTCCTCTTGTGCACAGACAGGTAATGCTTGCCTTTCTAGGTCACATCCTTCTTTTGAGAACACCCCAGGTGCATGTTTTCTGGGGCTCCTGGTGCCAGGCTACCATTTCCTGAGAGGCAGCATGGCTTAGTGCAATCTGAACTTGTGGGGTCAGTGAGCTGTGGGTTTGACTTCTGGCCTGCCATGCCAGCTGTGGGATCTTGGAGTTCTTAACTCTTCTAGGACTGAGCCTCTGTTTATTCAGCTGTGAAACGGGGATAGTGTCATTGTCTCCCAGGATGACTGGAATTGCAGGGGAGCTTGAGCTAACCCAGCAGAGGCCTGGCACTACATAGATGTTTATTGTATCCATTTTCATATTTCTGATATCTGAATGTATACTTTGTTTCTTCTGTATTATTTCTTCCTTGAGAAAGATTTGGGGATAGAAATTACTTTCAGTAATTGCAAAGCATATATTTTAGTAAATCAGTCATTTAAGAGACAAAAAGAATGGGCTTGGATTTGATGAAGATGGTAAGGAGGTGAGCCAGGCAAGAAGGCTGTGCGCATATAGAAAGAGAGGGGCCTGGCATTAGCAAAGGCAGAGGCAGGAAAGTATAGGATGATAGTGAACCTCAGACAACTGTGAGCTGGCAAAGGCCTTGCAGCCACGTTGCGGAGGCTATAATTACCAAACCAGTAATGTCTGATGCGCCTTCCAGGCTGACGAGGATCGTCAGAGATCTGGTTTTAAGCATTTGAAGCATGAGAATACTATGATTAAAATGTCTTAAGACAGCCGTTTAAGTGCAGCTCACTGATTAAGACTAGCAGCTCTGCTGTGCTCAGTGTGCCCAGTGCCACATCCCATCGTCTCTCAGGGCATCTGGAATTTGCGTCCTCTGGCATGCCAGACCTGTGGGTGATCCAGACTCAGAAAACAGAGCTGAGATGCCAGGGATTTGTATTTTGCCTCTCATCTTTTTTAATTACAAATAGCAAGAACTCACACTTAACTTGGAAATGGAAACATTTAGCTAGAAATCATAGTAGACAGATATAATTTCAGTCCCTAGGAGGCCAAGGTAGAAGGAGTGCTATGAATTTGAGGCCAGCTTGGCCTACATAGATAGTTCCAGAACAGCTTGGGTTACATATAGCAAGACTCTGCTTCAAAATAGACAGAAAACAAACAGGCAGGCAGGCAGGCAGACAGACGACAGACAGACAGACAGATAGATAGATTCCACTAAGAATTGAACCCAGGGTTTTGCACATGGCAAGGCAAATACTCTATCACTGAGTTATATCCTCAGCACTCATTTATTTTGAACAGATTCTGTAAATTTCCCACTCTGGCCTCAGATTTAGCATCCTCCTGAGGCAAAAGGAAATTTATTGGCACTGAGAGGTCACTGAAAATCTAAGGACTATAGCCAGGAAACTTTATGATATATCTCGGTGGTGCTATGGGCTCTGGACATCTTGCATACAGAGGCTACCAGGTGCATATACCTCAATTGGGAGTACTCTTCCTACCTAAAAGCATTCTTCTTGTTGCTGTTTGTGTTGTGAGCCCATCTGTAACTAACCCCTCAATCCAGGGGTTGAGATATCTTGACTGAAAATAACTGGGCCCGTGTCAGTTTATTGCGTGCACTAGGAGGACTTGCACAGAATGATAGCCTTACTGGGTTTAGGGTAGCAATACAGATAGCTCTTGAAAGCAGAAGATCCTGGGTAACCTTCCTCCCAAAATGATTGCAGTAGTCTGCGTGAGTCACATGAAGTAAATGGACTGTCCTTGAAGAAGTTGCTGGGCGTCAAGGAAGAGGAGCTCTCAGGTGTAAAGACAGCCAGAGAATCAGCTAGTTAGCTTCTCCCACTTCTGCCTCTTAATTCTGCTTTAATCTTCTGTCCATTTCATTTTCCTTCATTTAAAATTCTACTTTGATGGCAATACTTTTGGAACCAATTACTCTTCTCAGCCCCTGGATGAGAGCTGGCTAAGGTAAGCAAGCTTTATTGAAAAGATGTCCTTAAAGATACGAGTATGTCTTTTTTTAGATGACTTCACTTTTATTACTGTTATCCTTAAAAGTTATTTTAGACTTTATTGTTTTTAGTTTTTGATATTTGAGACAGTATCTCATATTCCTGAAGCTCAAACTCAATCTGTAACCAAGAATGTTCTTGAACTTCTGATCCTTTTACCTCTACCATCCAAGTGCCGGGATTTACAGGCATGTGTGACCATGCACAGCTAAACATTTTTAACATAAAACAGAATTTCATTTTTTCTTTTAAACCCTAAATCTGGAGCTAAGCATGGTAACACATGCATGTAATCTTAGCACTTGAGGTTGAGATAGTATTGCAAGTATGAGGCTAACCTGGACTATTTAGTAAGTTCCAGGCCAGCCTAGGCTGTCTCAAATATATAAATAAGTATATATTTATATAAATCACATACAGATTATATACAAATCATATTCATATTTTAAAATTCCATAACTTGGATAGCTAACATTTATCTTTTGTTCATGGCCATCCATATGGGAGTGCAGAATCTTTGCATCCAAGATTGTCAAGGCATCTCCATGACCCCCCCACCACACATACTCAAGATACATGATTTTTGAGGGGTCAGTTTTTTAAATTTCTGTAAGACCTCCTATCCTCTAGTGAGGGTGTCAATGATAAATCTGACCAATTTCAATAAGAATTCAAAGGTGCTTATTTGCACTTCACATTTTTAAAAATTTATTTAGAAGAAGGGGTCAGTCAGCAGACAACTTTCTGAACCCATTTTTCAACTCCCGTATGAGCTCTGGGGGTCAAGCTCTGGTTGTCAAGGTGTGTGCGCACTTTACCTGCCGAGTTATCTCACACTTTGGTTGGCACTTTTGTTAAGTCTGTAAATACCCGGCTAGCTGATCCTGTTCCATGGGTTTGTAGTCGTTGTCCTGGAAATTAGTTCCTGCACCCTCAGAAGTCATTCCATCTGACCTCCTTTTTACAGTGAGGAGCCATGAGGGAGGCCTGGCACTTTTAGGTAACTCTATGTGGCTAGGTAAGTAGAAGAGCCAGTCTTCAAGTGCAGGTCAAGGTACTTACTTGCTTCTGTGGATTAAACTTCTTTCCTTTTTATGTCATTCTGACTTTTAAAGGCAGCAGCCTCCTTGGAAAGAAGAAAAGCATCCTGGATTCAGGCTAACATCTGCACTTAACAGGTACATGGGCTGTTGTGTAGTAGAAGTAGATTTTTTTAAATTTTTATTATTGGGGCTGGAGAGATGGCTCAGGGGTTGTGACTCCGTCTCACAAGCAGAAGGTTCTGAGTTTGGATCCCAGGTCCCATATTAAAAAAAAAAATTATTATTATTTATTCAATTGTGCGTGTGTGTGTGTGTGTGTGTGTGTGTGTGTGTGTGTGTGTGTGTAGAACCACGGATGAATTCGGGAACCACCACGGACCGCCTCCACCTCCTCCTTGTTTACTCTGCCCCGGGATTCACAGGCTCCGCCCTACCAGGACCAGAAACGCAGGCCGCCCCCGCTTCCGCCCAGTGTCTATACATGGGGTCTAGGATCCGAACTCAGGACCTTCCGTCTGCAAGGCAGAGGCTTAACCCCTGAGCTATCTCTCCAGCCCCTAGAAGTCGATTTTAAAAGAGACAAATTTGATTGTCCTAATGCTCTTTATGTATTATCTTACTACCATGTTTGTTGATGTCAGTTGTGTCTGTATGAAACATTAAAAAAAATTAGCAAGTGTGTGGGGGACTGTGCTCTACAGTATAAGAACATGAAATCCGGGCTGGAGAGATGGCTCAGGGGTTAAGATTCTGCCTCACAAGCAGAATCATCATGTTCATCATCAGATCCATGGAAATGGAAATGGTAGTGGCCTGTACTTCCAGCCCTGATGGGTGGAGTCTGGGAAACTTACCTGCAAATATCTCTGGCAATAAAGAGTCAATGAGAGCCTCAAAGAAATAAGAACCACAATGTCATTAGCAAAATGAACAGTAGTTCTTCCACGTGGTCCAGTACCTGATCTGTGGTCCCACTTTTCCCCATTAGAGTTTCTTTGTTTTGTGCAGGTGTTGAAGCTCCAGGGCTCATGCTCTTTCTGTTGCACACCAAGGGTTTTTCCCTGTCATCTCTTCTCTTTAATGACTGAAGGGTCCTGAACGAGACACCTGCCTAGAATGGACCACAAAGAATCCTGTTAGGTTAACTTGCAGTTGGTCTCGTGCCCCTTCAACCCATAGATAGATAGATAGATAGATAGATAGATAGATAGATAGATAGATAGATAGATAGATACCCATAGATAGATAGATAGATAGATAGATAGATAGATAGATAGATAGATAGATAGATAGATAGATAGATAAATAGATAGATAGATAGATAGATAGATAACTGTCTTGTGGAGCTGAGGCTATGTATAAACAAGAGCCATCGGGAACACTTGAAAGATTTGCTGTCAGTCGCCAGTTCCTAAACTTTTTGTGTTGGGACTGTTTTACACTTTTAACATGGAAGCCCTCAAAGACATTTTTTGTCTTTGGCTTACTTACTGGTAAGTTTACTTATTCATCTACTGATACTAGAAATAAATTGAGAAATTTAAAGTACACTTATTAATTCATTTAAACATAGCAAAATAGGCCCGTTACATGCTAACCGAAATAATACCGTCTTTAAAGAAACACAGTAGTACTTTCTAAAATAAAAATTCAGAATGGTTGCACTGCTGTACATTTTACAAAGCTCTTGAAGGCAGCTGGATCCTGAGCATGCTTTTAGATTAGTCCACAGTGGCAGCACATGCCACACAGCTGCTGGAAAGTCCCACTGTGCCACAAGAGAGCCAGAGAGGAGAGTTGAGGAATGATGTAGTATTTTGAAGATAATCTTGCCCTGGCCTTCTTCCTGAGAGGACTTAAGAACCGCTGTTCTGGGCGGTCCTTCTCACAGGAGTAGGTGTTATCAGATGGAGAAAAGTTAGTATAGCCACAGATCCTATTGGCCTCAGCACATCTTCTGAGTTGCCAAGAGGAAAAGGAAGGTCTTACAGGGAAGTGATGAAGCTGAGGCCTGCCTCACTGAAACGCACTACCATGCCATTGGCTTCAAACTATAGGGCTGTTCAAGTACTAAGTAACATCTTTTGGACAAATAGCAGTCCTCAGATTCGGGTAGGTCCTGACACTTCATTTTATGGTCCATTTGAAAGTTCGTTGTTCATTCTTTCCTATTGTGATACTCAGCAAAGAAACTACATTTCACTAAGGAAAAATGGATTTTCAGCCAGACTCTCTCCTCCTTTCTTTAGGACCAATTCTGATTCTGCTCTTCACACCAGTGCTCTGAGCACCAAGCCCCAGGACCCCTATGGAGGAGGGGGCCAGTCAGCCTGGCCTGCCCCATGCATGGGTAAGATACACAGCCCCCCTCCCGTACAAAGCACTAACAGTGTCTGTGCTTTCTTGTTCTGCCCCAAAGGAATGAGAGAAAAAGCTTATTTAACATATGCATCTCTCCAGTGTTCTGGTCAAGCAGTGGCAGTGTGTTCATAAAGTAGTGTGCACTCCTCCAGGCTTCTTCCATGACACACGCTTCCTTGTTGGCATCTCCTGACCCTTAAGTGGTACCAGCCTTTTTCCCTATGACACCCATCGCTTTCTACGTGGACTTTTGCAATAATGTTCCAGCTGGTCTCTGTTTCCTGCCTTGACATCCCTCTAGTCTGTTTCATGTTGGATTCTCAAGGGTGCTCTTTCGTTACTGATAAGACCAGGTTGAAGGAAGTGGCTTCCTTCTGTGGATTCATGGACCTTGTATGACTGAACCCATGATGAAGTAGACTCCTCCAGGGGATAGCAGCACTGGTGGACCATAGAATGACTATGTAAGACTGGGGGACAGGAGGGAGCCAAGAAGATCTGACTATAGGAAGGCACATCCCAAAAACAAGACATGGGAGAGGGAGCAAAACTGAAGCTGAGCAGCACCTGTTTCTTGTTCCCATTTTGCTGCTCAGAGTGTCATTCTACCTCCCTCAGGCCAGAGAAAGACCAGGAACCAGAAAGAGCAGACTCACATCGGCTCACACCCTCCGCTTCTAGGTGAACCCATTGCTCATTGGACTCTCCTGCTGAAAACCCTCGGTGCCACCCCCTCATCCCAAACCTCTGTGTGGAATGAGCTCCAGGATCTGCTCTGAAGCACGTGTCTCCCTTCTCTCCTTGTCCCTCACCTCAGTCCCATCTTCAGCTATGCAGTGCACCTGGGCTTCTGTTGCTATTTCATCTTCCATATCTCCCTCTAGTACCTCCTTCACTACCCAGCCAGTACTTCCTCAAAGTGAAAGCCTTAGCCATGGCTGCACTTCTGTGGCGCCCTCTGACCTTTCCCCCTCTCTTGGTGCAGAGTTCCCCATATCCTCTAATGTCTTGAAGCTCCTACATGTAGATGCTGTTAACTGCCTGCACACTCAGACATGCTTCTCTCCCTCCGCTTAGGGTGAATTTCTGGAAGGCAACATCTTAAAGGTCTTGTCCAGTGCTTGTTGCAAAGGAGCCGTCACTGCTGGGAAGAAATAACACAGCGGCTCCTATGTACCAGCACTCCCTAACTCCCCTAGGTGCTCACATTTAATCTGCACCCAAAGCAAGGATGCTTCCTTCAGACATTTTCCAAGCCTGTCTCTCCAGGCTTTCTAATCCAGAAAGAACAGAGGTTTGAATTATCAGTTCCATATATAGATTGACCTTGAGAAAGAAGGTGGTCAAGACATTGGCTTTTTGGAGTATTTTGTTTGTTTGTTGTTTGTTTTGGTTTAGTTTAGTTAAAGCCTAACCTAAGGGGGCCAGAAAGATGGCCCAGATCGTTGAGAGTGGTTGCTGGACCATCATGACCTGACTTTGGCTCTTGGCACCCATGTAACAAGCTAGGTGTGATTTTAGTGTTCACCAGTGCTGAGAAGATGGGGCAGATGCAGGAGAATTACTGGGATTCACTGATCCTCAGCCTTGCTGAAAAATATGAACTATAGATTCACAGAGGGTTCCTACTTCAAAGTAGAGCAGACAGTGACAGAGGTGGATATCCTGCTTTCTTCGGCATCCATGCAAGCATAGGTATGTGTACCTGTGCACAGATGTAGACATTCTGTCTCTATCTATCTATCTATCTGTCTGTCTATCTATCTATCTATCTATCTATCTATCTATCTATCTATCTATCCACCCATCATGCAAGCACAGGTGTGTGTACCTGTGCACAGATGTAGACATTCTGTCTCTATCTATCTATCTATCTATCTGTCTGTCTGTCTGTCTGTCTGTCTATCTATCTATCTAGCCATCCATCCATCATGCAAGCACAGGTATGTGTACCTTTGCACAGATGTAGACATTCTGTCTCTGTCTGTCTGTCTGTCTGTCCATTCGTCTGTCCGTGCCTCTGCAAACATATACATACACACATGTGCACATACCCACACAAACATATACATACACACAATAGAAAACAGACAGCATAAAATGTCTCTGTTATGGGATTTAATTGTTGCTATATTTGTCCTTTAGTGCAGTTCTTTTGGTAAAATGATTATTTGCTCTTAGAGCAAGAGAGCCTTTGAAAATGGTTCGGGACATTTACCCATGTTTCCACACATGGAAATATGAGAGTAAAGTTGGCAGGGAAGTTGGAATTGGATATGGGTCACTGCACACTACTTAGAGAAGTGGGATGTGTGGGAAGTTAGAGTAGGCTGGCTTCAGGATAGGTAGAGATAGAAATATGTAAACAAAACCTGAAAAAAGTTGAGACTAACTAGTGAGGGTGCCTGTGAGCACACAAAGTCTTTGTCTCCCTCAATTGGAAACAACTAGCTGGATGTTTTGGTTTTATTTCCTCCTGAAATTCTGCCTCTGCATTGCAAGTAAATAGTTTTCAAAACTGAATTGAGGAATTTATCCTAAGCATAATGTAGCCTTTGAGATCAGAGGTGAGATCAGAACAGAACAGGTGCGAGGATGACTACGAGAAGTAAACAGCTCAGATGTTGATCACAGTAGGCAGAGCAAATAAAGAAAGGAAGAGTGGAAGGGACGCAGTCCTGGACAGTGTTCCTGGGCTGACCGAAGAATTTCAGTGGGACAGCGAGATGGCCTAATGGGAAAGACACTTAACTGCTGACTCTGACAACCTAAGTTCAATCCCTGAAATCCACGTGGTAGAAAGAATCAACTTCTACACATGTGCACAAACACAATAAATAAATGTAAAAAAAAGTGATAAAAATTTTGGTGGTCTCTCCTTTTCACATCAGCAGTCAGAAATTATGGGGCTGCAATATTGGCAGCCACAGAAGGTGGGCTGTGCTCCAGTGTGGATGTCTGAACTGTGTGCCTGCTCCTGCCATTGCTGTGCAAGTATCACAGAACTCAGAAACACATCCAAATATGGATGTGTTTACATGGGAAAGCCAGTGTGTTTAAAATATTATTCAAGTCTCCAAGGATAAGAATTATTTCTGGAGAATTATATTTGTTGGTAGGAGCTATTTTAAATGGTTTTATGTATTTTCCCCTTGTAATTCATTAAAGTTTTTCATTTTCTTTCCTTTTGGATTTTAAAAATATTAGCTAGTTTCACAAAAGGTATTTCTTTTTATAGGACCAACCAAATAAAGTAAAGATTCAAAGAGTGATGGGAAAATATAATTAAAACTCAGAAGTAGATTCTGTAGTAGGAGCAATAATAACTGTTCTTTCCTGGGAATCTGTCCTGAGCACAGTGGCAGAACTCCTTTGTTGTTGGAGGTAGATGGGATGATAGTGTCTGCTGGTACATGAGCCATAAACTTTATGTGACCATTCATGGACAGAGTTTGTATCCCTCAGAAAGTAAAGTTATTTGCCTGATACATATTCAGTAATTTTTGTAATGATTATTGAATTGCAAGACAATTAAAACACAAATAATATACAATTGTGCATGACAGAAATAACCTTTTCTACAGTCAAACAGAGTTTTTAATGATTTCTCTCTTCTTGTTAAATTGTACATTCTGAGCTAGAGAGATTGGCTCTGGGGTTAAGACTGTGCCTCACAAGCAAAAGGTCCTGAGTTTGGATCACAGGTCGCATGTAAAAATGCCAGGCAAAAACAGTGGCGGCCTGCACTTACAACCTTGGTGGGTAGAGCCTGGGAAATCCCAGAGCAAAACAAAAAGAAGGTAGAAGCAATCAAGAATGAAACATTCCGGGATGGTTCCCAAAGTCATACTTGGGTTTCCACAGGGTCACACAGTGCCCCCCCCACCCCCCCACACACACACATAAAATAATAAAAAAACCACAAATTTTAAAATTATACATTGCCTGGCAGCATGCACGGTTTAATTACTGCTTCGCGCACACATGCAGATAGATAGACACGAGAGCTTTCTGTGATGCATGACTGTCCCTCAGCCTGGCTCTGTCTCCTAATTTTCTTCCATGTATAACAGCATGTGGAAGAGGGGCTGGAGTGGCCCTTACTTTACAGGGAGCAACCTAGGAGCTAAAGGCAGAAGAGCACAGGTCTGTGGCCACATCTTTGAGAACTGCAGTCCTCAGCTTCTCCTCACCTTTTGATCAGCAACAAACTTTGACTTGCAGAAGGTTTAAAATAAGGTGGAGGGAAAAGCCTGAGTGTTGTAAGCTTGGCATTGATACTTGTTTGCCTAGTACAAGCATGTCATCTACAGAGTGTCAATGAGATGGCAGGAGGGCTCAGATGCAAAGGCTGAAATTCTAGAGGCTTGTCAGGATTCACTGTAGCTAAGGGTTCTACTCTTCATCTTTCTACTACACATCAGGACTGAGCAAGGAGTTTTATGCAGACTTTCCAGGCAAGGGAGCACATAGAAGGACCATGGTCTCAGATGTGCTTAGTTAGGTCAGCCCTCTGCAACTCCTGGGCTTCAAGGTTTCCGGAAACACAGATGTGGCTTTGGTCCTTGCTGCCCTGTCCCCCATGGGACTCAAGTAAATTAATTTTCTCTATTTCTAGATATCCAGTTGTAACTTGATTTTCTTTCTTTAACCCTTTATTTGTGGTTTTTATGGTTGTGCCTTTTGGCAGTTTTTTTAAAATCTTGTACATGCAAGAGATCCAGGCTTAGTTGTGTAGACTGTATGCTAGCCTCAGAGTTGACATATCTTATTTCCACCACTATCTAATGGTGAAGTGGTGCACCTGAGAGTTATTTAATCGCTCTCCTTCCCTCACCCTTCACTACCATGCCATTGCCAAGCTGTTCATTCTGCCTTGTGTTTTCTTCCCTCGCTGCCAGCACTCTGCTTTGCTGCTGCTTGCCTGGTGTGTTATGTTCTAAGATTAATCATGATCGAGCATATCCTGACCTTGGGATTTTCTCAAAGCAGCAGCCCATGTCAAATTCTGCTGCAAGAACCACCTGTAAAACTTAGCTCTCACACGATTCTTCATTCCCCACCTCATCCAAATTCTTGACTCCTTCCATCCAGCCTGTCTTCCATTCCATGCACAACCAGACTTCCTGTTCCCTGTCCCTGCTGTCCTTACCCCTCCCCACTCCTCCTTAACCTTATTTCCACTTGCCTCCATCCCCCCAGTCACAGTAAATTGTTTAGCGAACGGACTTTCTGAAGGCACACTGGCCAGAGTTCTAGTCTCAGACCAGCAGTGAGATCTCGGGCACAATGATAGCAGCTACGTCACACAGTTGCTCGGGATCACATGAGATTGTTGTGTGAGATGCTTGGTACACAGTAAGCTGTTAATTGTCATCTTCCTTCCTGGCCGTCACTGCCTGCTCGAGCCTACCTCCTGCTCCAGTCTGAAGGACAAGGTGGCATTAGCAGATATCACATATGGGGAATCTGCTCACCTCAGAATTTCACGTGTCAGTTGACGTTTCATGTGGTAGGACCAATCAGTAGCTAAACCTGGAAGTACAGTTGCTCATTACATTACAGAAAGCTTGATTTTGTTTTCAGGATGAGATGGTAAGATTCCCTGACTTTTCTCAAAAAGCCAAAGTCGAAATCAGAAGTTTGTTTGATTCTCTGGAGAGTGCTGACTGTAGAGCTGCCTGGATCGTTTTCTAATGTTCTCTTATCTGTGTTGCCTTTCTTTAGAGGTGTTAAGTCACTGATTGAATAAGCAGTAGCTTAGTTCAAGTCTCTGAAAATTGACCAGTATACCCTTTTTTGTCTTCATTTTTCCATGTTTTTCTTTGCTTCACTGTCTTTCTCAGTATTTTTCTCTCCTCTTTTTCCCTCTCCTCCCACTTACTCTTTTCTCTCTCTTTCTCTCTCTCTCTCTCTCAACTAGATTCTTGGCCTTGTTTGGCATGTTAGATAAGCAGGTGATGTATACTTCATGTCTCATTAACATTTTTGAAGATTGAGCCTGAGAATCTTTATTTTAAAGAACAGAACCATGTAGCCTTTATGTGCACTAAAATAAAATCTTCAAGCACTAACTTAAATTCTGTGGGCCTGGGGAAATACTGCCTTTTGTGAGTATGCGCTAATTTCTGACCTCTTACTGCTCCTGGGGACTCTCGGTGTTGATCTTGCCCCTAGGCTACCTAAGAGCTTACAGTTTCTACCTGATAAAGAATTTGCTCCCATGTTCTGTTTTCCTATCCTCACCATATCACCTGCCCCCAATTTCACTAACTTTTTTTAGTTTTACAAGCATATTGAGAGCTTATCTCTGCTTCCCTCCATCCCCCTCTCTCCCCTCCCCTTCCCTTCATTAATCCATTCCATATCCTGTCTGGCCAGTTGTATAGACCCCAAGTTTCCCTCTGACTAGTCTGCTCTTGTGGGGGTTCAGGCCTCTGTGGCATACCAAGTATCCCCTCTTCAGCCACCCCACTGATAGGGGCATTTCCCTTCACTCATCCAGCTCTAGTCCCTAAGGTGTCCACTATGTGTTCTTGTCTCTCTTGAGTTCTTCCATAGTCTATGGGGGCAGGTTGGTATGTCAGTCATTATGCAGGTCTGGTAAGGACAAGTCTCACTGCAGTGAGTTCCTGGATGCAGCAGTCCTGCCTTGAATGGAGTGTCTTGTCCAGTGGTGGACCTTCCCATCTTTAGGTTTTTGCCATCTTACTGCCCCTCTTCCACAAGGTTCCCGAAGCCTTAGGATAGGGAGAGATTAGGTTGGCCTGATTCTGGGTGAGCATTGCCGGGTGACCAGTATTCTGCATTATGGTTGGCTATTGTTGTACACTTCACTCTCTTCTACTGGCCTAGGCTCCATCCTGTTAGGGTGTTGAAATCCTCTGCTTCTGTTGTGGAAGAAGACTTCTATGCTGAGTGCTAAGTGCTCTTCAAATCAAATAATAGTAGCTATTTATAGAGCAGTTTTCCACCTATAGGTTCATTGGCTGTTTTTCCCTATTGATCTATTTCCTTCCCTCTTTTCAGATTCTTGTTCTAGTTAACAATAACAGGAATGTGTTCTATTCTGACAAGCTGGTCTTGATACTCACACCACTATTACACTGGTGGTCACCTGTTGCCATGGCGATGTTTATTGCAACTTGCAAATCTCATGAGTTGATGAGCCTGTGATTATTTCTCTCCGCCAGTACAGCTTCTAAAGTATTCCTTGGTACTGTGTAAGCTATCCAGCAAGGAGGAATTTCTCAGACCAGTTCCAGTTGATGTGTTTTGCCCACGTTCTGTGATCCCTTTGTGTTACATCTTCCCCACTAATGTTTAATGCAGGAATATAGTATCTATTGAATGAATGATTAGCAGATGTTTCATTTAAATTTTATAGATTGATTAGGTTAATTTATTGTTTAACCTCATCCAGAAAGTTAACTCTACGTGAGCTATCTTTGAAGGTTTAGACTTAAAATTTTATTCTGATTCTATGCTTGAGAGCTCATTAGAGGTAATTGATTGCTCTAAGGAGAATGGCAAACTATTACATTTTTGGCATAGTTCTACAATTTTATCTTAGAGGCATTGAAAATGCTATTCTCAGCTACCTGCAGTACTCTTCATGGGTTAACTCATCTTCAATCAGCCAGAATTAATTCCAAGTCAATTTTTAAAAACTTTATGAATCAGATGTCATCACTAAATTGGCTTATTAAATATGCTACAGATGCATATCTTTTAAATAACTTGACAGTATAAGCAACATATGTAACATTGTCTATCACGGAACTTCCACCATAATAAGTCAAAACAGTGACATAGAATCCAAGTTACCTGCTCTCCCCCTGGGCAAAGTGTTATGTGCCAAATATTTTTGCTTTGTGAGGTAATGACAGGTTCTCAGGCTTTGTAAAATAATGCTTTTCTTGTCAGAGTTAGTAAAAATTGAAAGGAAAAGCACATAATATAACCACATCTGCTTCTAGTACGAATGCTAAAACACCTTAGATTTGTCAAACCTGCTGTAGAATTTTTAAAATAGTATTTCAAATCAGAAAGTTACTAGTTCATGGTAAATTAAAACATTGCATAAAAGTGTTTTCTTCTTTCTTACCAGGTTTCTGTGATGGTGAAAATGATGGCCATGGGGAAGGTATGAACAGGTGTTGGGGGTGCTGACTTCTGTGTGTTTAGCCTTCCTTTACAGTTTGGCTTAGTAACACCGAGGTATCAGTGTTCTCCAAAAGACTAACAGCTGCTGACCGGATTACTTTCTGGGCTACCCTAGGAAACTGTGCTAGACATATCAAAGCCATATCTTTAAGAAATGAAATGTATGAGTAGCTTACACAGGTTCCTTGTTAAGTCCCCACAGTCACATGAAAATGTGATGCATCAAGCATTAAACAGTTGTTCCAGTGTCCTTTCCCCAACATGGCCCATTTAGAAAGTCTTTGTGAGAAATCCATAGATTTAAATTTAGAGTTCCAGAAATAATGCAAACTTTGACTGTTTGGCACATGCCTGAAATCCTAACACTTTGGAGGTAGAGATAAGAGCATCGTTTTTTTTTCTTTTTTCGAGGCTAACCTGGACTACATTGCAACCCTGTCTCAAAAAAAGAAAACCCAAATCTATTGAAATATAGAATTATACAGTTTGCAGAATATGACAAGCTTCATAAAATCAGTTAAAAATTATGTTGGAAATTTGCTGAAATGACCCTGTTAGCCATTAGCAAATTAGGTAGAACACTTTTTGTTTATTCATTCAGTACCAGGCACTGTTTTCTTTCCCCTGAATCTTTATAAGTAGAAACTTAATTTTCATAATCTGAATCTGAACATCTTAGGTCATAGAGATCAGACTTGTGGAGAATATATAAATGAGGATCATTTTGCACGGGAGACATGACTTTACTGTCATCATCCTGAACACTCCTTTCTGAGCAAGCTATTTTAGGTGGTAGATAAAGTGAGGAGAATGACTTTGAGCACAGTCATTAAAGTGCCTGCTATACAAGTATGAGGATCTGACTTTGATTCCCCAGCAACCACATAAAATCCAGGTAAGATGGTGTGCATCTGTAACTCCAGTACTAGTGGGGTGGAGACAGACAACACCTTTACGCTCATTGGCCAGCCAACCTAGCCAAATTGATAAGCTCCAAGTGCCAAGAGAAATCCTGTCTGAAAAAATAAGGTGGAGTGTAACAAAGGAATTCACCTAAATTCAACCGCTGGCTTCTGCATGCGTACCCACACATACACAAGTAAAGTCAGGGAAACTGAAACAACATTAAACATCTAATTCATCAGGGCAATAGAGGAATGGCTTCAAAGTCATTTCCAACAAAATCTTTGAAGAATTCCCAACAAACCTTGCATAGGAAAAGAAACTGAAAACAATGGAAAACTCCTCAAAAAAAAAAAAAAATGGAGCCTATCCCAGAAGATTCCTGTGACCAGTGTCTTTTGGGCTTTAAGTCATGAAGCCTCCTTGCTTAGGCCTGGAAATTTTCCTCACATCCCACACCACTTTTGGGAACATGTTCCTATTCCTACTCTTCCAGTGTATAGAACCTGTTCCTATAGAGACTTGTACAGTATGCACATCCTGAGGACTGTGTTACACGTCCCATACCAGCAAGTAAAGCAAGGTCCCTGTTCTTTTGGTATTCATGTTCTGAAGCATCTGTTAACAATTAGAAAAAGAAAATCAACAGGAATGTTGAAAAATGAGCTCTTCAAAAAGAGAGTGACCTGGATTGGTAGCTCAAGGTTCTGGGCACTATCCCTAGCAGTGTGCACATACATAAACACACAAAGAAAAAAAGAAAAAGGAGGAAGATAAAGTGAGTGGTAAGTCATTTGAATATCAGGAGTAACACCTAAAGTAAAACCGAAATTGTCTCTGCAAAAGTGACATTTTTTCCAAGAGTACCTGGAAGGTTAGTTAGCATCATGTTCTTGCTGTGCTGTAAGAGAAATTCTATCATCCATTCATTGTGAATTAATCTAGGAGTCCACAGTTGTAATTAAATATCCTAAGTTTTATTAACTTGAAAATAAAAAAATATTTTAGAGGTTTTATTGCAGAACTTTTCTAAGCATTTATTCTAAAATTTTGGTCCTTGTTTGTCTGTCTGTCTGTGTGCTGAATCAGGATTTCATGTAGCTCAGGCTGGGCTCAAACTCCTTATGTACCAAAACTGGCCCAATCCTCCTGCTTCTACCACCCTAGTAATAGTTTATAATGTTAAAGGCATGAAATACCATGTCTGACTTTGGTCTCAGTTTTAAGTGATTTCTTCTGGGCTCTGTTATCTATTCTGTGTGGGGCAAGGGCAGGACAGCCCTGACAGTCACACTAAGCAGCATTCCTAGTTCTGAGCAGTCACCAGGGTCCATTGTTGAATCTCTTTCCTGACCTTGGATCACACAATTCCTCAGAGTTA
Source organism: Typhlomys cinereus (assembly GCA_023101885.1). Lineage (NCBI taxonomy): Eukaryota > Metazoa > Chordata > Mammalia > Rodentia > Platacanthomyidae > Typhlomys > Typhlomys cinereus. Next base: position 221,943 of record JALPQD010000659.1, read on the forward strand.
GTCTTTGACTTCTGATCTATAAAAACAAAAAGCATTCACTTGTTTTGTGGCTCAGCCTTTTTGTCTTCACTAGTATGGTTGATAACGTTCAAGTAGAAAGCCCTGTAACAGCCTTTTGGTTCAAGCTGGGTGTTTTGAGTATTAGAGAGCCACTTATACTCCCATGAGCTGCCCAGCCTTAGATCTGTCAGGCAAATTATTTATCCTTCATTATCCCCACTCCCAGCATAGTAGTAGTGAACTGTTGACTCCATATCTATTCCTCTTCTCCAGTCATTACTTTCTTTATTTCAGCTTTTCCAGATTACTGCATGCCTCTCCTCACCACTTTTTCCAAGCCAGCAGAGCCCTTTCCTGGTCTTTCTTCCACATCTCACTTCCAGCCATTCTCCATTACCAAGCCTACACTCTAAGTGAAAAAAGCTCTTCCAGTCAGTGGCTGTGCACAGAGCCCCAGCCTCTGGATGCCCTTTCCTGTGTCTCTAAGGGAAGCTAGCAGCACCCAGCTCAGAACCTCTGTCTTGGTGCTTCTCTGCCCTGCAGCACAGGCACACAAGCAGCTGTCCTGGGCTTTCCTAGTTTCTCCTCTCTATGATGGTCATATATGTGTTACCCTTATCCCTAGTTAGATTTTAAGTTCCTTCAAGGTTAAATTTAATTCTTACTCATCTCTTCAACCCTCACAATGATAATCAAAGCACCTTGTTAGTATACTGTCAAATATTTCTTAAAGAAATCATTTTTTTAGATGGGATGAGACATGGACTGAAGAAGTAGGAAGGTAGCTGCAAATTCCCTCCAGCCAGGGTTACACTGTCTCAAAAAAACAAGTGGTGTTTTAGTTTTTTAAGTGAAGATAATTTGCTTAGCCAAAGATAGGATGGCTACCTTATAACAAATGTACTTCTTTTTCTTCCCTTTAGTAGCATCTTTCCCTGGTCCATTGAAAGAAGAAAACTTGTTAAATGTTCCGAAGCCACTGCCAAAACAACTGTGGGAGACCAAGGAGGTGGGTGAATAGCACTCAAATGTGCTGGTTGTCCCTGGTTATCTTTTCTTCAGAGGAAAAAAACAATAGAATTGAGCAAACAGAAGATTTATCTGGGCATAGATATAAGAAACATACCAGAGAATGATGTTCCAAGCAAAGCTTACCAAGATCATGTTGACAAATTAGTTCAGTGACCTCTCAACTTCCTCATTTTCATGTGAATTTACTCATTCAAGAAAGAAAATCTGTTAAGCCACTGTGTCTTGTTCATGTTGTTAAAGGCTCTGAAACCTGGACACAAGTCATTGTCAGATTTCTGTGATCACAGCCCCTGCCTTCTGCCAGTCTCCAACTTCTGTTGAGAATTCCCATTCACCAGATAATTCTTTCTCAGATCAAAGGATTTTGACCTAGTTCTCTGAGGATCAGTGAATGAGTCATATGTTTACTATGGTCTATATGTCTTTGAGGGCTAGTATCTAAAATCATGACGATTTCCATCTGGATTTGTATACCTCACTCCTTGATGACAATAGAGAGACCCCCACAGCATTGGGCATGGCCTTTCTTCTGTAGAGAGGCCCTCTGTTCTAGTCCTTAACAATGCTGGCCAGTGTGTGAGTTTGTACTTAACTGTCCGAATCTTTTAGGATCCCTTTGGTCCAGTTCCATTTTCTTCACCAAGTCTATTAAAGTCTCTAATAGTATTTGGGTGGTCTTGAAGGCTTATTCCATTTGTTTTTATAAAAGCAAGATGTTGTTTTTTTTAATTTTTTTTATTTATTCAATTGTGCATGTGTGTGTATGTATGTGCACGCGCGTGCATGTGTGTGTGTGTGTCTGTGTGTGTGTAGAACCACGGACGAATATCGGGAACCACCATGGACCGCCTCCACCTCCTTCTTGTTTACTCTGCCCCGGGATTCACAGGCTCCGCCCTATCAGGACCAGAAGCACAGGCCGCCCCCGCTTCCGCCTGGCGTCTATACGTGGGATCTGGGATCCGAACTCAGGACCTTCTGCCTGCAAGGCAGAGGCTTAACCCCTGAGCCACCTCTCCAGCCCAAGATGTTATTTTTTTTAAGTTAGATATTTAACTTTTGGGAGGCTATAAAGAGCTACGACTTAAAATTCACTTATTTTAACACAGGGAAAACCTGGCTGTGAAAAGCACAGGTGGGTTTAGAGGCTTTAATCAGAAGACAACAGATGTTCTGCAGCAGCAGGGGTGCAGGTAACCACTGTCTCCCAAGCACCCAGAGGTGCCATCCTCAAAGAGAGGAGCTTATCTCCCATGGTTCCTGCGAATTTGTAGTACAGATTCTTGCCCCTCCTGACTTAGATTCTAATTAAATTTCTTATTTTCCTTGATATTCATTCTCTTTCTTTGCCCTGTTTTGCTTTTTATTTCCTCAGACAAGTCAATTGAAAAGTGAATGTTTATTTAAAATCTCAATATGCAAAACACTGGGCTTTTTAAAGGAAATAACATTTATGTGCAAGATATGATTAGGCATCAAATAAAGAAAATATATTAATGTTATACCACCCTTTGAACTAGAAATTTAAGAAACTTAAAATTCCTCTCAGAACCTAAATGATTGCACTGTGGGGTGCCATTGACTGTTACCCCGTCAGACTGGAACTCTGGAACAGTTTGGAACCCAGTGCAGACTCCTGATGTGGCTATATGATAAATAAACCCAGCTCTTTTTTTTTTTTCTTCCAGATTCAGTCCCTGTCAGGGCGTCCTCGATCCTGTGATGCCGGAGGCGGCAAGTAAGTGACATTCCTTCTGCCGAAGGTTTTCCGAGACAGAAGTCTCCGCAGCTTTGTCCCTCAACTCCAAGAAATGCAGTGCGCTGTATATGAGATGAAGTTAGCTGCATTTGCATAAGTAGCTGCTGTCTTTCAACACTCATATGTCGTGTTTTTGAGGCAGTTAAATTATATAACTGTCAGGAGCAAATAAAACCACCATAAATGTATTCAAGAATAACCCAGCTGACTGAGCACACATAAAACTGGTCTGGTAGAAGCAGAATCATGTAGTATCAATAGAATCCCCAAAGCTCAGCACCTGCAAAAGGCCTTGGACATCAGTTTCCAGGAAAGGGAAATCATTAATTAATGTGACAACTGACTACATAGAAGCTGTTTTTAAAGTTTCTTTGGATGTATGCAGTGCCTCTGAACATGTAAAAATGGTTAAAATAGTAAATTTTATGACATAAATTTTTCTACAGTTTTAAAAATGGGGCCTATGAGATGGTTTAGAGGGTAAACCTGTGCTAACCTGACAAACCTTGGTTCTCAGAGCTCATGTAAAAGATGGAAGAGGAAAATCAATTCCTCAAAGTTGTCCTGTGACTTCTACATGTGCACCAAAACATGCACTTAAGTCCTCTTATACATATGTGCACATACACACAAATTTAAAAATAAAAAACTTCTTAAAAGTAGATGAGGGCTGGAGAGATAGCTCAGAGGTTAAGACTCTGCCTCGAAAGCTGAAGTCCTGAGTTTGGATCCCAGGCCCCACATAAAAACGCTAGTTGGAAATGGCAGTGGCCTGCACTTCCAGTTCTGGTGGGGGGAGCCTGGAAAATCCCAGAGTGAAGCACTAAGGAAATAGAAGCAATTCAGGATGATTCCTGAAGTCACTCTTCGTCCTCCACAGGGACATACAGTGCCCTCTCTCTCTCTCCCCCCCCCTCTCTCTCTGTCTTTTTGTTTCTCTCTCTCTCTTTCACACACACACACATACACACACACACTTATACACGCACACTAAATAAATTAAGAAGTTTGAAAAAATAGAAGATGAATCATGTGTTCGAATCCTTAGTTTTTGTTTGAGAAAATCATGGCACCTTTAGGAGGTGGAGTCTTACTGGAGGAAGGTGTGGATGGGTCTTAAGGTTGATTAGCCCATCCTGCTTCTGCAGGGAATCTGTTCTCAAGTTTACAGCTAGCTCTCTCTGCCTCCATATGTCTACAATGACTTAAGCTACCTCCAGCTTCTGCCACCCAGCCATGCCATCATAGTGGACCATATCTCCCCTCTGGCATTGTAAGCCAAATAAATCTCTCTTTCTCCCCTTAAAAAAATAGAAGATGGATAGGAAATTCGCTATTTAAATAAGAATCCCTCTGTGATACCTATTAATTAATTAGTGGATTTTATTCATTAAGAGATTTAAGATAGCTCACAAAAATATATGCAGTATAAACAGACCTCAAAAGAAGCTTGTGAGGAAAATGGACTTAAGGGAGAATAAGGAGATAAAGATTGTGAAGCTGATATTGATGCACAGGAAAGAGGAGGCTCCTGATGTCTCAGGGGACCTAGCTACTCCTTTTCCTTGAAGAACCTTTTGCATGGCTCTTCACAGAGAGGGCTTTTGGGCTAGACAGGATCCTGATAAGGTCATAAAGAGCTGTTTTTCAGTGTCTCATAGAGTAATCCTGTAACATGGGACTAGAGCCAGGTCAAAAACAAGTCTTCCCAGGGCCATGACAACATGATTTGAAAGTGGGGCCTTGCATAATCCACCTTGGTAAGAACACAATTTTAGTGGGTTTGTGAGTCAAGTAAATTGACTTCAGGCCATTCTTAAATATATTTCACAAAACCTCCCTTGATTTCACTGCAGCATTCAGAACACTCCCCACTGAGTGCCTACAGGTGGGACATTCTTTTTTGGCCAGTTAAATATAAACTCTTGTAACTAACAGCCTGCTGGCTGAGAAGAGGATTGACCTCTTCAGAAAGACAAAAAGCCTGCTGCAACGTGGCAGGAGGAAAAGATCAGCCCACCCAGGAGCACAGGGCCTGTCTACAGACAAGCCCAAGGTTCTCAAGAACCAGTTTTGGGACTAGGGTATAACTCAGTAGGCAGAGTGCTTACTTCTCATGAGTGAAAACCTGTGTTCAGTCCTTAGAAGCTCATAAATGTGCATAGTGTTGCATACCCACTTGTCATCCTAGTACTTAGGAGGTGGATGCAGATAATTCTCATTTACATGACAAGTATAAGTCAGTGTGGGCTGAGACCCTGTCTCAAAAAACAAACAAAAAAAAGTGAAACAATAAACAAATCAATAGATTGGGTAACACAGTTTGGTAAAACGAAGAGAATGATTGTGATGGGTGTTGAGAAAGGCCTTCTTGATAGGGAAGCAGTGACGGAATCTAGCATGAGGTGATAGGAAGAGGAATATGGGCAGTGGAAACAGAAAGCTCAAGGACCCTGATGCAGGAATATGCCTGGAACAAAAGAAGACCAGTATGATTTGGATCACACTCTGTGAAAATAGAAATCACTGGAGAGTTTCAAACTGGTTCGTATCAGATCCAGCAGTGATTCCAGTGGAGTCACATTTGAGAGGTGATCGCTTGTATTCCTCAAAACTGCAGAATTATTTTGAGTGTTACTAATGTTTAGGCTCATATTGGTCACATGCTTCCTTCCTTGCTGGTGCCCTCAGACACCACTCAGCTTCCTCTCCTGGCTCTCTTAGCCTTCAGTCCTACCTTCTTGAAGAGCTCATACACTCCACAGCAAGCAGCTCTGGAACTCCACACATTCAACCATCTGAAAGATAAGGTTTTTATTCTACAGCCCTTCCTTTTCCCATACACTGGGCTCTTCCTGCTGTCCCACTTCACCCCAGCCCCCACAGTAATCCCGTCCTGTTCCCACTGGCTTCCTTGGCCTCTGACCCCCTCTGTCCTCTGCTGTGCGTCTTCTTCCCAGTCATAGTGGTCACATTCCTTGCTTTCCAGCCCTTCTCCTCACTGACTTTTCTGAGACCTACTTGTCCTTCCCTCTGACTTCCAGAACCCTCAGCCACACTTTTTTAAAAAGTAGCCCAGCTTCTACCTCCACTGTTTCACTGGAACTGTTGTCAAGAATGTGGGTCATCTCTTCTGGGGCTTAACCTCAGTAAGGGACGTCCCCATCTCATGAATCCTGTATGGCTGTGGTTAATCTAAAAGAGGATTGTTCTTACCTCCCTCCCATCATTTCTCCCAGTCTGCTCATCATCCCCAGTGGCTCCTGTCTTGGTGTGTGGCTCACCACTACTCAGGCCAGAAGCCCAGGAGTCGTTCTGGAGTCCTCCCCCAGATGCGTCCATCCCTGTCCGTGTTCTCGTACTCTTCCATCTGGGTGCTCAACAGTGTCACCCCTGCGTGCAGACCCTGCTCCAAGCCTCCCAGCTCAGCCAGTCACACTGTCCTCAGAGAGCTGGGAGCATCTCCCTCCTGCTTTCAGCCCTCTCCTGGCATCTTGCCCTCTGCACTCTGTGCAGCCTCAGATGCTCTCTGCCTACTTCTCCAGTCTCACCTGCATCACTCCCTGCCCCTCCTGGCTACCGTTGTCACAGTTTCTAAGCACACCATGTGTTTTCGTGCCTTCAGCTGTGAACACTATCTGCTCACTCACTGCGTGGTCTTCAGAATCAGCACTGCTGGCCTCCAGAGAGACCTGTCCATCTGCTGCTTGCTCCCTCCATACCAGATACTGTCGTGCTCTATACTGCAGGACTGAATTGTGTTGTTTTCCAAGCTGTGCTCTTTATGACAGTCCCTTAGTTTGTCAGTCTCTTAAAGGCCCTAATGCCATCTGGATGCTACTATGCTGCATTGGCTGGTGTGACCTCCATTGAGTTGTTCCTCATCCTGCTTCTGGTTCATGGGGCTTTCTCACCATTCACCTCCTTTTTATTCTTAGATGAGACCTGCTCATTCTTAGATGAGACCCGGCCACTGCAGAGGCCTTCTGTTTGGTTTCTGTCACCTTTTCCTGCTCCCTTAAGCCATCGCCTATGTTTTAATAACAGTAGTATTTCTAGTGTCGCTCACTAACATGCCTGCCATTCCCTCTCCCCTAGAGGTCCTGAGACTCTATAGTAAATCTTCTCTCGTGTTTTCTCACCCACCTACCTTTCACCCTTCATCTCCCCTGTCTAATACATAAACACACAGCAGCCCTCAAGGTTCCATGGATACGCTGCCATATTTGTAGCAAGCCTTCCCCTCCACAACTCATCTTGCCTCTGACATTTGCTTTTGTTCTTCTGGTGTCATCACACTTCCTGGTTACCACGCTTATCAGATCTAGCACAGTATGCTTCCTACTATTGCAACTGCTTGCTTAAGTGTTTTGTCCCTCCTATCTGTCAGTGGCAAGAACAGGATCTTGTCAAAACCAGCTGGGAGGCCCTGCCCTTTAAAGGACCCACTTCCAGGGAACAGAGTCCAACGGACCACAGAGACCCACAGTGCACACACCCTAAGCCCAAGGAGTGACAGGAGGGCGGGGTGGGGTTCAAGGTGTGGCTAGAGCTTTGTCACATGGGCTGACATAGCCACATAAACACACCCTCCAGTACAGAACAGGGCTGGGCAGGAAGAGAGAGGATGTGGACTAAGGACTGGGCTGCCTATGCTCGTGTGTACTAGTGTAGCATTCCAAGAAATCTAGAAGGTCTGCATTTAAATCTGATCTTCTAAGTTATTATAAAGGCATAATTTATCAACAGAATAGAATAAAGTTCTTCTAAGGTTTTGTTCCTTTGATTTACAACTTTTAAAGATTTTAGGTGCTAGGTTGGCCTTCATTACATTCTTGCCTGTAGGTGTTGGGACAAGCCACCCTCGAATACACACTTTACTTATTCTTCATTATATTCCTAGGTCTCACTTAACACACATGGTGACACGAGTGGATCTTGATAAACGAATGACAATATATATTTTTCAAGTTTATGAAAACTGAACTGAACAATAAGTCCTGAAAGGTATCTAGTTGCAGATACTTAATTTTTGGTAGAAAAGATAACTTAGAAATCTAGCAGGAAGAATTTTGTAAATATAGAGGATATCTTATATTTATATATTGACTTACAACTGACAAGACACTTTTGCATTCATAGTCTAATTTAGTCATAAAAATACCCCTACGAGGGCTAGAAAAATTGCTCAGGGGTTAAGATTCTGCATCACAAGCAGAAGTTCCTGAGTTTGGATCCCAGGTCACATGTAAAAAGTGCCAGGCAGAAATGGACTTCCGGTTTTAGTAGCCAGAGCCTGGGAAATCCCAGAGTGAAGTAAAATGTAGGTAGACGCATCCAGGATAATTCCCAAAGTCGCCCTTGGTTCTTCACAGGGATACACAATGCCTCTGTCACACACACACACACACACACACACACACACACACACACACACACACAATTTAAAAATATACCTCAACGAAGTAAGTACAGATGATATCACTTATCTAATTTAGCAGGTAAGGAAATTGTATTTCAAAGAGATTAAGTCAGTAGTCCAGCTTCTCAGGACAAGGAGAGGCAGAGCGTACACTCTGACCATTGATATCCATTGTTTTTATTTAACCAGGAAAAGGTATCATATGTGTCCCAATTCCCAGCAGCCACCTGCATTGTAGAAAGTAATACTTGCTTTTTGTTTCTTTCAGTGCTTTCCCACATAATGGTCAAAACATTGGCCTCTCACCCTTTCTGGGAACTCTGAACACTGGAGGGTCATTACCAGATCTAACCAATCTTCACTACTCAGCACCCCTGCCAGCCTCCCTAGATAACAGCGACCACCTCTTTGGCAGCATGAGTGTGGGGAATAGTGTGGGCAACCTCCCAGCTGCTATGACTCACCTGGGAATAAGAAGCTCCTCTGGTAAGTACCACCTGCTAAGAAAGGACCTTGGTTCCACTCTGTTCTCTCATGGCTTAATTGCAAGTGGTTCCTAGCCATATAGTCCATTCATTGCATCACCTCCAGATGACAGGATAGGTTCTGTTTCTGCTCTATTGATAAGCTCTAAGGCAACTCTGCCAGAGGATTTAGGGAAGACTTATTTGGAGGCTAAAAAATAAGGGCCATTTTATATTGACTGAGAAAATATTAGTAACTGTTATTGCTACGAGATATTTCATCCTTTAATCTATTTCCTAAAATCTCCCCAATTTCCCATTGGATTTCAAAAGAGAATGTTTAAATTATGGTAAAAATATTTACACTTAATATGTGTGATTAAATAGAAACCTACTGTAGCCCAAAAGCACTCATGTTTTTAGACGTGCTCAAGAATGTGGTATTCACTTAATAAAATGCTGCCTGTAACATGACTTGGTGTTACTGTGCTGGGTGGTTGCCCACAACTCAAACCCTTTGTCAAAACATAACTTCATGTCATTGAACCCAACACATGCTCTTGTCACAAGAGTTCAGGCTGCATGGTGCAGTCCGAGGCAGCAGCAACCCTACTAGGAATTGTGCTATGGAATGTTCCATTAGGAAGCGAGTGCTGGTCATAGTTGGTAGGTGGAGGAAGTGGTTGCTGGTTTCCATTGTGTAGATCAGAATCGGCCTCCCACATGGAGTGATGCTCTGTAGGGTGACCACCCAGTAGACTCTGTAGTGCTGCTGCTTGGGGTGGCACGATTTCAGGTTTGCAGAATTGGTTTCAGAGATCATTTTTATTTTTGTTTTAGGGGAAGAAGGGTTATTTTATTATCTTTAGTCTAAACTGTCTTTCCTCTTCTGACTCTGACTTCTGATTTTTTGGAAATAAGTCATATGTAGACAGACCCATAGTTAAAAGTGAGTGGTGAAGCCACATGATGCTACTTTGGATGTTTCAAAGAGGATTCTGAGGTCTGGATGGTCTTTAAAGTATGGAAATACCTTTCCCAACCTTGCCCAGGCTGCGATTCACCCACTTCACTACCAAGGCACAAGGACCAGCAGAAGCTTCGTTTTCACTGAGTTGGAATATACTGTTAGCCAACACTTTCCAAAGGCTCCAAAGTCAGAGAAGGATTTTGAGGTGGGAACTATGGGAGAATGGCCCTTCCTATAACTACCTAGTGTGCTGAAGTTATTTAGACTTCCTGAGAGTCACAACTCTCATTGAAGGATGTGCTATTTAGATACAGTGTCAACTTGATAACTAAAGGTTGGATTTAGGGCACATCTGTGAAGAATAGTAGTTAAAGCAAGCCTGCAGTGGTAATTGATTAGTGAAGATCCACCTAAAATGCATAGGACTATTCCCTGACCAGGGGTAGGATGAAGAGAGCCCCTCTCTCAGCAATTCCTGAGTATGGTTTAGTCAGTTCCCTCACCATCTCATGTTGGCATGAGCTCTCCTGCCAAGCTGAACTATGAACCATAATCAAAATCGCAAGCAAGAATAAAGCATCTCGTTCCTTTGAGTGTTTGGTCGGTTGTTTAGAAGCAACAAGAAGATAAACTGCCCCAAAGGATGCTCTCCAAAGGCACAGAGGATCTAGGTAGTGTGGTTGGGACGCTTGCACTCTAGGGGTCCTAAGCAAGCAGTATAGCTCTGGATTACTTTCCCTAGCCTGGAGCTGAGCTCTCCACCTGTAACCTCCCTGGTCTGGTTCCCCTAAGGGTTGTTCTCACAATCTCATTTCTTTGAAGCAGTAGCACTCTTGTCGCTCACACCGGATACTTTGCAGGGTTTCTCTTAGTGTGCGTGCCTTTCTCCCTTAGCATCAGTACATTTGAGACGTTCTCAACAGAGTTGCCAGAAGCTTCTTTATGTATCATCATTACACACAGAAGTTATTTGGTCTGAAATTATAACAAGAAATTTTGGAAATATGTTACCTTGCAGGTCTCCAGAGTTCTCGGAGTAACCCCTCCATTCAGGCAACTCTCAATAAAATTGCGCTGTCCTCGTCTCTCAACAACCACCCACAGACGTCTGTTTCCAGCGCATCTGCTCTTCACCCCTCGCTTCGTCTCTTCTCCCTTAGCAACCCATCTCTTCCCACCACAAACCTGAGCGGCCCGTCTCGGCGCAGGCAGCCACCTGTCAGTCCTCTCACGCTTTCTCCTGGCCCTGAGGCACATCAAGGTTTCAGCAGACAGCTCTCTTCTACTAGCCCGCTGAACCCATATCCTGCTTCCCAGGTAAAGAAAGACATTTCACTTAAATTCAACAGGCCGAAGCAGCCAAATGTCCTTTCCTTCTCTGACTTGTTTTAGACGTGGTCCACCACACATTCTTAATAGCACAGATTCAATCACTTGTGTCTGATGCCTGAAATAAGAGTAAGCAGAAGTGTGTGAAATTCAGAATGCATTAATGATTTTCTAGTGCAAGCCCGTTCTTAAGCAAATATTAAACAATTTGCAGTCACTAACTCACGAAGTTGGGTCTGAGGGAAAAAGTTGAGAGAGAATGTAAGGTAGTTAAGGGAGACATTAAGATTTCAAAATGTGTACAAAAAAATCAATTATTGACTCCATAAGTGCTTAAGTTACAGGGAAAAGCCAAAGAAAACACTGAATACTTTCCTGAAGCCTCCATAGTAGATTAGACTTCTCCCCTCATTATCACTACAGATTAGAGACACAGTACTCTCATTGTTTGTAAAAGACTAGGTATAATGAGGATTATAGTTCTCTAGATGGACTAAAAGAAGTCTTTTTAGAGACACTGTGGCACTACCCATTCAGGGAGGCCCTAGCCGGGCTCCCGAATTCAGGACAAACCTGGACGTACGGACATGTCCCAACAGAGGATCACGCAGGCGGCGGGATGAACAACCAATGGGAAGCAACCATCTAACCTGTACCTGCAATGGACACCTAGGAAACAGTTAAATGACTGGTGGCTGCCCCCCCCCTCCCCCGGAGGGATGGCAACACCTGATTGGATCCTGACCTTATATAAGCCCAAACACCCTTAATGACTGTGAATCCAAGGCATCTCGTCCACTGCTGCTTCTCACCTGATTCCTGGGGTCTATTCACCTCAAGCCTCAAGGCCCCTGCTGTTGCCCCCCACCTCCCCCGCCTGGCAGGGGATATGCCAACAAGACACAAGTCACAAGCCCATTATAAAAATATAGGAATTGAAATGTCACATTTGGCTTGCTGACTTTGTTTTTATTCTAAATTCTTAGAGTGGTTCTCAGTATTCTAATCACTGATAAATATATTTTTACCTATTGGCCACATATTAGGTACATTATAACATCATTAACTACTCACCACTTCACGTCAGTAATGGGTTAGCAAGGCACTGGTAGACAAGGAAGAAGTGACTGGATCTTGTTAGTCACTCTGTACCAGTTTCTGGCGATGGATCTTGACCGCATGAGTAAGCCCTGCTGGGGAAGGGAGAGAGAGTATTTCGTAATAGTTTTTTGATGGTTCTTTTTATGGTATTGAATTGCCTTTACTTTTATTTTTTAAGATTATTTTATAGGCTATAAAAGTTTCTTGCTTTCTAGTTACTTATGGATAGAAAACATTGTCTCCGGTTTTTTATTATTTAGATTCTTTTAAAAATCAGTGTTACTCATGTATAAAGTTTAAGTAGGCAAATACTTCTAAGGACTTGTTATGAAATAATAGTTGTCTCCTGTCTCCCATTAACCATATTTTTCACTGCCTAGAGTTGGCTGTTTTCAAACATTTTAGCTAATTTCTTTGGTATAAACATGTTATTTCATGCTTATTTTGTTCTAGATTTTTGGTGTTAAGTATTACCTAAAATGCAAGATTAGGATTTAGTTTTCTTTCAACTCTCCCATAGCTCCTTCCTGCTTTCATACACACACACACACACACACACACCCTCACTTCCTACTCACTTCATTTATCATAAAATTTTAGTTAGAACAACAGTGTTTGTATAACTACTTCTACAGTTATAAGATATAGTCAGAGTTGAACCATATAGTGTACTATGAAATGACAAAATGAATATTTATTTTCCTCCTTTGAGTGTTGTTGTTCATCTATTGTTCATGCATTTAACTCAGCCTCAAACTCTTGGTATCATGTGATTCTTCTTTCAACACATTAAAAACCAAGCCTATAGAGCTTAGTTAGAAAGAGTGTGGTGCCTTTATATGATTATAGAATATCATTATCCTGCCTTCCATGTAACTAGTAATTCGGCTATGTATAGAATTTGAAATTGAAAGGATTTGCCCCTGAGGTATCAATTCATCCAATCCATTCTTAGACCTTATGCTTGAATGTAGCCTCATTTCTTCTCTGGAGGTATAGAGCATCTTTTCGTTTCCAGCATTGTGAAACTTCAAGATAATGTGGCTTGGCATGAGTGTTTGTGGATTCCTTGAGTCTGGAACTATATCCATCATTTCCGAGAATTTTAATTATTTCCTCAATGACATGTCCCTTCAGTTTTCTCTGCTCTTTCTGAAATTCCTATTGTATTAATGTGGACATCATTAACTTTTTCTCTAATGTCCTTATTTTCTTCATTTTTGCATTTTAGAAGAGTTTTTCAGTTTTATCTTCCAATGATAGAATTGTTTTACTTTTGATCTAATTTTAAATTCTAGGAATTCTTTTTTTTCCCTGTTGTTCTTTTTTTAAATTTTTTATAAATTTTATTATTATTATTATTTATTCAAATGCGTGCACGCATGTGTTGTGTGTGTGTGTGTGTGTGTGTGTGTGTGTGTGTGTGTGTGTGTGTAGAACCACGGACGAATTCGGGAACCACCATGGACGCCTCCACCTCCTTCTGCCCCGGGATTCACAGGCTCCGCCCTACCAGGACCAGAAGCGCAGGCCGCCCCCGCTCCCGCCTGGCGTCTATACGTGGGATCTGGGATCCGAACTCAGGACCTTCTGCCTGCAAGGCAGAGGCGTAACCCCTGAGCCACCTCTCCAGCCCCTGTTGTTCTTTTTTTATAACATTGTAACCTAGTCTCTGGACACAATGTTATCTTTCATCTCTCTGATATTTTTAATGGTAGTTTTACTCCAATTTCTTTTATATTTCATTTTTGAAAATAGAATCACTCCCTCCTCTTTGAAATACAGTCATACTGCATAGCTCAAGCTGACCTTTAATTCACTTATATAGCCTCAAACTCTTAGCAGTCCTCCTGTCTCACCGTAATTCTGGAGTGATAGGTGTGTGCTACTCCACCTGAGCAGCTATGATAGAAGCTTTCCAAATTGCATTAAAGTAGAGAGCATAATAGATAGGCCTTTCCTTTATCTGTCATCCAGCCCTGGCAATTACCAATGTTGTTATCTCATTTCCTTCATATCTCTACTTTCTAAAAAAAAGGATAAAGAAATATATTACAAATATTTCCATGTGGTCACATCTAATATAAGGATTTTTCAGTGACAGAGATCAAACCTAGGGCCTTGTGCATGCTAGGGCAGATGTGCTATAGCACTGAGCTATAACCCTAGTCCCAGCCTATTACATTTATAAATTTGTTTCTTCATTACTTCCTTCCCAAGTTTCTAGTCTGTTTGTCTGCTTTGGTCTCTGACAGCGATGTCAGAAACTCCGCTCACGTGGAAACATGAGGCAGGATGGTGGGCCTTGCACTGTGTGCACGTGTAACCACAGGACAGGAAGAAGTGACTGACAGCTCTGAGATTGGGCAGCTTGTCGAGAAGTGTGCCTCATTTTAGAAACTGCCATTTCCCTAGGAAACTTCTGATGTCAAAGGTTTGAGGGTTTTTTCTCAGGCTAGTTCAAATTCTCTGGACACTTATTCCTATGTGACACACGGACATATGTCTGGATTCCAGTGTTCCGGAAGCCAAATTAGGGGGCAACTGCAGAGGTGTGAGGCTCTGATGGTGAGATTTCTCGTCAGTCTTATGTTTCTAGTCTCGGCCAGCATGAGGAGGGCGGGGCAAGGGCACCCAGTGTAAGCAAAGCCGGGCTCCTTTCTGAAGGTCCAGCTCTCTCATGCGACTGTGAGAACTTCCTACTTTAGCGTCACCTTGCTCCCTCCTGTACTGCTGGATGGGCCCTTGAGGGATTCGGTGGTATATCGTATTGCCTGTTTCCTCACTGCCAATTTTGCATTTGCCTTTCTCTGCTCTACTATTCCCCAAATTGTATTACCATTTTCTTTTCTCCCATTAGCTTTTTCTTTCTGCTGCTTAGTGCTACTTAATTATTTTTGTGTTGTTTACTAACAGTCACTGTCATTCAGTTGGAACTAGTGTCTAGTTTTAGTTTTGTGTTGTTTACTAACAGTCACTGTCATTCACTTGGCGTTAGTGTCTTGTTTTAGTAGGGCTTGGGGAGGCAGCACATTTAAGAACCTTTTTCAATCTTCCATCTCTAACCAGAAGTTGTAACGTTAAAAACAAAGCAAGACATAATTTTCACTGAGAAAACAGAGGAAGTTGCCTATGTTCTTGTTTGGTAAGACAATAGAAATGTCCCTGGTTGGGAAATACTTCCGGAGGAATGAGATTGAGATGCCCTTTGAGGGAACAGAGACCGACATCTCAGAGTAGCAAGCTGCTGTGGTGGGGAAGAGTCTTAGCCTTCCCTCTCACTTTGAATTTTCCTGATGCTAAAAATTACTACTAGAAATTCAGAAGCTAACTGCTGACTTTATTTTCAGATGATGTCCTCCGAGCGAAGCTCCCTTTCCTTCCTGCCCACTGACGCTCAAGCCCAAGTATCCCCGCCACCCCCGTACCCCCCGTCCCAGGAGCTGCCCCAGCCTCTCCTGCAGCAGCCCCATGCCCAGGAGGCCTCTGCCCAGCAGCCGCAGGCAGCGTCCTCCATGGCGCAGGCAGACTTACAACTCCTCACGGCCCAGGTAAATCCCCAGGACACAGGCGAGGTGGCTGTGTGGCTTCAGTCTGGGTTCCAACTAACGATCACCTCCTATTCCCTCAAGGGCTCGTCTCTGACCAACTTCTTCCCAGACGTGGGCTTCGACCAGCAGCCCCTGAGGCCTGGCCCGGCCTTTCCTCAACAGGTAGGTAACCACTCCTGCCCTTCTCTTCCTTGTCAGCTTCGCTCTGGAGGCTGCTCCACGTGTGGCCCGTACAGCCAGATGAGGCACCTCTTTCCTGCTGCAGCTGTGTCCCACGACCAGGAGCCCTGTGCTCCTGGATATCATATGCATATGGAGATCAGAGGATGACTTTTGGAGACTAGTCCTGTCCTTCCATCTGTTACAGCGGCTCTCGCCTGTTTCTGCTGTTCTTTACGCTTCAGGCCCTTGAGCTTCTGGGCAAGTCTCTTTTTCCCATTTCCATCTTGCTGTAAGAGTGTGAGGGTTGCAGATGTGAACCACTGTCTGGCTTTTTAATGGGTTCCAGGGTTCAAATTCAGATTATCAGGTTTCAGTGCCAAGTGCTTTTACCAGCTTCATTATGCCATCTTACCAACCCTTAGCCTTTCTTTTGCTTTGGTGTTTTTTCCTCACACTGATTATTTTTAATGCCACTAGATTTTATAGTTTAGTAAGTATAGTCAGATACCAGATGGATTAAAGAGTAAAGGAAATGTTGATTCATCTCCAGAATTTAATAATAGTAAAAACAGTAGGCTGGAGAGATGGCTCAGGGGTTAAGATTTTGCCTCACAAGCAGAAGGACCTGAGTTTGGATCCTAGATCCCACGTAAAAATGCCAGGTTGAAATAGCAGCAGCCTGCACTTCTGGCTCTGGAAGGTGAAGTCTGGGAAATGACTTCAGAATGAAGCAAAAAGGAGGTAGAAGGAATCTAGGATGATTCCTGAAGTCACCCTCCACAGGAACACACAGTGCCCTCTCTCTCTCTCTCTCTTTCTCTCTCTCTCTCTCTCTCTCTCTCTCTCTCTCACACACACACACACACACACACACACCACAAAATAAGTTATAGAAAAAAGAAAATAGTTATTGATGTGTAATGATCACAATTTTCTGCATTTTCACTGTTTTCTCTTGTATCAAATACTTGCTCTTTCAAAAGCCTATGTCAAAACTGTGACTTGTATAATCATTGATATTAAATATTTTTGAACAATTCTACAAACAAAAGAAAATAATTTCTGGAAGAGCCCTAGTTATAACCAGCCCTCATAGAATCATTATCCCAGATACCCTGGCTGAGTGGTTTTTTTTCTAGAAACCAGACAGGAAAACAGTCCCTTGCTACCTTGGCCACAGATCCATCTAAGGGCTCCCACAGGTGGTACCTTGCAAAGGTCTTAGTGACACTGAACAGCAGAGCTGGCTGAGGCCCAGAGAGATGGGCTGCTGGAATCGTGACCTCTTGTCTCTCTGGGGTCACGTAGTGATCTGGGCAGTGTATGGGTGGGGAAATGCCACTCACATTGTGGACCTCAGGGACCCCTCCTGAACCCCAGGGTCTACCCGGGAGTATTCAGCTGATATCACATGGCAGAGCCCTCGGATACTAGACAGAAAGGTCCACGAGATAGTCTGCTAACACCTCGCGCTTGTCCTCTCACTGTCCTGGTGTGATCTCTGATGCTTCTAGGTGCCTCTGGTACAGCAAGGCCACCGAGAACCACAGGACTCATTTCATTTGAGACCAAACCCATATTCCAATTGTGGCAACTTCCCAAACGCCGTCTTGACAGGTAAGTGTGGGCCTCACCTCGGTGTCTTTACTGGCTTTATTGGTGGTATGTTCACAATACCTTTGGGAAATAGTCTAAAGCGCAATGCATCATATAAGTGAAATCCCCTGACTTGCCTTGACTAGTCATTCTGAAATGCTGGTGTTCAGCTCTTGGGACTGTGAGGCAGAGAGGAAAAGGCTGAAATATTTAGCCTCAGGTGATTAAAAAATCATTCAAAAGGAAGAAAACTGCTAAAATTTAGAATTTTAACTGGTGTGGTGTACATGCCTGTAATCTCAGCACTTGGGAAGCTAAGACAGGATTGCCATGAGTTTGAAGCCAGCCTGGATTACCATGAGGAGTTCCAGACCAACCTGTTCCAGACCTTGTCTTAAAATTTTTTTTGAGGACAACAGGCTGGCATTTGGGAACTGCCATCAGCTGCTCACTCAGTGGCCTGGGCCTTCCTGCTGCTAATTCGCTGTTTTCCCCTCTTCTGCTCCTTTCAGAAGATCCAAGCGCCAACCTGTTCAAAGACCTTAGCGGCGGGTTGACAGGCATGCCCGAGGTCAGCCTGAGCATGGACACTCCGTTCCCCCTGGAAGAGGAGCTCCAGATTGAACCCCTGAGCCTAGACGGGCTCAGCATGTTGAGTGACTCCAGCATGGGCCTGCTCGACCCCTCCGTGGAGGAGACATTTCGAGCCGACCGACTGTGAGCCGCTCAGCCGAGCAGAGCTTCTGAAGTGGCCCAGACAGAGGAGGGGCAGAGAGCAGATACCTCTGAACACTGATTGGTCTTCCTGGAAGGAATCAGCCGCTGCTTAGGCTTTCACCGAGGTCCTGTCCCAGACACGCGGCTTTTCTGGACCAGCTGCTTCGGAGCTTCTGCCCACTGGAGTTCGTCCTGTGCCCTTCACTCCGTGTATTGCCGTGCAGTCAGTGGGTCACACAGAGAACGCTGTGTCACAGGAAGCGTCGGTGCGCTGCGCAGGTTCAGAACCACTGCTCACAGTGAGCACGGAGTACAGCCGGGCGTGGGAGCCAGCCAGGAGCCTTAGCCTGTGGGCTGGCTCCTCATACACAACGGTACCGCAGCGCCGTGATGCCTTCCTGTCTGGTCACTAAGGCAAGGACCCTCCAGACTAGCCATGTGCCTTAATTTAAACGTGAAGTTTAGCCGCCTGTCCCAGGACAGCTGAGTTAGGCAGACAGCGTGCCA
Organism: Typhlomys cinereus; assembly: GCA_023101885.1. Classification (NCBI taxonomy): domain Eukaryota; kingdom Metazoa; phylum Chordata; class Mammalia; order Rodentia; family Platacanthomyidae; genus Typhlomys; species Typhlomys cinereus. Next base: position 240,553 of record JALPQD010000659.1, read on the forward strand.
GTTTGTAATCTTTTTACTGCTGCTTCAGGATGTCTCTTCCTCATGGACAGGAGGAAGAGGACACTCGTTCAGTCACTGAAAAATAGTTCCCTGGTAACAGATGAGCCCACAGAGAAAGCGCTCCTCTGAGGCTAGGAAAGAAAGAGGGCGTGTCACAGACACAGGTTGTCCTTGGGACAAGCTCGGGCCTGCTGCCCTTCGGCCCCACTGGAGGTACCTGCTGCATGTCCTGTCGGACCCTCAGCAACTTAGCTGCCCTTTCCTCCCCAGGGCAGTTTCCCTGGGTCCAGGAGTTAGAAGCTCTGAGAGGGCAGTGACTTTGCCTTATTCTTTACTGAGCTCCTTGTGCCTAACAGGTGCCTGGCACCGAGTAAGTGCTGTGCAGTTGCGTGTGGAACACAGGCACGGACAGGTGACCGGCCTGGCCTGCTGTAAGGCAGTCTTATCCGCAGCTTCCCCACCCCGTACTGAGTCTTCTCCGAGCTTTAGCCTCCTCACACTGTGCCTGTGCCTTACCTGCACTTGACCATGCTTTACCATAGGTGACCGGACCCAAGACTGGGCTGGGTGGCGTCTGTCCTCTGTAGGATTGTGTCCTTCAGCTGTGAGGTGCACATTGTCTGCTGAGTACATCCAGAATGGCTGAGTGTGAAACAAAAGGGGTCCTGACTAGGCCCTACCCCAGATCCATGTTTTGCTGTAAATTGCTTCAAATGGAGAGTTATACTTTGAGGTTCAAGGAATAATTTTGTAGTGAACGAAGACCTAATTCACAGTAATCATTAGTCATTGACACCTTATGATAAAATAGTTTGACTGGATTTCCACTCCCACCTGCCTCTTACTCAGCCCTGAATAGAAGGTGTGAAGATGCCCATAGCACCTCAAGAGGAGCTGGTGCAAGAAGGGTTTGGAGGAGGAGAACCCTGAAGGAGAAAAGAGATGCTGGAACTCCCTGGAGGCCGGGGATGTAGCTGATAAACTGCCTGTTACTGTCCACAGAAGCAAGAAGCTGTGCTAGAAAGAAGCCGCCACGCCTGTCCAAGGCAAGAGGTGTCTGGGGGACAGAGGCCTCCGAGCCGGGCTGCTGTGTCCTTAGCTTCTCCACATCCTGCTCACATCTCTCCTCTCTGATGTTCCCAGCAGCCCTCAGTGCCTCACTGCCTTTCCCAGGAGCCAGGAATCCCTGTTCAGTCTCTTCTGTAGAATAGGTAAACCAAGCTAGAATCCCCTCCGCCTGGCTTCCACCTCAGAAAGAGACTGCTGGCCTCTGCTTACAAACCCGTTCCTGGTAACACCCTCTGATCCCTTCCCGCCTAGGATCTGAGGGGGCTTTTCACTTGTAATGCTGCCCTCACCCAAGTGCTCCCACAGAAGCCAGCTCTGAATTGGACTTTGCCTTTCAGGCAGGGAGTGGTGCTGATGTAAGAGCTGTGTTTTTGGAAAAAGGAGGTCCCCGTATAGCCTGCTGTCTGCACAGTGCCTTATCCGTGGGGATCGTTGTGCCAGGTCCCCGCTCACATACTGCAGTTATCTCGTGTTGCAGTGGAGGACCCCAAGACCCATGAGCCGCACTGCCCCTGGGGTGTTCTCCAGGTGACTATAGAAATGTTGGTGTACAGGGGAAGTCGATGAAAAGAACAGGGTGGTATAGTACTGACTTCAGTTGCTCTAGATCCAGCAGCCTGATGTTTTCTTGTGAAAAGCTTCAGGCACTGGACGCCCACCTTGCCTGGGGGGTGTTGACACCTGGGACAGTGTCGCCCCTCATGTCACAGGCCTCAGCACTGGAAGTGGCTGTGGACTTCCCAACCTTTGTTTTCAATATTCATCGTGTCCTGTCAGTCATATTCATTAACTAGCAGTTCAGCAGTGTTTTCATTTCTTCTCCCTGTATGGCTGTAGGTTTTAGGACATGGGGTGTGAGGAGAAACTGCCAAGATTGGCATCCACTCTCCTTTGCCCTGTTTCCTTTCTCCTTGGTCCATTGCCTGTTATCTAAGCTGGAGTGCTCATTCGTGTCTAGAAGAGTGAAGACTTTATTTCCCAGTCCCGCTCTCCATGCTCATCTGATTTGTGCGTTTCCACTGCTCCACGGAGGGGACCATGCCAGCAGCCAATCAGACTTCCTGCCAATGTCCCAACTCCTGAGCCCTTTGTTAAACAATATTTAAGATTGAACTTTGTGTAAAATAGCTTCCGAGTTTTATAATGCATCATTTTACATCTTTCGTAATTAAAAGCAGCACAATATGGTTGTATCTGCTTTTGGTGTCTTTTCTTTTTTTGTTTTTACTAGTTTATTTGTTCGCATGTGTTGTGAGAGAGAGTAGGCGCATGCATGTGAAGGTCAGGGACGACTTTCAGGAGCTGGATCTCTCCCCCCATGTGGGTTTCTGGGGATCGGGATAAGATTGCCGGGCTTGTTCACACATGCCTTTACTCAAGGAGCCTCTCACCAGTCCTTGGTGTAAGTACCAGGGATGGGTGAGAATCTTCTTCCTGCTTAGCCAGCAGTTGTCTCTTCTGGCCCTTGGCTGTTGGGTTCCACACTGGCACACTCAGGTGTTCTCATTACATAGGCCAGACACACAACCCCTTTGAGACGGGAGCCAAGGACAGGGCACCTGGGAAAGCTCAGTGTTCGCCTAATCCCACCTCAGATTCTCACTTCCAGAGCCCCCACTCTGCACTAGTCCACTCGTGCCCACTGTGGGTCCTGCCCCTTGCCCTGCATCAGCATGCTGGACCGCTCCTGACTCCTCTTCCCTCCTCCCTGGCCTCGGGATTCGTGGTCTCCAGCGCCCTCAGCACCCTCCTCAGGCTCTGACCCCTGCATTTGGGCAGACTTTTCTCTGCAGGAGAAATTGAGTAAGCCCACTGTGCCTGCTCACCTCACCCACTTCTCGGCTCTTAAGAGACTTTCTCTGGCTCAATCCTCTCAAGCCATCAGAACCAGTTCTTTACTCCCCCCCACACCCCATTTCATCCTCTCTCCCCTAAACTTGCCCAAATCCTTTGCCACCCTAACTCCCTTCCCTGCATGTTCCTCTGCCTCACCTGGGCTTCATTTTTCACACACTATCTGTTCTTCCTCCAAGGACCTGCCCCTCCCCAACCCCCAGCCTCTTCCATGAGCCTATGTGTCTGCCTCAGTCTCGTCTTTACGAAAACAAATAGAGTAAACCTGTCTGTGGCACAGCTTCTCAGACCCCAAGCTGGTCCCTTCCTTGGCCAGACGATCTCCATCCAGCCAGTACTGCCCACGCCCCATCTGTATGTTCTTCTGCCTGTGCACTTTGAACTCTGGTTCGTCCAGGTCAGTCCTCAAGCTGTTGACCCTTCCCTGACAACGGCCCTCCCCCATCCCAGCCACACCTCTTCCCACCAAATCCTCTCTTAAGCTCCAGGAAACATTTCCTCGTTCTACACTCAGGTCCACATCTCCTGTGTGGGTCTCCTGCTTCCATAGGATGCCAAGTACACTTCCTCACTGTTCGACTTCCTTCCCCCCTGCCTGTCAGCTCAAGCTTATCCACACTCTGCCTTCTACCTTCTGCTTGACCTCAATACAAGTGGGAAGCAAGCATTCCTTATCATGTCCTTGGGACCCCTGTCTTCCCCTGTGGGTTCTGAGTCTTTTTTTGTAAACACATTTTATTTATTTATTTATTTATTTACTTACTTACTTACTTATTTATTGTGTGTGTGTGTGAGAGAGAGAGAGAGGGCACTGTATGTCCCTGTGGACTAAGGGTGACTTCGGGAATCATCCTGGATCGCTTCTACCTTCTAGCTTCACTCTGGGATTTCCCAGGCTCCGCCCACCAGGGCTGGAAATACAGGCCATTGCCATTTCCGCCTGTTTTTTTAATGTGGGATCAGGATCCGAACTCAGGACTTTCTCCTTGCAAGACAAGGTCTTAACCCATGAGCCATCTCTCCAGCCAGGGTTCTGGGTCTTTAAGAACAGGAATGGAGACGCTTACTTGAATTCCACATCCAAGTGCCGTTCAGTGCTTCCTACCTGTTGATTCTGTGCACCACTCTGCACTCAGCCTCCACCTGCTATCAAGTGCAGAGTGGGCTATTTCCACACTTCTCACATCCAGCCAGAGCTTGGGGCTGCTCGGTCCTCTGCTTCTGTCCCCAGCTTTACAACAGCCATGTATCCTTCTCTCTCCTCATCTCCCACTTCACCCTATAGCCTCCGCTGCACTCAGTCCAGTGACAAACTTGATTTAATGTCTATACCTCTAAAATGAAACAAACATCCCTATTTCATGGCACTGGCAGGGCAAGGATGTGGTGGCGAAGTGAATTTGCACAATTTAAGCATGTATGATAATGTCCAGCACACAGTTAACCATCAATAAACACCTGTTGGATAACTAATGAAGTACTATCTATTGCATGAATCTGACATCCTGTCAAAGACAGCATATACCATTCCTTAGAAATCCTGATTGTAACATGTGCTTCAAAATGCCAGATATTAGTAATGGGTGAAGTTCTTTAAGTGGCTCTTCTTTTGGTCCTGAAGGCAAATACAATTAGGCTTGCAATAGATCTTAGAGATAGGATGTCCCAGTGTGGACACTAGATGGCGCTGAGACCATGAGAGTGGCTCCCGGACTGGGGAACAACTGGACCAAGCCACTTACTTGATCCTCTTGGTTATTTAGTATCGAGAGGAAAATGTTAGGACTGAACCTCAGTCCTGTGCCCTACAGCAACGGGAAAGCAATGTGGGATAAGGGTAGCTTGGGTTTAGAGAGACACGCAGGTTGTTCAGCTGACCCCTGGGAGCTCAGAGCCCTGACCCAATTGGGCCTGACTCCAAGGCCTCCTGCTTTTGTCTTCCACTTGCCACAGCATCTGACTCCCACAGCTTGGAAGTATGTGCTGAAGCTGAGTGTACTGGAGCCCTTGGGAGGTAGAGGCAGACAGACAGGAAGGTCAAGTCCATCCTAAGTTACAGAGCAAGCTTGAGGCCAGCCCAGGCCACATGAGCCTGTCTTGAAAAGAACGAAGGGGAGGAGAAGGCACAAGAAGAGTGAGCATGGGAGAGCATCCTAAAACTTCTAGTTAGGCGGACCACCGATGAAATGAGCCCCGCTCTACAGAGAGATGCTCCAAGCAGCATCCAGAAGGCAGCTGTGAGGCAGGCACACGGTCTCTGTTCTGGGTGCTGCCCTGGCCCGGGAAGTCTGCACTGGTGGGATGGGGTTCTGTCGAAGGAAAAGTGGTTTTCAGAGATGTATTTAATTGTTTTCTTCCCATGTGTTTGCCTGTGTGTATGTGTACATATATGTAGAGGTGTGTGCACATGTGAGCATGTGTATGAAGGTCTGAGACTGACATCAGGAATCTCCCTCAATTGTTCTCTCAATTGAGCCCATGAACTCATGGATTGATTGGTTTGGCTAGTCAGCTTGCTTCAGGAACCTCTTGACCGCTCCCTTTCAAGAACGCTAGAATCACAGACAGTCCTCACTCGTGCGTGACAAAAGCTCTAACCGCTGAGCCTCCTCCCAACTTCTTTAACCACAGAGTCATCTCCTCAGCCCCTATTTCAATTTGCTTAAAGCTTTCCTGCCCTGTGATGGAGCTTAGTGTCTAATACGTGAGGCCTTGGATTTGATCCCTTGGCACTGTGGGGAGGAAAAGGCTTCACTTTCATAAAGCAGTGTCTAGTCATTACAGGAAATGCAAGGTTTCCTTGTGGGTTGAAACCCAGAACCTGCAGAAATAATCGCGGCCAACCTTCAGGCAGCATCCATGGAAACATCCGGACTACAGATGTTCAGTGAAAAGAACAAGTAAGTCCAAAAGCAGGGCTCATAGAAGAAAATGCTCTTTTTCACAAAAAGCATTGAAGTTCAACAGAACAAAAGGAAATCTAAATGTAACTAAGGAACTGACAAGTCACAAATAGTCATGTTGCTTCAGATGCTGCTAAAGGAACCTTCTAAAGAAAAATACCGAGTGGCTGCTTTCATTCTTCCGACAGGTTGGAACTGCAGATGGCATCTCTCAACAACCTGTGGTTTAGAATGAGGAAATGAGCTCACTGCCGCTTCCTAGGTCCTCCCCTCCCAAATTTTGTGAGTTCATGTATTCACATTGTCTAGGCTTTTACTACTTACATCCTGTCCTGTAACCTTCATTCCCACAATTGTTTGGCCTCAGTGCCCTGTGCGGATTCTCCCCACTGGCCTGTCCTTTCAGAATGGGTTTCCCATTCCTGAATTATTTTCACTTGCTCCACAACAGCTTTGTTATCAAGCATGTTTCCAAGAACAGCCAGAGGCACTGCCTCTGAACTACAATCCTGCAGTGGAGGTGCATAGGCTGTGAACCTGCTGATTAATGCCCAGTGAAACATACTCACTGATCCATTACCTAGCAAGTATCAGATAGGTTAGTGTGGGCAACCTAGATGAAGCTCGTTGGGCTGCCCATAGGAAAGGACAGGAAGGTGGGAGAGAGACCAGGAAGATTTGCAGTGGGTAAAGGACAGGGGGTGGGATTGGATAATAAGGAATCAAATGACATAAATTCATTGTATTCATGTTTGAAATTCCAAAACAATAATTTTTAAAATTTTATTATTATTATTATTATTATTATTTATTCAATTGTGTGTGTGTGTGTGTGTGTGTGTGTGTAGAACCACAGGCGAATTCGGGAACCACCATGGACCACCTCCACCTCCTTGTTTACTCTGCCCTGGGATTCACAGGCTCCGCCCTACCAGGACCAGAAGCGCAGGCCGCCCCCGCTTCCACCGATCTAGGATCTGAACTCAGGACCTTCCGCCTGCAAGGCAGAGGCTTAACCCCTGAGCCACCTCTCCAGTCCCAACAATAATTTTTTTTAAAAAGCCCAACAATACACCTTCCAACATAATTACTTGTTAACTTATAGTTGGTGATATATGGCTGAAGTTTTAGAATCCGGTTGGAAATGAAAGAAAGCCAGAGCTAAGCCCTGGCAGCAGGAATCTCCGGCTTTGTGATTTGCTTTGTCTGGTTAGCTGCCTGGAGATATGACGCAGCTCAAAGTCTTAGCTTTGCCTGGTGGCACAGCTCACCTCTTTTTATTTATTTGGTTGTTTGTTTATTTATAGAGGTCAGAGGACCGACTTTCAGAAGTCCTCTTTTCTTCCATATGTAAGCGCTCCAGGTTGTCAAGTTTATGTGCCTTATCTTCTAAGCCATTTCTCAGCCCCATAGAAAACATGCTGATAGTGACCATTTCTTCTGCAGACATGCCAAGGCAGACAATTGACAGATCCACTTTTTTCCACTTCTCCCTGGGGTCTTACTTTGCTTCCGTGGTTTTACTTTCTTGCCTTTTCTCTTGTGTTTTGTTTTAGTTCATGATAGGGCCTCTTGTAATCTAGGCTGGCCTCAAACTCACTATGTAGCTGAACCTGACCCTGAACTTCTGACCTTCCCGCCTCCACCCTCCATGTGCTGAGATTATAGGCCTGAGCCACTGCACCAAGCTCATTAGCAGAAAAGAGTATTTCGTTGAAGGATTCTGCCTTCCCACTAGTTTGTGAGAAACCGGAGGCAAGGCTGTGTCGGGTCCTGACTCTGTAGTACCCAAGGTCATAGTGCCATCCCCGGGGCCTCTGCTTCCAGGGCGTGGCTTAAATTTAGACGAGAAGGTTCAAAAGCCCTGGGCTCCGACACCAACACTGGAGAAAACAACTCAAAGCGTGGCTGCCCTGACGGAGGTGCAGCAGGGACCGCAGCAGTGCAGCATCCTGTGGACACACAGAGGCTGCTACACCCATGAATTCACTGCAGCTGCGTCTGTTCCACGAAACATGCACAAGATTTGGCCTTCAGCATTTCACCCTGGAAGGAGGAAGAGCTCATGAGGTACCCCCCTTTCCTGAGCGACCATTGAGGATTAATGCTGACTGTGGAAAAGAAAGCCACTTCCTTCAGCGGTTCACACACAGATACATACATCATCCATGCTCCAGCAAGTGCTATTGCAAGAAAAGTCAGAGGGCCACACAGAAATACACACAGACACACACACACACACAGACACAGACACACACATACACACACACACACACACACACACACACACACACACACGAGGAGGAGGGAGACTGGGAAGGTTTTCTGTGTGTGTCTGTGTATGTCTCTGTGTGTGTAATATAGTGACCATATTATAGTGTGTGTATCAGAAATCACTCTGTCCCTGTGGAGGCCAAAGGGTGGCTTCCGGAGTCATCTTGGATCGCTTCTACCTCTTTTTTGTTCTGCCCTGAGATTTCCCAGGCTCCACCTTCCAGAGCTGCAAGTCCAGGCCACTGCCATTTCTGCCTGGTATTTTTATGTGGAATTTGGGATCCAAATTCAACTCCTTCTTGTGAAGCAGAGTCTGAACGCCTAAGCCATCTCTCCAACCCAAGAAGGTTTGTAATGAGAGAAAGGGGGAGAATGGGATTGAGCAATGAGGTAAAAAAAAAAAAAAAAAAAAAAAAAGTATTAAAATTCACTGTATACATGATTGAAACTGCCAAATAATTTTTTAAAAATAAGCAAAAAAAATTTTTTTAAAAAAAGGATTTGTTCAGACATACCAAGCACACACTCTAAAAGGACCTGGCTCAGTTTCATGGCTACCATAAAGGTTATCGTCCAAGCCTCCTCTCCTTGTCTGGTCAGCCTGGCGAGGAAGCAGCCGAAGTGTCAGCTCTGCAATGGAAGTATTAGCTTGCAAGTTCCAGAGCCCCTGGACTAACCTCCACAGTCCTTGCTTGCTTAAGGGCAAGCCTGATCCTTTAATATGGCAGTCTTCCTCACAGGTTCCTCCCGGGGCTTTGCAGCCCTCCAACAAGTCTCTGGGGGCCTTTTTATTAGTTCCAGGGTGGAGCCGTGCAAGCTGGAGGCTGCTGGGGCCCTCCTCCCACCAGTGGGCCAGTGTCCATCAAAGGCTCTGTCCCAGGAGTCTGACATGAGTGGGAGAGGCACAGGGTCTGGTCACTGATAATCGAGCCCTATCAATGGCAGTGCTTGTGCAAGAAGGTTCTGGGAGGTCTAGTTGCTTCACAGTTCCTTGTTCTGCGTACACGTTCTTCAGCTCCCACCCAGGGGCCAGAGAGCCAGCATTTCTCTGAGCAAAGGTCCGGCAAGCACTGGTCTTGCAGAGTGCTGAAGAGGGGAGCACAAACTGGGGCCTGCGCAGGGTCGGGGTGTTAGCTGCACAGTGTTGAAAATGCTCCTCCGTTTCTCAGGGGTTGACATGGCTGTGAGCATTTCTCAGAACTCTGTTCTGAATCCTTTCTGGCTGGAGTAACTCCTGGGGCTGATGTTCCCTGGACCCCAAGAGAAGAAGATGGAAACAAAGAGTGCTGACGAAGGAGATTCAGAGACTCTGAAAAGATCAAAGGGAAAGGAAAGAATGAGAGAGAGAGGCAGAAACAGAAAGGAAGAGACTAAAGAACTAGATACCACAGAACTTCCAACATGAAGGGCCAAATGGGGTCCTGGCCACTGTGACAAGTACCCAAATGTTCTGACCTCATCTGATGATGGCTAACACTAAGCTGAATGCCCAGGAAAGCACATTCGAGAGCAAGGTGCAGATGGCGCCATTTCATCACCAATGAGGAGCGCCCTCTAGCGATCCCTGGTGGCTTCACAGGGCCATTTCAAGGCCCGCCCATCAGCAACCTCTAGATTAGTCAGCTCTGATTATTATTATTATTTTAATTCAAAAAGGTCTGTCTGGTCATCTCATTTGCATGGATGAACATGTCACTCTCAAATGGAAGCTTATTTTAAAAGCAGATGTGTGGTAACGCTCTATCATTATTTGCAGATGACATAATTCTTGACCTGAAAATTGAATTTAAAACACAAGAAAGGAGGGGTACGATTCCACACATTGTAACTCTAGCACTCTAGAGGCTGAGACGGGAGGATTGCTGAGTTACATAGAAAGTTCCAGGCCAACCCAAACTATATAGTGAGACCCTGCTTCAAAAAACTCAAACAACCACCCACAGAACCCCTACAAGAAGCAAGAGGAATCAGTTGTACAATAAGATAAAAATTAACGGTGGAGAAAGTAAGTGAAGATGTTCCAGCTTTCCCACCTTAACAGAAACCCCTACACTCGACTGAGAAAAAATGGTCAGAAGCTATATTGGGATGTCACCATGATCAGAAACAATGAGGAATAAAAGCTTCTGCAAAGTGAAAGCAAATGATGCACTGAATTTAAGGTAACGAATCCAGGCCACCCGCTTGGGGAGAGTCTGGCCTCAGGGACTCAAAAAGCCCAGTGGTGGTTAGAACAAGAAGCAGGCGAGGCCCTGGAAGCTGCAAGCGGCTGGCCAGATGTGGCACGGGCTCTGCACCCAGCCGTGGGCACAGATGCTGCTGGCAGGCAGCGGGCAGCCAAGCGATAAGGACCAGCGTGTGCTGAGGTGCGGGAGAGATGACTTACCACACAGGTGAGCACACAAGGCTCGTTTCCTTCGTACCCAATGAGCCCTTTCACAGTAAGATAAGGGCCCAGGGCCCAAAGGAAAACAAGGGCAAGGCTGTGGCCCACAGTCACAAATCACACAGCCTACGTATGAAAATAAATAAATAAATAAGCCATACGAAGAGATTTCGAGCCTCACTCATAACTAAAGGTATTTTCATTTTAAACAATGAGGTACATACTGTTCTTCATGAGCAACTGTCTAGAAAGATCACCTGTACCCAGCTGACCAGGGTTTGAAAAAATCAGGCTGTACAGCAGATACATCGGCAATGGGGGCAAAGTTTCTGGAAAACAATGTGTCCTCCACTATCAACAAGACCTGGAAGAAAACTTGAGAAAATAATTTCTAAACAAAATGTTTATAAGCCCTAAGGAAAGCCATGTTTGGTCTCATAAAAATTGGAAAGTTCTGGGGGCTGGAGAGGTGGCTCAGAGGTTAAGCCTCCGCCTTGAAGGCGGAAAGTCCTGAGTTCGGATCCTAGACCCCACGTATAGACACCGGGCAGAAGCAGGGGCGGCCTGCGCTTCTGGTCCTGGTAGGGCGAAGCCTGTGAATCCCGGGGCAGAGTAAACAAGGAGGAGGTGGAGGCGTCCATGGTGGTTCCCGAATTCGTCCGTGGTTCTGCACACACACACACGCACACACGCACAATTGAACAAAAATGAAATAAAAAATATTTTAAAAAATTGGAAAGTTCTGTAGAACTGCAGACCACACCAAAAAAAAAAAAAAAAGATGAAGAACAGATGCTGGGCAATATGTATACAAAGAGCCCTTCATATCAAAGGCTAAAACTTTATAGCCTAACATGTAAATGATTGGAGGATAAGAAGGGGCAATTCATAAGAGAATTAAATGACTCAGCTTGGTGGAAAGATATTTCAGAGATATGCACATTTGAAAACAGAAACTATCTAGCATCAGCAAGAGGAAGGAAATATTCTCAACACTGTGGCATGACTTTTATTTGTTCTTCTTAAGAGTCCTTGGAAGAGCCTGTCAACATGTCAACTGTGCAGATACGCTTTGAGCAATTCATCTTTTGGAAATCCCACTCAAGTCTGCTCAGAAAGGACAATTCATGTCAGAGAGAAATTGTCAGTCGTAGAAGCACCAAACTGGGGAGTGAAGGAAGGGCTTTATTTTGTAGTTTGGTATTTTGTCTTTGTTTGTTTGGTGGTTGATTGATTGGTTTGTTTGTTTGTTTGGTGGTTGATTGATTGGTTTGTTTGTTTGTTAGTTTGTTGGGGGGGGGGTTCTTGTCTTTTCTTTGGCTTTGACACAAGTGCTCATGTATCCCAGACGGGCCTGGAACTGGCAATGTAACCGGCTGGTGACTGACCTTCGGATCCTCCAGTTCCCCCTCCTGAGTGCTGAGATTGCAAGCACGTGTCATCAAGTGCTGGTTACATGTTTGCTGGCAACCGAACCCAGGGCTGTGCAACCATTCCACCAACTGAACGTCATCCCCAGCCCGTTTTCCTACCATTTGTGTCTTTTTATATGTTTTTATACTTAATATACTTTGTAATGAATGCTAAAAAAGGAAAATTATTTTTATATAAAAGAAAAATAATTGCTAAATATATGCTTTCAGAAAGATAAAGTTGAAATCCTGACACCTCTTATTCAAACACTCTCAACATCAGGTAGATATCAGCACAAAGAAGAGGAAGCAGGACCATAACCTAATCCTCTAATGTAGGATCTGGAATTGTTCTGCGTAGAAAGAGGAAGACCGCTCACCCATATATCACACAGTAACTTAGGAGTCTACAAGCAAACCTGAGCGATGAAGGTCAAGGCCAAGGTTAAATGGGGCTGCCAACCTTTGCCTAGTGACTAGGTCCTCCCAGAATGCCACTCTTCCCTCTGCCTCCACCATCTGCCCTCCACTCCCACCTGTGTATCCTCACCATCCTAACACCTACTTGAGATGAAGGTCAGAGGAGTTCATGACTACTGAAGCACGAGCACCTACCATTTAGACCACACGCCCACTTTAAATAGGGAGCAAGTTGCTCCCGAATTTCTTCACTGAAAAAAGCAAGCCTCTACACCATGCTGTTTTTCTAGTTAGTTCTGGCTCAGGAACTTTGGAAATTATAGTCAAGATAACAGTGGAACTGGGCATGGTGGTGCCTGGCTGAAATCCTAGCACTTGGGAGGCAGGAGGATTGGGAGTTCAAGACCAGCTACATAGCCAGAGTCTGTCTTAAAAGTAGGGGTGGGAAAGAGAGTGGGAGGTGGGGAGATGGCGTGGTGGACAAAGCATTTGCCGTGCATGTGCAAGGACCTGAGTTCGAATTCCCAGAACTCGTAGAAAGTCAGCTTCGGTAGCATGTTTATCTGTAATTCCCAGCGGTCCTGGAGAGATGGAAGGCAAAGACAGGACAATCCGTGGGTGCTCCCTGACATGTGCAATGAGTTAAAAAAGAAAAGAAAAAGAAAAGAAGGAAACCCTGTCTCAACTAATGTGGAAGGAGAGGACCGCCGCTGAAGGTTGTCCTCTGACCTCCACACGAGTGCTGTGGCATTCAAGTGCCTACATTTACACACACATGGACACACACACACAGATCTTTTTTAGGTGCACGATGGCACACACCTATCATCCCACCACTTGGGAGGTAGAGAATCAATCAAGACTTCAAGATCCCCTCAACTATCAAGCCACACATACTAAATAATAATTTTTTTAATTTTTTAAAAAATAATTTATATGTTTTGTTTTGTGTGTGTGTGTGTGTGTGTGTGTGTGTATCAGAGGGCACTGTGCGTCCCTGTGGGAGGGGCAAGAGTGATTTTGGGAATCATCTTAGATTGCTCCTATCTCCTTCTTGCTTTGCTCTGGGATTTCCCGGGCTCTGCCCACTAGCCTAGAAGTGGGCTGCCACCATTTCTGCCTGATGTTTTTACGTGGGACCTGGGATATGAACTCAGGACCTTGTGCTTGCGAGACAGAGTTACTCCTGAGCCATCTCTCCAGCCCAATAATAGTTATTTTCTTAAGCCAGGCATAGCATCGGGGAAATGTCTTAGAAGTTAAAGTCTTTGCCTCACAAACAAAAGGAATTGAGTTTGGACCTGCAGATCTTATCTAAAAATGCTGGTGGCCTGCACTTTCTGGCCTGGAAGACAGAGCTTGGGAAACCCCAGAACAAAGCAACAAGGAGATAGAGCAATCCAGGGTGATTTCTGATGTCACCCTTGGGCCTGCACAGACACACACACTCAAGTACTCTCTCATAACACACATACATATATATGCCAAAAAGCCCCCCAAACCAGCCATGAATCTGTGCTTTTCTGGTCTCAGTGCCAGGAGGTAGACCCAGGTGGGTTCCTGGGGCTCACTGGCCAGGCATCTAGCTAATCAACCATCAAGTTCCAGGCCAGCGAAAGTGCTTATCTCATAAAACACGAGGAACAGCATCCAAGGCTATTCTCTGAACTGCACCGCACACACGTGTGTGTACACACAGGGGGAGCAAAAAGAAAAAGCTAGAAAACATACCCCCCAACACCCACATGTTTCTGGTAACAGGAATGTTTGTGGTCATTATCTGCTCACAGCAAATCGCTGATGAAGAAATAAACCAATCAAGCAGGCCACGTAGACATAACGCTGGGAAGATGAGACCCCCGCTTCCCCAAGAGAAGCCTCAGCTTCAGGAGGACTCCAGAAGAGGGTGTGGTCATCTCAGGAGAGCACATTTCCTTGTACATCTTCCCCCCAAAACCTTCCGGTAAGACCAATGACAAGGGTGGGCACCGTGACCTTGACGACCTGAATCCAGGCAGGCCTGGGATCACGAGTGGCACTTGGGCCTTATTTTTAATACAAATTTATAGAAGCTTTTACAATAAAGGCCGAACAAACAATCTGACAAAGCCATGCCTTAATTTATCAAGGACCTATAAATTGACGGCTCAGGGAAAATAGTTTGCCCAGCTAAGTTAATCAGAAGTCTGGGCATTGGTTGGCAAGCCTGGTACTACAGAATGGCATCCCACTCGAAGATCAATTTTAACCATCTCCATGTAAGATTATCCTATAAGGCACAGTGAGTTGTAGAAATTCCTTAAATTCCCCATAAGTCTCTGTACTATCCAGCGTCCCCGATTTTTCTTCCAGAAAAAAGACAGATGGCTATTTCTTCAGTTGACACTAGATGAAGTAGATAACTTGCTTTATGGGTCATGTTGTTTGAAAAAATACTGATCTGTCAACGAGACAGTCCCACTCTCATAAGGAGATGCTTCCTGGGTAAGAGGGACGTGGGATCCCGAGGCCCCACCGAGAGAGGCCATCTGCCGTGCCCACTCGCTCTTCCATCCAGGGCAGTGTCTGCACAGAACAGTAAGCAAGATCCCAGGCACCATCTCAACTGCCCTCATTCTCCTACTCGCCTGCTCTTAACTCGATTCTCTCCCAAGCACTGAAAAGCACGTGCACTGAAACGTTTAGCAGTTTTTAAAATAGTTTGTTTATTTGAGAGAGAAGGAGAAGGCAAGTGCATGGGCGCTGACACATCGGTAGTGGTCAAAGGATAACTTTATAAGAGATCAGTCCTCCTACCATGTGGACTTCTGAAGATCAAACTCAGGGCGCCACTTTTTCAAGCAAGCACCTTAGCTGCTGAACTCTCTTGCTGGCCCCATAGCAGGGTTGTTTTTTGTTTTTTGTTTTTTGTTTTTAAACCTATCTTGTGAATTTACACATGAATTACAGAGAAGTTTGAATATGAAGAAGGAAATGAAAGCCTCTAGTTCGGAAGCAAAAGAAGCAAGTGTCCTGGTATTGATAACCGTTTTCTCACATGAAATGTAAGATTTTAGAGCACGAGGTGCTTGTTCTCAGGAGGGTAGACAAGCGCAGGCGGGGAGCAGGTGCTTTGTCACGTTAGACTGTTCCTGCAAGTCGCAGGAGTGGGCTCATGGGAAATTGGATTATTTAACACCAGCCAGACAAGAGCAACCAACCGGGCAAGGAAAGGATATTAATGGAGAGATTAAAAATAAGCAGAGACAATGCTGGGCTTTTACAATCAAGTATGAAGACATAGCACAGAAAGAAAAGAAGCCTTTGATTCCTGGATAAAATAAAGAGAACAAATCAAAGGTTTGTTTATTTTCTCTCTCTCTCTTTCTCCCCTCCTCTCTCTCTCTCTCTCTCTCTCTCTCTCTCTCTCTCACACACACACACACACACACACACACACACACACACACACACACATCCTGCATTCCCCAGATGCCTGTTCACTCAAGCTTAGGTCCCAGCATGGCACTATGGGAAAATGGTTTAGCCTTTAGGAGGTGGAGCCTCGGAGAAATCCTCAGATGGTTAGGGGTGTGTCCTTGAAGGGAGCCATGGGATCCCAGCCGCATCCTCGATTGTCTTTTGCTTCCCAGCCACTTGTTGATGGATTTTGTTGCTATAGGCTTCTCCCAGTATGCGCTGCATTCCCTATGGTCAAAGCAACAAACTTCTGTGGCGAGACCATATCCCTTTCCTCCAAACAGAAAACCAACCCACACACGACTGCAAAGCCCACCCACGGGCAGTTTTGTCTGGTTGGTATTTTGGAGTTTTTTTCCTACCATTATCTCCCTAGAATTTAAAGAAAAAAAAGTATATAGCATAATAAACAGTACAGTTATTGGAAAAGAGAAATACTTTATTTTTTGCAGGACTGAGGAGTGAACCTAGAGTCTCTCATATCCTAACAGACAAACACTCTAGTACTAATCTATACTCCTGCCCCATTTTTACTTTCTATTTGAAACAGGGTCTTGCTAAGTGACCTTGTCCTTGAACTTGCAATCCTCCTGCCTCAGCTTCTTGAGTCACTGGGATCATAAACCTGCACCATCTGGCCTAGCACGTGAACCACTGAAAGGAACCAAGATGGCACATTCTGTACCCACTAAGACAAGAAAGCAACCCAATCCCACGACACATCCTGGTGAGACCCTTAAACTCACTGTAAAAATAACGACTCCCAAATTTCAACCAGAAAAAAAAACAAAACCAGATGACATTCAAAGAGATTAGTAATCGAGGCGGCCTTGACTTTCACGCCAGCCTGAGAGGATAAAGAAAGCTACGTGTGCCATGGGACTCAGTTTCCCAGGGCTCCTAAAGTCTGTAGCGGTGCTGGTCACATGGGAAGACAGTCAAAGAAACTGTCCTAGAAACTGTCCTCCAGTGAAACACAAAGCCTCAAGGACCCTGAAAGGTTATGGAGTACCTTCTGTGGGTCACCTGCCGGGTGGGGGGAGAGACAGGCTATGGGTGTGACTAGGTGGACCATGATGGACTCAGCAGTCAGCAGGTGGCGCAGCCTCTAGGGAATGTCGGGACTGTCCAGGCAGCAGGGGAGGTCACCACCAGCTCTGAACATTGGGGGTCCCCTTGTGACCTGAAAAATGACATTCTTTACAGACCTTGTGATTCCACTGTGACCTTGGATAGGGCTGGGACTGGACACCTACTGCAGAATTGGGACGGATATGAGGAGGTGCAGTGTTCCCAGCAGTGAAAGAAACCCACAGGACGTAGCAACATTAGACCATCAGAGTCCTACGTGGTTATTATGGCAGGGTGTCATGGTTAGGCACAGGTGTCAACTTGACAGTTGAAGATTTGAGCTCTGGGCACATTTGTGGAGAATTAGTGGTTGAGTTAGGCCCAGAGCAAACCTGTAGGAGATTGTCTAGCTGATGGGGAAGGCCCAGCCCATGGTGGGTGGGATTAGGCCCTGGAATAAAATACTGAGAACTGGTTGAGGAAGGCAGCATCCTTCTGTACACTTGGCCAGACATGCTGGTCTGGCAAGTAAGGATCGTCCATCTCTCAGCCGTTATGTGGTGATAGGTGTGGTCAGTTCCCTCGGCCCTGGTGTTGGTGCGTGCTCTCCCGTCAAGCTAGACTGAGAACAGTAACCAGACTGTCGTAAGGAAATAAGCCCTTTGTTCCCTTAAGCTGTTTGAGGGCCATTTATCAGCAACCATGCAGGCTGACTGCAACACAGGGCATGGTAGCCTGGGTCCCATCTCAGGTCCCCACTCTGGCCTCCAGTCTAGTAAACTAGATGCCTTGGAGAGTCTTCTCCCTTTCTCCCGAGCTCTGGTTTCCCAAGGTGACCCTGATGGGAGACCCTCACCATCTCAGTCCAGGTGTGTTTTATAACCAGCCACATGCAAAGACAGGGACACCTCCTCTCACAAGAAGCCCTCCAGGAATGAAGGAGCCCCTGAGGTCTAGAGTCCCCACCCCTGTCTCCTTCCGGCCACTGCTATGACTGGGTACACGCATTCGTGCCTTCGGCCTATGTTTGTTGAGCAGCTGCCAGGGCAACTTGTTGATGGACAAAATAGTCACCGTGTCTGCTGATGCAGACTCATCACTACAGAGATCACCGGGACCGGTCCCAGCTCCAGGAAGCTCTGCAGCAGCTGTGTGGACACGTCCCCATCCCGCACACTCCGAGAAAGTAGGCTGTACTTTTTGTACCTTGGGGGGACAAAAATAAAAATTCAGTCACTTAAGTGTCATCCCTGTGCAGCATTAACTTCATGACTAGAGACAGAAAAAGAAAATACCACTGTCTGCACAAAGAGACACACTTAGTGAATTTTATTATCTTGACTGACATGTAAACTCCCATCCCTTGGGGGAGTGAAATACTGAATATTCACTTCTACACCCTCCCCCTTCCTCCCAAAGATATAAATAAATTGCCAGGAGAGACACAAAACACCAGCCTTAGCTTCTCTGAGCCCAAGCGCTGCATCATGGCTGACTCAATGAAAAGTGTGTGGACAGTCTCTGCCTCCACGTTAAGCATGGGAGGGGGTGTCTAGGCAGCAGGGCTGGTTCCCGGTGTCCTGGGCTAAGGACAGAGTTGGGGCAACTAAGGCAGGGTTGCTATGTCCTCTCTGCTTTTGGGTCTGGGTCTGTCTTTCTCTGGCAACAGCCATTCTCCAGCCACGCTCCTGTCCCTGTATCTGTCCTTTCCTACCTCCATCACTCAGTCTCTGTCTCTTACCACAGTGATCTCTCACTCTTATTCCCCCAAACACTTGCTTTCTCCCTCCCCTGTCTCTGCAGATCAGCTGATCTTTTCCTGTGCTGCAGAGCGTGGCCCAGTTCTAAAGCCCTCGCTGGAGGGCCGTTAGCTAGGCCTGGGAGCACTTGCTGTCCCATCAGCCCCTAAGTGTCCTGTGACTGCAGTGGGTGGGAGCAGGGGTCTTGGATGGGAGCAGGAGTCTTGGCTTTAGCAGCAGAGCCCATGTTTGGTGGCCGTGGATTCAGGAGTCTTCAAATAAAAGGTTGAAATTTGGAACACACCCCAAAAAGCATCTATTTCCGACTATTTGTGTTACTAGTCCAAGAGTGAATCTTAGTATAATGTAAACTCTGAACTTTGGCAGGAAATGCATCCATGTAGGCAGCAGTTATAATAAACGACCTTCTCTAGTTGGGGGAGGCTGCTGAAAAGGGAGAGACTGTTACATGTGTGCAGAACAAGGGCTTAGGGGGTCCCCTCTGTGTCATCCTCTTTATTTTGCTGTGAGCCTATAACTGGTCTCAATGAAGCCTTTTTAAATTAAATTATTTTTTTAACTACAAAAGAAATAAAAGCTTTCATGTTAAGAGTCTCCCAAAAGAAATATTCTGGCAAGCTCCTGGGGACCACCTCACATGCGGATGGATCCCCTGGTCCCCTGTGCTCCTCCCTCTAAGAGATTTGTACTTCTAAGTAGATTCTGGGGGCCGAGCGGAAGATTACTTTCTCGGCGCCTGTGAATGAGATGGAAGATGTCCTGTTCTCTGCGATCCAGGATGAAGGTTTGCTCAGCCCTGCGTGCTGCAGCAGCGTCTTCACACAGCCTCTTCCTCATTTAAAGATGCTATAATTATATATCATGCCCTGACATTGCTGAGACTCTGTGTAAAAACTTGGCCCAGGAAGAATCTAATCAAGAAATGCCGGCTCCTTGATTTAATGTGGCCAAGATTTTGTCTTAAAAATTCTGCACGTTGCCAGAGACTGCTGGGAGGGGGCGGGGGCGGTTTCGGAAGACGCCCTCCCTGGATCTCCGTGAGGCCCAGGAAGGCTGGTGGGAAGACAGCAGAAGCCACTGCCCGCAGACCCAGCTGCTGGAGGGAGGTGGGGGGGACACAGTTACTAGATTCCGGGCTCTGAGGCCGAGAAGAGCTCCAGGTTCCTGATTTTGATGTTGCATAAATCACAGGGGACATGTCTGCTTTGGTTTCTCCATAAACACAACGCAGGTGGCTCGCTCTCTCCTGGTTTCTTCTTGATTATTTTGTGAAATCACTGTGTCTGGTTTCAAACTACGCTATGAAAGGGAGGTGCAGGGATTAAGAACTTGCTCTCCTACCCCTGAGCAAAGTAGCCCCGGTTTGACCTGCTTACTTAATTTCCTAATTTAATTGCTTTTTGATTCATTGTATATTAAACATCAGTTAACAGTCCACTAACCCAGCCTTTCAAAGGTCAAATTCTTAATTGATTTATTTTTTGGTATTTATTTCTATAATTGTAGATACTATGCTTCTATGACTATTTCTTTGTGAGGTTTGTTTTGTTTTTGAGATAGGGTCTTGCATAGTCCAGTCTGATCTTATAGTCATTATATAGTTTGAGGACGACCTTGAACTCCTCATTCTCTTGCTTCCACTTCCTAAGGGCCAAGAGTGTAAGTGCATGCCATCACATCCAGTTAGACTGTGCTTTTTATTTTAACCAGTATCTGATTTCTGGTTTCCTACCATAGAAGACAAAGATTAAATTGTCTTATCACATATTCTGTCCTTTACCTGTCCATTTGTGCAACCATATGCACGCTCTTCCCTCATTATCATCCCAAGACAGCAAATATCGCCATGTTTGATTAAGCTAATAATGCTAATATTATTATGACCATAGAAAAGGTTATTAGGACTCCGTCCATCATGAGAAGGGCACCTAGTTCCAAGCGAGGCAGCAGGAACAGATTAAGGTAAGAAGAGGTGATAGAGAAGGTAAGACTTGAAAAGCAAGCCTGTCATGGCAGGAGATCCCGGGAAGAAGGGCCGGGCTGGAACAAGGTAGGGAAGGGCCTAGAGAGTGACACAAATGTAGCTCTGAGACATCAAAAGCAGTCCCTGTTCATCAAGAGCAGTCCGCGTTCAGAGGCTTGTGTGCGGGGTGAGGCAGAGAGCAGTGGGGATGTGTTGTTCCAGTTGTGATAAAACACTAGGACCCAGACTACTTAAGGGAGAACGGGTTGAGTATTTGCCTTATAGTTCACAGGGATAAAGTCCATCACGGCAGGGAACCCACAGGGCAGGCACAGCAGTCAGGGCAGAACAAGGCTGTTCACATTTTACAGACAGAGAAAGAGAGGAAGTGGCACTGGGTTACCAAACCTCAAGCTCTGTTTCTAGTGACGAACTTCCTTTAGCAAGGTTCCACCTCCTAAAGGTCCCATAACCTTCCCAACAGCGCCAGCAGCGAGGGGCCAAGTATTCAAACACAGGAGCCTGTCTATGGGGGACCGTTCACTTTCAAACCCTGATAGTCTATCAGCAGGAAGCCAACTGCACTCCGTAGAGAGTGGGGGCCCAGAGAGTAGAATGCAGAGTAGGATGTGGAGTGGTGAGGATGAGGGAGGAATGAGAAGGGGACTGACCCAGAGGTAGCTCACCCCAGGATCTAGTCAGATAGGATGCTCACGGAGAGAGGAAAGGGGAAGGCATGGCTTGCAACAGAACGATTCCCCCTTGAGACACACAGCTGACATACCAGCATGTCCCGATAGACTATCAGGGAACTCAAGAGAGATAAGAACATAGAGTGGAGGGGCAGGCAGAAGGCCCTGAGTTCAGATCCTAGACCCCACGTATAGACACCGGGCGGAAGCGGGGGCGGCCTGCATTTCTGGTCTTGGTAGGGCAGAGCCTGTGAATCCCGGGGCAGAGTAAACAAGGAGGAGGTGGAGGCGTCCATGGTGGTTCCCGAATTCGCCCGTGGTTCTACACACACATACACACATGCATTCACACACGCACACATGTGCACACACACACACGATTGAATAAAAAAAATAATAATAATTAAAAAAAAGAACATAGAGTGGAAACCTTGGGGACTAGAGCTGGATGAGTGAAGGGAAGTGCCCCTATTATTGGGGTGGCCCGAGGAGAGGCAACTTGGTATGCCACAGAAGCCTGAACCCCCACAAGAGTAGATAAGCCAGAGAGACACACAGTATTAAAGGTGCCTGCAGGATATGTGGGCCGGAGCAGAGGAGTAAAATGCCGGGCTGGAACAAGGTAGGGAAGGTGTTTTTTTTTTTTTTTTTTTTTTTTAATTAATAGTTGGCTTCAGAATTTCTGAGTTCTGTGTGGGAAAATGCCGTGCTAAGAGTTTGCCTTAGACATGAGACTCCCACTCATGGAGGGCTGGGATTTGGATCTGGAGATTCAGAAGAGAGATGCCCGATGGTGGAGAGGACTCTGGAATTGCCATGGAAAAAGGAAGGTGGAAGGAAGAGGAGCCAAGCAGGGAAGAAAGCAAGATGGCGGGAAACCGGCCAAGGCCCTAGATCCCAGGCTTGGAAAACCCCCCAGACCACTGGCACAGGGGAGTGTGATTCGTGGGGAGATCCAGAGTAGAGCCTGAGTTGTCTGTCAGAGGAGATGGAGCTGCAAAATCACTACAGAGGCCTGAGGTTCACCCACTGTGAGAATGGTGGCTCCCTAGACTTACCTAATGATTATCCAGGGGTGACACAGAGTAGACCAAGGTCCCAAGGGAGGGCAGAATGAGAAGGGACAGGCCCAACCTGAGTCGAGTGTGCGCTAGAGGGGATGGCCTCACAGATGAGAGAAAGGAGTGTTTTGAAGGAGAAACGCTTCCGAAGGCTCGGTGGTAGGGGAAGGCTGAGCAGGGTGGCAACCCAAGAGGATCCTTGGGTCGTGGGACAGGGAAGTTGGTGGGTTTTGAGGAGAGGGGCTGTCTCAGGAGGTGGGGAGAGATGCTAGACAGGGGAACCAGATGCACTGGATTGCATGTTTGTGTTCCTGCACGTTTATCTACTAACATCTTAACCCCCTAGAGTCAGGCAAGGTGGTGTGTGCCTACAGTCCTAGCACTTAGAGGTGGAAATGGAAGAATCCGGAGAGCCCCCTGTCTAGAACCCTGAGCAATAAATTTTTGTAGTTTGTTTGGACAAGGTCTCAACTGGGTAACCGACCATGACCTCAAACTCACAAGCTTCCTACCTTAGCCTCACAGATGTTGGGTGGTGTAAGATCACCATGCTTATCTTTGAGTGGACTTAAAACAAAAAACAGAGAGACTGGGAGTGTAGTTCAGCATACCTGCCTAACAAGACCAAAACCCTGGGTTTGATCCTCAGTGCTGTAAAAACTGGATGTGATGATACATGTCTTGTAATTCCAGCACTCATGAAGTAGGAGCAAGATCAGAAATGTAAGGTCATCCTTTGCTGCACAGCAAGTTCCAGGCCAGGCTGAGTTACACAAGATCTTGTCTCCAACATTGAGAGACAGAGACACAGAGAGAAAGACAGAAAGAGAGAGAGTGCAAAATGCCCACTTTAAAGAAAATATTAAAGAAGCTCCTAGCAGCTTCCCTTGAAAGGCTCCCTCATTGAATCTGGGGTTGTATCCTGCCCCTACCTCCCACACCCAGCTGTCCGTTGCTCTGCATAATAACAAAGCAGGAACAACAGAAGTAAAACCTTAGAAGCAGAAAAAGGAATAAAGACTGCCTTAGAGAAGGAAATAAAAGCAATAGCAAAGACAGGACAAAAGCATCTGACATCAGTCCATTAATTCACAAAAAGCACCAAGTCTAAGGGGGCTCTCGGTCAGCCCAAGAAACAGTGACCAAGTAAGGGGTCCTGGAGCAGAACTGACCCCCCTGAGTTACTTCTGGACGAGGTTTTATCAACACCCAGGTTGAGTAGAGACTGTCACTAAACGCCGGGATGAAGCTGTGGCCACCTTGGGGCAGTGTTGCCAGAGGTTGGTATGAGCCAGCTGGTTCACTGCAGAAGTCATTCCAAAGTGTGGGCGGGTTTTTCCTAACAAGTCAGTGCTCAGCTGGGCCTGCCCACAAGCCTCCCATTTGGACCAGGAAAATAAAAGGAAAACCTTGTTGGATTGTTGGGACGTCTTGGAGCACTTCCTCAGGGACAGATGGGTGAGAGGCTGTCGGCTGACATTTAACTGCAGCTCCAAATGGATCAAACCACTCCTCGCAGGCTGTCCACGCCAGCATGGACGTGGCCTGGACCTCAACTGCGGCCCTCCAGGCTGTCTGCTAGCACTGCCCTCCCACTCACTGGGACACAGGCCACCAGCACAGAGTGGCCAGCGGTCCAGACTCCCACAGGCTGTTCTGTTCAGACCTTCTTTCTCTTCTGTTCTTCAAGCTGGGTGTATGCCAGTCTTCTTGGGTGGCCATCGAGAGATGTCACAAGCACCATTTCTTTCTGTGATCTCTTTTCTCACCATATAGATGGCCACTATCTTGCAGAGAGAACTCTGGTCTCAGTTTTCTTGGTTTTGCTATTATTATTGTTTATATTTTGTGTGTGTGCGTGCGTGTGTGCATGTGGGGGGGGCATGTGGTGATAGCACTTATATGGAGGTCAGAGGGCAACTTTGTAGAGCTGGTTCTCTCCATCCAACTTCATGTAGGCTCTGGGAATTGAACTTAATGTCACATAGCAATGTCTCATAGCAAGTGTCCTTACCTTCTGAGCCATCTCTTCAGCTAGCCCCACCCTTATGATCTCATTTAACTCAGTATTTCCCAAAGCATCTATTTTCAAATATAGCCACACCAAAGGTTAAGGCGTCAATATTTGAAATTCAGCTCACAGCCAGTGGACAAGCCCACACCAGTTGCTCATAATCTAAATCGTGACGCTGAGCACAGATTAGAACAGACTGGAAATGTCCATGCCTGTTCTCTTGTGCCTAATGACATGTGTGGTGTGAACATGTGAGCATATAAATTCTTCAAGTTGTGCACTTAAGATTTGCATACTTTGCTGTATGTTTCGATTGAATATGAAAGGACTTCCTCAGGCTCATGTGGCAAAGGCTTGATACTTGCTGGAAATGCTATTTTGGGAGGTAGTGGAAACTTTAGTTGGTGGGGTCTAGCAGGAGAAAGCAGTTGAGGGGGAGTGTCTTCGGTGGCCACACCCAGTCTCTTCCCACCTCTCTCTCCCTGCCCCCTGACTTCCAAGGGATAAGTAGCCTCTGCTACACATTGCTGACATTGTAATACTGAGGCTGAGCCCCACGTAAGTGAATCCAGCTACACTTCAGCTAAAACTATGGCTCAAAACAAACCTTGCCTCCCTTTAAACTGGTTCTTTCAGATATTTGCCACAGCAAAAAAAAAAAAAAAAAAAAAAAAAGTAAAATAAAACAAACTCTAACACACATTATGTTTATGTCTCCATTTAAAAAAAAAAAAAAAAACAGAGCTGAAGAGATGGCTCAGGGGTTATAAAACCTTTGCCTGAACAGCAAAAGGACCTAAGCTTGGATCCCCAGATCCCATGTAGAAGTCCTAGGTGGAAGGCAGAGGCTGGGAAACCCAGAGCACAGCAACAAGGAGCTAGAGCAAGCCAGGATGCTTCCCAAGTCACCCTCAGCCTCCACAGACACACACATTGAAAGGTCCTCAGTACACACAGACACATGTACACACACACACACACACACACACACACACACACACACACACACGCACGCACGCACGCGCGTGCATTCGCGAAATGAAAGAAAAAGAAATTAAGGAAGAGGCCAGTTAGCGTTAGCTATAGGAAAAAAAATCCTTATCGTGTAGCTCAAGTATAGAGTGCCACGTGAATCCAAGAACATTTCAGTTAAGTCCCCCCAAGACACAGAATATGGGATATTCCTTCACCACTACTGTGTTCGTTCTCCTCTCTCTCTCTCTCTCTCTCTCTCTCTCTCTATATATATATATATATATATATATATATGTATATATACACACACATATATATATAACTGTACGTGGGCATCTGCTATGTTTACCTCTTTGAACTTCTTTCTCATGGTTCCGATCTGGCTGCTATGGCTGCTTAGTCATTAGGACTCTCCATCCTCAGCACTCACTGTCAACTATCCCTCTCCTTTGTGTGTCTTTTAGATTGACCACCTCCCCCCACCGCAGGCCTTCTGATTAGCTCCAGCACCCGTTTTCAAGCCAGCCTCCTAGATTAAATGACTGGGTCTAAACATCTGGAACCAGGCAGGTCACATAATATAGTTCAATGTGTAAGAGTTTGGAGTTATGACAGTTATATGTATTTTTTTTCCCAGAAGAGCTGTGAAGAAGCTGGGGTATGGTTTAGTGAGAGGGGACTTTTATAGCACATACAGGGCTCTTGATTCAGTCCCCAGGATCACAAAATCAGAACAAGTAAAAGTTAGATATGAGGGGCAGATAACAAGTAGCTAATAACTCAAGAACTATCTTAGCCAGTGATGAGATTTTTAAAGGATTTTCTATACATTTTCTTGTAATGTTTGATTTTTGGTATCATGATTAATTCTAATCTCCATAAATGGTTTGGGAAGGATTCTCACTTTTCAAAATTTCAAGAGGTTTGTGCAGTAATGCCATAGTTCTCTCCTGTCATGGTTAGGCACAGGTGTCAACTTGATGGTTGAGGGTTTGAGATCTGGGCACATTTATAGAGAATTAGTGGTTGAGCTGGGCCCAGAGCAAACCTGCAGGAGATTGTCTAGCTGATGGGGAAGGCCCAGCCTAGGTGGGTGGGACTAGGCCCTGAACAGATGAATAAAATACTGCGAGCCGGTTGAGGAACTTGACATCCTTGTGTACACTTGGCCAGACATGCTGGTCTGGCAAGTAAGGATCGTCCCTCTCTCAGCCATTGTGTAGAGATGGTGTGGCCAGTTCCTTCAGCCCTGGTGTTGGTGTGAGCTCTCTTGTCAAGCTGGACTATGAACTGTAACCAGTAATTGTAAGAGACAATAAACACCTTGTTCCCTTAAGCCGTTTGATGGTGATTTATCAGCAGTCATGCAAGCAGACTGCAACATCTCCTTAAATATTTTCAAGCAAAGCCATTACAATCTCCTTTTCTTTGCAAGAAAATGTATAATCTATGAGTTGAATTTCTTTATGCAGGCATGATGGCACATACCTGTAATCCTAGAACTTGGGAGGCTGAGGCAGAAGGATTGACATTTCAGGCCAGTCTCTGCTACATAGCAACACCCCATCACACACACACACACACACACACACACACACACACACACACACACACAAATTTGCTAATCACCTAAGTACATGCTGTTCAAGTTACCTATTTTGTCTTGAATAAGTTTTGATAGTCTGACTCTAACTAATAGAGGTAGTTTGAGTTTTTCATGGAGTCTATCCATTTGATGCTATTTAATTGTGCAATCTGATTACCTTTCCATAGCTATAGACTCTGTAGTGATGTCTCCTCTCCTCCAAGGGGTCCATATACTGACGGCTTAAATACCTGTGATGCAATTGAGCTTTGGGAGGTGGTAAAATAAAAGTATCTCTCCCTGTGTTCTCTCTCTCTCTCCCCATCTTCTTCCCCCCCCCTCCAAATAAACAGTTTTGAAGGCTTCATGATGTTCTGTCTTGCCAGAGCCTCCCAGGATCGAGTGACCATGGACTTAATGAGATCTCTAAAACAGTGAGCCTAAATTACTCTTCCCTCCTCATAATTATTTCAGGAATTTTGTCAGCTGACTAACACAATTCCTAGCATCTAGCATTGGTAACTTGAGATTTTCTTTTTTCTGGACCCATCTGGCTAGATGTTTATCGATTTTATTGATATTCTCAAAGAGCCAGCTTCTGTTTTATTCTGAGACAGATTCTCTCTATGTCGTCCAGGCTAGCCTTGAATTAAAATTCCTCCTGACAAACGTTCCTGATGGTGGGAGTGAAGGTGTAGGGCACTGTGCATAGCTACAACTTTTATTTTTGCTGATTTTCTCTGGTTCTTTTTTTCATCTTGCTGATTTCTTTTTTAATCTTCCATTTTCTTTTGCTTGCTTCCTTAAGATTTAACTTGCTATTTGGATTTTCCTTCTTATCTAAGACAAAGGTGGTTCTCTGAGAGCCTGAGGACCATATCTGACCATAGGTTCAAGCTGAATCTGAGAGCGGCCGAGTCCAGATTCCCAGATCTAAGCTCTTCCTATACAGAACCAACTGACCAGCTTCTAGGAAAAGCCACGCCTCAGCCACACCCCCAGCCAGTTCAGTCACAGTCTCTGGTGATGAACCCCAGAATTAGGAGCTGTGGATCTCAACAGGTGATTCAAATATGAAGCCACTTCAAAGCTGCTGGATCTCAGACTCTGGTAAAATCAATTT
This sequence comes from Typhlomys cinereus, assembly GCA_023101885.1. Classification (NCBI taxonomy): domain Eukaryota; kingdom Metazoa; phylum Chordata; class Mammalia; order Rodentia; family Platacanthomyidae; genus Typhlomys; species Typhlomys cinereus. The sequence goes on from JALPQD010000659.1 coordinate 268,573, forward strand.
TATTTTCCACTTTCAGTTTTCTGCTATTTTCCTATTGATACTTTGATAGCATGCTGTGAAAATTAATCTGTTGCTGAGAGAGGCTTCCTTACAAGAAACAATGTGCTTCCATCACCTCTTACCTCTGTCATGGCACTAAATATAAACCTCCCACATCATGAGTAAGCAAGTGTTCGGTGTTCTACCAATGAGCTATCCCCCAGCCCTCTGTTTATTTATTTACTCATTTTTCAGACATTGTCTCACTAAGATGCCCAGACTGATCTTCAGTTTACAATCCTCCTGCCTCCATCGCCCAAGTGCGGGGATACAGGTCTGTGCATCCAGGCGTGGTTTCCATCACTTCTTGGATCAAAGAAGGAAAGGAAGCAAATGCTTGATGGATGGAAAGAGTCACCCAGGCAGCTCAATCAGTTTTCTTGACAAGTGTGTGTGTGTGTGTGTGTGTGTGTGTGTGTGTGTGTGTGTGTGTGTGTGACTATACATGTAGAGGTCAGAGGACAATTTACAAGAGTTAGTTCTGTCTTTTCACCATGTGAGATTCAGGCAGGAATCAAACTCAGATTGTCAGTTTTGTGGCAAATGCCTTTGCAGGTTAACCCTGCTTGCTGGCCCAATGGTTCAGCTATTTCTCAGAGCCCAGGTTCTTTTTTATTCATTTGTGCATGTGCGTGTGCGTGTGTGTGTGTGTGTGTGTGTGTGTGTGTGTGTGTGTGTGTGTAGAACCACGGGTGAATTCGGGAACCACCATGGACGCCTCCACCTCCTCCTTGTTTACTCTGCCCAGGGATTCACAGGCTCCGCCCTACCAGGACCAGAAACACAGCTTCCGCCTGGCATCTATACGTGGGGTCTAGGATCTGAACTCAGGACCTTCCACCTGCAAGGCAGAGGCTTAACCCCTGAGCCACCTCTCCAGTCCCAGAGCCCAGGTTCTTTTAGTAGAGAACGGCTCTTTAGGACCAAATTCTTTTCTTTTTAATTGTGTGTGTGTGTGTGTTGCAGGGTGCTGTATGTGCTCAAGAAGGTCCACGAGTGACTTCAGGAATCATCCTGTATTGTTCCTATCTCCTTTTTGCTTCACTCTGGGATTTCCCAGGCTTCCTGGAGCTGGAAGTGCAGTCAACTGCCAATTCTGCCTGGTGTTTTGATGTGGAATCCTGGATCTGAACTCAGGACCTTGTGCTTCTGAGGCAAAGGTTTAACCCCTGAGCCATCTCTCCAGCCCTAAACCCAAATTCTAAGAGCCAGCAAGACATGTGAATTCCCTTTCCTCAACCGCCACATTCAGAGCAAAGCTCTGCTCGCTAGGCACTGCCTTCCTGCCCAGTGACCAGCTGACATTTGCAAAGCCTGTGCCTCGTCAGCTCCTTCACCAGGACAAGACGGAGACCCCCTTCCCTTCTGTCCTCCACCCGGCCTACAGGTCCAGGAACCCTATAGCTCTGTCCCACCTTCAGTTCCCACTTTTTCTCCCTTCCAAGAACTAGTCGGCGTCCTCGCATAACTTGTAATCTAAACTTTTTCCATTCCTTGTCCATGGCATGGCGTCTTCAGCTTTTTCTTTAAAAAAAAAAAAAAACTTAGAATATATACTTTTAAAAAAATACATAATCTCATGTAGTCTAATCTGGCTTCAAACTTGCCGTGTAGCTGAGAATGACCTCCAACGAAATGACCTCTGACCCGCCTGCCTCTACCTCCCCAGAACGGGGATTATAGGTGTGTGACCTCCCTGTTGATTTGCTACTATGTGTCAATCAAGTCCAGGGCTTTCCATATGCAAGGCAAGCACGCTACCAGCTGTGGCTCCGCCCTGATATACTCTTTTTTTAAAATATTTTTTCTTTATTTATTCATTGCATGTGTGTGTGTGTGTGTGTGTGTGTGAGAAAGAGAGAGAGAGAGAGAGAGAGAGAGAGAGAGAACTGTATATCCCTATGGAGGACCAAGGATGACTTTAGGAATCATCCTGGATTGCTTCTACCTCCTTTTTGCTACACGCTGGAATTTTCCAGGCTCTGCCCACCTGGTCTTTTTAGGTGGGACCAGGAGATGTCAACTCAGGAGAGTCTTAACCCCTGAACTATCTCTCTAGCTCTAATACACTCTTTTCAAGCAGAAAAGTTACCTATTCATCATGTTGTCATCGACCGACTTTTCCATGAAGTCAGCTAGTAGCCAGACAACCATCATGTCACTTGGCATCTGGGGTCAGTTTGGGTTGAACGGTGTTTCTCAACTGTCAGTTCTCCAGACACGTGGGTCATATGAGCAGTCTAGTGTAGACAGCACCCCCTCCTCCCTAACACTAGACGCCAGCCACACCTCCCCCTGTGGCAACCAAAAACACGTCCCAGACATTGCCCAATGTCCCTCTGGTGGCAAAACCCTCCCTTATTAGAAACCACAGACTGTCCTTTGGGATTCCAAGGAGAAACTTCCTGGAACAAACCAGAGGCAATCTGGTTCCTCACGTGACAGTCACGATGGCAGCTGCCCTCGGTGGGGTCAATGTTTCCCTGTTTGCCTAATTGGGATGATAGCTGCAGAACACCCTGATGCATTGTGGGACACTGTGGTGACCTGTGGTCAGCAATGCAGAGGCGCAGCAGGAATGCAGCCCCGAGAGGTCAGAGAGCATCACCCCGCCGCCACCCACGCCACCGAAAGAAGGGTATCTGACCCAACAGACTCAGATCCCCAAGATTGCTCAAACTTGCACATCGTTTTCCCACCCCGGGCCTCTTTTTAATGTTAACTTTGTTTAATCTTTCGTTTTACTGTCACCAAGAGAAAGTCCCACTTAATGTGTACCAGATGCTGAATGAGTCGTCGTGAATCAATACAACATCACCAGAACCCACCAAAATGAATCATAAAGACAAATAGGATTTTGTTTCCTCTGTCTCTCTGCAAAACAGTGATTAAAATAGTTCCTTGCCCTTTTAGAAAAAAAAAAAATTTTTTTTTACAAGGTTAAGAAGAGCCCGAGGGGCCTGCTGTGCCAGCCAGTGAATGTGAAATGGCTGAATGGCAGGTCCTGAGAGAGAGGACTGAGAGGCCTGCCACTGAGCCAAGTGAAGGCTGGTGGCGAAGAAAATTCTAGAAGAGGGCCTAGCAACCTTGCTAAAACACTTCTGCAATCTATTTTTATCCAGGTCTCGAGGGTGTCCAAGCCTCTGAGAAGTGTAGTGGGGGCCACTGGGCCAGGTGGAACTAGTGGCAGCGCCAACTTGCAGAATGAAGAGGAAGTGTAACATAGAGACCCTTGGTGCTACTCCAGCCTCCTTAGCCTCCCGCTAGAGCTCAGGACAGTGGTCACTAGTTCTCAGGGTCAGCTGCGGGTTCCCATGAAACAGCCCCCAGAACGACCACTTGGAATCTGTCCTGCCTCTAACCCCTCTCTCTTTTTCAGACAGGATCTCATAAACCTTAGACCGGGCCTCTCTCCTACCTGTGGCCCACATTTCTCCATGAGACAGGTACACAGATGACATGCTAAGGGGTTTTGGGGGATGCAGTCTAGTTGGTAGAATGCTTACTTAGCAAACACAAATCCCTCAGTTCCTTTTCCAGCCCCACAGAAACTAGGCATCGTGGTATTCACCTATAATCCCTGTATTTGGAGGTCAAGTCAGAAGGACTTGCCTACATAATGACTTTGAAGACAGCCTGGGCTCACAATGAGACCTTGTCTTCAAAATAGTAATAACGAATAAGGGTAAGTAAGGCATGTAGTTCAATGGTAGGGTAATTGTTTGACATGTACAAGGGCCAGGGTTCAAAAATACCACATAAAGGTCCCATGACTCAGTATGGGAAGGGGGTTTCAAAAAAACTTTGCAATATTAAAAGTTTTCTTTCTGAATGTGTGATAAAAATTACTTCAAAGTTAAACGTGTCATGAATCCAAGATGTTTCTGGTACCATTCACCTGTGCTGCATCAGGAAACTTCACAGTCGCCTCGATTCCAAATACTCCCTGTGTACATGTTGTGCCACTAATGCTACATAGTCATTAACACTTCCTGAAACACCATGGTTCCGATTTCAAACCGTCACACCTTTCAAATTGCAGTGCGTGTGTGTGGGTGTGTGTGTGTGGGTGTGTATAGAACACGTAAGTACATGTGCCTATGGAGGCCTGAGGGTTACATAGCAATCATCCTCGATTACTCTACCTCCTTTTTGCCTTGCTCTGGAGTTCCAGGGCCAGACTGATACCATATCAGCTGGCATTTTTATGTGGGATTTGGGGATCCAAACTCAAGTCCTTTTGCTTGCAAGGCCAAGACCTTAATGCCTGGGTCCCCAAAAGTTTTCCTTTGACCACACATGGTACTGCGTCATATATGTGCTCTCCAAAAAAAGAAAGATATTATTTTTCTATTATAATTCCTCAGCATGTACATATACATATGTATACATAGCAGTACGTCTTTGGATTGTATTGAGTTAGAAACGATTTTAAAAGTTGCTATTTGAGTTGACTTTATTTTTATAAAAAAATCATTCAATGAATCTTGGCTTGGGATTAGAACAGAATTTCCAACAATTTCTGAAATGGCCTTAAACATACCTCTGCCATTTTGCACTACATATTTATGTGAAGCCGTGTTCTCAGCATTAATTATAAAATCAAAATATCATTCAACTCTGAAAAATATTGAAGACGCTCTTCAGGCTGCAGTATCAAATATTCAGCCAAGATTTAATTTTTCGCGTAAAAATAAGCAGGCACATCCATCTCATTCGTATGCAAATTTTCTTTCATCTTTAACGTGGTTAAAGTGTAATACATGTACCACGGATGGTTCTTAAATTCCTTTATGATTTATTACCAGCAAACGTTTGATTCGAATGCCTATTCTGTCTATGTAAACTTTGTCTCAGTTGTAAAGGGGCGGCGTGGACACTGTACTCTAGACCGGTGGCCCACACTCGCTGCAGGAGACAAGCTTGCAGCTGATTGACCTTTCCCCATCGAAGACATGTCAATGCCAGCGAGTTGGCAAGCAGTCCTGGGGTCCCTGGCTCCAGGCACTGGCCCCCAGGTTCTCCCGGAGAGGACCATGGGAATCCTGCCCCCCATGCCTGAGCCGGGAGGGCTGGGGAGCGACACCCCTCCAGAGCGCTCTGCTTGCTCACCGGCCTCCAGTCGGCCTCCGCACGAGCTGGAGGTGGGTGGTCAGAACATGACTCAAAACTCCTTCTGGACACATCCCTTCCTGGTCCAGCTTGGTGGCCCAGCATCCCATGTTGGAATCGGGGACTCTGTGGAGCCTCGAGCAACTCCGGGCCAAAGAGCACCCAAGAGCACCCTCACACGAAGGAGAACAGGCTCCCTCGAGGCGCCTGGCTCGCGGGCTCTTAGGATTTTTCTTGCTCCTGCTTATTCATTCTCTCCTTCCCGACTGCAACTTCCAACTGACAGTTAAACATGTTTAAATCTTTCCTGAAATGGTAAAGGACAGGAAAGGAAAGAGAAAGGGAGGAGGGGAGGGGTGGGGAGGGGAGGGGAAGGGAGGGGAGGGGAGGGAAGGGGAGGGGAGAGGAGGGGTGGGGAGGGCAGGGGAGGGCAGGGGAGGGGAGGGGAGGGGAGGGGAGAGATATAACTGATTTGATTCCAACCTGAAGTCCCCCTCTTGTCAAACTTGGAAAAAACCCATCTGTGCTCCTTTTTCTCACCACCCACTGACCCAGTCTGGCTTCCCTATCCTTCTGGAAAGTGCTTCAATAAAGATGGCCAGTGACCTGCGGAGAGCTGGATTGAGCGGCCTAGAGAGTAGCAGGCTAGTCTGGCCCCAGCAGGACCCTGCCAGGGGACGGAGACGATGGGCGCCACCCAGAGTCCGCAGTGAGAACTGCAGACGGCAGAGTGCACCTTCCCTCCCTCCCTCCCTCCCTCCCTCCCTCCTTCCCTCTCTCCCTCCCTCCTTCCCTCCCTCCCTCCTTCCCTCTCTCCCTCCTTTCCTTCCTCCCTGCCTCCTTCCCTTCTCCCTCCCTCCCTCCTTCCCTTCTCCCTCCCTCCCTCCTTCCCTTTCTTCTTTCCTTCCTCCCTCCCTTTCTTCTTTCCTTCCTTCCTCTCTTTCCTTCTTTCCTTTCTTCCTTCCTTCCCACTCATCCTTCCTTCCCTCACTCGTTCATTTGTTCATGCAGCATAGCTTCATTGAGCACAACTGAACCAAGAAATGAGGTAGGCTCAATGGTAGACACTTTGAGGACAACACAGACATGGTCCAGGAGGACTTAGCTGCGCGTCAAAGCGTTAATTAGTCATGGCATTATTACAATCAAGAGCTTGCCGCGGCAAACCCAGAGAGTATACAGTGAGACCCGAGGTGTCCTGGGAGGTCAGAAGAAAGATCTGTGCGCTGAAGGGCGCAGCTGGGTACAGAAGGTGGAGAAGGAAGCATGAGACGATGGAGTGGGATGGTATGGGGGGGGTCATAGTATTCAAAATACTGGCAAGCTGGCGAGTAGGAAGGAGCAATGAGACCCCAACGTAGTCAGGTTTTATCTTTGTGGCAAGCCCTTCTCTTGCCTCACTGGGGCCTCGGTTCTTCTATTTGCTTTAAACCCTCTGGATAGCTTAGTCCGTGGTAGGATTCCTGGTCCTCCATTCCCCATACTCAGAGCAAAACCTGTGCTTAGTCAGGTATCTCATTGGAACCGGGAGTGATAACTCCATGCCTCCCGTTCTTCACCCCGCCCACAAGCCCAGGTACTACACAAGCTCCGCCCCACTTCCAGATCCCGCTTTTTCTCCCACCGAGAATTGGTCAGGTCGCCAAATAACCATGCAATCAATAAACTTTTTCCATTCCTTGTCCGTGTTGTGCCCCACCTTTTTTTCTTAAACCTTACAGTCAGGCGGTGAACTTTGGCCCCTCTTATCTCAGCTTCCCCCGGAACTGGAGAGCGTCACAGGCTTGGGCCCCTAGCCTGGCTGTCACTCCTAACACATCTTTAGGCCCAGGATCCCCCCTAGATTCAGTGCATAGCTCTTTGCTGTGGCCCTTTCCACCTGGATGTCTTGTTTGTCACCTTAACAGAGTTGGAGAAAATAGCTTGCTTTTACCCTGATGCCGTGGCACGGGTCTGTGATCTCAGCCTTGGGAGGATCAAAAGTGGAAGGTTGTTCTCAGCTGCACAGTGTGGTTGAAGCCAATGTGGACTCTGCCCACCCCCCCCCAAAGAAAAAAAGAAAAGGAAGAATAAAATGTCTTGCTTTTTGTGATTAGTTAGATATATAGGTGTTGAACTGACAATTGCAGGCTGACCTGACTAAGAACCATAACTGAGAATTGTAAGAATAAAGTCTCCAGAAGGGGATGGAGGGAAGCAGGGATAAGTACTCGATACACTTGTAAAACTAGGGGGGGGGAATAAAACCCCCTTCCCCCTTCCACCCCTAAGTCATTTGGGTGTTAATTTATCAGCAATATGCAGGCAAACTGCAGCACTTTTAAATCTTTGTATTCGTATGTGAATGTGCACACGTGTATATACATGCATGTGTGTGCACATGCACGGGGAAAACAGAGACAACCTCAGGTGTCATTCTTCAAGGTCTAGGACTTAGGACTCGATTAGGTTAGTCCCAGGGGTCCTCTTATATCCATTTTGTCAGCATTTGGATTGCAAGTGTGTACTACAGGCTCCATTGTTGCTACATGGATTCTGGAGTGAGCTTGGGTCCCCAGGCTCACAAGGCAAGTACTTTACTGACTGGGCTATCTCCCCAACCCAAGACCTTGCTTTGGATGTTGTTATTCTTAATGTAAAAGGTACCATCCAGACTGGACTGGACGTGGGGAAGAACACCTGCAATCCCACCAATGGGAAGGCTAAGGCAGGAAGATCACAAGACGAAGCCAGGGCTTTGTAATAAGATCCTGTCGAAAAGAAAAGAGGAGGAGGAGGAGAAGGAGGAGCAGGAGGAGGAGGAAGAGCAGGAGGAGGAGGAGGAGCAGGAGGAGGAGGTGGGGGAGGAGGAGGAGCAGGAGGAGGAGCTGGGGGAGATGGTTCAGGGTGAAACATTTGCAATGGAAGCACAAGGCCTTGGTTTGAGTCCCAAGACCTACATCAAGCCATATGTAACAGCACGTAATCCCAGTATTCCTCCAGGGAGACTGGAGATGGAGATGAGAGAGTCCTAGAAAGCGCACAGACAACTAGCTCAGTGTATGCTACGGTGAACAACAGAGACTTTGTCTCAAACAAGGCAGAAGACGAGGACTGACACCTAAGATTGTCCCCTAACTTCACGAGCACATTGTGACTTGGGACATGACCATTCACACGCACACACAGTGCATGCGCATGCATAGATCACACATTGAACACACATCAAATACATATCAAACACACACACACATCACACACACATCAAACACATACCCACACTACCTGAGATCAAGGATCTTGAACAGAGCCTGAAATGTAACCTGATCCTCCATAACTTGGTGCAGATGGTCTATTGTGAATAGTCTTTCTCTGCACTGATAAGGAAATTGAAATTACACAAAGAGCTTTGATTAGCCTAATCAGGTTGAAGTATGCTCCCAGCAAAGCTAAATTTAATTCTGCCTTGCTCCAGATCCCAGACAGACTTCCTGTTTTATAATTCCTTTCCACTGGATGGAATTGGCTTGTTCATGCTGAATGATGGAATTATGGGAAGAGGTGCACCGTACAGTCCTTGTGTGTAGGTTTGAACATTCTTATAATAGTAATTTATTTTGTTTCATTTTTTAGTAGCGAAAGCATAGATTTATTAGAAATAGGAGTAAAAGCATAGAATACACTCAAAGACAGAGCGGCCAATGCACACATGTGACACTTTTGTTTCTTTATTTTGAGGTAGCCCTGGCTGTCCTCGAACTCATAGCAATCCTCTGCCTCAGTCTCTCAAGTGCTGAGATTACACATATGAACCATCACTCTTGGTTTTCATAATAAAAATGAATCTGGGGCCCAGCAAGATGACTCATCAGTGAAGGTGCTCGTTGCTCGCACCTGGAGACCTGAGTTCAATCGTAAAGGTAGAGAGAGGAAACCAATTCCCCAAGTTGACCTCTCACCTCTGACCCCCACACTCACTCATAGACATCACATACACTCAGACAACAATAATAAAGCTTTAAAAATGAATCTGGGGCTGGAGAGGTGGCTCAGGGGTTTAGCCTCTGCCTTGCAGGCGGAAGGTCCTGAGTTCGGATCCCAGATCCCACGTATAGACGCCGGGCAGAAGCGGGGGCGGCCTGCGCTTCTGGTCCTGGTAGGGCAGAGCCTGTGAATCCCAGGGCAGAAGGAGGTGGAGGCGTCCATGGTGGTTCGCGAATTCGTCCGTGGTCCTACACATACACAGACACACACAGACGCACACATGCGCGCGCACATACACACACACGCGCACAGTTGAATAATAATAATAATAATTAAAAAAAATGAATCTGAAAAAAAGAAATGTCTCTTCCTCCTCCTTCCCATCTCTTCCTTTCTTTCACTGTTCCCCATGCTATTCCGCCATGATTCACGGAGGAGCGCTCACCTGAAACATAACCCCGAATTTCCTTTGGGAGTGTCCTATTGGACATACCAAAAGATCTTTACTAATACAAATTTATTTTGCTTATGAATTTAATAAAAAGGGAGAGAGAGAGAGAGAGAGAGAGAGAGAGAGAGAGGGTCCTAGATGCATGGCATGGACAGGTCTCACAGGGCAGGAAGAAGTGATAGGTTCTGAAGTTGCAAATGACATCAGTAAATTATTTTTCTTTTTGTGCCTTTGTTCTTCTCTCCATATGTGCATGAGCATGCAGGATGTGTGTGTATGTGAGTGCGTGTGTTATGCATGAGTGTGTGTGTTGTGTGTGTATGTGTGAGCTTGTGTGTGAGTGTGTGCATGTGTTATGCATGAGCGTGTGTGTGTTGTGTGTGTGTATGCATGTATGTGTGTTGTGTGTGAGTTTGTGCGTGAGTGTGTGCGTGTATTATGCATGAGCGTGTGTGTTGTGTGTGTATGAGTGTGTATGCGTGTATGTGTGTGTGTATGTGCGTGTGTGTTGTGTGTGTGTGTGTGAGTGTGTGTGTGTTTGTGAGTGTGTGTGCATGCACTGAATATTCTGAGCAGGGAGGAAGCGGCTCAATCTGCTGTCTCTGAGCAGCTGCTGGCTTTTAGAATAAAGAAGTGGTTCTGCCTTGTTTCTGATTCCAATGCTGCATGAGACTTGCTTTCATCCAAATATCTAAAATTAAACGCCCGTCTTCTCCCGCTGTGGAGCCCACTCCTCTCCCTCCACCTTACTGCAGGAGAAGAGCTGGCTTCACATGGTGTTTTGGTTAGATCCACAAGGGGAGCTTGTATTGAGTAAAGAAACTCTTGGAAGAGAGAACACAGGCTGGCATGCTGGGGACCTGCTGTCCCCCAGAAAGCCGCCTGCGACAAGCACGGGGTGCCTGCGGCCTGGAGGTCAGCAGGGAAGTACACTGGTACGAAGTGCCAAGGTCCTGGTACAGCTAAAGATTTATCCTCTCTCCAGCGTGGCTACTCCCCTTTCCCCCTCCCTTCCCTACCCCCTCCTTCCCTCACTCCTCCCACGCAGAGATGGGCGATCTCTCTGGATGAAAACTTGAGGCCTCTGACAGTCTCAGTTTGCACACTTCTCCCACTTGGTTTTTATTTTGATAGCATTTCAAACATATAAGAAATCCTGCACTAACAATAAGAGACAAGCCACACTTTACTAGCTTGAGTTTTGCTCATTTAATTTTTTATTTATTTGCTTTTTGAGACAGTTTCTGCATTATGGATCCCAGGGTGATTTCAGACTCACAATTCCCCTGCCTCAGCTCTGGAGAGCCCTGATCTCACTACTTAGCCTTGCTTTTATTTTCCCTCCGCACTTCGGCCTCACTCTTGCTCATGAAAGTTCATGAATGTTTTTAAGCTTTTCTAAGAGCCAAATTTTTATTTTCTCTATTTTTTTTCCTGTTTGAATGTTTCTGCTGGTTTTCTTTTTCTAACCCTTTGAACTTAAATTCATCTTATTTTGCTTATTACTTCTTTTGATGTGTGTGCTTGAACATGCCACCATGCACCTGTGAAAGTCAGAGATAAGAGTATAGTCTTCGCCTTTCTCCTGGTTGGAGGTAGAGTCTCTTGTTTGCTGCTGTGTATACCAAGGGAGCTGCCCTTCAAACTCCTGGGGATTATTCCTGTTTCCACTTTCCATCTTGTCATAGGAATGCAGGTATTATAGACAGGCACTTTAGCTGTGTGTGTGTGTGTGTGTGTGTGTGTGTGTGTGTGTAAGAATATACTAGAGTACTTGAGTATGTGCCTGGAGGTCCAAGGGTGACATCGGGAATCATCCTGGATTGCTCTACCTCTTTATTAAGTTGCTCTAGGGTTTCTAAAGTACTGCTTTGCAAGATTGTTTCTGTCTGGCATTTTTATGAGGCTCTAAACTCAGGTCTTTTTGTTTGTGGGACAAAGGGCAAAGGCTTTACCCTCTGAGCCATCTCTCGAGCTCAACATCCAGTTTTTTATGTGAGTTTTGGGGATTTGAACTCAGGTCTTCACACTCGTATGGCAAGTGCTTTACTCACTGAGCCATTTGTTGAGCCCTTATTTTTTTTTCCTTTTTTCAAAAAAATTATTTATTATCAGTGTGTGTGTATCTGTGTATATGTATGTGTATATGTGTGTGTATCTATGTACGTGTGTGTATCTGTGTATGTATGTGTATGTGTGTGTATCTGTGTATGTGTGTATCTGTTTATGTGTGTGTGTGTATGTATGTGTGTATCTATGTATGTGTGTGTATCTGTATATGTATGTGTATGTGTGTATTTGTGTATGTGTGTGTGTGTATCTGTATCTGTGTGTGTGTGTGTATCTGTGTGTGTATCTGTGTGTATCTGTGTATTTGTGTATGTGTGTGTATCTGTGTGTATCTGTGTATGTGTGTGTGTGTGTGTCTTGTATGTGTGTGTCTGTGTATGTGTATGTGTATACCATAATGCACATATGGAGATCAGAGAGAGGACAAAATTGGTGAGTCAGTTGTTGCCATGTCTTTATCTGGGTTCCAAATCAAACCCGAGTCAGGCTTGCTTGGTAAGTGCTTTTACCCACTAAACCACCTCATCTTACCGGTAAATTTTTCTTATTTTTAAGGTGGGAAATTCGAGTATTGACTTGAAACTTTTCTTCACTTATTCTTTAAGCACCGAAAGCTCTACATTTTGCTCTGAAGTTAGTTTTACTTGCATCCATTAATTTTGATATGTTATCATTATCTTTCACTTCGAGATAACCCACAGTTTTCCTTTGTGACATCTGTTTCTTTGTTTTATTATTCATTGGCTTATTTAGAGAAAGAGTCTCGCCATGTAGCCCACGTTGGCTTTGGACTCTCCTCTTCCCACCTCTGCCTTAGCACCAAGCCCTGCATAATTCCTTACTTGATACATAAGTTACTTTGCAATATGTTGTTTAACTTCCAAATACTTTGGGCTTTTTAAGGTATTTTTGTGTTGACATTTTAAATATTATTCCATGGGGCTGAAGAACCTCATCTGTATGACATACAGCCTTTAATCTTCGTTGACTTCTCTGTGGCCCTGCATCCAGTCTGTCATGGGAGATGATCCATGTCTTGGAGGAAAAGCTCTTCAGTTATTAAGCACAGGGTATTAACTGTCAGTCAGTGCAATTTGGTTGAATATGTGTTGACTTCTGCATCCTTGCGAATTTATGTCTTCTTGCTCTTGTAATGCCTAACAGAGTAATGTTGCCACTAACGATAAACCAAGTGTAGTGGCTCATGCCTGTAATCCTGGCCCTTGGGAGACTGAAGGTAAGAGGATATTTCCAGTCTCAGATCAACCTGGGTTACAGAGTGAGACTATCTCAAAATAATAATAATATTAATAATAATAATAAAATATAGTAAACCTTCTAGGTATAACTATGTATTTGACTCATTCTCTTATTATTTCTTTTAATTATTCCCTTATGCATTCTGTAGGGTTTTTTTTTAATTGTTTCTTTTAGGGGAATTTTTTTTTCATTTTCCTTAGGCAACTTGTATTTTGATTCATTTTTGTTTTTGCTTTCTTTTCTTTTGGAAATGTAACCCAGGGCTTTGTCCATGCTAGGCAACTATCTACCACTAAGCCACACTCCTATCACTTTCCCTCAAACATGTTTTACTTTGTTTTATTCACTTTTTTTTTTTTTTTTTTTGAGACAAGGTGTCAAGTACCACAGGCTGGCCTTGAATTTGAGGTGCAGTTGAAGCTGATCTTAAATTCCTGATCCTCTAGTCTCAATTTCCCAAATGCTCAGATCACAGGCATGAGTCACCATACTTGGTTATTTTTTCCTTTAATTTTTTAAAATTTTATTTATTGTGTGTGTGAGAGAGAGAGAGAGAGAGAGACAGAGAGAGACAGAGAGAGGGACTATGTGTCCCACCTTGTGGAGGACCAAGGGTGACTTCAGGAATCATCCTGGATCGCTTCTACCTCCTTGTTGCTTCACTCTGGCCTGGGATTTCCTAGGATCTGCCCACCAGGCTACTGCCATTTCCACCTGGCATTTTTACGTGAGACCTGGGATCCAAACTCAGGACCTTCTGTTTGTAAGACAGAGTCTTAACCCCTGAGCCATATATAATTTTCTTTTTTTGAGACAAGGTCTCCATACATAGTCCAGGCAGGCCTGGGACTGGAGATCTTCCTGCCTCGGCCTCCCAGTGCTGCCATTACAGTGCGCACCACCACACAAGGCTTTCCTCCCACTGAATCTCCATCGCTGTGGTGGAATGGATTGTGAGCCCTTCCTAGAAATGCACATGGTGGGATTCGAACCCCAAATGCCTCAAAGTGTATTTGGAGACAGCGTCTTTATGGAAGCAATTAAATTCAGATGAGGTCAATAGGTGAAATCTGACATCCTAAAGGAAGAGGAAAGCCTGGAGCCAGGGAGAGAGCGCGGTGAGTAAAGTACTTGTCTTGTAGCACAAGGATCTGATATGGGGAATCTTTGGGAACCACCTAAGGGGGGGAAAAAGGCAAAAGCAAAACAGTAACCCCAGCACTGGGGAAGGGGAAATGGGGTTCTTGGAGTTCACTGGACAGCCAGCATGGTCCACTCAGTGACAGACTGCCTCAAAAAAAAACACAACTGTAACCAGGGTTGTCCTCTGCCCTCCACAGGTGCAGAGAGAGAGAGAGAGAGAAAGAGAGAGAGAGAGAGGCAGAGAGAGAGAGAGAGAGAGTCAGAAAGACAGAGAGGCAGAGAGACAGAGAGACAGAGATTGTACTTCATAGACAAAGGGAAGATCATATGACCACCCAGGGAAAAACAGCAGGCACCAATCCTACCAATTCCTTAGTCTTAAGCATTTACCCCAGGCTGGGGATTCAGGCCTATGATCCCACCACTGAGGAGGAAGAGGCAGGAGGATGAAAACTCAAGGTCATCCTCTACATAGCAAATTTGAAGCCAGCCTGGACTACATGGAATCCTGTCTCAAAAAACAGAAGCAAGCAAAAGGAGAAAAAACAGGCAAGCAAGAAATTTTCTCCTTATATCTTCAATATACTTTATCTTGGAGCTTACTTTATTTGATATTAATATAACCACACCGGCTTTCTTCTTTATTCTTGTTTGTATTTCTTATTATCTTGTTATATCAACATAATAATATATTTCCCAGTTCTCTTACTTTTTCACTTTATCTGATTATTTGCAGTAAGTCACTTAAGGCTGAAAAGATTCCAGTCCTTTTTATCTGGCTTGATACCCTCTGCCTACTAATTGCAATGCTAAATCTACTTATAACTAATGCAGTGGTTGATATGGCCCAGTTTAAATACACCATCTTGATATTTGTTTTCTACTCATTTGGCTTGGAAATTTTTTTACTTACTGTTCCCTTCCTGCCTCTGATTAGCTAAATATTTTCATTCTTCTGTTTGGTTTCCTTCCTTCTCTTTGTTTGCTTCTGCCTTTTTATGTACCGCTGCCATTTTGGTACTAGATGATTACAGTATGCATTCTTAATTCAGTATGCGCTCTTAAAATTAATCTACCCCAGTGGCCACAAAACTTAAAGAATTATTCCATCTACTCTCACTGTCCTTATGTTGCTATTGCCCTATACTTTTACACATTTTAAACCTTATAGTAAATAGTGGTTGTTATGCATGAATTTTTTTCAAAGAAATTATTAAAAAAAACAACCAAAGCTATAGTGTCTTATATTCCTCCATTCTTTCCTGTAGAGTTGAGTTGAGTGTATCTGATACCTTTGAGCCTATTCATCAGCTTGAGCCCTTCTTTTTAAAAATATTTGTTTGTTTAGTTCATCTGTGTATACCCATATATGTGTGCTCATACGTCACTGGCTAATGTTGGTGTCTTCCTCTACCACTCTCCACCTTATTTTTATTTTTTATTCTTTTAGTGTTTAGTATGTGGATATAGTGGATCTATGGCAAGCACCCTACTCCTCAATCCCATCCCCCTTCCTTTTCCCAATCCAACACTTTTTCTTCCCTGCCAGTTTCCTTTCCTATTTTCACGTCTTTTTCATATGTGTGGATCACTGAGTTTCGTCTAGGTTGCCTTGATGGTATGTGCCTGAGCTCTTGCTGGAGCATGAGTCGTATATCAATGAGTACACCACTGAGGAAAGCACCCCCCAATCAGCATTAAAGCTCACCCAGTCTCAGGGGGTGTGGGGGTCTCTTGAGATCTTTCCCCTTCTGTGGTGAAACATTGATAGAACGAATCCTGTGCAGATCTTGACTCCACCATATTTTTAGAGACAGAGCCTCTCACTGGACTTGAGCTTGTCCATCCAGCCCAGCTGGCTGGCCATCCTGTCTCCAGAATCCTTCTGTCTCCACCTCCACACCCAGTGCTGGGGTTACAGATCCCTGGCCTTTACATAGGTGCCGGGGATTCAAACTCAGGTCCTCATGCTTTCATAGCAAGCACTTAACCCCTAAGCCATCACCTCAGCATTTCTTGTAGCACAGTATGATAAGGATGAGTTCTATGTGCTTTCGTTCACTTTACATGAAAACATCTAGGTTTCATGTCATAGCTCCCAAGATTCGTGGGTCTCCTATGACCATAGCCAATAAGAAACGGTGTATAAATTCTTAGCATAGTGTCATGTTCCTTTTTCTGGAAAGATGATGAGTGACTGAGCAATACTTCAGGAGATAGATGTTTTACACGTTTCTGAGTTGGCAAAAATCTCTTTGAGAGTTGCAAACCCTCTTAACTGGGCAAACAGTTAATAAAGACCAGGACCATCCCACAGCGATCAAGAAGAACATGGCCACAGCCAGCAGCTTCTAAGGAGCTATCTCCCTGCTCGTGTGTGTGTGTGTGTGTGTGTGTGTGTGTGTGTGTGTGCTGCATACACAAGTATATGTTTATGAATGTGTGCATGTATGTGCACTTGTACAGAGGTCAAAGGTCAACATCAAGTGTTTTCACCTACAGCCCTCTACCTTATTTTTGGAAACAGGGCCTCCCACTGGACTGGAACTAACCAATTTGGCGAGACAGGCTGGACAGCAGGCCTCGGGGAGCGTTCTGTCTCTGCTTTCCGGGTGCTAGGATTACAGGCCTGGCGCCATCATGCCTAGGATGCTGGGAATCCAAACTGGGGTCCTCATGTGTGTGCCGCAAGGGCTTTAACCACTGAGTCAATGTCCCAGCCCCAAGGCTCTTGTTCTTTGTTTCTGTTTGTCAGAGGCAAAGCTGCAGGTGGCATTACTTCCTGCCTTTCCTCCCCTCCATTGGAATAGCATCCCTTGGCAGGGGTGGGCTCAGATTCTGTTTGGATATAGTTTCGGGGAAACTTTCCTCAGTGAACTTTGGCGTATGTCCAGCTGTAGTCTGTGGGCAGCCACATGGTTCATCTGGAAAGGTTGGTTTCTTAGCTTAAGTTTCTGAGAGCAAATATTGAGATGTGTTCTACGTGTAAATGATTTATGAAGGAAGTGCTCCCGGAGAAACAATGAAAGGAGTGGGGGGGGGAAGTAAAGGAAGGGGACATGGAAAGCAAGAGTGTCATGCTGGCCAAGTGCAGCCTCAGCCTGCTGCGAGGGCTCTGCAGAGTCCATTACATTTCGGTATGTGTTCCCCTTCCCACCTTTGCCAGCAATGGCGATCACAGGGAGGGAGGACGCGTGAACACTCAAGCCGTGCGAGCCTCCTCGGTATGCAGGTGCAAAGCAGCCAGGGGTCCGAGGCTGAACCATTGGAATAAGGTCACTGGGCGAAGCCACTAGAAGCAAGGTGTACTATACGCAGGGCCTGGATCAACGCTCAGCACCAAGAAGAAAACTAAGAAAGAAAAGATGGCTGTGAATGCAATTCAGTGGTGAAACATTTACCTTGCATACTTCAGGGTATGGGTACAATTCCCTGCACAGAAGGGAAGGAAGGAAGGGAGGAAGGGCTGGGGAGATATTTGTCTCATACAAAAGACCAAAGTTCAGATTCCCAGATCCCACAAAAAGCCAGGCCGTTTGGTGGCCCACCTATAATTCCAGCCCCCCAAGGTAGAATCCAGGGATTCCCCAGGGCAAGTTGGCTAGCCAGAGTAGCCTTATAGTCTAGTTCCGCGTTTAGAGACCCCGGCTCAAAGCAATAAGGTAGAAGAGTGATCCAGAATAATTCCCAATATCACCTCGAGCCACCATACACACCGTCTCTCCTCTTCTCAGCTACATGCACAACACGCACACACGTACAAGCACCCCATACACACATACACATGAACACGGGGAAAGAGAGAGAAAAGAGGAAGGAGGAAGAAGAAGAAGAAGAAGGGAGGGAGGGGAGAGAGGAAGGGAGGGAGGGAAGGAGGGAGGCGGGAGGGAGGGAGGATCTGAGTCTGGAAGATTACTGCAGAAAACATGGCGCATGGGTGAAATCCCAACAACGGGGACAAAAGCCTTGACACGCTTCTTTAAAAGTGCTTTGCATCTACTTCCTTTTGGCTTCACTCCCCTCCACAGGGACACACAATGCCCTCCCTCCCTCACACACACACACACACACACACACACACACACACACACACAATCACTCATAAAAAATGTTTTGCAGTAATTTAGTTAACTGTCATTTAATATAGTATTTCTTTTAAGTGGGTCCCCCAGGAATCTAGTGGGAAGTGTTCATAGGTCAATCCCACAATATTTCAAGCTGAGAAAGTCTCTTTTCTCTTCACTGACATATCCTATACCAGCAAGGATCCTATACCTGGGCAGGGTCTTGGTTGTTGGAATTAGGCTTTTGCACACACATCCTGACCAATTTAGTTGTCAAAATCCTCTTTTGTCATTGTCTACCCACCTTGGCGGAATCTTTCCATATAAGAGAAGTCACAGACTTTCTTATTTGGCCTGTAAAGTAAATGTCCTGTTATATTAAAAGACAGAAATGTGTCACAGACTCCCCAGAAAAAAATGATCCAGAGGGAAGCCCGGGACCCACAGAACCTGATGGTTGGGAGGTGGGAGGGAAAGAGTTGAATCCATGAAGGGAGAGAGGGAAGGAGGGAGGAAAGAAGGGAGGGAAGGAGGGAGGGAGAGAGGGAAAGAGAAAAGGAGAGAGGGAGAGAGGGAAGATAGAAGGGAGGGAAGAGAGAAAGTGAGGGAGGGAGAGAGGGAGAGAGGAAAGGAAGGAAGGGGTAAGGAGGAGGTAGGGATACTTACACATTATGCTTGCTAATTTTATTAAATGCTAAAATAAAAATTTTTTAAAGGCAGAAATGTTCCAAATGGGAGTGTGAAACCCTTTTACAGCTCTTTGACGATGATACTATGTTCTATTTTGTATATGCTGGAGATTTCTGTACATCTGTGAGAACATACATTTCTATCCATGTGATCAACATTTTTTCTTATGGATAAAATAAACAAAATAATTCCATTGTGGATGATGCCCTTCAATTATAGGCTTAAAAATTGCAGAGACAACAGCAGCTTGGGACAGGATGGATCAGTAGTATCCTGAGACTTCAATCAAGACTCATCATGTCCTTTTATTCACGGAGTCCCTGGGAGTGGATCACGTGATCAAGATGAAGGAGAAGACTCTTGAGCGCCACCAAGTGGCTATCCAAGTGATACTAAAGAACTGTGGGTGTGAGACCATTGGTATCTGCATAATTTTCTCCCTACATTGGAGTCCTGGTTTTTGGAGCACAGACATGCTAAATACAGTCGTCAGAGGAGCTTAGTTGGTGGGTAAAAATAAAAATGGATCCATGGTCCAAGAACAGAAAATATGACTGTGGTAGCCAAAAAAAATTTTTTTAAAGATTAGTTTTTTGAGAACAGTTGGCTTCACAGGCAAATTAAAGGAAAGATATAATGGTGTCCACTACCCCTGCCCCTATAGGCATATAGTCTCCCCCAGATCGCCATGCTCCCCATCAGAGTGGTACTTTCCTCCAGTTGGTGAACCTACAGTGACTGATCATCATCGCCCAAACTCCCTAATTTAAGATTCAACCAGCCACATGTGGAACATTCCTGTAATCCCAGTACACAATTGCCACCAGGACCACAAATTCCAAGTTAGCCTAGGTGCCACAGTGGTTTCATTCACTTACTAGTAAGAGTTTAACTTTCCTCTGTTTCTTTTCATGGCTTGGTAGTTTAATTCTTTTTGTTTGTTTATTTTGTTTTTTGTTTTCCTTTGTTAATTTTTTTAATTTTTCTAGTTTTACAAGCATATTGAGTACTTATCCCTGCTTCCCTCCATCCCCTCCCTTCCCTTCTAGCTTAGATCTTTGCAGCACTCAACAACATTCCACTTGCTAGATATACCACAAGTCACCTACTTGAGGATGCCCTGGTTGCTTTTTCCAACAAGATGAAGAAAGCTGATGTGAACATCCATGTGCAGTGTGGGGTTTTTTGGTTGTTGTTGTTTGATTATGTTTCTTTTTTCTGTTTTTTTTTTTAAACAGACATAAGTTTTCAATTATTTGGAATAAACACCAAGGAATATAATTGTCATGTGGTATAGTAAAAGTATGTTTAGGGGCTGGGGATGTATCCTAGTCAGTGGAGTATTTTGTCTAGCTTACTGCAAAGCCCTGGGTTTGAATTTGACTCCCAGCACGGTATAAACTGTGTGTCTATAAGTTCATCATTTGGAGGATCAGAGATTCTAGATGATCCTTATCTGTACCATAAACTCCAAGCCATCCCATTTTAATTTTTTTATTATTTATTCAATTGTGCGTGTGTGTGTCCCCGCCTCACTATCTGTCATGTTCACCAAGTGTCAATTCTATCTGCCTTTCCATCGTCACATATAATGTAGAGCATCTTTTCACACACTATTCATTCTCTGCTTTGGTGAAGTGTCTCTTAAGGTGTTGGCCCATTCTTATTTTGCAAATATTTCCCTTTTATCTTGTTGTCATATTTTTCTGTTTCTTTTTCTCTTTTTTTTTTAAGACAAAGTCTCATTCAGCCCAGGCTGGCCTTGAACTTTCTATGAAACAGAATCTGGTCTTGAATTCCTGCTCTTTCTGGGGGACACTATGGCACTGTAGGTATGAGGATAACAGCTCTTCCTTTTTAACTTTATTCATTTAGTGTGTGTGTGTGTGTGTGTGTGTGTCTCAGAGGGCACTGTGTGTCCCTGTGGAGGAGACCTCAGGAATCACTCTAGATTGTTTCTACTTCCTTTTCGCTTTGCTCCAAGATGTCCCAGGTTCTGCCCACCAGGGCCAGAAGCGCAGGTCATCCACCATTTCCTCCTGGCATTTTTCCATGAGACTTTGGATCAGAACTCAGGACCTTCTGTTTTCGGGGAAGAGTCTTACTCCCTAAGCCAGCTGTGGATAGCAGGCTCTTTTTCATTATCATAGCAGTATCTTCCACAGAGCACAAATTACTTCATGAACTCCAACTTATTGTTCCCGTCTTTCTCACACTCTGCCTTTGATGTCCCATCTCAAAGTCATCTTCAGTCTGGCGAGATGGTGGCTCGGTGGGGAAAGGCATTTGCATGCAAACCCGGAGACCTCAACTGACTCCCCAGGGCTCACATAGTGGAAAGAGAGACCCGACTTCTCAAAGTTGTTCTCTGACTTCTACACAAGTGTCTACTCTGTCTCTACCTCTCTCGTGCCCTCTCTAGTTAATTAATTAGTTAATTAATTTTTTAAAAAGTAATTTTCAACCCCTCCGGCAAAGTACTTCTAGCCACGGCATCTCATAAGACTTAGGCAGAAGATACTTAAATGTATAAAAGTCGTTACTCCAAAGACTTTTGGAGGTCTCTTTGTCCTCCTTCTTTCACAAAAGTGAACCTAAAAGCTAAGGCTGAAATGCATTTTAGAAATCGACAAGTTGATTAGAAAAAGACATGTTTTGACGAAAGCAGTCAGTTCTCCATTTGTGCACAGAATCAGATGTCAGAAGGGGACCCCTGTACTACTTACTCCCTGAAACCAATGAACCTATCCATCTATGTGAAAGACAGAGCAAGATGTGTTTAAGACCAATGTCAGGTCAGTAGGGTGGACAGTAACTGTAACAGATGAAAACCTGGGAGGCTGGAGATGTGGCTCAGTTGATGGAGTGCTTGCCTAGCACACACAAGGCCCTAGCACAACATAAAAACCAAGCATGGTGCCACCCGCCTATAAACCAATCCCTCCACTTTGGAGACTGAGGCAAGAAGCCAGAGACCGAGGCAGTCTCAAGTAAAACAAAAGCAAGAAACAAATGTATGACCAAGGTTCGTGGAGCCAGCAAGGGTTAGAAGTGGTTACAGAAGTAGCTAGCTCACCTACCCCTGAAAGAACAAAGGGAAAGCATTGGTTACTGGAATCTGACGGTGCTCAAGTCTGGCTGTAAAGGTTTGAGTGTGTTGCTAAAGATTCATGTGCTAGAGGTTGGTTCCCAATGTGGCCCTGGTTATATAGTGTGTTTATGGTGATGCACTTATGTGATCGGGGTAGAGGTGGGAGGACCAAGTCCTCAAGATAATCCTTGGCTACACAGTTGATCTTCTTTACTTTGTCTATGGAGTACTGCACTCAGCTTTGTCTTTGAGGGTTTTTTTTTAAGCCAAGGAGATCTGAGGGGCAGAGCACACTATAGAGGGAGACCAGAAAGAAGACAGAAGCAGCTCCACCAGGTAGAAGTCTTTGCACAGCAAATGCCAGACAGCAAGCAGAATTTCCATAAGCAAGAAACAGTTGTCCATTAGTGTGGGTTTGCAGGATCATAGTCACCTGTCGTTTTTAAAGTGTGAGCCAGAATTTGAACTTCCTTTTAGTGGCCGGAGGGAGAAGAAAGTGCTTACTGTAATGCCAGGTCTGCCAGAGCTTGTTTAAGGGAAGAAAAAAGACTTTCAGGTTTTAGAACCAAGGTAATTGTTTAATGTCATTAGCTTGAGTGAGCTGGAATAGAGACTTTGTATTTGGAGTGTATTTTAATATTTACTGTCAGCAAAGGAGAGTCACATCCAAGAAGGTATACATTCATGAAAATTGTGGTGAGCTCATGTCCCTTGAGGATAGTGACTTCCTAGAAGAAAGTGAGTGTCTCTCCTTCACTGATATATCATGTCCACCAAATGAGCTTAGGACAAGCATAATTATAATTTATTTTAGTAGTTTCATGGCCCTTAAGGACAAGAAGAAAGGGAGATTATGAAATCTCTTATGAGGCTTTTTAACAAAGGGGGAAAACAATGGAAGGCTACCAGCATCTGTTAGTGTAACAGATAAGAAGAATTTCCAGGAACTGTTTTCTAAATCATTTGTAAAAAGCTGGGACTAAAGGAGTCCAGGCTGAAGTCATAGATAAAACACATACATCTAGATGTTCCTTCCAAACCCCCTGTTATGTTACAGCATAGTGATTTCTTTGTGTGTGTCTCTGTGTATCAAAAAGTATTGTGCCTGTGGAGCCCCAAGGGTGACTTTAGGAATCATCCTGGATTGCTCTATCTCATTTGGGTTTGCTCCAGGGTTTCCCAGGCTCCATCCACCTTCCAAGGTTGGAATTACAGGTACCACCTGTCGTTTTTAAAGTGTGAGTCAGAATTTGAACTCAGGTTCTTCTGTTTTTGAGACAGAGGCTTAACCCCCTGAACCACTCTCCAGCCCTCGATTTCTTGAAATTATAGCAAACCTACAAACTTGGGGAGAATAGAAAGGGTGACCACAAGAACTTTTTTGAAGCTGGAAAACAGAAGACTGGCTACTGTTAGTGGATAGGGAGAGACAGAGAGACAGAGAGACAGAGAGATGGGGGAGGGAGAAAGAGAGAGATCTCACAAATTACTAGGCTCACAATCCACAATTATACAAATGGCCAGGTGGTTCAGGAGATGCCGAGAGGATAAATCTTCTGGATTAAAGACTATAAGGGGCCAGGGATATAGCTCAGCTGTAAAGTGCTTGCCTTGCATGAAGTCATGAGTTTGATTCCTAACACGGCATAAACTGATTGTGCTGGAGCATCCCTGAAATCCCAGGACTTGGGATGGAGGAGACAGGAGGATCAAGATCATCCTCAGCTACACAGCAAGTCTGAGATCAGCCTGAGATACATGAGACTTTGACTGTAAATAAATAAGCAAATAAATGAATAAATAAATAACGTCAGGCAGGAAGACCCCATGTGGCCAGCGAGGGCCAAGGCAATCTACCACACGATTTCTCTTGCTTGGAGGGAGAGCCAACCTTTGATTCTATATAGGCTTTCCACTGATTGGAGAGGTCCACCCATACTTTGATGGATCATGTCCTCTCCCTAATTCATAGGTTGGAGTCTGATGGCATTTACAGGAGGTACTGGGAGATGATTTAGTCCTGAGAGAATACTCAGGTCTGGATTCTTGTCTTAAGAAGAGATGTGTAAGAGGCCTTTCTCTTCCTGCATGCTGCTAGGACTCGGAGAGAAGATGGCCACCCCCAGTCAGGAAGAGGACCTCTAGGAATCCAATCAACAGATTCCTTAAATTGGACTTCTTACCCTTCATGACCACAAGACCTAAATTGCTGCTCCTTAAGCTACTATGTTATGACTTCAATCTGAAGGCTTGTGTGTTAGCACCCCTGGTCTTCAGCTGGTGGGACTGTTGGGGAGGCTACAGAAACTCTGGGACCTGGGGACTGGCTAACACAAGCCACTCACTAGGAACAGTTCTTTGAAGGCTTTACCTGCCTCTGGTCCTGGCCACAGCTCTCTGCTGCGTCCCTCCAGCTGTCCTGAATGTCACCGTGCATTCCCTACTGTGGGCTGAAATCCTCTGGAAACCGCGGCCTTTCCTCCTGTAAATTGCTTCTTCCAGGCACTCCATCACAGCATTAAGATGGTGACCAAGTTAATGGCCCTTTGCTATACAGAGGCTGAGCAGGCCAAGATAGCCCACTGTTGAACTATTCATCTCATGCAATACAGAAGCTCTCAAATTGCGTCTTACCAAATACCTGCATATTTCCTGGCCCTGGCAAGTTAACACGTAAAACTTATCGTTGCAATATCCTAAAAAGTTCAGAAATGGACAGAAACAGGTATCTCTGGAGTTGGAAATGAAATGGGGTCCAAAATACTGAGGATTAGGGCTGGCAAGTAAAAGTAAAGGTTCCTTGCCGCCAAGCTTGACAACCTGAGTTTGATCCATAGGACCCACATGGTAAGAGAAATTGACTCTCCTACCTCAATCCTGTGTGTGTGTGTGTGTGTGTGTGTGTGTGTGTGTGCATGCACTGTGGTGCACAAGATAAATAAATCATAGTTTTAAGAAGTAAAACTGGCTTGCTTCGGGAGCACATATACTAAAATCAGAACGATACAGAGAAGATTAGCATGGCCCCTAAGCACGCAAATTCGTGAAGCGTTCCATAATTTTAGAAAAAGAAGTAAAACTAATGAGGATTAGGTGGAAGAAGTAGATTGTACAGTTCCCCTCGCCCACTCCAGACCTCTGAGTAGTGCCTGTTCCCAGCCTCCCAGATGGGTCGCTGCAGTCCAGAAGACTGTGGAATAGATCTGCGGGGTGAGTATGTCGGCAGAGCTGAAGTTGTAGGTATCGAACCAAAAAAAAGAATTAAATGCTCTTTATCTTGGTGGTGCTCTAACAGGATACCAGGGGATAATGATAAGAAGCAGAAGTTGTTCCTTTGCGCTCCAGAGGCTGAGAAGTCCACAGTCAAGGGTTCTGTACCTACTAAGGGCCTTCTGGTCCCACGGTGGAAGGTGGGGCAACAAGATCCATGCTCCAGGGAGAGAGGGCCAGGAGCTAATAAAATCACTCTCCTAATAAAGAATCCACTCCCGGGGCTGGAGAGGTGGCTCAGGGGTTAAGCCTCTGCCTTCCAGGCAGAAGGTCCTGAGTTCGGATCCTAGACCCCACGTGTAGACGCCAGGCGGAAGCGGGGACTGCCTGCGTTTCTGCTCCTTGTAGGGCGGAGCCTGTGAATCCCTGGGCAGAGTAAACAAGGAGGAGGTGGAGGCGCCCATGGTGGTTCCCGAATTCGTCCATGGTTCTACACACACATACATACATACACACACATACATACACACAGGCGCACACATGCATACACGCACAATTGAATACATAATAAATAAAAAAAAAAAGAATCCACTCCCGAGAACCACTCCACAGGATGAAGCCTGCATCATAAGGAGGAAGCCTTCTGGCTTTCATCCCAACAAAAAGTAACCTAAGGGTAGCTTGGTAACCTGAGGGTAACTGGATCGTAACCCGTTATTCGTTCCCACCTTACAAAAGCCACTGTTCTGTTATTGCTGGATTGACAGAGGGTGTCACCCTATTCTGTAATTCATGACTTGAATAAAAGCTATTTAGAACTAAAGCTCAATTGTTGTAATCTTATCCTTTAACAAAACCACATTGCCATCTAATCAGGATGGTCCCATGGCCCTCTGAGGCTGGAGGACCATCTGGAGAAGGTACTGCTGATCATAGAAGCCACCAGGACCCCCAAGAAGGGGTCACATAAACACCCAAGAAGGGGTCAAGGGAGGAACTCAATAAGGAAGTTGGTAGAGAGAAAAAGGAAGAAATTTTATCCACCAGGAGATGTAAATTGTTCTAAAAAGTTGGTTTAGGACTGGAGAGATGGCTGAAGGGTTAAGCCTTTGCCTGAGTTCAGATCCCCCATCCCATGTGAAAATGCCAGGGGCAAATGGTGGAGAACCTGCACTTCTGACCCTGGAAGATGCAGCCTAGGAAACTCCAGAGCAAAGCAAAATGAGGTAACTCGATCCAGGGTGATTCCAAGGTCATCCCTGGGACTCCACAGGCATACACAGTGCCTCTAATATATACACAGACACACATGCAAACAAATTTAAAAAAAAAAGAAGAAGAAAAAGTAGATAATATGGAGTTAAAAAAAAAAAAAAGGAGGGCAGATAGGTTGCTATCTAGGTGTGTCTATTAGGGGTGCCCTGTGTCCCCTATTTCCCCTTCCCTTTTTCCTGAGACAGAAACTGAAAGCTGTAATGTCAGATTGTTAATTCTAAAACAAAAAGAAGATGACGTTAGGAAGGGAAGGGAGATAATAAAGCCTCTGAGTTCGCGACCCTGTCTGTGCAGAGATGTTGAGGGGTCAGAGAGCCCATCTGAGGGGCACCAAGGAATCTGACTCTTTGGTCATCGTGTATGGTGCAGGCCACTGCTGGAGCTGTGAGCATGAGGAAGCCTGCTCTTCCTTCAGCCTAGAACTAAACAGCTTTTTAAAGATGCACCAGAGAGCTGGAAAGATGACTCAGGGGTTAAGACGCTGCTTCCAAAGCAGAAGGTCCTAAGTTCAGATCTCAAGTCCCACATAAAAACACCAGGTGGCCTGCACTTCATGCCCTGGTGGGCCAAGCCTGGGAAATCCCAGAATGAAGCAAGGAGGAGGCAGAAGCAATCCAGGATGATTCCCAAAGTCACCCTTGGCCCTCCACAGGGATATACAGTGCTTTCTGATACATACGCGCGCGTGCACACACACACACACTAAGTAAACAAAAGTTAAAAAAAAGATGTACCTGAGGGCTGGAGAGGTGGCTCAGGGGTTAAGGCTCGCCTGCAGCGGAAGGTCCTGAGTTCGGATCCCGATCCCACGTATAGACGCGGGCGGAAGCGGGCGGCCTGCGCTTCTGGTCCTGGTAGGCCGGAGCTTGAATCCAGGGGCAGAAGAGCTTGAGGCGTCCATGGTGGTTCGCGAATTCGTCCGTGTTCTAACACATATCCGACACACACACACGCACACACCGCACACACGTGCGCGCACATACACACGCATATACACACAGTCGAATAAATAATAATAAAAAAAAATTTAAAATTTAAAAAAATAAAAAATAAATAAATAAATAAATAAATAAATAAATAAAAAAAGATGTACCTGAATACACAGGTGGAAGGTGGCCTAAGAACCTGGGTCATGAGGCCTTTCCTCTGATACAGGGACATGAGGAGATTCTGATGAAGTTGTTCCAGATGGAGATAGCGGGTTTGTTGAAAAGAAGGCACACCAAACACTTCTAGAAACAAAAATGGACCATGTGGAATTATCCAGTGGGTGTTGTCTTCAGTAACCCAAACATCAAAGAACTCGTAGCCACAGAAAAAGCTTTAATGTTGAAACCTCAGGCCTCTCCTGGCTCCCAGTTCCAGGAAAGCTGGAGGCTGCCTGACTGTCCTAAGGAAAGCATGTGGCTGTCAGGTGCTCAAGGTTAAAATGTACTGGGCCCTTGTGGGGAAAAGAATGATGCATTTTTAGAACTATCTTATTTACTTATTTGGTGGAGAGACAGACAGACACACATAGATATGAGACAGAGACAGAGAGAGGCAGAGACAGAGACAAAGAGAGAGAGACGAAGAGAGAGAGAGACAGAGAGAGGCAGAGACAGAGACAAAGAGAGAGAGACGAAGAGAGAGAGAGACAGAGAGAGACAGAGAGACAGAGAGGCAGAGACAGAGACAAAGAGAGAGAGAGAACCACAGCACACGGCACACGTGTAGAGGTTAGAGAACAGCGAGTTAGAATTGGGCAGTTTCAGAACAGGGCTATATTGGGACGGTCTTTGAAGGTCGTCATCCCCCCACCACTGGGATTATCTAGAAGGAAACTGCCCTCCTAATCTGAAGGAACTGGTTTTAATCCTCCACAGAAATAAGCTTGCCACCTTCCCCTAATCCTGTGTTCATGCAAGGATATGAGATGAAGTGTCCATTGCAGATAAGCTAAGAAACAGCTCAACCATGAGGTCAGCCACAAAGGCAACCAGGCTGAGCTCTGATATGAACAGACCAATGAGATGTAGGGGACCAAAAACTCCAATTAGGTTTGCAGAAACTGGAACTAACCAATAAGGAAAAGCCACTTTTCCCAGGCCTGCCTAACCCTATAAATTAATTACCCTGACTCTGCCGCCGTGTTTTGCTCACTTGCCCCTCACAGACTTCATGTCTGTGAGTTTTTTTCCAGCTTCCTTTTCCCTCATAGATTCCGTGTCTGGAATCCCTGAGTTCCTTTCAGCTCCCTTGCCCGTGAGTTACATTTTTTCACTCTAATAAAATCTGCCTTAATTCTTTATATCTGTTCTGGTTTCAATCTTCGACTCAAGTACAAGAACCAGGACATAAAAACTACCCCTGCAACAGGAGAACAACGTTCAGAAATCAGTTCTCTCCTTCAGCCATGTGGGCGTTAGAGAACAGTCATCTAACTCGCTAAGCTATCTCTCAGGTCTCTACAAGTACTTAAAAAACATGTTTTTTTGTATAAGTTTAGTTGAAAGCATGCACGTGGAGCTGTGATGTGGAACACTGAATGCGTGTATGTGAACTACTGGGCCCCACAGTTAGATGGTAGGCGGGCCCGTCGGCACTCTCCCTCCCACAAAGCCCTCTCGGTGTCTCAGGTGCCCTTTTACTTCAAGAAGGAATCCAAACACAGAACTAATCCTCTCCCTCACACGTCATTTCTTCCCATCTCTATTTTCATGACATTTCCCCAAAGGTACTTTGCACCTTCCCGTTTCCTGACCTTTATTCATGCATTTATTTTGTGCTATCCTATCCAGACTTCAGCTGTCCTCATGGATTTCGTTGTTACCATTTTGTTTTGTGGCAGGGTCCAGAGAACTCCATATCCTCCTACCTCAGCCTGTGCCGCCACGCCCAGCTTGCACCATTACCACTAATGTGTATGTTCTGCCTCTTCTGTGCACGCTTTGGGGACGTGGTAGTTCTCCATGGCCTAATGCAATGGCTCCAACTAGAGAAGGGCAGTGAAGACAAATCCAGAGGAGAATGTGGTGGTGCAGGCAATTTCAGCTGAAAGCCTCCCTTTGCTCCCGAGCCTTGGATGGCGCCATTTGAGTCTCAGAGTTGTCAGCTTCATGATTTCAGTAGATTGTTCACCTTTCTCGTCATCTCTATTTTGCTTGCTTGACCATGTTAAATATATATAAATCTGTTTCAGTGGGCTGGGGATATAGCTCAGTTACTAGAATGCTTTCCTGGCATTCACAAGGCCCTGAGTTGGATCCCCAGCATTGTGTAATACCATAACACATCTGTTATCCTGGCATTCAGGACACAGAGGCAGAAGGATCAATAGTTCAAGTTCAGGCCAGTTAGCTGGCTCAGCATATAAAGTCACCTGCACACAAACCTGGTGACCTGAGTCCAATTCCTGGAGCCCATATAGTGGAAAGAGAGAGCCAACTTCTGAAAGGTGTCCTCTGACCTCCACGCAGCTGCCATGTTCTCTCTCTCTCTCTCTCTCAATATTTATATATAAAGTTCAAAGTCATCTTTGGCAGCACAGTGATTTTGAGGCCAATCTGAGTTACAGGAGAACCTGAATCAATGAAATAAAACAAAACAAGCAAGCAGACAAAAAAAAAAAAAAAAAAAAAAGCAAAAACCTTGGGAGGCAGAGACAAGATTGAAAGTTTAAGGCTAAAGCAACTTTGAGATAACTGCTATTTCTCTCCTTCTCAATAATAATAAACTTTGCTTACTTGCCTTTCAAAAAGAAAGAGAATAAAGTAATTCTAAGGCTACTCTGGGGTACACGGTGAGTTCAAGTACAGTGACCCATGCCTATATGCCCATCAGTTACGAGGTGGCGGCAGTTAGGAGGATCAGAAGTTCAAAGGTAGCCTCAGTTATGGAGTGGGTTTGAGGTTAGCCTGGGTTATAGGAGATTGTTCAAAAATGGGGTAGGGGGCCGAGGGTATAACCTGATGGTAGAGCACTTGCCTAGTATGCAGGGGGCCTTAGGTTCAATCCCAGCACAGCCAAAAGACAGGAGGAGGAGGAGAAGCGGCTTAATTTGCCACTAAGAAGGGCAATGTACAGTTACCTACATGGTTACCAATAAAATCATGACAAAGTAACTTAAGGGAACAATGTTTATTTTATCTTATGATTGTCCAGCTACAGTTGCTTATCCAACTTGGCAAGGAGACCCCACACCAACACCAGGGCCGAGGGAACTGGCCTCACCATATCCATGTAATGGTTGAGAGAGGACATTTGCCAGACTAGTATGCCTGGCCAAGTATTCAGGAGAATGCCAACGTCGTCAACCAACTTTCCATATTTTATTCACCTTTCCAGGGTCTAGTTCTACCCACCATGGGTTGGACCTTCCCCATCAACTACACAATCTCCTGCAGGTTCATTCTGGGCTTAACTCAACTACTAATTATCCACAAATGTACACAGAGTTCAAACCCTCAACCATCAAGTTGACACCTGTGCCTAAGTATGACAGGCAGCTAAGGGAATAATGTAGGACTCGGATAACATAAGACTATGGGAAAGACCTAAGACAATCCCATTTTGCTGCATGACAATTTGATTTTACATTTAAAAACTGACAGAGTACTGAGTGTGAGGGCCAGACACACTTTAATACCAATACTCAGGAAGCTAAGATAAGAGGATGGGTGGTTAAAGACGGTCTCAAAAAAATAAAATAAAATAAAAAACCAACCCAACACACACACAAGTACATGTCAGAGGCTGGAGGTACCACTCAGTGCTACAGTGCTAGTCTGGCAGCATAGGCCCATGGCTTCATTTCTAACTCAAAATGAAAAAAAATTGATTGGAGAGATGGTTCAGGGGTTAAGACTCTTCCTCACAAGCAGAAGGACCTGAGTTCAGATCCCAGCTCCCATGTAATAAAGCCAGGTGGAAATGGCTGCAGACTGCATTTCTGGTTCTGGTGGGCAGAGTCTGGAAAATCCCAGAGTGAAGCAAAAAGGAGGGAGAAGTAATCCAGGATGATTCCCAAAGTTACCTTTGGTCCTCCAGAGACACACACGCACATACATAAAAATAGTAATAATAATAAAAATGAAGAAAAAATATTGACAGAAAATGGGACTTAAAGAGAATAGCCATGGTGGACAGCTTACTTAGCATATAGGAGACCCCCAGTTTAATCCCCAGAATGAGGAAAGAAAATTCAATAGCAAAAAAAGTTGTTAAGTTTCACACACACTAGAATACAAAAGAAGAACCTACAAGATTGCCTACAAGTACAAAGCCATCCTGGCCTACATCGGGAGTTCCAGGCACTAGTTGGAGGGACTCGCACGCGTTCGCGCGTGCACACACACACACACACACACGCACACACACACGCACACACACACACATGCTAGAGACTGAACGATTGAGCTCAGGGCCTTATATATTAACTAGACAAGCTCTCTGCTACTGAATTATATCCATTTTTAATTTTTGGTGGCAGGGTCTTTCTATATGCAAGATGACCTCCAGAATTCCCAGAGTACTACCCAGGCAAGCTAGATTTTCAGTTTGTTTGTAATAATTTTGTTTAAAAAGACTTTGTGAGGGCTGGAGAGATAGCTCAAGGGTTAAGACTCTGCCTCACAAGTGAAAGGACCTGAATTCTGATCCCAGATCTCACATAAAAATGTCAGGTAGGGGGGCTGGAGAGGTGGCTCAGGGGTTAAGCCTCTGCCTTGCAGGCGGAAGGTCCTGAGTTCGGATCCTAGACCCCATGTATAGACACCAGCCGGAAGCGGGGGCGGCCTGGTTTCTGGTCCTGGTAGGGCAGAGCCTGTGAATCTCGGCGCAGAGTAAACAAGAAGGAGGTGGAAGCGGTCCATGGTGATTCCCGAATTCCTCCGTGGTTCTACACAAACACACACATACATACATACGCGCGCACACACACAATTGAATAAAAATAATTAAAAAAAAGATTTATATGAAAAAAAAATGTCAGGTAGGGACTGGAGATATGGCTCAGGGGTTAAGACTCTGTCTCAAAAACAGAAGGTCCTGAGTTCAGATCACAGGTCCCTAGACCAGACCTGCACTTTCTGCCCTGGTGGGCAGAGCCTGGGAAATCCCAGAGCAAGGCAAAAAGGAGGTAGAAGCAATCCAGGATTATTCCTGAAGTTACCCTCTCTCTCTCTCTCTCACACACACACACACTAAAAATAATAATAATAAAAGACTATGTAAATTTAAGGCCTACAGCATGGTTAAAAAGTTTACCATAGTGGAAGTCCTGAACACTTATTCACTTACACAATCACAGGTTAAGCCCATTCACTTAGTATGGATGTAATATACACCAAAATTTTATTGCCTGTGTGTTATACATTTGATTATACATTTGATTTCTATATCTGTTCACCCTATACACTGATAGTTCTATCTTCTGGCCTACATCTTTCCACGTGTTTTCACTAGCTATGAATAGTTGAAGTTCTGAAATACTCTATAAGAGACCACGTAGCCATTTTCTGCATCTGTCTTGTTTCATTTAGCATGATGTCTTCGAAACTCATCTGTTTCTGGCAAATGGCAAGAGTTATTTCTTTTCAGGGTTGATTAATATTCTATTATGCATATGTGCCAGGTTTCTAAATCCACTCCCCCTCCTGACAGGTAGCTTGCCTTATTACCTTGCTATTACGAATAATGAAGCAATAAACGGGAATGCAGCTAGCTTTACGAGGAAGTGCTTTAATATTTGTTGGCAGTATCCTAGAGGAGATATTCTTGGGTCATATGATAGTTCTAGTTTAAATTTATTTAAAAACTTTCATACCGTTTTTCCATACAACTGTACTAATTTATATTCCATTCATTTTTCTTAAAAAAAAAAAAAAAGGTGGCGAGGAAGTCAGGGTGTGAATGAGTTACAAGGACAGCACACAGCATGACTGGGGAAGGAGGGGAGAGGAGGGAGGAAACGAGGAAGAGATGGAGGGGATGAAGGAAAAAGAGGAGGGAAGAAAAGGGGGAGGGAGGGTCGGAAACAAGAAAGGAAGGAAAGAGGGGAAGAAGGAAGAAAGGAAATAAGGAGAGAGGGAGAAAGGAAGAAAGGAAAGAAGGAAGGAAGGAAAAGCGAGAACTGGC
Source organism: Typhlomys cinereus (assembly GCA_023101885.1). Classification (NCBI taxonomy): domain Eukaryota; kingdom Metazoa; phylum Chordata; class Mammalia; order Rodentia; family Platacanthomyidae; genus Typhlomys; species Typhlomys cinereus. The sequence goes on from JALPQD010000659.1 coordinate 302,057, forward strand.
ACTACTGGGCCACATTCGCAGGCCAATATTAACTGGAGCTGAAGCTTCACCCTCGGGCACCGAGCCTATCTCCCGGGGCATCTACGTTTATAGTCGTTTTCCCCTTCTACGTGAAATGAAGTGGGAATTTGTTCCTGCAGGGGCAAGGACGGGACAGAGGCCGCCGCCGAAGAAAGGCCGCCAAAACTTCACGGAAATAGACGGTGAGCTCCAATGCCGGGGATCCTAAGAAAAACACACGCAAAACAACAAAGCCCCGCAACCAGCACCGGAAGCCAGGAAGTAGCTGTCAGCACCCGACACGGCCTTCTGGACTCTGATTGGTCTTCAGTATACGTGCCCCTCCCAACGCTGCACGCTCTCCCCGCCCCACTCTAGCGGGCGGAGACAAGTACTCGGAGCAACGGCATTGGATAACGCCTTCAGGAAAACAGCCAATCAGAATCCTCCTCCTCGTGGCGCGAAGTAAGCTCGCGCCCGGCCGCGTCGGCCCACGGAGTTTGGATTCTCGTGCCGCCCGGCTTGGCCGGGCCTCGCGTGGGAGGTGAGTGCGGGGTCCGCAGGCCGGGCCTCCCTGGTGGGCCTGCTTTCCGCGGCGGGCGGGAGTCCGAGAGGCCTCGGTCGTTCCTTCCAGGTTCCCCTGGGCCCACGGAGCCCTCCGGTGTGGCGAGCAGGCTCGGCGGGGGGGGGGGGGGCGCCGAGGTCCATTACACTCCCAGAGGCCCGGGGTCGCCCCCTCCCAGTACCCCAGAACCCACCCGCGCCGCGGGTGGACAGAGGCCGCTCCGGTCCTGGGGTTGGAGTCTCACTATCCTCACGCCCCGTAAGCGACTTACTTGGGTTTTGTTCGTAGTACGAGAGAAACGATCTCTCCTGCATCCTGAAGTTTCCATAGGTTTGGGGCGACTTCTTAGAGCGAGAAAAGCCCCCGAACACTGACCATCTAGAGAAAGACTAAGTGGCCCCCGTGGTAAACGTGGAGAAGGCGAAGCGCAGAGGTCCCGAAAGAGCGTTTGACGACAGGGATGAGCTCTGCACGCAGGCCGTTCCCTGTCCCCCATTCGCCCTAGGTCACCCGAGGTTTCAGATGACCCAAGGCCCCATCAAGACAGCCGAGATGACTGACAGCGCTCGATGACTGACAGCGCGCCCTGCCCACCCCCAGAGCAGGATGCAAAAGACTAGGGCACAGCCTGCAGCCGCGGGGAGGCAGAAGGCTGGGGAGTGAGATAGTCAGTCGAGTCGGATCTTTTTTTTTTTTTTTTAGCAGGGTCTGTCATTCTGCAGTCCAAAGTGGCCTGTACCTTGAAATGATTCTAACATCCGACTTGAATCAGCATTTGGTTAGCCAGGCCGCTGTGTGTGAGATAGTAGTTTTATGTTTCCTAGGAGGAGATGAAGTCGCTTGAAATGCCAGTCATTGCTGGGTACCTGATCCATATAGGTAGTTCACAGTAACTCAGGCTACCTATTTCCCTCATTTTTCGGACGAGGATGCATGAGTTAAAGACCATAGGGCTAGACATACCATAATAGAACGCTCTGCAGGGAAATTGCATACCTTTATTTCAGGATAGTCAGTATTAGCTCTAGGAGGAAGGGAGGAAGGAAAGGAGCCTTGTGTAGACCTGGCTGGCTTCCAGCTTGCTATGTAACCAAAGATGACTACTTTTCTTGCCTCTGTCTCCCAAGTACTGGGATTAGAGGTATGTGCCACCACACCCAGCTATTTTAAATATGTCTGAAATGTTTTATTACCTTTAAAAGAGAAATAGGACAGACTGTAACATCCTAAGTTTGGTTCGTAGGCCCTTAGATTCTATTTTCTATATTTTAACTTTTCTTTTGCATGTGTGTACAGATGTGCCCATTCAACATGCTTGTGTGTCTGTGTTTATGCAGCTTTATACATGTGTGTGGAGGCCCCATGTCTTCCTCTGTTGCTCTCCACCTTATTTATTTTACTTTATCTTTTTAATTTTATTTATTTATTTTGCGTATGTATATCACAGGGCACTGTGTGTCCCTGTGGAAGACCAAGTGTGACTTGGGGAATCATACTGGGTTGCTTTTACCTCCTTTTTACTTATGCTGGGATTTCCCAGGCTCTGCCTACCAGGGTCAGAAGTGCAGGCTGCTGCAGTTTCTGCCTGGAATTTTTTTTACGTGGGACCTGGGATCTGAACTGAGGACCTTCTGCTTTCCAGACAGTCTTAACCCCTGAGCTATCTCTCCAGCCCAGTATTTATTTTTTGAGATAGGTTCTCTCCCTGAACGTGGAACTCTCTCTGATTCAGGAAAACTACCTGGCCTGCAAGTCCCAAAGAGGGTCCTCCTGTCTCTGCCTCCCAAGTACTGAGATTATATATGCTCACTGCTACACCTGACTTGTTGCAGGTGGTTGGGGGATAGAAATTCAGGTCCTCAATGCTTGCACAGAAGACTCTACTCATTAAGCCATCTATTTCCCCAGCCCAAATGTATCTTTACAAAGAAAAAATAGCAGCATTTGAGCCATAACTTAGTGGTAAAGCACTTCTCTCTTGTGTGCAAAGCCCCTAGATTCAATGTGAGTAAATCTTCTGACATTTTATTTTCCATCAGTGCTCTATAAAATAGAATTAATATTTATATACTGACCTTCAGCTGCTGAACCAAATTCCACAAACTTAGTAGCTCAAATGACAGAGATTTATCTTACAGTTCTCTAATTCAGAAGCCTGAATGAACCTTATACTTAGGGACTTGGTAGGACTGCGTTCCTTTTACTAGGTTGTTGGAGATTTTGTTCCTTTCCTCACAAACTGCTTTGGGATGACCACATCCTCATCTCTTGCTCTTCCTCCATCATTAATAAAAATAGCAACTTGGGCTGAATCTTTCTCAGGTTGCCGAATCTGATTCTGCCATCCAGTTCTTTCTTCCACTTCAAAGGACACTTGTGATTATATTGATCCCATCTGCAGAATAGTCTTTCTGTTTTTTTTTTTTTTTTTTCTTGCTTACCTTGATTCTAATCCTTAAAGACCTTTTCACATGTTTCAGTATCTCAAACATGCTTAACAGATTTCCAAAATCAAATTCCCTAGAATTTGGTGTTCTAAATTCCAAAATTCTCTTTTCAGTTTAGTTCTGACTTTTGGAAATCCAAAAGACATAAGTTAGACTTTGTATATATGTGTGATTAGTAGCATGTCCCAACATGGTATGAAAGCAAAATTTCATTTATCTTTGTATATGTTATGAGTTCTCTTTTTGATTTCCTGAGAGTCTTGTGTCTCAAGACTTAGGCTGGCCTTGAACTGTCATTGGCCTTGAATTCCTGATGTCTTATTTCTTATCTCCCTTCCAAGTGCTAAAATTGCAAGAGTGTATCACTATGCCCAGAATCAGCCCTGATTCTAATATTAAATTATTTTATGCTATAAATAACTATTTTTTCAGATCTATAACTATGTATGTTTTAAGTCTTGTTGCTTTATTCTGATGCTTTCTGGAAACCTTTTGCTTATAAATGTAATCCTAAAGTGTATGTCTTCAATGAAATTCACGGAAGAACAAAAAATTGACACAAACTGGATGTGGCAGCTCATACCTCTAAATCTAGTGCTTGGGAGACTGAATCAGAGGATCACTCAGCGTCCAGGAGCTATACGTGGCCTGCAGAGTAAATCCGTCTCAGAATATGAAGTCAGGGAAGGGGAGGGACTGTCCAAAACTCTTAGAAGACACTTAAGAGTTCATGCAACCATGAACCAAAATTAGGTAAAATAAGAATTTGATGACATGATACTGCCTATAATAGTCTGACCCAAGTAATATAAAGGAAGAAGGATTTATTATTTTGGCTTATGGTTCCAGGGGATAGAGTCTATACATGGTGGCAGGAAGGGAAGCTGTGACAGCAGAGGTGGGAGGCTTACTCAGTTGTGTCAGCCATCAGGAGGCAGAGAAAATTAGTATAAGAAGTAGGGCGAGGTTATCAAACTTCAAGACCTCCAGTGATATGCTTTCTTCAGTAAGACCAAAAGGTGCCATAATCTTCCCAGACAGCACTCCCACCTGGGACCAAGTATTCAAATACATGAGGGACAATTTACATTCAGAACACCATACCTAGATTTTGTATTTTAAGGTTAGCTACTTAGCAGCCTTGATTCCATCTGCAATAGTAATTCACTATTACCATATTACCAAAATATTCACAGCTTCCTGGGATTAGGATATAGACCTTTGAGGATCAGCAGGCCAGCCACATTTAAGAATTTTAATATGGTTAGAGAGATGGCTCAGAGGTTAAGACTGCCTTACAAGCAGAAGGACCTGAGTTTGGATTCCCTATCCCGTGTAAAAACTCCAGGCAGAAATGGCGATGCCTGTACTTCCAACTCTGGAAGGTGGAATGTGGGAAATCCCAGAGCGAAGCAAATAGGAGGTAAGCACAATCCAGGATGATTCTGGAAGTCATCGTTGGGCCTCCATGAGCACACAAGGTACCCTCTCAGACAGACAGAGACACACACACACACACACAGTTACACAAATACACATACACACAGTAAGCAAATAAATAGATAAATAAAAGAATTTTAACAATTTAATATGAAGATTCTTTTAGATATTACATATACACAGTTGTACCATTTGTGAATATAGATGGATTTCTTCTTTCCTCTTTTTTTTTAAATTTTTTTATTATTATTTATTCAACTGTGCGCATGTGCGTGTGTGTGTGTGTGTGTGTGTGTGTGTGTGTGTGTGTGTGTATGTGTGTGTGTAACTACGGACAAACTCGCGAACCACCATGGACGCCTCCACCTCCTCCTGCCCCGGGATTCACAGGCTCCACCCTACCAGGACCAGAAGCGCAGGCCGCCCCCAGCTTCCACCTAGCGTCTATACGTGGGATCTGGGATCCGAACTCAGGACCTTCCGCCTGCAAGGCGGAGGCTTAACCCCTGAGCCACCTCTCCAGCCCCTTCTTTCCTCTTAATATACCTTGTATTCATTGTTTTGCTTCTATGGCTACTACTATGGCTTGGACTTGCAATGCATATCGTATAAAAGTGGCAGTAACGATCATTTTATACTATTCCTGATCTAAAAGAAAAACTTTCTAAAATTGAACTTTATTGTAGTTTTTCTTTTTTAATGTTCCCTCTGTCGTGAAGTTCCCTTCTATTCCTTGCTTACTGTTTCTATTTATGAAAGTATTTCATTGTAAATGGATGTTTGATTTTTTACTTATGTTTTTTCTAGAGAGCTTGAAAAAGTGGTAAGTTTTTCACTTAAGCTAATATCGTGAGTTTTATTAGTTGCTTTTCTAATATTGAACTTACCTTGCATTCCTGAGACAACAGAAATTGGTCATGGTTTTTATACATGGCTGAATTTGATTTGCTAGTAACATTGTTGAGAATTTTCACATCTACATTTATGAATAAGAATTAGTCTGTAATTTTTCCTTACTGAACTACTTCTGCAGTGTTCATTTTCAAGATCATGCTAGCTCACAGAATGAGTTGGAAAGTTGTCTTCTATACCTTGGAATAGTTTATGTAAATTAGAATGATTTATTACCATAAATGTTCAAAATACTGTTTGGTCTTTCTTCCTTCCTTGCTTGCCTTCTTTCGCACGTGTTACACGTATGAGGTATGTGTTCCTGTATCTGTATGCAGTGCTCCTGTCTGCTCCCCAGGAAGGGGATGATTAGGCACATACTTATCAAATACACTTTACAATTTAAGATTTTTCAAAATTTACTCAAGTAATGAAACTTAGTTTGAAAAGTTGCTTGGTTTTAAAAAAAAAGTTGCTGGGTTTCTGGCTCCAGTGTCTCTGCACTCAATTCTTCAGCCACAGATACCCCTACTTTACCTTATAGATTCTTGGGTGGAAAGTGGAGTATGGTCTTGGTTTACTCTTCCTCGGAGGAAGAATAATACCCAGAAAGTGTTCCTTACTTATTGGCCTGATGACATCTGTTAGGTAATGATTCCTTTGGCTATTTTATTATATTTCATTATATACTATTCATTATATTTTAAAGGTGAAATTTTCTTTTTGAACATGAATGCTATAATATTTAAATTATGTCACATTTAATGATTGTATTTCTGTTGGTGGGCTAGTATTGAGATTGGACCTAAGGCTGCTTGCGTGCCAGGCAAGTGTTCTATTATTGAGCTATGTCCCCAGCCCTGTGATTATATTTCTAAGGCTAGTTGCTGTGGTGTTACTTGATTTCTTTGTTTCGTGCTTTTATCAACTATGGCAGTTTTAGTACGTTAAGAATTATTTAGTTAAAGCAAGTCTCCGAGTGACCTATAGGAGACTACCTAATTGATATAGGAGGACCCAGCCCATCATGGGCGGGTCCATTCCCTGGGCAGGTGGATAAGGAGAGAGCAAGGGGTTGACTTTGGCAGACTGGCAAGCTGCAAGGTTTGCCTCTCTCCCAGCTCTTCCTGTGGATACGGTGTGGGCAGTTGCCTTCAGTGCCTGATGCCAGTATCCAGAAAATACCAGCTAATAGTAAACCAACTATTCTTGTAAGTGGTTTGGGTCATGTATTTGCCACCAATAAAAGATTGAAATTAAGACATCAACTAAATTTTAGAGATACTTTTGTCAAGTTTTATAAAATTTTCCTGTGATTTTTAAAATTAGAATCTTGTTAATAATTTAGCAGTTAATAAATTGATTAATAAATTTTGTTAGCAGTTAATTTATAGTGAATAATAAATATCTGTATTATATTTATATTTTTAATAATAAAATGCTTCTCTTCCTAAATTTTTATTTTTTCCAGTGGCATTTGGCCATTTTCTTCATACCATCTGCACGTGTGTGTGTATCCTTTGTTAGGTTAATTACTACTTGTTTAATATTTTTGATTGCTTTCGTTAATTGAACGTCTTTTTAAAATTGTATTTTCTAGTTATTTATTGCTACTGCATGAGAATGCATTTGACTTGAGAATTTATCTTTTGCTTTCATGAAGTTTTAATTGCCTATTGTGACTGATTTTCTTTGGACTGTGTTGGTGTGTAATCTAGTTGTCTACATGTCATGATAATGTCTGCTCTTCTATTATTTCCCTCTTTTGCCTTGGCAAGAACGGCCAATATGAGAATGAGATGAGAGCAGTCTGGATTTCATCCTATTTTTTCACCCCTAGTGTAAAATTTGACATTGTATCAGGTTTTATTTTTATACTTTCCATTATTTGTTTAAAATGCTTCAATTTTTTTAATCCCTGTTTGAAAATGCATTGATAACAGATACTACGAGATTGCATATTTGTGAACAAAGGTAGTCAGAAAGCTGAGTATGGTGGCACACAATGATAATCCTGACACTTGCTGGAGACTGGGAGGATTGATTTCTGGGCCAGTTTGGGCTACATGGCCGACCCTATCTAAAAAAGAAAACAAATAAAAAGAGATAATGAAACTAATCTAACTGGGAAAGGACCGGAGAAGCCTCCTGAGGTTCTGGGAACACTTTTCACTTTGGATGTTGGTCACCTACTTACGTATGTAAGCAAAACTTGAGATAAGATTGATGCATATCATTACATGTATGCTACATGTCAGTAGATGCATACATTTCAGTCTATTGACTTGGTCTCACTGGTTTCTATTATTAGTGGTTAAGGTGATGTATCAGGGATTTCTCGTAATGTGGTTCCAGCTTCCCATTTCTGGGGTAAGCCATTGCTGGCTGCAGTTAAACTTTTTGAGACATCTTTTCAATTTTTCTTTAAATAACTTTTTTTTTAATCTTCACTCAATAATCATTGGTTGAGCACTAGGCATTTAGAGATGCTAAGGGTTAGAAAACTAATAAAGACTCATATTTGCCTGGTATTTGTAATTTAGTGGGGAAATAGACCATCAAATAATTACAGAGTGAATGCTGAATGGCATCTATGAAACGTACTTCAATTGAAAGCTATTTGCTATTGTAAGAGTGTATTATAGGATAATTTTTACTGAACTCAGTATTGCTTGCTATTTGCATTCCATTATTTGTACTTCACAAATATTAATTTATTTGGTTTGCATAACAATCATATGAGGCAAAATAGCCCCCTCCTTAAAGAAAAGTTGAGTTTTATTATGAAAAGCCTTTAATACAGATTTAAGTGCAGACATTGAAAGAAAGAATGGCTCAAAGGGCAGTTTACACACACCCAAGGGTAGATGTGGGCTCTTCAGGAGAGTCAGGTAGACGTTATTGTTGGAGATACCGGCTTACTGTGAGGTCCAGGATGACCTCTAACTCAAGTCTTAGTGATCCTCCTGCCTCAGCCTGACCTTTACTGAAATGACAAGTGTGTGCATCGTGCCCAGCTTTTCTTTATTCTGCATTTGTGTGTGAATGTGTGCGGTGTGTGCCCATGCATGCATGGCGAAGGTTAGAGGGTACTGTCAAATGCCTTCCTTTTTCACGCTCATCTCTTTTATTTTTTAAGGCAGGGTTTCTCACTGAACCTGGAACTCACCCTTTTGGCTAGACTGACTGGACAGCTTGTTTCTGCCCCCACCCCCTCCCAGCACAGGGCTTACAGCTGCCGTGCTCAGCTTTTATACAGGTGCCGGATTCAGATTCATAATATGTAGATCCTCTTTATGTTATTGAAAGATAACAATCTTGTGAAAGGCTGAGAATTACAGTGTTTTTTACGTTTTATTCATTTATCTTGTGTACATGTGGAGGGGTGTCGGGGTACATGCACTTGAGTGTGTGGAGGTCAGAGGACAACTTGTAGGAGTTGGTTTTCTCCTTACTTCATTCACATTTCAGGGATCAATCACAGGTCATCAGGCATGGTGGCACATATCTTTACCTGTGAACCATCTTACCAACCACTTCATTACGTTTCTGCTATGGATTTTTAAAAATGATGAAAAAACTTCTCAAGAAAAAGTAAAGCAGTGATTTGGAAGGTTCATGGAAAAAATTAGCTTGGAGACCACTTGATGTCTAGTTATTCATGCAGTGATACATTTTGACAGTTCTGTTTTTCTTAAGTCACACACATATCTCTTAAGTCACACACATGCCTCTTTCCAGAAGAGGAACTATCTATCTATGTATACATTTATGTTAAAGAGAACATGTAACATTTATGAAAGTCTCATCTGAAGTCTCTGTCCCAGTACTATTTGCTTGGTATTTGGTGTCGAATTTGAGGGAATAGAGAACTTCTTGTCTCCAGTGCCCAGCAGAGGGTTATAAAATTGCAGAACTTAGCTGTGTTTTTCAAGAGCCATTCCTCCAAACCTCCACTTTTAGCAATTGACTGGAATCAGGCATCTGAATGTTACTTGGCACAAATGTTTTAGAATAGTTTTTTTTTTTTGGCAGTTCTCTTGATATCCTGAAATAGCCATCCCATTACAACAAAAAGAATAAAAGGAAAGCTTGACCTAGAAAGGGAAGGTAGTCCTAATTTTTAAAAATATTGTATTTATTTGAGAGCAAGCATGGGCTGGAGAGGTGGCTCAGGGGTTAAGCTTCCGCCTTGCAGGCGGAAGGTCCTGAGTTCGGATCCCAGATCCCACGTATAGACGCCAGGCGGAAGCGGGGGCGGCCTGCACTTCTGGTCCTGGTAGGGCGGAGCCTGTGAATCCCGGGGCAGAAGGAGGTGGAGGTGTCCATGGTGGTTCGCGAATTCGTCCGTGGTTCTACACACACACATACACACATGCGTGCACATACATACACACACACACACACAATTGAATAAATAATAATAATAATAAAAAATTAAAAAATTTTATTTGAGAGCAAGCATGAGCGCCAGGGCACATGTGTGGTTGGAGGGAAACTTTTGGAAGACAGTCTCTCCTTCTACCAGGAATCAGACTCAGGTCACCAGCTTTGTGCAGATACTTTTACCCACTGAATCATCGTACTGGTCCCTGCTTTTTAAAAAATTATTTATTTATTTGTAGGGGTGAGGAGATCATGCTTGCACAGATATGTGTATGTGTGTGGCTATCCGAGCACAACTTGCAGGAGTTGGTTCTCTCTGGCCACTATTTGGGTTCCAGGTCATCAGATGTGACAGCAAGACCTGGGTAACACTGAGTGGTCTTGCTAGCCCCTTATTTGGACAGTTCTAAATAACAAGTTTTATTATTTGATAATGATAATGATAAAGCTTTGACAATAACTTACTACAACCAGAGGCTAAAGTTATTTTCTATGACTTTTGGTCTCCATAAAGATATTTCTCTTCTTATCTCTGAGAATGAAAATTGCCTAGTTCTTTTTCCTGAATCTATATCTCTCAAAAAATTCAAGTAATTTGGGGGTTGATAAGATAGCAGGTAAGACTATCAAACCTGGGGAGATGCCTCAAGGGGTTAAAGCTTTTTTTTTTTTTTTCAAAAAATCCATTTAATATATTGTACTCGGATAGAGGACGTATCAGATATTAAACTGATAAGAACAGATACTACACTTGATCTTTGCCAAAAGGCTGTGAAGCAATAGGGGTTAAAGCTTTTGACTCACATCCAGAAGGACCCAAGTCCAAATACCCAGATACCATGTAAAAATGGTGGTAATCTATAATTCTGGCCCTGAAAGACAAGTCTGGGAAACCCTACAGCAAGTAATAGAGGGTAAAATAATCCATGATCATTCCCAGTGTCATCCTTGGACCCCCATAGACACATACACTAAAGTGCCTTCTGGTGCACATGTGCACACACAGGGAAAACAGGCCTAGTGAGATCCTAACACATACACACACTCACACAACTGCCTGTTAGTGTCTTAATCTGGTTATTAATAATATAGGCCCTCATGAAATCTTTTTCATTAAACCAAGACACTTTAGCTGGAGAGATGGCTCACAAGCTGAAAGTCCTGAGTTTGGATCCCAGGTCCCATGTAAAAATGCCAGGCAAAATGGCGGCTGCCTACACTTCCGGCCCTGGTGAGCAGAGCCTGGGAAATCCCAGAGCAAAATAAAAAGGAGGTACAAGCAATCTACAATGATTCCCAAAGTCACCCTTGGTCCTTCACAGGGACACACAATGTCTTCTGGTACACATACACACTCATACAGGCAAAAATAATAATAAAGGGGGAAAAAAAAACCCAAGACACTTTAAATGGTAGTCCTTTAATCATTTATTCTTTGCCACCATTAGTTTGTTTGTTCTGGCTTACAGTCCGAGGGAATATGTTCCATTGTGGTGGAGAGGGCATAGTGGCACCAGAAAGAGGCCAGCTGTTCACTTTGCATCAGCAGTCAGAAAGCACAGCTGTTGTTTCTTTTCTTTCTATGTGGTCCATGCTATGTGGTAGCCTGAGCTGGACTTGAACTCAGTAATGATTCTCCTCCTTTAACCTCCAAGTGCTTGGATTATAGGTTTGAACCACCATACCTAACTTGGATTTCTAGTTGTTGTATCTTATTATCCATTTTTGGGGGGGAATAAAGTCTCACTATATAGCTAAGCTTCCCCCACATTCAGAAGTACCCTTGGGTTTCATTCAGTACTTTATTTTTTTGTACCGTTTACTTATGTTCTTTTACAATGGCATAACTTTTTTTCTTCGTGTAAAAGAAACATTAAATCATTTTCCAAGTTGTACCTGTGATGGTTGTGATAAGTCTGACTCACCTGACCAAATGTAAAATAATTTGACAGTCTCAGGGCTCTTTGATGTCATATTGTTTTGATTCATGAGTTCATAATGATACTGGGAGAAAATGGTGACTATTGGAGGTAGAAAATGATTCATTATTTTGAAATTAATAAGATTTTTCCAGCTACCGAAGCAAATATGACTGGCTTTCAATGTCACCATTTGTACAGGTGAACTTTCAGAAGGGTGCATAGGGTTCATCTAACACTATATGTGTAATTTACTAGAGAGAGAATGTATGTGATGACAAATGGTTAGAGGTCAGAGGACAACTTTCTCTCCTTCATGTGACCTTCCTGGAATGAAACTCAGGTCAGGTTGTACATAGGTATTTCTACCTGCTGAACTATCTCATCAGCTTCCATCTAACATTGTTAATTCTTCCTCCTAACATACATGTTATAAAATAAAAGTATATCTCAGGGCTGGAGAGATGGCTCAGGGGTTAAGTCTCCACCTTGCAAGCAGGAGGACCCAAGTTTGGATCCCACATAAAAAATGCTAGGCAGAAATGGAGACTGCCCACACTTCTGGTTCTGGAAGGAGTGGCCTAGAAAACCCCAGAGCAAAGCAAAAAGGAGGTAGAACAGTCTAGGATGATTCCCAAAGTCACCCTTGGTCTGACACAGACACACCCACACCCACCCACCCACACACATATACAAAGGTATATCTCATAAAGATGGATGGTAAACTGGGTAAGGTAGTGCATGCCTGTAATCACAATACTGAGAGTCTGAGGCAGGTGTTTTATGAGTTTGGGGGCAGCCTAAGTTACATGGTGAGTCTCAGGAATAGAGTAACAGTAACCACAATAAAGCACAGCAAAACCCAATATAGTTACTATCTATAGATCACAACTGTCTATCTTTAGCTCTAGTTTCATTTTTTTTTGCATGTGTATGGGAGGTATGTGTGTTCACATGTATGTGCACAAGTACATGTATAGGCATGTGTGACTGGAGGCTCAAAGCTGATATTCTCAAATCACTTCCCACTTTGATTATTAAGACAATGTCTCTCAGTTGAACCCAAAGCTTACCAAGTGGCTAGGCTAATAGCCAGCTTCCCCTTGTGATTCCGAGTGCTGGGATTACAGTGATGGGAATACAGGCACCGCCATGCCTGCTTTTATGTGGGTTCTGGGCATCCAAGCATTTCAAGGTGGCTTGAGCCGTACATGTTCTTGGGCAATACCTTAGCATTACTACAGCCGAAATATAAATGTACTTGGCAAAACTATTCTTTTAGGTCGGAACCAGGTGATTATAGAGCATGGAATCTTGCTGCTGAACCTCTGTACTCAGTGGTGGAGCTCTTTCTTCAGTTTTTGCTCTTGCAGAGAATTCACTTGCTCATTTGTTCTCTGGGATTTCAGTTTGCTTTAATTATTCTTCCCACCTCACCTCCTGTCCAGCTGCCATTTATCCTTTAAGCTTAGACCAGGTCCTGTTTTTCTGCAAGTCTTTTCCTAATAATCCTTTCTCTAATATCTGTTGTGCTTATTTTAGTGTGCATGGAGGAAGAGGGGAAACCAAGTCATTCTGTTATTCAGTGAGCCTTCAACTGGTTAAAGCAATCTGTTGACAAAAATTCAAAATGTAAAGAGCAAAGCTTGTTACTGTGGGCACATTTGGAACAATATCTGCGTGAATGAAGTCGTTCATCTCTTCAATAAATATTGTGAAGAATAAAAGAATGTAACTACAGATCTTTTCCTCTCACCTTTTAGGATCATGGCTGCTGTTCCTCTAAATAATCTACAGGAACAACTGGAGCGTCATTCAGCCAGAAAACTCAATAATAAATTCAGCCTTTCAAAACCAAAATCTGTGTAAGTATATTGGGTGCTTAGCTCTCACGTGGACATACAAATGAGAGCTCTTGTCAGTCAGCTCTGGGATCTCACTGTGTAGCTCACACTGCCCTCAAACTCACTAGGTAGCCTAGGCAGGCTTCAAACTTGTAGCAATCCTCCTGCCTCACCCTCCCAGGTGCTAGGATTAATAGGTGGGAGCCATTACATTGCTTCTTTCAACTCTTTCATTGTACAGATGAGGAAATGAGGTCAAAGTTCAGTCACTTTGCAAATTAATAGTCAGATGTGCTTTAGCAGCATCAGGTAATAACTGATCATCTGTGCACAGTTCTGGCATATAATATAATGCAGTATAGTTGAATAAATAATACATATTATACTTCAATACAATCTCATTTTCTTTACGAAACAGTGTGTAAGGAAGTGACAACATTCTAGTTTTGCTGTCTCCTGAAAGCCATGCTCCACACTGTGAATGACACTTAGTAATAGTTTGTATTTATGCTGCTTTCTTGCCAGGTTGCAGGCACTGTTCTGGGTTCTTGGCTTTAAAGTCTCCAGCCACCTTCATGTCAGAAAGCCAGGACTCCTGCTTCCTGGGTACCCTTCAGATCTCAGCAGTTTTTAACTCTGTTCCCCTTAAAATTTGTATCAGAGTAGCAAAAAGTGGCTACCTTCCAGTCTCTTCCTTTTTCACATGTGTTCTCTCTTCCTGCTGAAAGTGCTGTTAATTAAGGACTACCAGTCTGAGAAATAAAGTGTGAGAACAGTCTGGGTATTCTCAAAACCCAAGAATCAGCCTCTGAATTTGTTACCTTATAAAATTTAAAGCCACAGAGGGAGATAATACAATTGATACATTTGAACTACTAAAAAGTAGTAATAATAAAAGTTACGTAGAGTGAGTGAGTTTGTTCATCTAGAAACTGAGATGAAAGCTCTGCGATAGAACACTGCTTAGGATGTATGAGAGAGGCCCCCGGTTCAATCCCCAGCACTAAAACCAAATGAATTAATTTGCTTGTATGTTTTCCTTATTTTTCAGAGGTTTTACTTTTAAAAAGAAAACATCAGAGGGCGATGCGTCTGTGACCAGCGTGTCTGTAATGAAATCACCAGTGTTAGGTGATAAAGATGTGAATGTGTCCGAGGCCTTCACTGAGCCCCCTCTCCACACGCCACATCAGCAAACAAGGATCAATAGCTTTTTAAAAAATGCTCCAGCAGGACAGCAAACCAGGGAGACCGGCTCCAAACCATCCTTGCCGGGTCTGTCACAGAATCCACAGGAAGCTTTGTGTCCTACCCAAAGCATCCCAGCTCTAAGCAAATCCCGCATTGCTGCTTTCAAGAAACTGGAGTTTAGCTCCTCACCAGATTCTCCCACTGATTGGGCTGATATGGATGACTTTGATACTTCAGCTCCAAAAGCTTTTGTGACACCCTCCAAAAATCACTTTATAAGAACAAGCACTGCTCAGAAATCAAAAAAGACAAAGAGAAACTTTTTCACATCACCTCCTCGGAAAGCAAGTACAGTAAAAGCTGAGTTGACTCCTTTGTGTTCCAAAAACCAGCAAGTGGATTTAACTAAGGAACTGGAGGATGACTCACAGTACTTAGGCAATGATGTGATTTGCATCGATAACGAGCCTGTTTCCAAAGAACTCAGACCAAAAGCTACTCATACTCAGGAAGGTGAGTCTTTGAAAACTCATTTGAGAGATGAAAGAGGGAAAATTTATTACATTTCATTTCAGTATGTAGACAGTACTTTTAAACTTAAAGCAAAGCATTGAAACAGATGTAACTATGGTACAGCTTTTACCCTTAAGGACTTAATATTTGCGGAATACTTTGAAAAGTAATCGGTTTGACTGCCTTTTTTTCTTTTTTTTTTTTTAATTCAGTAGTTGTGTTTACTGGTGGGCCAATTTTGCCAGTGTTTTAATTCACATGTAATTGATATAGCATAGACTCTGTCAACAATGAGCAATAATGCTATTTTATCTGAAAAATAGAAACGGTTTCCATTATATGCCCTGATTATTTTATAGTCCTTAAATTTTGTATCCTTTACAGAAAATAATTATATAAAACATAGTAATAAACTGCAATTTGCCACAACACATTTCTTTAGATATCAGTATAAAACACATTTTTGTGCACCCTGCTTTTATAGAAGAACCAGATTTAAAATCAATTTCTTTATTTTATTAGATTTATCAATATACATGGCACTGAGGCAGGATGTACTTGATACAATGACAAGGAAAATCATACACATATATATATTCTTATATCTATAGAGGGCATGCATGTGTATACATGTTTATATGTGTGTGGGTATACATGTACACAAGCATGTGCATGTGGAGACCCATGATTGATATCAGGAATCATCCTCTATCCCTTTTCCACCTTTCTTTTTCAGACAGGATCTCTGATCAAACTCAGAGTTCGTCATTAGTGTTAGTTGGCCAGCCAGCTTGCTCTGGAATTCCTAGTCTCACCTTCTGAGGCTGGAGTTTTACGTGGACTGCCACACCCAGCTGACATTTTACATAGGATCTGGAGATCCAAACTCTTCATCCTTTTGCTTGTGTGACTGAGCCATCTTCCCAGCCTGAATTATAATTTCTATATGATTAACAACTGGGATAACTCTGTGATTTTTTAAAATTTTATCTATTTATCATGTGTGTGGTCAGAGGACAACTTATAGGAATCAGTTCTCTCCTTCCACCATGTGTGTCCTAATGATTGAAATCAGGTTTTCAGACTTAGTGGCAAGAACCTTTATCCACTGAGCCATTTCACTGACCCAGCTATAGATTTTATATATGAAGGAAATAAGGTCCATGGAGATTAAAATGATGATTAGTGATAGAATTGGAAATGAAACCAAATCTTTCTGCCTATGTAACTCCTCAATGGCTTGCTGCCATAGATTATATGCCAAATATTGGTAGAAAGAATCTAATTACATTTTTCCACCTTCACATCTTGGCCCTCTAGAAGGTCTTTGGGGATAATAATACAAATATGACATTCATCCCCTATGCTTTCCTAAAGAACCTGCATGGGGCTATTTCAATTAACTTTTTCATAAGTAGAAGTTCATTCTAAGATAACAATAAATGTGTAAGCCAGTATCCTTTTATTAATTATATTGCCACAAGTAATTATATCACAAAGAAACATGTGACTAGTGCATTGAGATGTGACATACTGTGTCCACTCCATTTTATCTCATGAGGTCACTGTCCTATCAGTGGTCAGTGATTGACAGGAACATCCATATTATGTGAACATTGTAAATCACATTCAAGGCAGTTTCTAGATAGGTCCTAATTAGTATATGTTTAAAATTTAATAACTGAGAGCCATGTGGAAGTAACCCACCATGTAAAATAGTTCTTAAATTAAATTTTTAAAATGTTTATATTTTATATATGATATGTATGTACACATGCGTGTTCATGTGTGAGTGTGGACACGCACATGTGGAAGTCAGAAGACATCTGGTGTTGGTCCTCACCTTCCACCTTGTTTGAGACAGGGTTCTATTGCTTGCCACTGTGTACTGCGAGCTAGTTGGTCCTGTCTCCACCTCTCATCTCACCACAGGAGCACTGGAATTACAAAAGTTGGTACAGTGCCCGACTTTACATGAGTTCAGGGATTCAAACTGAGGTCTTCATGCTTTCCTGACAAGTGCTTTGCCCTCTGAGCCATCTTCCTCAGCCCTCTCGAAGATCTTGTTTTGTTGTCTAGGCTGAACTTGATCTCCTGAACTCAAAGCATCCTCCTCCCACCCGTTCTTTGGGATATGAGGGGTGAACAAAGGCCTTGAACACTAGTGGAAGGCTCTATCACAGAGTTAGATCCCCAGTCTTATTTAGTTAGTTAGTTATTTAGTTATTTAGTTATTTAGTTATTTACTGTTTATTTTGTGGCAGAGTCTCATCAAGTTATCCAAACAAGTTTGAACCTATAATCTATTGCTTCAGCCTCCCACCTGGAATTACAGGCTGAGTCACCAACTCAAGCCATTATACCTTAGTTTCCTTGGTAGTTCGCATTACACTCTTAGACTAAAATTTTTTTAAGTATCTGAATTCATCAAGGTTGCTGCAGAGTGGAGAGGGCATAAGTGATTGCTAATAAGCAGAAATGGAATCTGATCATTTTTGTTGCTGTTTCTGAAGAGATTACTTGGCAGAGAGAATGGGGAAAGGTAAGCTAATGTGACACTGTTTAGTACAGAAGAGAGGCTTGAATACCGGGATGTATCTGTGGTAAAGTAGAGATGGCTTCTTTGTACAAGCAGTAGTGCTTTATACCAGTTTAATGTACACACCAGTAATCTAGCACTAAAGGCTGGGGCAGGAAGATGAATTCAAGGCTAACCTGGACTGCATAGCAAGACCCTGTCTCAAAAGAAGCACACAAACAACAGCAACAAACCCCCACAGTGTTTGTGCTTAGACTTATTTGCTACATGTTACCCTTATTTAAACATGAATTAAAAACAAAAGAATTGAAAATGCTAATACTGAGCATAGGTTTCATCATTCTACTAGAAGCAGGCATTAAAATCCCTACAGATCTGTGGCCACCATCCAGCCTTGGATTGACTCCAGTTGACTCATTAATTTATGAAGATGTCAGCCAACGTTAACCTGTGGAAGGAGGAGACTCCTGTACAAAGAGCTCTGATTGCTTACTTGCCCAAAGCACACACTCTTAAGAGTGTCTGACACCTACTGTCTCATTAGATGTTAAAATAACCTGTGTTTATCAACTGTTCTATATCAGAAAATGGAGACCAGAAGAAACATGTGGAAGAAGTTGAATTAGATTCACCTGAGAAAGTTCCGTGTCTTCAACTGGATGATGATGATTACTATGTAGATTTTGTCCCACCTTCTCCAGAAGAAGAAATTATTTCTACTGGCTCTTCCTCTTTGAAATGCTCTAGGTAAAATACCTAATAATAAATACTCTTGATTGTTTCTAGGATGCCTTAAGTAATAGAATTTTGTTACATAATATAATGTCTCCAAAAGTGCACTTTGTGCTTTTGCAGTTTATTTTGTATCTTAATGAAATCATCAAAATAATTGCTATTTATTTAGTTATTTGTCGCTTTAAAGACCATTCTTAATATGTAGCCCAGGCTAGCCTCAAACTCAGGAACCTCCTGCTTTAGCCTCCAAAATACCAGAAATACAGGTGTGCATCACCATACTCAGGGGAAAATTAACTTTAAAATTTTTATTTTATTGGTTATATTTTATTTAGTTAATTTTTTTGTGTGTGTGTGTGTGTGTGTGTGTGTGTACATTGTGTGTCCCAGTGGAAGACCAAGGGTGACTTCGCTAATCACCTTGGATTGCTTCTACCTCCTTATTGCTTTTGCCCTAGAATTTCCCAGGCTCCACCCACCAGCACTGGATGTGTGGGCTAAGGCCAGTTCTGCTTGGTGTTTTTACATGGGACCTGGGAACTCAGGATCATCAGTTTGTGAGTCAGAGTCTCAACCCTGAGTCTTCTCTCCAGCCCCACTCAGCATTTTTATCCAGGATCTGGATATTAGATCCTTTTGCTTTCAAGGCAAAGGCTCCTCCTTTCAGAGTCTGAAGTGCAGACAGCCACCATTTCCACCTGGTGCTTTTGTATGGGAGTTGGGATCCAAACTCAGGTCCTTCTGCCTTCAAGGCAGAATCTTAACCTCTGAGCCATCTCCCCAGCCCTATTCGTTGTATTTTAAAGATGTGAAATCTACTCCAGAGACTAAGGCAGGAGAATAGCTGATTCAAATCTCAGTTCAATTAAGTGGTAGAATACATATGATACGGTTAATATTCTGGCAAAAACAGATCCTTTCAGCATATCAATTGGAGAGGGAAGGAGGTATTTTATGTATAACCTAGTGTAGTCCCTTCTGACTTGTGCTTTAACGGATGTGTTGTGATGTTTGAAGAAGTGGCAAAAGTTGAATTGTAGGGCTGGAGAGATAGCTCAGGGGTTAAGACTCTGTCTTGCAAGCAGAAGGTCCTGGATTCGGATCCTAAGCCCATGCTTTTGGCCCTGTGGGCGGAGCCTGGGAAATCTCAGATCAAAATAAGAAGGAGGTAGAAGTAATCCAGGATGATTCTTGAAGTCACCCTTGGTTCTCCAGAGACACAAAGTGCCCTTTGATACACACACACTCACTCTCTCTATATATATATTTTTTAAAAGGTTGAATTGTGATTACTGTTTAATAACAAAATACCCCTGAGAGCTTACCTGTCTCCTCCTTTCCTTACTGAGAGAAAATCAGACAGAACTATACAACATCAAAATGCATAAGTTCATAGGCTATTGAGTCCCTGTATCATCTCACAGATGAAACAACTAAAGTCAGGGAGGCACAGAGAATTGCCCGATGAAACAGTTAACGCCACATGATTAAGATCCAGTGTAGTGTTCTCCCCAAGCCACATTGATTCCTTCTTGAATGCTTAGCTCTTTTCTTCATTCAAAAAAATGTGGATTGTACAATGACATTGCAGCCACTTCAGTATTTTTAAATAAGAAAAAAAAAAATCTAGTAGCAAAATTCTAACAAACTATTTTCCTTGTTTGTGTTTTTGAGAAAGAGAGTGAACAGGTACATATGTCTTTGGTATGTGTGGCGTCAGAGGACAACTTCTGAAAGTTGGTCTCTCCTTTTACCACATGGGCTCTGGGGATTGAATTTAGATTACAGGTTTGCACAAAAGCTCCTCTACCCACTGAGCCTTCGTGTTAGCTCCCATGTTCGGTCCTGATTTTTTTCATTTGCTTAATTTTTTTACATTATTGTAATTGACACAAGTATAATTTCAGATTTTGAGTCTTTTAACATTATTCTTCATGTTGCTACGTTTGATTCCTTACAACAACTCCCTAACTTACTGAATTATCATACCTTGAATATCTTTACCTACTGTATTAGTTACTTTTCTTGTGGCTGTGATGGAGACAACTTAGAGAAAGACTTACTGTGGCTTATGGTTTCAGTGTTCAGTCCATCGTGATAGGAAGGGCACGATGGACCAGTCCCATTCATGGTAGTGAGAGCTTTGACAAGAAGGTAGATATGGGACCAGAAGAAAGGTCAAGCTATAACCTCGAGGTCTACCTGAGCGGCGTACATCTGCAGTAAGCCCTGTGTCCCAAAGATTTCATAACCTTTCAAAACAGCACCACAGATAGGGGACCAAGTGTTCAACCACATGAGCTTGTAGGGACTTCTCAACCACTGAAAAATAGTTCATTTATAAAGTTGACACATTCTCCCACATAGCCTAATATACGTATGTTGTAAACTCAAGGCCAGCAAGATGGCGCAGGGGGTAAAGTTGCTCGTCATTAAACCATACAACCTGGGTTCAATCCCTGAAGCACACTTGGTAGGGGTGTTCTCACTCCCATAGGTCATCCTTTGATCTCCACACAAGCACTCCCACCCCAATCCACTCACACATAAGAGATAAATAATTGTTTATATATTTTTTTAAAAAACTGAAACAACTTTTTCAGATACTTTGTATGTTATTTATACTTAAATTTTATGCACATTTTTATTTTTTTGTAATAATCTTTTGTTTGCTTTTATTTTTGAGACAGGCTCTTTCATCAATTTGGTTACTCTAGCTGGCCAGCAAACTCCAGAGATTCACTTGTCTCTGCCTCCTTAGAATCGGAATTATAGATGCACACCGTTATGGCCAGCTTTTTACATGGGTTTTAGAGATCCAAATTCAGGTCCTCATACTTGCATAAGCACTTTACTTCCTGAACCATTTCCCCAGTGCTGTATTGTTTTTGAGACCAAGTCTTGCTGTGTGTCCCACATTAGTGTCAAATTCACTTTATAATCAAAGAATGACCATCAACTCTTGGTTCTCCTGCCTCATTTCGCATATACTGAGATTATATGTGTGTACTACTGAATCCAGCTGAAAATGTTTTTCTGTCTGATTAGACTATGTCATCGTTAATTTTTTATAATATATAAATATAATATATAGAGATATAAGATAGTTATGTACACACAGTACACATTAACCTGAGTACTCCCAATAAAGCACTTTGAAATCTCAGAAAGCAGTATGCTACTTACTTTCTACGGAAAGCAGAGAAATACCACTTGTGCCTACAATTACATGTGTAATTTGGTTACAAAGATCTTAAACAGGTTTTCCAAATTGAGAGAAGAACAGAAACAATGCCCCTAAAATAGACAATACTGAACACATAAGAAATGTAAGTAGCGCAGCTTGGCTGAAGCCTGGTGTTACTGAAAAGACATAGTTGGCGATAAAAGTTGAAAGATCAGTCTTTTGGGACCAGAAGATAAGTTTAAAAAAAAAAAAAAAACTTGTGGATCCCCTTAAGAGGTTTTAGAATGGAGAAGATGCGTTTCCAACCAGGCTTGGGGCAACACACCTGTAATCTTAGCACTTGGGATGTGCACAAGGATCAAATCTATGTCACCTCAGCCACATAGAAAGTTCTAAGTCAGGGAGCTGGAGAGGTGGCAGGGGACTGGAGAGGTGGCTCAGGGGTTAAGCCTCTGCCTTGCAGGCGGAAGGTCCTGAGTTCGGTTCCTAAACCCCACGTATAGACGCCAGGTGGAAGCGGGGGCGGCCTGAGCTTCTGGTCCTGGTAGGGCGGAGCCTGTGAATCCTGGGACAGAGTAAACAAGGAGGAGGTGGAGGCGTCCATGGTGGTTCCCGAATTCGCCCGTGGTTCTACACATATGCACACAGACACGCACAATTGAATAAAAAAATAAATAAAGGGGCTGGAGAGGTGGCTCAGGGGTTAAGCCTCCGCCTTGCAGGCGGAAGGTCCCGAGTTCGGATCCCAGATCCCATATATAGACGCCAGGCGGAAGCGGGGGCGGCCTGCGCTTCTGGTCCTGGTAGGGCGGAGCCTGTGAATCCCGGGGCAGAAGGAGATGGAGGCGTCCATGGTGGTTCGCGAATTCGTCTGTGGTTCTACACACACACACACAGACACACATGTGCGCGCACATACACACGCACATGCGCACAGTTGAATAAATAATAATAATAATAAAAAATTTCAAAAAAAAAGAGAAAGTTCTAAGTCAGCCTGAGCTACTTGAGACCTTGTCTCCAAACAAACAAAAGCAAATTTCTTATATGCTTACATATTTTTCAGTTAACCAGTTGTAGAAAAACAGAATAAATTTTGCATTTATTTGATTTAGTTTATAAGCATAATTGGTTGCACTTTTTTTTTTGTAGTAGTATTTTAAAGGATCTTGATGAATCTGACCGAGGAAAGGACATTCTTAACACATCAAAAGACTTTTTGTCAAAACCAGAGAAAATGACTGCACAGGAGCAGGATCCAGAAACCAGTACAGATTGTAACGGTATAAAAAATATTTTAGACACTTTTGTAAATGAAGTAAGATTGTGTTTTTATATTATAGCTACATTGTATAAGATAGTAAATTTCTCATACCTTCTGATATTATAAATCATCCCCATTCGTTGGTTGGTCAGCATTTGTTTAAATCCTGAACAAGGCTCATTCTCTATTTTGCAAATGATAGTTATTATAAAGTCATTTCACAGGTAAAGCCAGAATTTGCCTCTGTAATTTTAATGTCTATACATGAATATAAAGTTCTAAGAAGTTGTGTGGCTTTTGTTGTTTTATTTTGAGACAAGGTCTAACTATAGACAAATCAGGCCTTGAACTCAAAGCAGTCCTTTATTTCAATTGGCCTCTCCCCCCAGCTAAATATTTAATATAAATAATCCCTTTCTAAGATTTTGAAAAATAGCAGCCCCCTTTCTTATGTTTGATTTCTATCTCCCAGAGGCACATTCAGACTAGAAATTTGTGTGCTGTTTTTCTTTCAGATTTTCTGGTAGTATTTCTTTTTACCTTTTTTTTCCTCCTCTCTCTTTTCTTTCTCTGTCTAGATGTTAGACCTCTGCTTCTTCTCTTTGGATGTTACATACTATCTCTCTCATTGCTTGTTTGGTTTTTTTTTTAAGAAATTTTCTCCATGTTAAGTTTTCTATGAATGTACCAGTTTTATCTAATCAGTTTCCAAGAACTCTTTCTGTTTTTTGAATATTTCTGTAGGACATTCTCTTCTCCTTTTATAAATACTCCTTTCATAGATGATGTATGTGAGCATGTATATAGTGTCCTCTTGTTGTTTTTGTTTCTTTTTATTTTGGTCTCTGCATTTATAGTTCGAGAATGATCCCAAAATATTTGATGTCTCAGACAGTCTTCTAAGATCCCTGCAATGCAAACTAATTTAATCTTCACACCAGCCCATTAAAATAGTTGCTTTATCTCTGTGCTAGAAATAAGAAAACTGGGGACCAGCAAGATGGCTGAATGAGTATTTGCTGTACAAGCCTAATGGCTTGAATTTGATCCCTTTAACCCACATGAGGCAAGAGAACTGACCCCACAAAGCTGTCCTCTGTTCTCCACGTTCACACCAGCATATGCGTATTTCAAACATACACCATACATACGAATGAATTTTTTAACCATACAATAATAACAAATGTATTTTTTTAAAAAGCACTAAGTTTAAGGAAAGTTAAATAATTACATAGCTACAGAGACAAAACAGCAGCAGAAATAAGATTTGAACCCACAGCCTGGAGACTTTGAACTCACCTGACAGCCGCTGTACTAGCCTGTTTCTGTATCATTAAGTTTTACTAGTATTATGGTCTCCCAGGTAGAGACATGGACAGAGTCATACAGTGTCAGGAGAGGCCTCTCTTAGTTGACATCAGTTAATTCATCCCCTCTCGTTTACCTAGTTATGAATGTTCAGGTTGTTTCTATTCCTTCTCCATGGAATTGCAAAAGGTGGCCTCCAATTCGCAATCCTCCTACCTCTACTTCCCAAGTGCTAGGATTACAGGCGTCACCAGTATGTCCAGCTCTCAGTTTTTTCTTCTACAACTTGAAAAAGGATAATACCTGCCCTCCTGCATAGTTGTCAGGTTTCAAGGTGCACTGTGGCCCTTCAGTAAATAGCATTTATTATTATCTGTCAGTCTAGTAATCCTCCCAAAGAAGGAAATACATTAAGATGGTTGCTTTGTTTTTATGAACACTCCCTAACTCCATAATTGTTTCCTCTTTTTGAATTCACAAAGCAGCATTTGATAACATGTTCTAGAATGTGCCTTGATTTAACATCAGGATCATTACTCTGTAACTTTTGGCAATCACCTTCAAGATTTTTTTGAATACTAGAACAGTGTTTGTCTGTTTTCACTTGCCTTCAGCTGTTATTCAGTAGATGCCTTGGTTATCAGCATCGGGGCTTCTGAGGTCTCATTTGAGGGTTTCCCTTGAAGTTTGAGGTGTGTGTCTGGCAGGAAGACCTGAGCTCTCTCCCACTATGTAGGTAATTGGTTTTCTCTGCTCTTGCCTTGGCTTTCAGTTCCTTTAGGCTATTACATAGCCTCCTATTTCCAGTACTAGGCTCCTATCACTTACATAAAAAAGCCAAAGCAACAGAGATCCAGCCACTTTCGCCACCTTATTGCTCACATCTCTGTTTTCCATTTCCCTGGTCATTCTCATGCAGATGATTGTCCCCACACTAATCCATGTACCCCTGTTCTTCTTCTTCCTTTCCTGGCCTTTACACATTTCAGCTATCTGTCTGTCTGCAGCCCTTTAACCCATTTTCTTTTGAACATTTTTGTCCTTTTTTCTTCTTGTCTCCAAGATCAATGTCTCTTGACCACCTATTAAACTTTTTCCTCCACGTCATGAGTCCTCAAAGTTCTACAGGCATTATCTTTGCTTACATTTTTGCCATCTACCATTTGTTTTCTTTCCTTTCTCTAAAACATCAGCTCCTTTGAAATTCTCTTAATTTTATGGCTTAATAAAAAAAAGGTGGAAGGGGTTGGGAGGTAACTTAGTGGTGAGGTACTTGCTCAGCATGCTGCTGACTTCCAGCCTTGTTGTTTTATTTATGATTGCTTTACAGCCAGACCAATAAGTGTACAGCAGCAGCTTATTCATGTGATGAACCACATCTGTAAGCTAGTAGATATTATTCCTACTGATGAACTGAAGACTTTGAAATGTGGGAATGAGCTAATTCAACAGCGAGACATAAGGTATCTTGATTTCTTCCTTCCTGAATCTGACTTGCATTTCCACCCCTCTGTGTCAAAAATAGGCAGAAATGTCCAAGTTTTCTGGCTCAGAAATTGCATAAGAATGACTGTGAGTCTTAAGTTTTAAATTTATTTACTTTTCAAACCATTCCTTGTATTCATATTTTTGAGACTGGGGAAAAGTAGGTATATTTCTGAACAGTTTCTGTTGAGATTGAAAAACTGAAAGTAAACTTTTGTGGTCTACCATAGTAAACTAGTTATATTTAATATATATTCTCTTTTCTCCTCAGAAGGAAACTCCTAGCTGAAGCAGATTTTAATAGTAATGATGTCAGTCTTCTGGGTTCAATGTGGAGACACAGGCCTGATTCACTGGATAACACTGTGGACGGCGAGTCCTGCCCTATGGGAAATCCTCTTAAGGAGTTAAATTTTCCATACTTTCCCTCAAATTCTCTTTCCACTGGGGAATGTTTACCGAACACCACCCCAGGAAAGGCAGGATTCTCTGTCACCACGAAGAATATCTTTGAAAGGCCGTTATTGAATTCCCATTTACAGAAGTCCTTTGTAAGTAACAACTGGGCTGAAACACCAAAGACAGAAAAAAGAAACGAAAATTCTTATTTCCAGGAAATGTTCTCACAAGCACTGCTGTGAAAAATCAGAGTAAACACACTGCCTTCAGAGATGACTTAGAAGTGCAGGCTTCCTGTGATATTGATAACTTTGACATAGATGACTTCGATGATGATGATGATGATTGGGAAAATATAATGCACAGTTTAGCAGCCAACAAATCTTCCACAGCTGCCTGTCCACCTATCAGAGAAGGTGGGCGAATCAAATCAGTATCACAGATGATTGCTTCAGCCAGGACAAACTGTCTTCCATTGGCATCAGCTGCTCAAAAGAAAAACTTCTCAGAGTCAATTCAGAATTACACTGGTAAGTTTAAAATAAGTTGGATGCTTAAATATTGTAGGAAAACAAAACTATCCAAAATAGGAATTGTATGAGAAAACAGCATAGCAAGTCATCATTGCCTGAAAACCACATTGTCTCTATGCAAATTTCTACTGATAATATGAATTACAAATCACAATTTCAAAAGCAAGTTTCTCTTTTGTCTCTGTAGCAGCTGTAGTTTTATAAGATGTGTAATTATAACCTATTGTAGTAAAACGTGAAAGTCATTACAAATGTGCTCTGCCTTTAAGCTAACATTTTCTAGTCCTCCAAAACAATAAAGCTTGTGAGAGCCAGGTTTTTAGTACATTTGGGATGGTCCAAAAGAAAAGGTGGAATTTTATGATAAAATTATATATATATTTTAGATTTCCAGATTGATGAAAAACAATTCATTTACAAATTAGAGGAGTTTTTTTTATCTTAAAACTAAAATATAGAGCATCCTCAGAAGATACAAAGTTATAAATTCAATAAACATCCTTCAAACCAGGGACGGTGGCTCATGCCTATAATCCTAGGACTTGTCAGAAAGATCACCTGAAGTTTAAGGTCAGCTTGAGCTGCAGAATGAGACCTTGTCTCAAAACTATCAAGCAAACAAACAAAAATTTCAGAAATAATTCATCTCACGCTTACTGTCACCACATCTTATCTGGATTGTGGCAATACTGCATAGATGTCATCTTGGAACTCTCAGTTTAAAGAGAATTTTGAGCAGGAATGAACTAAGCTACTGTAAAGGCTTCAGAGTAAAGCCAAAATTAATTTTAAAAAACCTTACATCAACCCTATGAAGTTATCACAGTGTTTTTACTGAATCAAGAATACATGTGCAAAGTTTTATGAAGAACAGCCCTCCCTATTTTTGCTATTGATGACTTAATACCTCAAAGATTATTCTTACAGTGATGCTGTTGACCTTTAAAATAGCCATTAATGAATTTATTTTGGTATCGTGTTAGAATGTGTCATACTTGATGTCTGCAATTATCTTTGAGACATTTGAGTGTTAGAGTGAGAGTGGCTGCCAGAGCTGGTGTGTGGAAACCTCTTGTTCTCTTGAACCAGAGCTGCCCCGATGCAGAGCAGGGCGGAAGTGAGAGACGCGGTGAGAAGTTCAGGTGACTCTGAGGTTTCAGACCCAGGTGACTGGGAAACTGTGACACCATTCACAGAAGTAGGGGAGTCAGCAGGCAGAGTCAGATTTAGAGAAAGGTTGAGAAAAGCTATTTTCTGACTGCTGAACTTAAATTTGGAGTACAGGTTGAAATGTCTTGCAGACAATTGGATGTCTTGAAGGATGGGAATTTAGAAAGATGTCAGGAGACATCTCTACATATAGGCATCTCATAAAACATTATGTTTTAAGATCATAAGACGAGGAAAATCCCAAGTTAGAATCTATAGAGTCCAGCCCTAAACATCTGCAAAACTTCCAAAGTTTTGGAACAGAAGTAGATCCAAGAAGGGGGATTTAAGCCCATAGAGGGCTAGGGGTTGTAGATTACTATGTGCTGAATTCTAGCAATATTCATTGAGCATTTACCTAGCAAGCATGAATCCCTAGCTTTGCTCCCTAGCACAGCAGAAATTAAAATAAAAATAAAGCAATAGAAAAGTTAAGATTGTTTTGAAGTTCAAGGAAGAAGATGAAGGGTGGAATAAATAGTAGTGATAGGGCTGCAGAAATGTCAACAAAAGACTTGATTTGGGTCCTTAGGCTTCCCTGAGACTTACTGGGAAGGAAGCCATGCAAAGTTATATGCTGCAGGGAACAGTGTGCCGGTGATTCTGAAAAGAATGGCGAATGTTGAAGCCATGTTATTATATTAATGTATTGATTTTTTTTTCTTAACATTATTTTCATAGATAAGTTGGAGCAAAATTTAGGATCCAGAAATCTGAAACATGAGCACTTTCAAGGTCTTAGTTTTTCTCATACAAAAGAAATGATGAAGATTTTTTCATAAAAAATTTGGCCTGCATAATTTTAGAACTAATCAACTAGAGGCGATCAATGCTGCACTACTTGGTGAAGACTGTTTTATCCTAATGCCCACTGGTATGTATTTTTAGATATGAATTGGCAGGAATCCATTGACAGATGTTAAATGAAAACCTTAATAGAAATGAAAAGAACACTTACGCGGTATTTTTATCATTTAGGGACCTTTTAACCTCCCTTAAACCTCCCAAACCAGAGCAAAGAAGTTTGTCGCTTCATATTCTCTGTTCCAGTTGTTGACATAAAGTTAGAGTCCTCTAAGATTGTTAGCTCAGAGCCCACTGGGTTGACCCGATGGAGAATTTTTCTTTGAGAGTTTTTTTTTTTTTTTCTAGTCTACATACATAAGTGTGGAAAGGAAACAGAAGATGCTGTGGCAGCACGTGACCACTTCTGGCAGATCCTGAGAGAGTGTTGCTGTAGATTCAGATCATATGCTCTCGAGCATAGGCCTAGGCCTACATTGTGGCTCAGTAACTTACTGAAGTATGTTAGTATCTGAAAGGCACTTCATTCCTGGGATCTGTTTCTTTTGTGGGTATGGTGGGGGCTTGGACAGGCATCAGAGGATGATCACACAGTTCTGTCTTAGATGTAGGGTGGAAGAGACCAGGACTCTTCATTGTTAATGAAAGTCTGCAAGATCTGTTCAGTGATTTGTAATCAAGCATATGAGAATATAAGTAAACAATTAGGCCAGGCAGACTGGAGGTAGTTTCAGGACTTCTATATAATCCTCCCTTGTCTTTCACTTGCCTTGTTACTACTGGGCAAGTTATTACCAACATTATTTTGTTATATAATGTTTGACTGGGCATCTGAATTTTTTCAAATTGATTTTAAAATTTAGATAATGTAGCATTTTTTAAAATTTTTTGAATGATTGTGTGTGTGTGTGTGTGTGTGTGTGTGTGTGTGTAAAAGAGAGAGAAAACATGTATCAGAGGGCACTATATATCTCTGTGGAGGACCAAAGGTGACTTCAAGAATCATTCTGGATTGCTTCTACCTCCTTTTTGCTTTGCTCTGGAATTCCCCAGGCTCCTCCCACCAGGAAAGGAAGTTCAGGATGCCATTGTTTTCGCCAGTGTTCTTACATGACCTGCATCCAAACTCAGGACCTTCTGCTTGTGAGGCAGAGTCTTAACCCCGGAACTGTCTCTCCACTCCCATTTTTGAATTTTATTAACTTTCTACCCTAATTTAGTACTCAAAATTCCAACACTGGGGGGTTAAGGCTCTATTTCATAAGCAGAAAGTCCTGAGTTCAGATCTCAGGTCCCACATAAAAACCCAAGCTGGAACAGTGATGGCCCTGGTATTTCCCTCCAGGGCCATCTCTCTCTCTTTCTCTCTCTCTCTTTCTCTCTCTCTCTCTCTCTCTCTCTCTCTCTCTCTCTCTCTCTCTCTCTCTCTCTCTCTCTCTCTCTGTGTCTCTCACATACACACAAACACACACACACAACAAATAAATAAATATATAAATGCATAAATACATAACTCCAACACTGGGAAAGGCTTTGGCAGTGATCTAATCAAATTCTTTGAGAGTTTTCCATGGCTCCTCTTGGCTTCAGGAGGTATTTTTAAAGTCCTTTTAACCCTAATTTCAACCTCTTCTTAGCATACAATATAAATATTCCAAATAAAATTTCTTTTGGATGATTAAAAAAAAACACTGGTCTAGTGCATTTTGCAGATGATAAAATTAAGTTTAGTCAGGTTAAATGGCAGGTCTGAGTTCATACAGGTAATTAGATTGTAGAGCAGGACTCTTTCCTCAGCATCCCACACCTGCCCTGACATTTCCACATATATGCTGAAATGAACCTTACTATTTATGTGAAAAAGAAGGAACGTAATGTGTACTTTTAAAAGAAATGGAAACCCTTAAACCTGCCTAGCACCAGTTTGCCATTAGTAGATGGGTGGACTTAAAAATTAAGAAGAACACAATCATTTTAGTTACTTCTACATGTGTAATTGGACCTGGAGGTAGAGCTCAGTGTTTGCCTGCCATGTACAAGTTGATCCCCAGCATTTGGGGGGTTAGGGGAGAGAGAGAGAGAGAGAGAAAGGAAAGAGGGAGAAAGGGAGGGAGGGAAGGAAGGAAGGAAGGAAGGAAGGGAAGGAAGGAAGTAAGGAAGGGAAGGAAGGAAGGAAGGAAGGAAGGTTAGCTACTTATAGTCTTGTCATTTTGAACTAGGGTTATATAGCAAAATTTTGTTAAAATTTTGGGGTTTTTTAAATCTATTAGCATATATAAGTATAGTTCTACCTGTTTTAGTTCAAAAGAAGAACATAGTACTATTACTATAGAAGTGAAAATTAAAACTGACAGTTAAAGCTAAATGCTACAAGGCTCAGATTAATGTTTTAAAAATGCCAAGACCTGAGCTGGTAATATAGCTCAATGATAAAACCCTTAGCAGTATGTGTAAGCCCTGGGTTTGATCCTTAGCACGAGGCAATGGGGATCTTAATATGGAACCAAGTCCTTCATGGTCCTTTATTATATCATATGGAATAATTATATTTGTCTTAGAATT
This sequence comes from Typhlomys cinereus, assembly GCA_023101885.1. NCBI lineage: Eukaryota > Metazoa > Chordata > Mammalia > Rodentia > Platacanthomyidae > Typhlomys > Typhlomys cinereus. The sequence goes on from JALPQD010000659.1 coordinate 333,278, forward strand.
ATGATTTTTAATGATTCCCTAATGCTGCCAGAAATTAAAGTTTACTTCATTTGGATTTCAAGGTAGACTATTCAAATAGTTTCATTGGTTTCCATTTCTTGCTTGATACTTAACTTTTATTCTTTCATGTACCTATATATTTAAGTTTCCTAAAGAGTTCATTTTATTCCTCGTGGCCTATTATGAACCCCATAGGCAATAGCACTTGATATCCTGTTAATTATTTTTCCTTGGGTTGTGAATGTATGTTTGTGTGCAGAATACATGGCATGGCACATGCATGAAGACAAACTTCCAGTGGTCCTCATCTTTCTGTCTTCTTAGAGGGTCCTTTGCTGCTGTGTAAGGCAGACTAACTAGCCTGTAAGCTTCTGGAGAGTCTCTTATCAACGCCTCCCCATGTCCTGTAGGTACACTGAGATTACAGTCACTTATGCCACTACTTTCTGCTTTTTACCTGGGCTCACGGATCTGAACTCAGATCACCAGATTTGATTTGCAAATGCTTTTACCCACTGAGCCAACATTATTTTTAATGTTATATTTAATTTCCTTTAGCATTCCACTTTCAAGACAGAAGCTGACAGTTTTTTTTCGCTTTTAGGAGGTGGCAAAAGTTTGTGTTACCAACTACCTGCCTGTATCTCTCCAGGGGTCACTATTGTCATTTCTCCTTTGCGATCACTAATAGTAGACCAAGTTCAAAAACTCACTTCTTTGGACGTAAGTTCTAATATTAAATTATTTTTTTAATTTTTTTTATTATTTTATGTGTGTGCGTTTATCAGACACTGTGTGTCTCTGTGGAAGACCAAGGATTGACGTCGGGGATCATCCTAGTTTGCTTTTACCTCCTTCTGGCTTCATTTTGGGATTTCCCAGGCTCCGCCTACCAGAGCCAGAAGTGCAGGCCACTGCCATTTCTACCTGACATTTTTATGTGGGACCTGGGATCTAAATTCAGGACCTTCTGCTTCCGAGACAGAGTCTTAACCCTTGAGCCATCTCTCCAGCCCCCTAACATTAAACTATTAATAAAAGTATGTCTTAGAAACACATATTTCAGTACTCTAGGTGATCTTATTAATAAATTTTATTAAATTTATATTGCTTATATTTTATGAATTATAAGAATGATTTGTATATTATTCTGAGTATGTATCACAATGGTAGAGTGTCTAGCATATTACAAAAAATGAAGTTAAGCATTGCACTTAAATTACGTTATCTAGTTAATATGTACATGTGTTTGAGACTTTCTGATACAAATAACCATCTGTAATTCAATCTGATTTTATGTTTTACTAATGTATTTTTTTTACTGCTACAGAAAGGTTTTTTTAACTAATGCTAGATCAATGTAGTTCTCTTTGCTTTATGTCTTAAAAGTCATGCACATGTGTGTATCCATATACTTCTGTTTTCATCTTTGCTGAGTTAAAGAAGTTGTAACTGTATGCTCCTAAATTCTTCATAGTGCAACCAACAGAATCAGTTGTAGTACAGTTAGACAATTGGTTTGATTCTTCTTCCAAAGAATGTCAGTGTAGTAAGACAACTATAGTGCCATTCATGACGTCATGGCCCTTTCATTGTCACTGAACAGTAAAACCTTGAAAATTTGAGACTTACCTTAAAAAGTGGTCATAATGTTAGAACTAGAATCTCTTGGGCCTCCACAGGCACCCAGGCACGCATGCACACACGCATGCACACACACTCAAGTGCCGCCTTCTATATACAACCACCCACACATGCACTATATATATATATGTATATATGTATATAATATAATATACATATATATAATATATATATATTAAGTATAAAGAAAAATAAATAATGAGAAGGCTTTTAAAAAATTTTTTATTATTATTTATTCAATTGTGCATGTGTGCGTATATATGTGCGCATGTGTGTGTCTGTGGTGTGTAGAACCACGGACGAATTCGGGAACCACCGTGGACCACCTCCACCTCTTGTTTACTTTGCCCCGGGATCCACAGGCTCCGCCCTACCAGGACCAGAAGCTCAGGCCGCCCCCACTTCCGCCTGGCGTCTATACGTGGGATCTGGGATCAGAACTCAGGACCTTCTGCCTGAAAGGCAGAGGCTTAACCCTTGAGCCACCTCTCCAGCCCCTTTTTTTAATTCTTGAGACTTACTATATCACAGGCTTGCTTCAGACTTGCTGTGATGCCCATGCTACTTGAGATAGATTGATGCATTCAATTACATGTATGCTACATGTCAGTAGATGCATACATTTCAAGTCTATTGCTTTGGCGCACTGGTTTCTATTATTTATGGTTAAGGTTATGTATCAGGGATTTCTCGTAATGTGGTTCCGCTTTCCCATTTCTCTGGGTAAGCCATTGCTTGCGTGCGTTTAACTTTTTGAGACATACTGTTCAATTTTTCTTTAAATAACTTTTTTTTTAAATCTTCACTCAATAAGCAGGGGTTGAGCACTAGGCATTTAGAGAGGCGAAGGGTTAGAAACTATAAGACTCATATTTGCCTGGTATGTGTTAATTTAGAAGTGGGGAAATGACCATCAATTATGACGAGGAATGCTGAATGCATCTAGGAAACGTACTTCAATTAAAGCTATTTGCCTATTGTGAAGAGTGTAGTATAGGATAATTGTTTACTGAACTCAGTATTGCTTGCTATTTGCATTCCATTATTTGTACTTCCCAAATATCAATTTATTTGGTTTGCATAACAATCATAGGAGGCAAAATAGCCCCCGCCTTAAGAAAAGTTTGAGTTTTAGTTATGAAAAGCCTTTAATACAGATTTAAGTGCAGACATTGAAAAGAAAGAAGGGCTCAAAGGGCAGTTTACACAGACACCCAAGGGTAGATGTTGGGCTCTTCAGGAGAGTCAGGTAGACGTATGTGGAGATACCCGGCTTACTGTGAGGTCCAGGAGAACTCTAACTCAAGTCTTAGTGGATCCTCCTGCCTCAGCCCTGACCTGTACTGAAATGACAAGTGTGGTGCATCGGGCCCAGCTTTTTTGTCTTAGTTCGGCATTTGTGGGTGAATGTGTGCGGTGTGTGCCCATTGCATGCATGGCGAGGTTAGAGGGTACGTCAAATGCCTTCATTTATCCACGCTCATCTCTTTTATTGTTTAAGGCAGAGCGGTTTTTCTCGGACTGAACCGGGACTCACCCTTTTGGCTAGACTGACTGACAGCGTGTTTCTGGCCCCCACCCCCTCCCAGGCACAAGGGCTTACAGCCTTGCCTGCTCAGCTTGTAATAAGGTGCCGGATTCATATTCATAATATGTAGATCCTCTTTATGTTATTGAAAGATAACAATCGGGTGAAAGCTGAGAATTACAGTTCTTTTTACGTTTTATATTCAGTTATCTTGTGTACAGTGGAGGGGGGTCCGGGGTACATGCATGAGTGTGTGGAGGTCAGAGGACAACTTGTAGGAGTTTTGTGTTTTCTCCGTTTCATTCACATTTCAGGGATCAATCACAGGTCCTCAGGCATGGTGGCACATATCTTTACCTGTGAACCAGCTTACCACCACTTTATTACGTTTCTGCTATGGAATTTTTAAAAATGAGGAAAAACTTCTCAAGAAAAAGTAAAGCAGTGATTTGGAAGGTTCATGGAAAAAAAAATGAGCTTGGAGACCACTTGATGTCTAGTTATTCATGCAGTGATTACATTTTGACAGTTCTGTTTTTCTTAGTCACACCACAATCTCTTAGTCCACACATGCCTCTTTTGCCGAAAGAGGAACTATCCTATCTATGTATAACATTTATGTTAAAGAGAACATGTAACATTTTGAAAGTCTCATCTGGAAGTCCCTCTTTCCCAGTACGATTGCTTGTAGTTGGTGTCGAATTTTGAGGGAATAGAGAACTTCGTGTCTCCAGGGGCCCAAGAGGGGTTGATAAAAATTGCAGAACTTAGCTGGTTTTTTCAAGAGCCATCCTCCAAACCTCCACTTTTTTTAGCAATTGACTGAATCAGGCACTGAAGTTACTGGGGACCAATGTTTTAGAATAGTTTTTTTTTTTTGGCAGTTCCTTGATATCCTGAAATAGACATCTCCAGTACATACAACAAAAAGATAAAGGAAAGCTTGACCTAGAAAGGGAAGGTAGTCGACCTAATGGTTAAAAATATTGTTTTAATGGGAGAGCAAGCATGAGCGCCCAGGGGCACATGTGTGGGTTGGAAGGGAAACTTTTGGAAGACAGTCTCTGCTCTCTACGCAGGAAATCAGACTCAGTCACCCAGCTTTGGTGCAGATACTTGTACCCACTGAATAATCGTAACTGGTCCCAATGCTTTTTAAAAATTATTTATTATTTGTAGGGGTGAGGAGATCATGCTTTGCACAGATATGTGATGGTGTGGTGCTTATCCTAGCACAACTTCAGGGTTGGATTCTCTCTGGCCCTATCGGGTTCCATGTCACAGATGTGACAGCAAGACCTGGGTAACACTGATGGTCTTGCTAGCCCCTGATTTGGGACAGTTCTAATAACAAGTTTGTATTATTTGATAATGATAATGATAAGCTTTGACAATAATTACACTACAACCAGAGGCTAAGGTATTTCTATGACTTTTGGTCGCCATAAGATATTTCGCTTCGCATCTCTGTGGAATGAAAATTTCCTAGGTTCTTTAGTTCTTTTTCCTGAATCTATATCTGCTCAAAAATGCAAGTAATTTGGGGGGTTGAGATAGATAGCAGGTAAGCGATCAAACCTGGGGAGATTGCCTCCAAGGGGTTAAAGCTGTTGTTTTATTTTTGTTTCAAAAATCCATTTAATATATTGTACTCGGATTAGAGGACGGATCAATTTAAAAACTGATAAGAACAGATACTACACTTGATCTTTTGCCAAAAGGCTGTGAAGCAAGAGGGGTTAAAGCTTTTGACTCACATCCAGAAGGGACCCCAAGTCCCAATACCCAATACCATGTAAAAAGGTGGGCATCTATAATTCTGGCCCTGAAGACAAGTCGGGGAAACCCTACGCAAGTAATAGAGGGTAAAATAATCCAGGATCCTTCCCAGTGTCTCCTTGACCCCATAACCATACACTAAAGTGGCCGTCTGGTGCACATGTGCACACGCAGGGAAACCAGCCTAGTGAGATCCTAAACACATACACACACGCACACAACTGCCTGTTAGTGTCCTTATTCTGGTTATTAATAATAATTAAAGGCCCTCAATGAATCTTTTTCATTAAACCAAGACACGGTAGAGCTGGAGAATGGCTCACAAGCTGAAGTCCTGAGTGTTTGGATCCCGGTCCATGTAAAAATGCCAGGCAAAATGGCGCTGCCATACACTTCGCGGCCCTGGTGAGCAAGAGCCTGGGAAATCCCAGAGCAAAATAAAAAGGAGGTACAAGCAATCTCAAGGGATTCCCAAAAGTCACCTTGGTCCTTCAACAGGGACACACATGTCTTCTGGTACATAATACACAACTCATAGGCAAAATAATAATAAAAGGGGAAAAAAAAAAACCCAAGAACTTTAAAGGTATCCTTTAATAATCAAGTTATTCCTTTGCCACCATTAGTTTGTTTTGGTTCTGGCTTACAGTCCGAGGAATATGTTCCCATGTGGTGGAGAGGGCCATAGTGGCACCAGGAAAGAGGCCAGCTGTTCACTTTGCATCAGCAGTCAGAAAGCACAGCTGTGGGTTTCTTTTTGCTATTCTATGTGGTCCATGCTAGGTGGTAGACTGAGCTGGACTTGAACTCATAATGATTTCTCCTCCTTTACCGCCAAGTGCTTGGATTATAGGTTTGAACCACATACTAACTGTGGATTTCTAGTTGTTGTATCTTATTATCCATTTTTGGGGGGGAAAAAAATTTTAAAGTCTCAATATATAGCTAAGCGTCCCCCACATTCAGAAGTTACCCTGGGTTTCAATTCATTACTTTATTTTTTGTACCAGTTTTACTTATGTTCTTTTACAATGGCATAAACTTTTTTTTCTTCGTGTAAAAGAAACAGTAACTCATTTTCCAAGTTGTAACCTGTGATGGTTGTGATAAGTCTGACTCACACTGACAAATTTTGAAGATAATTTTGACAGTCCTCAGGGCGCTTTGATGGCATATTGTTTTATTCATGAGTTTTCAGTAATGAGACGGGGAAAAATTGTGACGATGGAGGTAGAAAATGGATGCATTATGTTGAAATTAATAGATTTTTCCAGCTACCGAAGCAAATATGACTGGCTTTCATGTGCACCAGTTGTACAGGTGAACTGTTCAGAGGGTGGCATAGGTCATCTAACACTATATGGGTAATTTACTAGAGAGAGAATGTATGTGATGACAAAAAAAAAAAAAAAAAAAAAAAAAAAAAAAAAAAAAAAAAAAATGGGTATAGGTCAGAGGACAACTTTCTATCCTTCATGTGACCTTCCTGCATGAAACTCAGGTCATTTGACATTAGGTAGTTTCTAACCCTGCTAACTAGCTCAGTCAGCTCCATCCTACATTGTTTATTCTTCCTCCTAACAATACATGTTTATAAAATAAAAGTATATCTCAGCTGGAGAGATGGCTCAGGGTTTAAGAAGTCCCTCCACCTTGCAACAGGAGGACCACAGTTTTGGATCCCCAATAAAAATGCTTAGGCAGAAATGGAACTGCCCCACACTTCTGTTTTCTGGAAGGAGGTTTTTTGGGTGGCCTAGAAAACCCCAGAAGCGCAAAGCAAAAAGGAGTGAGAACAGTCCTAGGATGATTCCCAAAGTCCCCTTGGTCGGACACAGACACACCCACACCCACCCACCCAAACACATATATCAAAGTATATCTCATAAAGATGGTTGGTAAACTGGGTAAGGTAGTGCATGCCGTAATCACAATAACTGAGAGTCTGAGGCAGGTGTTTTTATGAGTTTGGGGGCAGCCTAAGGACATGGTGAGTCTCAGAATAGTAACAGTAACAACAATAAAGCACAGCAAAACCCAATAGTAGTTACTATCGATAGATCACAACTGTCTATCTTTTAGCTCTAGTTGTCATTTTTTTTTGGCATGGGTAATGGGAGGTATGTGTGTTCACATGTTAGGTGCACAAGGTACATGTATAGGCATGTGTACTGGAGGCCGCAAAGCTGATATTCTCAAATCACTTCCCCACGTCACTGTGAGTAATTTAAGACAATGTCTCTCAGTTGAACCGCAGAGCTTACCGAAGTGGCTAGGCTAATAGCCAGGCTTCCCCTTGTTATTCCGAGTGCTGGTTACAGTGAGGGGAATAGCAGGCATCCGACATGCCTGCTTTTATGTGGGTTCTGGGCATCCAGCATTTCAAGGTGGCTTGAGCCGGACCATGTTCTTGTGGGCAATACCTTAGCATTACTACAGCCGAATATAAATGTACTTGTGGCAAACATAGTCTTTTAGGTTCGGAACCAGGTGATTATAGAGCATGGAAGCTTGCTGCTGAACCTCTGTACTCATTGGGGGAGCTCTTTCTTCAGTTTTTTGCTCTTTGCAGAGAATCACTTGCTCATTGGTTCGCTGGGATTTTCCAGTTTGCTTTAAATTAATTCTTCCCACCTCACCTCCTGTCCAGCTGCCATTTAGCCTTTAAGCTTAGACCAGGATGCCGCTGTTTTTTCTGCAAGTCTTTTCCTAAGAATCATTTCTCATAATAATCTGTTGTGCTTATTTTAGTGTGCATGGAGGAAAGGGGAAACTCAAGTCCATTCTGTTATTCAGTGCGCCTTCAACTGGTTAAAGCATCCTGTTGACAAAAATTCAAATGTAAAGAGCAAGCTTGTTACTCTTACTGTGGGCACATTTGGGGAACCAATATTGCGTGAATGAAAGTCGTTCATCGCTTCAATAAAGATGTGAAGAATAAAAGAAATGTAACTACAGATCTTTCCGCTCACCTTTTAGGATCATGGCGTGCTGTTTCCTCTAAATAATCGACAGAACAACGGAGCGTCATTTCAGCCAGAAAACTCAATAATAATCAGCCTTTCAAAACAAAATCTTGTAAGTATATTGGTTGCGTAGCTATCAATGGACAGATAAATGAGAGCTCTTGTCATCAGGCTCTGGGATCTCACTGGTGTAGCTCACACTGCCCTCAAACTCACTAGGTAGCCTAGGCAGGCTTCAAACGTGTAGCAATCCTCCTGCTCACCCTCCCAGGTGCTAGGAGTAATAGGTGGAGCCATTACATTTGCTTTCCTTTCAACCGCTTTCATATTTACAATGAGGAAATCGAGGTCAAAGTTCAGTCAACTTGGGCAAATTAATAGTCAGATGGTGCTTTAGCAGCAATCAGGTAATAACTGATCATCTGTGGCACAGTTCGGGCATATAAATAATGCGTATAGTTGAATAAATAATACATATTGATACTTCATCAAAATACAATGCATTTTTCTTTACGAAACAGGGGGTAAGGAAGTGACAACATTCTAGTTTTTGCTGTCTCGTCTCTGAAAGCCATGCGTCCCACTGTGATGAACACGTATAATAGTTTGTATTTAGCTGGCTTTTCGTTGCCAGGTTGGCAGGCACTGTTCTGGGTTCCTTGGCTTTAAAGTCTCCAGCCACCTTCATGTCAGAAAGCCAGGACTCCTGCTTCCTGGGTACCCGTCGATCTCTCAGCAGTTTTTTAACTCTTTTCCCCACCGTAAAATTTGGGAATCAGAGTAGCAAAAAGTGGCTACCTTCCACTCCTCTTTCCTTTTCACATGTGTGCTCCTCTTCGGCTGAAGTGCTGTTATTAAGGACTACCAGTCTGAGAAATAAAGTTGGGGAAACAGTCCTGGGTATTTCTCAAACCCAAGAATCAGCCTCGGAATTTGTTACCTTGATAAAATTTAAAGCCACGAGGGAGATAAATACAAGTGATAGCATTTGAACTACAAAAAAGTAGTAAATAATAAAGTTACGTAGAGTGAGTGAGTTTGTTCATCTAGAAACTGAGATAAAGCTCGCGATAGAACACTGCTTAGGAATGTATGAGAGAGGCACCGGTTCAAATCCCCAGCCACTAAAACCAAATGAATTAATTGGATTGTAATGTTTTCCTTATTTTTTCAGAGTTTTACTTTTAAAAAAAAACATCAGAGGCGATGCGGTCGTGACCAGCGTGTCGGGAATGAAATCACCAGTGTTAGGTATAAAGATGTTGATGTGGTCCGAGGCCTTCACTAGGGCCCCCTCTCCACACGCCCACAAACATCAGCAAACAAGGAATCAATAGCTTTTTGAAAAATGCTTCCAGCAAGGACAGCAAACCCAGGGGACAGGCGCCAAACCATCCTTGCCGGGTCCTGCACAAATCCACAGGAAGCGTTGTGGTCCTACCCAAAGCAGCCCAGCTCAAGCAAATCCACCCGCAATTGCTGCGTTTCAAGAAACTGAGTTTAGCTCCCTCCTCAACTACCAGATTTCTCCACTGATTGGGCTGATTGGTGACTTTGATACTTCAGATCTCCCAAAAGCTGTGTGGACACAAACCCCTCCAAAATCACTTTATAAGACAAGCACTGCTCAGAAATCAAAAGACAAAGAAGAAAACTTTTTTCACATCCCTCCGCTGGAAAGCAAGTACAGTAAAAGCTGAGTGTGACTCCTTTGTGTTCCAAAAACCAGCAAGTGGATTTACTAAGGAACTGGAGGATGACTCAACAGTACTTAGGCATTGATGTGATTTTGCAGCGAGTAACGAGCCTGTTTCCAAGAAACTCAGCCAAAAGCTCTCATACTCAGAAGGTGATCGTTGAAAACATCATTGAGAGTGAAAGAAGGGAAAATTTATTACATTTCATTTCAGTAAGGTAGACAGTAATTTTAAACTTAAAAAGCAAGCAATTGAAACAGATGTAACTATGGTACAGCTTTTAAACCCTTAAGGACTTATATTGAGGAATACTTTGAAAAGTAATCGGTTTGAACTGCATTTTTTTTCTTTTTTTTTTTTTATAATTTAACAGTAGTTGTGTGTACTGGTGGGCCAATTTTTGCCAGTGTTTTAATGCACTGTAAGTTGATATAGCATAGACTCTGTCAACAATGACATAATGCTATGTTTAATCTGAAAAATAGAAACAGTTTTTCCATTAGAATGCCCTGATTAGTTTTAGAGTCCGCGTAAATTTTGTATCCTTTCAGAAATAATGATAATAAACATAGTAATAAACTGCAATTTGCCACAACACATTTCTTTTGATATCAGTATAAAACACATTTTTGTCCCCTGCGTTTATAGAAAACCAGATGTAAAATCATTTCTTTATTTTATTAGATTTATCAATAGACATGGCACTGAAGGCAGGATTGACTTATACAATACAAGAAAATCATACACATATATAGATTCTTATATATAATAGAGGGCATGCAATGTGGTATACAGGGTTTATATGTGTGTGGGTATACATGTCACAAGCATTTGCAATGTGGAGGACCCTGAGGATTATCAGGAATCATCCTCCTTTATCCCTTTTCCACCTTTCTTTTTCAGACAGGATCCTGATCAAACTCAGAGTGTTGTACAGTAGTGGTAGTTTTGGGCCAGCCAGCTTGCGCTGAATTCCTAGTCTCACCTGCGAGGGCTGGAGTTTTACGTGGACCTGCCCACAACCCCAGCTGACATTTTGTCATAGACTTGAGATCCAGAAACTCTTCATCCTTTTTGCTTGTGTGACTAGGCCAATCTGCCCAGCCTGAATTATAATTCTATATGATGAACAACTGGGAGAACTCCGGTGATGGTTTTAAAATTTTATCTATTTATCATGTGGGTGGTCAGAGACCAACTTATGGATCAGTTCCCTCCTTCCACCAGGTGTGTCCGAATGATTGAAATCAGGTTTTCAGACTTAGGTGGCAAGAAACTTTTCCACTGAGCCTTTCACTGACCCCAGCTATAGAGTTATAATATGAGGAAATAAGGTCCATGGGGATTAAAATGAGGAGGAGTGCTAGAATTGGAAATGAAACCAAATCGTTTCTGGCCTATGTAACTCCTCAAGGGCTTGCTGCAATAGATAATAATGCCCAATATTGGTAGAAAGAATCTAATTACATTGTTCCACCTTCACATCTTTTGGCCCGCTAGAAAGGTCTTTGGGGATAATATACAAATATGAATTCAGCCCTATGCTTTCCTAAAGAACCTGCAATGTGGCGATTTCAAGTAACTTTTTCATAAGTAGGAAGTCATTCTAAATAACAAGAAATTGGTTAAGCCAGTATCCTTTTATTAAGTATATTGCCACAAGTAATTATATCACAAAGAAACATGTGACGGAGTGCATTGAGATGTGACATAGGTGTCACTCCATTTACTCATGAGGTCACTGATCCTATCAGTGGGTCAGGTGGAACAGGACATCCATATTATGTAACATGGTAAATCACATCAAGGCAGTTTCGTAGATAGGTCCTATTAGTACATGTTTTAAAAATTTAATAACCGTGAGAGCCATGTGGAAGTAACCCCCTGTAAAAGAGTTCTTAATTATTTTTAAAATGTTTTAGTATTTATATATTATGATATTAATGTAACACAGGCGTGTTCAATGTGTGAGTGTGGAACACGCACGATGTGGGGAAGTCAGAAGACATCTGGTGTTGGGCCTCACCTTCCACCTTGTTTGAGACAGGGTTCATTGCTTGCCCTGTGTACTGCCGAGCTAGTTGGGTCCTGTCCCTCCTCCACCTCTCCTCACCAGAAAAAAACAGACAACTGGAATTTACAAAGTGGGTACAGTGCCCGACTTTACATGAGTTCAGGATTCAAACTGAGGTCGTCATGCTTTCCTGACAAGTGCTTTGCCCTCCTTGAGCCATCTTCCTCGCCCTCTCGAAGATCGGTGTTTTGTTGTCTGGGCGAACTTGATCTCCTTGAACTCAAAGCTCCTCCTCCACCCCGTTCTTGGGGATTGAGGGTGAAACAAAGGCTTGAACACGAGTGGAAAGGCCTAGCACAGAGTTAGATCCCCAGTCTTTAATTTAGTTATTAGTTATTTAGGTATTTATTTATTTACTGTTATTTTGTGGCAGAGTCTCATCAAGTTATCCAAACAAGTTTGCAACCTATAGCGATTGCTTCATCAGCCGTCCCACCTGGAATTACAGGCTGAGGTCAACCAACTCAACATTATACCTTAGTTTCCGCCTTGGTAGGTTTCGCATTACACTCTTAGACGAAAATTTTTTTAAGTAATCTGAAGTCATCAAGTTTGCTTCAGAGTGGGAGAGGGGCATACGTGAATTTGCTAATAAGCAGAAATGAATCTGATCATTTTGGTTGCTTTTCTAAGAGATTACTTGGCAGAGAGAATGGGGAAAGGTAAGCTAATGTGACACTGTTTAGTAAAGAAGAGAGGCTTGAATACCGGGATGTATCTGTGGTAAAGTAGAAGATGCTTCTTTTGTACAAGCAGTAGTGCTTTAAAATACCAGTTAATTGTACACAGAACACACCCAGTAATATAGCACTAAAGGCTGGGGCAGGAAGATGAATTCAAGGCGAACCTGGACTGCATACAAGACCCTGTTCGAAAAGAACACACAAACAACACAACAAACCCCCACAGTGTTTGTGCGTAACCTTATTTGCTACATGTTACCCGTATTTAAACTGAATTAAAAACAAAAGAATTGAAATGCTAAGACTGAGCAGAGGTTTCATCATTCACCTAAAAGCAAGGCATGAAAATCCCTACATATCTTTGGCCACCATCGCACCTTTGGATTGACTCCAGTTGACTCATTAAATTTATAAGATGTCAGCCAACGTTACAACCTGTGGAAGAGGAGACTCCGTACAAAGAGCTCTGATTGCTTACTTGCCCAAAGCACACTCTTAAGAGTGGCTGACACCTACTGTCGCAGTAGATTTAAAATAACCTGTGTTATCAACTGTTCTATATCAAAAATGGAGACCAGAAGAAACATGTGGAAGAAGTTGAATTAGATTCACCTGAGAGTCGTGGGTCGTCAACTGGAATAAATGATGATTACTATGTAGATTTTGGTCCCACCTTCTTCCAGGGAAGAAATTTATTTCTACTGGCTCTTCCCTCTTTGAAAATGCTCGAGGTAAAATACCTAATAATAAAGACTCATTATTGTTTTCTGATGCTTAAGTAATAGAAGTTTGTTCATAATATAATGTCTCCAAAAGTGCACTTGGTGCTTTTGCAGTTTATTTGTATCTTAATGAAATCTCAAAATATGCTATTTATTATAGTTATTTGTCGCTTTAGAACCATTCTTAATATGTAAAAAAGCCCAGGCTAGCCTCAACTCAGGGAACATCCTGCGTTAGCCTCCAAGACCAAAATACAGGTTGCATCACCATACTCAGGGGAAAATTAACTTTAAAATTTTTATGTTTATTGTTATATTTTTATTTAGTTAATTTTTTTTTTTTTGTGTGTGTGGTGGGTGTGTTACTTGTGTGTCCCAGTGGAAGACCAAGGGTGACTTCGCTAAATCACCTTGGATTTTCGACCACCATCCTTATTGCTTTTGCCCTAGAATTTCCCAGGCTCCAGCCACCGCACTGGATGTGTGGGCTAAGGCCAGTTCATGCTTGGTGTGTTACTACATGGTAACCTGGGAACTCAATAAATCAGTTTGTGAGTCAAGTCTCAACCCTGATCTTCTCTCCAGCCCCCTCAGTCCGATTTTTATCCAGGATCTGGATATTAGATTCCTTTTTGCTGTCAAGGCAAGGCTCTCCTTTCAGAGTCCTGAAGTGCAGACAAGCCGACCATTTCCACCTGGTGCTTTTGTATGGGAGTTTGGGTCCAAACTCAGGTCCTTCTGGACTCAAAGGCAGAATCTTAACCTCTGAGCCATCTCCCCAGCCCTAGTCGGTGTTTTTAAAAAAAGATGTGAATCTACTCCAGAGACTAAGGCAGAGAATATCTGATTCAAATCTCAGTTTCAATTAAGTGTAGAATACAGATATACGGTTAATATTCTGGGCAAAAACATCCTATTAGCATATCAATTGGAAGGGAAGGAGGTATTTTTATGGTAACCGAGTGTAGCCCCTTATGACTTGTGCTTTAAACGGATGTGTTGTGATGTTTGAAGAAGTGGCAAAAGTTGAATGGTGGGCTGGAGAGATACTCAGTGGTTAAGACTGCTGTCTTGCAACAGAAGGTCCTGGAATGCGGATCCGAAGCCCATGCTTTTGGCCCTGTGGGCAGGAGCCTGGGAAATCTCAGATCAAAATAAGGAGGTAGAAGTATCCAGGATGATTCTGGAAGTCACACTTGGTTCTCCAAGACACAAAGGTGCCCTTTGGATAACACAAACACTCACGCTCTCTCTATATAGATATGTTTAAAAAGGTTGAAATTGTGATTAACTGTTTTAATAACCAAATACCCCTGAGCGCTTACCTGCTCCCTCCTTTTCCTTACTGAGAGAAAATCAGACAGACATACAACATCAAAATGCATAAGTTCATGGCTATGGAGTCCCGGTAATCATCGCACAGATGAAACAACTAAAGTCATGGAGGCACAGAGAATTGCCCGATGAAAACAGTTTAAAGCACATGATTAAGATCCTGTATGTTTCTCCCCAAGCCCATTGATTCCTTCTTGAATGCTTAGCTCTTTTTCGTCATTGCAAAAAAATGTGGATTGTACAATGACTTGCAGCCCATTCAGTATGTTTAAATAAGAAAAAAAAAATCTAGTAGCAAAATTCTAACAACTATTTTCCTTGTTTGTGTTTTGAGAAAAGAGTGAACAGGTGCATAGGGCCTTTGGTAATGTGTGGCGTCAGAGGACAACTTCTGAAATTTGGTCTCTCTTGACCACTGGGCGTCTGGGGATGAATTTAGATTACAGGTTTGCACAAAAGCTCCTCTACCAACTTAGCTCCTTCGTGTTAGCTGCCATGTTCGTCCTGATTTTTTTCATTGCTAATTTTTTTACATTATGTGTAATTGAACACAAGTATAATTTCAGATTTTTTGATCTTTTTACATTATTTTCTCAAAATGTGCTACGTTTGATTCCTACAAACAACTCCCTAACGTGACTGATTATCATACCCTGGAATATCTTTACTACTGTTAGTTTAATTTTTCTTGTGGCTGTGATGGAGCAACGTAGAGAAAGACTTACTGTGGCGTATGGTGTGCAGTGTCGCCCCATCGTGAGAGTAAGGGCCACGATGAACCAGTCCCATCATGGTAGGAGAGCTTTGACAAGAAGGTAGATATGGGACCCAGAAAAAGGTCAAGCTATAACCTCGAGTCGACCTGAGGCGGCGTACATCTGCAAGTAAGCCCTGTGTCCCAAAGATTTCAAGAACCTTTCAAAAGCCACCACAAGATGGGGACCTCCAAGTGGTTCAAGCCACATGACTTGTAGGGACTTCTCACACTGAAAATAGTTCAGTTTTAAAGTTGACACATTAAAAATCCCAATAGCCTAATAGACTTGTTGTAAACTCAGGCCAGAAGATTGCGCAGGGGGTAAAGTTGCTCGTCATTAACCATACAACCTGGGTTCAATCCCTGAAGCACACTGGGTAGGGTGTTCTCACTCCCATAGGTCCAGCCTTTGATCCCACACAAAGCAACTCCCACCACCAATCCACGCACACATAAGAGATAAATAATTTGTTTATATATGTTTTTTAAAAAACTGAAACACTTGTTCAATACGTTGTAAGTTATTTATACTTAAATGTTATGCACAATTTTTATTTTTTGGTAATAATCTTTTGTTGCTTTTATGTTGACAGGCTCTTCATCAAGTGGTTTACTCCTAGCTGCAAGCAAACTCCAGAATTCACGTGTCTTGCCTCCTAGAATCGAATTTATAGATGGCACACCGTTAGGGACAGCCTTTTACATGGGTTTTAGAGATGCCAAATTCAGGTCCTCATACTGCATAAGAACTTACTTCCTGAACCATTTCCCAGTGCTGTATTGGTTTTGAGACCAAGTCTTGCTGTGTGTCCCACATTAGGGGGCAAAGTCACTTTATAAATCAAAGAATGACCATCAACTCTTGTTTCTCCTGCCTCATTTCCATTTCCCATATACTGAGATTATATGTGTGTACTACGAATCCAGCTGAAAATGTTTTTCGGTTCGGATTAGACTATGTCATCGTTAATTTTTTATAAGATATAAATATAATATATAAGATATAAGAGAGTTTTGTCACACAGTAAACATTAACCTGAGTACTTCCCAATAAAGCACTTTGAAATCTCAAAAGCAGTATGCTACTTACTTTTCTACGAAAGCAGAGAAATACCACTTGTGTCGACAATTACATGTGATAATTTGTTACAAGATCTTAAACAGTTTGCAAATTGAGAGAAAAACGAAACAATGCCCCTAAAAATAGACAATACTGAACACATAAGAATTAAGTAGCCGCAGCTTGGCTGAAGCATGGTGTTTACTGAAAAACATAGTTGGCGATAAAAGTTGAAAGATCATCCTTTTGGGACAGAAGGAGAAGTTTTAAAAAAAAAAAAAAAAACGTGTGGATCCCTTAAGAGGTTTTAGAATGGAGAAGAAGCGTTTCCAACCAGGCTGGGGCAGACACACCTGTAATCTTTAGCACTTGGAGGTGCACAGGATCAAATTCGATGTCACCTCACCCATAGAAAGTTTCTAAGTCAGGGAGCCTGGAGAGTGGCAGGGAATGGAGAGTGGCTCGGGGTTAAGCTCTGCCTTGCAGGCCGGGAAGGATCCGGAGTTCGGTTTCCTAACCCCACGTATAGACGCCAGGTGGAAGCGGGGGCGGCCTGAGCTTTCTGGTCCTGGGAGGGCGAGCTGTGAAGCCCCTGGCAAAGTAAACAAGGAGGAGGTGGGAGGCGGTCCATGCAGTGGTTCCCGAATTGCGCCCGTGGTTCGACACAATAGGGCACCAGACCGCACAGTGAATAAAAAAAAATAAATAAAGGGGCTGGAGAGGTTGCTCAGGGGTGAAGCCATCCGCCGTTGCAGGCGGAAGGTCCCGATTCGGATCCCATCCCATGTATAGACGCCGGCGGAAGCGGGGGCGGCCTGCGCTTCTGGTCCTGGTAGGAGGGCGGACTGTAATCCCGGGGCAGAAGGAGATGGAAGGCGTCCATGGGTGGGTTCGGCGAATCGTCCTGTGGTTCTACACACATCCACACAGACACACACGGGCGCGCACATACACACGCACATGCGCACAGTTGAATAAGAATATGAATAATACAAAAATTCAAAAAAAGAGAAAGTTCTAAGTCAGCCTGAGCTACTTGAGACCTTGTCTCCAAACAAACAAAACAAATTTTCTTATATGCTTACATAGTTTTCAGTTACAGCCAGTTGTAGAAAAACAGATAAATTTTGCATTTATTGTGATTTAGTTTAGAAGCAGAATTGGTTGCAAACTTTTTTTTTTGGTAGTAGGATTTTAAAGAGCTTGATGAATCTGACCGGGAAAGGACATTCTTACACATCAAAAGACGTCTTTGTCAAAACCAAGAAAATGCTGGCACAGGAGAGGATCCAGAAGCCAGTACAGATTGTAACGTAGAAAAAAGATTTTAGACACCTTTGTAAATGAAGTAAGAATTGTGTTTTTTTATATATGTATAGTACATTGTATAAGATAGTAAATTTCTCATACCTTCTGATATTATAAATCATCCCCATTCGTTGGTTGGTCGCATTTGTTTAAAATGCCCTGAACAAGGCCATTCTCTATTTTGCAATGATATGTAGTTATAAAGTCATTTTCACAGGTAAAGCCCAGAATTTGCCTCTGTTTTTAATGCTTACATAATTAAAGTTCTAAGAAGTTGTGGTGGCTTTTGTTGTGTTTTATTTTGAGACAAGGTCTAACTATAGACAAATCAGGCCTTGAACGCAAAGCAGTCCTTTAATTTCAAGTTGGCCTCTCCCCACCTAATATTTTAATATAAATAATCCCTTTCTAAGATTTTAAAGAAAAATAGCAGCCCCCCCTGTCTTAGGTTTGATTCTATCTCCGCGAGGCAGCATTCAGACTAGAAATTTGTGTGCTGGTTTTTCTTTCAGATTTCTGGTAAGTAAAATTTCTTTTTACCTTTTTTTCCTCCTCGCTCTTTTCTTTCTCTGTCTAATGTTAGACCTCTGATTCGTCTCTTGGATGTTAAATACTAGTCTCTCGCATTGCTTGTTTGGTTTTTTTTTAAGAAATTTTCTCCATGGTTAAGTTTTCCTATGAATGTACAGTTTTAATCTAATCAGTTTCCAAGAACTCTTTCCTGTTTTTTGAATATTTCTTTAAGGACATTCTCTCTCCTTTAGAAATACTCCGTTCATAGATGATTATGTGACATGTATATAGTTCCTCTTGTTGTTTTTTGTTTCTTTTTATTTTGGTCTCGGCATTTTAGAGTTCGAGAATGATCCCAAAATATTTGATGTCTCAGACAGTCTTCTAAGATCCCCTGCAATGCAAACTATTTATCTTCACACCAGCCCATTAAAATAGGTTTTGCTTTATCTCTGTGCTAAGAAATAAGAAAAACTGGGGACCAGCAAGATGGTGAAGGAGTAGTGTGCCTGTACAAGCCCCGAAGGCTGAATATTTTAGCCCTTTAACAACCCCATGAGGCAAGAGGAACTGACCCCACAAAGCTGTCCTCCTGTTCGCCAACGTTCACACCAGCATATTGCGTATTTTCAACATCACCAGACAGACGAATGAATTTTTTTTAACAACATAATAACAAATGGTATTTTTTTAAAAAGCACTAAGTTTAAGGAAGTTAAAATAATTACATAGCGACAGAGACAAACAGCAGCAGAAATAGAGATTTGAACCCACAGCCTGGAGGCTTGGAACTCACTGACAGCCGCTGTATAGTCCTGTTTCTGTATCATTAAGGTGTTACTAGTAATTAAATGGTCTCCCAGGGTAGAGACATGGACGAGTCATACATGTAGGAGAGGCCTCCTTAGTGACATCGTTTAAGTTCATCCCGCTCGTTTACCTAGTTTATGAATGTTCAGGTTTGTTTCTATTCCTTCTCCATGAATTGCAAATGTGGCCTCCAATTCGCAGTCCTCCTACCTCTACTTCCCAGTGGCTAGGATTATAGGCGTTCAACATATGGTTCCAGCCTCAGTGTTTTTTCTTCTACACTTTGAAAAAGGATAATACCCTGCCCTTCCGCATAGTTGTCAGGTTTTCAAGGTGCAACTGTGGCCCTTCAGTAATAGCATTTATTATTATCCTGTCAGTCTAGTAATCCTCCCAATAAGGAAATACATTAAGATGGTTGCTTTGTGTTTTATGACACTATGCCCCTAACGCCATAATTGTTTCCTCTTTTTGATTCCACAACAGCACATTTATAACATGGATGTCTAGAATGTGCCTTGAG
The DNA here is from genome assembly GCA_023101885.1 of Typhlomys cinereus. Classification (NCBI taxonomy): domain Eukaryota; kingdom Metazoa; phylum Chordata; class Mammalia; order Rodentia; family Platacanthomyidae; genus Typhlomys; species Typhlomys cinereus. Next base: position 352,677 of record JALPQD010000659.1, read on the forward strand.
TAACATCAGGATCAAGTATACTCTGTAACTTTTTGGCAATCAACCTTCAAGATTTTTTTGATACTAGAACAGTGTTTGTCTGTTTTCACTTGGCCTGCAGCTTGTTATTCATAGATGCCTTGGTTAATTCAGCATCGGGGCTTCTGAGGTCCCTCATTTGAGGGTTTCCCTTGAAGTTTTTGAGGTGTGGTTACTGCAGGAAGACCTGAGCGCTCTCCCACTATGTTAAGGGATTTGTTTTCCTCTGCTCTGCCTTGGCTTTCAGTTGTTCCTGGAGGCTATTACACAGCCTCCTATTCCTACGAGGCTTCCTATCACTTACATAAAAACCAAAGCAACAGAGAATCCGCCAACTTTCGTCCACCGTTATTGCTCCATCTCTGTGTTTCCATTTCCCTGGTCATTCTCATGCAGTGAATTGTCCCCACACTAACATGTACCCCTGTTTTCTTCTCATTCCTTTCCTTGGCCTTTACACATTTCAGCTATCTGTCTGTCTGCAGCCCTTTAACCCATTTTCTTTTGAACATTGTTTGTCCGTTTTTTCTTATTGTCTCCAATCAATGTCTCTTGACCAACTATTAAACGTTTTCTCCACGTCATGATCCTCAAAGTTCTACACTACAGGCATTAAGCTTTGCTTAAAACATTTTGCCATCTAACCATTTGTTTTTCTTTCCTTTCTCTAAAACATCAGCTCTTTGAAATTCTCTTAATTTTATGGCTTAATAAAGAAAAAAGGGGAAGGGGTTGGGAGTTAACTTAGTGGTGAGGTAATTGCTCAGCATGCTGCGACTTCCAGCCTTGTTGTTTTATTATGATTGCTTTACAGGCCATAACCCAATAAGTGTACAGCAGCTCTTATTCATGTGATGAACAACAGTCTGTAAAGCTAGTAAGAATTATTCCTACTGATGAACTGAAGACTTTGAAATGTGGGAATGAGTCTAATTCAACAGCGAGACATAAGGTAATCTTGATTTCTTCCTTCCTGAATCTGATTGCATTTTCCACCCCTCTGGGGTCAAAAATAGGCAGAAAATGTCCATTTTCTGGCTCAAAATTGCATAAGAATGACTGTGAGTCTAAGTTTTTAAATTTATTTACTTTTTCAAACCATTCCGTGTATTCATATTTGTGAGACTGGGGAAAAGTAGGGTATATTTCTGACAGTTTTTCTGTTGAATTGAAAAAACTGAAAGGAACTTTGGGGTCCGAACATAGTAAAACTAGTGTATATTTAGAATATATATTCGCTTTTCTCATCAAGGAAACTCCTAGCTGAAGCAGATTTTAATAGTAATGATGTCAGTCTTCGGGTTCAATGTGGAGAAACAGGCCTGATCACTGGATCACACTGTGGAACGGGCGAGTCCGGCCTATGGGATCCGCTTAAGAGTAAATTTTTCCATCTTGCCCTCAAATTCTCTTTCCCTGGGAAGGTTTACCGAACACCACCCCAGGAAAGCAGGATTCGCTGTCACCACGAAGAAATATCTTTGAAGGCCGTTATTGAATTCTCCCCCATTTACGAAGTCCTTTTTGTAAGTAACAACTGCTGAAACACCAAAGACAGAAAAGAAACGAAATTCTTATTTCCCGGAAATGTTCTCACAAGGCACTTGCTGTGAAAAATCAGGTAACACAACTGCCTTAAGAGGATGACTTAGAGTGGGCAGGCTCCTGTGAATTGATAACTTTGACAGAGATGAATTGCATGATGATGATGAGGATTGGGAAAATAGAATGGCACATTAGCAGCCAACAAATCTTCCACAATGCCTGTCCACTATCAGAGAAGGTTGGCGAATCAAATCAGTATCACAGAGAATTGCTTCATCGCCAGGACAAACTGTCTTCCATTGGCAGCAGCTGCTCAAAAAAAAACTTCTCAGAGTCAATTCAGAATACAAACATGTAAGTTTAAAATAAGTTGGATGCTTAAATATTGTAGGGAAAACAAAACTAGCCAAATAGGAATTGTATGAGAAAACGCATAGGCAAGTCTCATTGCCTGAAACCAACATTGTCTCTAGGCAATTTTCTACTGATAATATGAATTACAAATCACAAAATTTCAAAAGCAAGTTCTCTTTTGTCCTCGTAGCAACAGCTGTAGTTTTATAAGAAGGTTGTATTATAACCTATTGTGGAGTAAAAACGTTGAAAGTCATTACAAATGTGGCTCTCTTTAAGCTAAATTTTTCTAGTCCTCCAAAACATAAAGCTTGTGAGAGCCAGGGTTTTAGTACATTTGGGATGGTCCAAAAGAAAAGTGGAATTTTATGATAAAATTATCTATATATTTTAAGTTTCCAGATTGAGGAAAAACAATTCATTTAGCAAATTAGAGGAGTTTTTTTTATCTTAAAAACTAAAATATAGAGCATCCTCCAGAAGATACAAAGTTATAAATTCAATAAACTCCTTCAAACAGGGACGGGTGGCTCAGCAATAATCCTAGGACTTGTCAGAAAGATCCCTGAAGTTTAAGTCAGCGTGAAGCTGCAGAATGAGACCTTGTCTCAAAACTATCAAGCAAACAAACAAAAATTTTCAGAAATAATTCATCGCACGCTACTGTCACCACATCTTATCTGGATTGTGGCAATACTGCATAATGTCATCTTGGAAACTCTCAGTTTAAAGAGAATTTTGAGCAGGAATGAACGAAGCTACTGTAAAGGCTTTCAGAGTAAAAAAGCCAAAAGTAATTTTAAAAACCTTATACATCAACCCTATTGAAGTTAAGCGACGTGTGTTTACTGAATCAAGAATACATGTGCAAAGTTGTTATGAAGAACAGCCCTCCCGATTTTTTGCTATTGAGACTTAATACCTCAAAGATTATTCTTACAGTGAGGCTGTGGAACCTTTTAAAATACCATTATGAATTATTTTGGTATCGTGGTAGAATGTGTCTACTTGATGTCTTGCAATTACTTTGAGACATTGAGTGTTAGAGTGGAGTGGCGGCCAGAGCTGGTGGTGTGGAAAACTCTGTTCTCGGGAACCAGAGCTGCCCCGATGCAAGCAGGGCGGAGTGAAGAGACGCGGTGAGAAGTTCGGTGGACTCTGAGGTTTCAGACCAGGTGACTGGAAACTGTGACACCATTCACAGAAGTAGAGGGGAGTCAGCAGGCAGGTCAGAATTTAGAGAAAGTTGAGAAAACTTATTTCTTTGACTGCTGAACTTAAATTTGGAGTACAGGTTGAAATGTCTTGTCAGACAATTTGATGTCTTGAAGATGGGAATTTAGAAAGAGTCAGGAGACATCTCCATAGAGGCATCTCATAAAACATTTATGTTTTAAGGATCATAAGACGAAGGAAAATCCCAAGTGAGAATCTATAGAGTCCCAGCCCTAACATCTGCAAAACTTTCCAAAGTTTTGGAACAGAAAGTAGATCCAAGAAGGGGATTTAAGCCCTAGAGGGCTAGGGGTTGTAGATTTACTATGTGCTGAATTCTAGCAAATATTCATTGAAGCATTTACCTATCAAGCATGATCCCTAGCTGTGGCTCCCGAGCACGCAGAAATTAAAATTAAAAATAAAGCAATAAGAAAGTAAGATTGTTTTTGAGTGCAAGGAAGAAAGATGAGGGTGGAATAAATAGTAGTGAAGGGGCTGGCAGAAATGTCAACAAAAAGACGTGATTTGGGTGTGGGTCCTTAGGCTTCCCGAGACTTTACTGGGAAGAAGCCATGCCAAAGTGATATGCTGCAGGGAACAGGTGACCCGTGATTCTGAAAAGAAGGCGAATGTTTGAAGCCTGTTATTATATTAATGTAGTGATTTTTTTCTTAACATTATTTTCGTAGATAGTTTGGAGGCAAAATTTAGGAATCCAGAAGCTGAAACTGATCATCTTTCAGTCGTATTTTTTCTCATACAAAGAGAAATGATGAAGATTTTTCATAAAAATTTGGCCTGCATAATTTTAGAACTAATCACTAGAGGCGATCAATGCTGCCTACTTGGTGAAGACTGTTTATCTAATGGCCCCACTGTATGGTATTTTAGATATGAGTGGCAGGAATCCATTGACAATGTTAATGAAAAACCCTTATAGAAATGAAAAGAACACTTAACCGGCGGTATGTTTATCATTTAGGACCTTTTACCTCCTTAACCTCCCAAACCAGAGCAAAGAAGTTGTCCGCTTCATATTCTCTGTCCAGTGTTGACATAGAAAGTTGTTTAGAGTCCTCTAAGATCGTGTTAGCTCAGAGCCCACTGGGTTTGACCCGATGGAGAAATTTTTCTTTGAGAGTTTTTTTTGTTTTTTTTTTTCTATTCTACATACATAAGTGTGGAAAGGAACAGAAGATGCTGTTGGCAGCACGTAACCACTTCTTGCAAGATCCTTAGAGAGTGTTTGCTGGGAGATTCAGGTCATATGCCTCGAGCATAGCCCTAGGCCTACAGTGTGGCGTCAGTAACTTACTGAAGTAGGTTAAGTAAATCTGAAAAGGCACTTCATTCCTGGGATCTGTTTCCTTTTGTGGGTATGGATGGGGGCTTGGACAGGCTCAGAGGATGATCACACGTTCTGTCTTAGGATGTAGGTGGAAGAGACCAGGACTCTTCATTGTATGAAAGTCTGGCAAGATCTGTTCAGTGATTTGTAATCAAGCATATGAGAATATAAGTAAACAATTAGGCCGGCAGACTGGAGGTAGTTTCAGGACTTCTATATAAGCCGCCTTGTCTTCACTGCACCTTGTTACTACTGGCAAGTTATTAACACCATTATTTTGTTTATTAATGTTTTGACGGGGCATCTGAATTTTTTTTTTCAAATTGATTTAAAATTTAGATAATGTAGCAGTTTTGAAAATTTTTTGATGATTGTGTGTGGTGTTAGTGTGTGTGTGTGTGTGGTGTAAAAGAGAGAAAACATGTATCAGAGGGGCACTATATATCTCGGTGGGAGGACCAAGGTGCCTTCAGACTCATTCTGGATTGACTTCTACCGCCTTTTTGCTTTGCTCGGAATTCCCAGGCTCCTCCCACCCAGGAAAGGAAGTCAGGATGCCATTTTTTCGCACCGTGTTCCTCTGACCTGCATCCAACTCAGGACCTTCTGCTTGGGGAGGCAGTCTTAACCCCGGAAACTGTCTCTCCACTCCCATTTTTGAATGGTTAAGTAACTTTCTACCCTAATTTAGTACTGCAAATTCAACACTGGGGGTGAAGGCTCTATTTCATAAGCAGAAAGTCCTGAGTTCAGATCTCAGGTCCCACATAAAAACCCAAGCTGAACATGATGGCCCTGGTATTTCCTCCATTGGCATCGCTCTCTCTTTCTCTCTCTCTATTTTCTCTCTCTTCAGTTTCTCCCTCTCTCTCCTCTAACCCTCCTTCCTCTCCCTTCTCAGCCTCGCTCTCTCCTCTCCTCCTCAATCTCTCATCCGCCTCTCGTCTCGTCTCTCCTCTCTCGCTGTGTCTCTCACATACACACAAACACACACACACAACAAAGAATAAAGTTAAATGCATAAATGTAACATAACTCCCAAACACTGGAAGGCGTTGGCAGTGATCTAATAATCAAATTTCTTTGAGAGTTTTCCATGCTCCTTCTTGGCTTCAGGAGGTATTTTTAAAGGCGTTTAACCCTAATTTCAACCTCTTCTTAGCATACAATATAAATATTCCAAATAAAAATTTCTTTTGGATGAATTTAAAAAAAAAACACTGGTCTATAGGTGCATTTGCAGATGAATAAAAGTAAGTTTAGTCAGTTAAATGGCAGGTCTGAGTTCATACAGGTAATTAGATTGTAGAGGCAGGACTCTTTGCCTCAGCCATCCAAACACCTGCCCTGACATTTCCACATATAGGCTGAAATGACTTACTATTTTGTGAAAAGAAGGACGTAATGGGTACTTTTAATTTAAAAGAAATTGAAACCTTAAACTGCCTATCACCAGTTGTGCCATTAGTAGATGGGTGGACTTAAAAATTAAGAAGAACACAATCATGTTAGTTACTTTCTACGATGGTAAGGGACCTGGAGGTAAGAGCTCAGTGTTTGCCTGGCCATGTACAGTTGATCCCGCAATTTGGGGGTTAGGGGAGGAGAGATAGAGAGAGAAAGGAAAGAGGAGAAAGGAGGGAGGAAGGAAGGAAGAAAGGAAGGAAAGGGAAAGGAAGAAGGAGGAAAGAAGGAAGGAAGGAAAGGAAGGAATTAGCCTACTTAGAAGTCTTGTCCATGTTTGAACTAGGGTTATATAGCAAAATTTTTGGTTAAAATTTTGGGGTTTTTTTTAAAATCTATTAGCATATATAAGTATAGTTCCTACCTGTTTTAGTTTCAATGCATATCGTATAAAAGTGGCAGTAACGATCATTTTATACTATTCCTGATCTAAAAGAAAAACTTTCTAAAATTGAACTTTATTGTAGTTTTTCTTTTTTAATGTTCCCTCTGTCGTGAAGTTCCCTTCTATTCCTTGCTTACTGTTTCTATTTATGAAAGTATTTCATTGTAAATGGATGTTTGATTTTTTACTTATGTTTTTTCTAGAGAGCTTGAAAAAGTGGTAAGTTTTTCACTTAAGCTAATATCGTGAGTTTTTATAGTTGCTTTTCTAATATTGAACTTACCTTGCATTCCTGAGACAACAGAAATTGGTCATGGTTTTTATACATGGCTGAATTTGATTTGCTAGTAACATTGTTGAGAATTTTCACATCTACATTTATGAATAAGAATTAGTCTGTAATTTTTCCTTACTGAACTACTTCTGCAGTGTTCATTTTCAAGATCATGCTAGCTCACAGAATGAGTTGGAAAGTTGTCTTCTATACCTTGGAATAGTTTATGTAAATTAGAATGATTTATTACCATAAATGTTCAAAATACTGTTTGGTCTTTCTTCCTTCCTTGCTTGCCTTCTTTCGCACGTGTTACACGTATGAGGTATGTGTTCCTGTATCTGTATGCAGTGCTCCTGTCTGCTCCCCAGGAAGGGGATGATTAGGCACATACTTATCAAATACACTTTACAATTTAAGATTTTTCAAAATTTACTCAAGTAATGAAACTTAGTTTGAAAAGTTGCTTGGTTTTAAAAAAAAAGTTGCTGGGTTTCTGGCTCCAGTGTCTCTGCACTCAATTCTTCAGCCACAGATACCCCTACTTTACCTTATAGATTCTTGGGTGGAAAGTGGAGTATGGTCTTGGTTTACTCTTCCTCGGAGGAAGAATAATACCCAGAAAGTGTTCCTTACTTATTGGCCTGATGACATCTGTTAGGTAATGATTCCTTTGGCTATTTTATTATATTTCATTATATACTATTCATTATATTTTAAAGGTGAAATTTTCTTTTTGAACATGAATGCTATAATATTTAAATTATGTCACATTTAATGATTGTATTTCTGTTGGTGGGCTAGTATTGAGATTGGACCTAAGGCTGCTTGCGTGCCAGGCAAGTGTTCTATTATTGAGCTATGTCCCCAGCCCTGTGATTATATTTCTAAGGCTAGTTGCTGTGGTGTTACTTGATTTCTTTGTTTCGTGCTTTTATCAACTATGGCAGTTTTAGTACGTTAAGAATTATTTAGTTAAAGCAAGTCTCCGAGTGACCTATAGGAGACTACCTAATTGATATAGGAGGACCCAGCCCATCATGGGCGGGTCCATTCCCTGGGCAGGTGGATAAGGAGAGAGCAAGGGGTTGACTTTGGCAGACTGGCAAGCTGCAAGGTTTGCCTCTCTCCCAGCTCTTCCTGTGGATACGGTGTGGGCAGTTGCCTTCAGTGCCTGATGCCAGTATCCAGAAAATACCAGCTAATAGTAAACCAACTATTCTTGTAAGTGGTTTGGGTCATGTATTTGCCACCAATAAAAGATTGAAATTAAGACATCAACTAAATTTTAGAGATACTTTTGTCAAGTTTTATAAAATTTTCCTGTGATTTTTAAAATTAGAATCTTGTTAATAATTTAGCAGTTAATAAATTGATTAATAAATTTTGTTAGCAGTTAATTTATAGTGAATAATAAATATCTGTATTATATTTATATTTTAATAATAAAATGCTTCTCTTCCTAAATTTTTATTTTTTCCAGTGGCATTTGGCCATTTTCTTCATACCATCTGCACGTGTGTGTGTATCCTTTGTTAGGTTAATTACTACTTGTTTAATATTTTTATTGCTTTCGTTAATTGAACGTCTTTTAAAATTGTATTTTCTAGTTATTTATTGCTACTGCATGAGAATGCATTTGACTTGAGAATTTATCTTTTGCTTTCATGAAGTTTTAATTGCCTATTGTGACTGATTTTCTTTGGACTGTGTTGGTGTGTAATCTAGTTGTCTACATGTCATGATAATGTCTGCTCTTCTATTATTTCCCTCTTTTGCCTTGGCAAGAACGGCCAATATGAGAATGAGATGAGAGCAGTCTGGATTTCATCCTATTTTTTCACCCCTAGTGTAAAATTTGACATTGTATCAGGTTTTATTTTTATACTTTCCATTATTTAAAATGCTTCAATTTTTTTAATCCCTGTTTGAAAATGCATTGATAACAGATACTACGAGATTGCATATTTGTGAACAAAGGTAGTCAGAAAGCTGAGTATGGTGGCACACAATGATAATCCTGACACTTGCTGGAGACTGGGAGGATTGATTTCTGGGCCAGTTTGGGCTACATGGCCGACCCTATCTAAAAAAGAAAACAAATAAAAAGAGATAATGAAACTAATCTAACTGGGAAAGGACCGGAGAAGCCTCCTGAGGTTCTGGGAACACTTTTCACTTTGGATGTTGGTCACCTACTTACGTATGTAAGCAAAACTTGAGATAAGATTGATGCATATCATTACATGTATGCTACATGTCAGTAGATGCATACATTTCAGTCTATTGACTTGGTCTCACTGGTTTCTATTATTAGTGGTTAAGGTGATGTATCAGGGATTTCTCGTAATGTGGTTCCAGCTTCCCATTTCTGGGGTAAGCCATTGCTGGCTGCAGTTAAACTTTTTGAGACATCTTTTCAATTTTTCTTTAAATAACTTTTTTTTTAATCTTCACTCAATAATCATTGGTTGAGCACTAGGCATTTAGAGATGCTAAGGGTTAGAAACTAATAAAGACTCATATTTGCCTGGTATTTGTAATTTAGTGGGGAAATAGACCATCAAATAATTACAGAGTGAATGCTGAATGCATCTATGAAACGTACTTCAATTGAAAGCTATTTGCTATTGTAAGAGTGTATTATAGGATAATTTTTACTGAACTCAGTATTGCTTGCTATTTGCATTCCATTATTTGTACTTCACAAATATTAATTTATTTGGTTTGCATAACAATCATATGAGGCAAAATAGCCCCCTCCTTAAGAAAAGTTGAGTTTTATTATGAAAAGCCTTTAATACAGATTTAAGTGCAGACATTGAAAGAAAGAATGGCTCAAAGGGCAGTTTACACAACACCCAAGGGTAGATGTGGGCTCTTCAGGAGAGTCAGGTAGACGTTATTGTTGGAGATACCGGCTTACTGTGAGGTCCAGGATGACCTCTAACTCAAGTCTTAGTGATCCTCCTGCCTCAGCCTGACCTGTACTGAAATGACAAGTGTGTGCATCGTGCCCAGCTTTTCTTTATTCTGCATTTGTGTGTGAATGTGTGCGGTGTGTGCCCATGCATGCATGGCGAAGGTTAGAGGGTACTGTCAAATGCCTTCCTTTATCACGCTCATCTCTTTTATTTTTTAAGGCAGGGTTTCTCACTGAACCTGGAACTCACCCTTTTGGCTAGACTGACTGGACAGCTTGTTTCTGCCCCCACCCCCTCCCAGCACAGGGCTTACAGCTGCCGTGCTCAGCTTTTATACAGGTGCCGGATTCAGATTCATAATATGTAGATCCTCTTTATGTTATTGAAAGATAACAATCTTGTGAAGGCTGAGAATTACAGTGTTTTTTACGTTTTATTCATTTATCTTGTGTACATGTGGAGGGGGTCGGGGTACATGCACTGAGTGTGTGGAGGTCAGAGGACAACTTGTAGGAGTTGGTTTTCTCCTTACTTCATTCACATTTCAGGGATCAATCACAGGTCATCAGGCATGGTGGCACATATCTTTACCTGTGAACCATCTTACCAACCACTTTATTACGTTTCTGCTATGGATTTTTAAAAATGATGAAAAAACTTCTCAAGAAAAGTAAAGCAGTGATTTGGAAGGTTCATGGAAAAAATTAGCTTGGAGACCACTTGATGTCTAGTTATTCATGCAGTGATTACATTTTGACAGTTCTGTTTTTCTTAAGTCACACACATATCTCTTAAGTCACACACATGCCTCTTTCCAGAAGAGGAACTATCTATCTATGTATACATTATGTTAAAGAGAACATGTAACATTTATGAAAGTCTCATCTGAAGTCTCTGTCCCAGTACTATTTGCTTGGTATTTGGTGTCGAATTTGAGGGAATAGAGAACTTCTTGTCTCCAGTGCCCAGCAGAGGGTTATAAAATTGCAGAACTTAGCTGTGTTTTTCAAGAGCCATTCCTCCAAACCTCCACTTTTAGCAATTGACTGGAATCAGGCATCTGAATGTTACTTGGCACAAATGTTTTAGAATAGTTTTTTTTTTTGGCAGTTCTCTTGATATCCTGAAATAGCCATCCCATTACAACAAAAAGAATAAAAGGAAAGCTTGACCTAGAAAGGGAAGGTAGTCCTAATTTTTAAAAATATTGTATTTATTTGAGAGCAAGCATGAGCGCCAGGGCACATGTGTGGTTGGAGGGAAACTTTTGGAAGACAGTCTCTCCTTCTACCAGGAATCAGACTCAGGTCACCAGCTTTGTGCAGATACTTTTACCCACTGAATCATCGTACTGGTCCCTGCTTTTTAAAAAATTATTTATTTATTTGTAGGGGTGAGGAGATCATGCTTGCACAGATATGTGTATGTGTGTGGCTATCCGAGCACAACTTGCAGGAGTTGGTTCTCTCTGGCCACTATCTGGGTTCCAGGTCATCAGATGTGACAGCAAGACCTGGGTAACACTGAGTGGTCTTGCTAGCCCCTTATTTGGACAGTTCTAAATAACAAGTTTTATTATTTGATAATGATAATGATAAAGCTTTGACAATAACTTACTACAACCAGAGGCTAAAGTTATTTTCTATGACTTTTGGTCTCCATAAAGATATTTCTCTTCTCATCTCTGAGAATGAAAATTGCCTAGTTCTTTTTCCTGAATCTATATCTCTCAAAAAATTCAAGTAATTTGGGGGTTGATAAGATAGCAGGTAAGACTATCAAACCTGGGGAGATGCCTCAAGGGGTTAAAGCTTTTTTTTTTTTTTCAAAAAATCCATTTAATATATTGTACTCGGATAGAGGACGTATCAGATATTAAACTGATAAGAACAGATACTACACTTGATCTTTGCCAAAAGGCTGTGAAGCAATAGGGGTTAAAGCTTTTGACTCACATCCAGAAGGACCCAAGTCCAAATACCCAGATACCATGTAAAAATGGTGGTAATCTATAATTCTGGCCCTGAAAGACAAGTCTGGGAAACCCTACAGCAAGTAATAGAGGGTAAAATAATCCATGATCATTCCCAGTGTCATCCTTGGACCCCCATAGACACATACACTAAAGTGCCTTCTGGTGCACATGTGCACACACAGGGAAAACAGGCCTAGTGAGATCCTAACACATACACACACTCACACAACTGCCTGTTAGTGTCTTAATCTGGTTATTAATAATATAGGCCCTCATGAAATCTTTTTCATTAAACCAAGACACTTTAGCTGGAGAGATGGCTCACAAGCTGAAAGTCCTGAGTTTGGATCCCAGGTCCCATGTAAAAATGCCAGGCAAAATGGCGGCTGCCTACACTTCCGGCCCTGGTGAGCAGAGCCTGGGAAATCCCAGAGCAAAATAAAAAGGAGGTACAAGCAATCTACAATGATTCCCAAAGTCACCCTTGGTCCTTCACAGGGACACACAATGTCTTCTGGTACACATACACACTCATACAGGCAAAAATAATAATAAAGGGGGAAAAAAAAAACCCAAGACACTTTAAATGGTAGTCCTTTAATCATTTATTCTTTGCCACCATTAGTTTGTTTGTTCTGGCTTACAGTCCGAGGGAATATGTTCCATTGTGGTGGAGAGGGCATAGTGGCACCAGAAAGAGGCCAGCTGTTCACTTTGCATCAGCAGTCAGAAAGCACAGCTGTTGTTTCTTTTCTTTCTATGTGGTCCATGCTATGTGGTAGCCTGAGCTGGACTTGAACTCAGTAATGATTCTCCTCCTTTAACCTCCAAGTGCTTGGATTATAGGTTTGAACCACCATACCTAACTTGGATTTCTAGTTGTTGTATCTTATTATCCATTTTTGGGGGGGAATAAAGTCTCACTATATAGCTAAGCTTCCCCACATTCAGAAGTACCCTTGGGTTTCATTCAGTACTTTATTTTTTTGTACCGTTTACTTATGTTCTTTTACAATGGCATAACTTTTTTTCTTCGTGTAAAAGAAACATTAAATCATTTTCCAAGTTGTACCTGTGATGGTTGTGATAAGTCTGACTCACCTGACCAAATGTAAAATAATTTGACAGTCTCAGGGCTCTTTGATGTCATATTGTTTTGATTCATGAGTTCATAATGATACTGGGAGAAAATGGTGACTATTGGAGGTAGAAAATGATTCATTATTTTGAAATTAATAAGATTTTTCCAGCTACCGAAGCAAATATGACTGGCTTTCAATGTCACCATTTGTACAGGTGAACTTTCAGAAGGGTGCATAGGGTTCATCTAACACTATATGTGTAATTTACTAGAGAGAGAATGTATGTGATGACAAATGGTTAGAGGTCAGAGGACAACTTTCTATCCTTCATGTGACCTTCCTGGAATGAAACTCAGGTCAGGTTGTACATAGGTATTCTACCTGCTGAACTATCTCATCAGCTTCCATCTAACATTGTTAATTCTTCCTCCTAACATACATGTTATAAAATAAAAGTATATCTCAGGGCTGGAGAGATGGCTCAGGGGTTAAGTCTCCACCTTGCAAGCAGGAGGACCCAAGTTTGGATCCCACATAAAAAATGCTAGGCAGAAATGGAGACTGCCCACACTTCTGGTTCTGGAAGGAGTGGCCTAGAAAACCCCAGAGCAAAGCAAAAAGGAGGTAGAACAGTCTAGGATGATTCCCAAAGTCACCCTTGGTCTGACACAGACACACCCACACCCACCCACCCACACACATATACAAAGGTATATCTCATAAAGATGGATGGTAAACTGGGTAAGGTAGTGCATGCCTGTAATCACAATACTGAGAGTCTGAGGCAGGTGTTTTATGAGTTTGGGGGCAGCCTAAGTTACATGGTGAGTCTCAGGAATAGAGTAACAGTAACCACAATAAAGCACAGCAAAACCCAATATAGTTACTATCTATAGATCACAACTGTCTATCTTTAGCTCTAGTTTCATTTTTTTTTGCATGTGTATGGGAGGTATGTGTGTTCACATGTATGTGCACAAGTACATGTATAGGCATGTGTGACTGGAGGCTCAAAGCTGATATTCTCAAATCACTTCCCACTTTGATTATTAAGACAATGTCTCTCAGTTGAACCCAGAGCTTACCAAGTGGCTAGGCTAATAGCCAGCTTCCCCTTGTGATTCCGAGTGCTGGGATTACAGTGATGGGAATACAGGCACCGCCATGCCTGCTTTTATGTGGGTTCTGGGCATCCAAGCATTTCAAGGTGGCTTGAGCCGTACATGTTCTTGGGCAATACCTTAGCATTACTACAGCCGAAATATAAATGTACTTGGCAAAACTATTCTTTTAGGTCGGAACCAGGTGATTATAGAGCATGGAATCTTGCTGCTGAACCTCTGTACTCAGTGGTGGAGCTCTTTCTTCAGTTTTTGCTCTTGCAGAGAATTCACTTGCTCATTTGTTCTCTGGGATTTCAGTTTGCTTTAATTATTCTTCCCACCTCACCTCCTGTCCAGCTGCCATTTATCCTTTAAGCTTAGACCAGGTCCTGTTTTTCTGCAAGTCTTTTCCTAATAATCCTTTCTCTAATATCTGTTGTGCTTATTTTAGTGTGCATGGAGGAAGAGGGGAAACCAAGTCATTCTGTTATTCAGTGAGCCTTCAACTGGTTAAAGCAATCTGTTGACAAAAATTCAAAATGTAAAGAGCAAAGCTTGTTACTGTGGGCACATTTGGAACAATATCTGCGTGAATGAAGTCGTTCATCTCTTCAATAAATATTGTGAAGAATAAAAGAATGTAACTACAGATCTTTTCCTCTCACCTTTTAGGATCATGGCTGCTGTTCCTCTAAATAATCTACAGGAACAACTGGAGCGTCATTCAGCCAGAAAACTCAATAATAAATTCAGCCTTTCAAAACCAAAATCTGTGTAAGTATATTGGGTGCTTAGCTCTCACGTGGACATATAAATGAGAGCTCTTGTCAGTCAGCTCTGGGATCTCACTGTGTAGCTCACACTGCCCTCAAACTCACTAGGTAGCCTAGGCAGGCTTCAAACTTGTAGCAATCCTCCTGCCTCACCCTCCCAGGTGCTAGGATTAATAGGTGGGAGCCATTACATTGCTTCTTTCAACTCTTTCATTGTACAGATGAGGAAATGAGGTCAAAGTTCAGTCACTTTGCAAATTAATAGTCAGATGTGCTTTAGCAGCATCAGGTAATAACTGATCATCTGTGCACAGTTCTGGCATATAATATAATGCAGTATAGTTGAATAAATAATACATATTATACTTCAATACAATCTCATTTTCTTTACGAAACAGTGTGTAAGGAAGTGACAACATTCTAGTTTTGCTGTCTCCTGAAAGCCATGCTCCACACTGTGAATGACACTTAGTAATAGTTTGTATTTATGCTGCTTTCTTGCCAGGTTGCAGGCACTGTTCTGGGTTCTTGGCTTTAAAGTCTCCAGCCACCTTCATGTCAGAAAGCCAGGACTCCTGCTTCCTGGGTACCCTTCAGATCTCAGCAGTTTTTAACTCTGTTCCCCTTAAAATTTGTATCAGAGTAGCAAAAAGTGGCTACCTTCCAGTCTCTTCCTTTTTCACATGTGTTCTCTCTTCCTGCTGAAAGTGCTGTTAATTAAGGACTACCAGTCTGAGAAATAAAGTGTGAGAACAGTCTGGGTATTCTCAAAACCCAAGAATCAGCCTCTGAATTTGTTACCTTATAAAATTTAAAGCCACAGAGGGAGATAATACAATTGATACATTTGAACTACTAAAAAGTAGTAATAATAAAAGTTACGTAGAGTGAGTGAGTTTGTTCATCTAGAAACTGAGATGAAAGCTCTGCGATAGAACACTGCTTAGGATGTATGAGAGAGGCCCCCGGTTCAATCCCCAGCACTAAAACCAAATGAATTAATTTGCTTGTATGTTTTCCTTATTTTTCAGAGGTTTTACTTTTAAAAAGAAAACATCAGAGGGCGATGCGTCTGTGACCAGCGTGTCTGTAATGAAATCACCAGTGTTAGGTGATAAAGATGTGAATGTGTCCGAGGCCTTCACTGAGCCCCCTCTCCACACGCCACATCAGCAAACAAGGATCAATAGCTTTTTAAAAAATGCTCCAGCAGGACAGCAAACCAGGGAGACCGGCTCCAAACCATCCTTGCCGGGTCTGTCACAGAATCCACAGGAAGCTTTGTGTCCTACCCAAAGCATCCCAGCTCTAAGCAAATCCCGCATTGCTGCTTTCAAGAAACTGGAGTTTAGCTCCTCACCAGATTCTCCCACTGATTGGGCTGATATGGATGACTTTGATACTTCAGCTCCAAAAGCTTTTGTGACACCCTCCAAAAATCACTTTATAAGAACAAGCACTGCTCAGAAATCAAAAAAGACAAAGAGAAACTTTTTCACATCACCTCCTCGGAAAGCAAGTACAGTAAAAGCTGAGTTGACTCCTTTGTGTTCCAAAAACCAGCAAGTGGATTTAACTAAGGAACTGGAGGATGACTCACAGTACTTAGGCAATGATGTGATTTGCATCGATAACGAGCCTGTTTCCAAAGAACTCAGACCAAAAGCTACTCATACTCAGGAAGGTGAGTCTTTGAAAACTCATTTGAGAGATGAAAGAGGGAAAATTTATTACATTTCATTTCAGTATGTAGACAGTACTTTTAAACTTAAAGCAAAGCATTGAAACAGATGTAACTATGGTACAGCTTTTACCCTTAAGGACTTAATATTTGCGGAATACTTTGAAAAGTAATCGGTTTGACTGCCTTTTTTTCTTTTTTTTTTTTTAATTCAGTAGTTGTGTTTACTGGTGGGCCAATTTTGCCAGTGTTTTAATTCACATGTAATTGATATAGCATAGACTCTGTCAACAATGAGCAATAATGCTATTTTATCTGAAAAATAGAAACAGTTTCCATTATATGCCCTGATTATTTTATAGTCCTTAAATTTTGTATCCTTTACAGAAAATAATTATATAAAACATAGTAATAAACTGCAATTTGCCACAACACATTTCTTTAGATATCAGTATAAAACACATTTTTGTGCACCCTGCTTTTATAGAAGAACCAGATTTAAAATCAATTTCTTTATTTTATTAGATTTATCAATATACATGGCACTGAGGCAGGATGTACTTGATACAATGACAAGGAAAATCATACACATATATATATTCTTATATCTATAGAGGGCATGCATGTGTATACATGTTTATATGTGTGTGGGTATACATGTACACAAGCATGTGCATGTGGAGACCCATGATTGATATCAGGAATCATCCTCTATCCCTTTTCCACCTTTCTTTTTCAGACAGGATCTCTGATCAAACTCAGAGTTTGTCATTAGTGTTAGTTGGCCAGCCAGCTTGCTCTGGAATTCCTAGTCTCACCTTCTGAGGCTGGAGTTTTACGTGGACTGCCACACCCAGCTGACATTTTGCATAGGATCTGGAGATCCAAACTCTTCATCCTTTTGCTTGTGTGACTGAGCCATCTTCCCAGCCTGAATTATAATTTCTATATGATTAACAACTGGGATAACTCTGTGATTTTTTAAAATTTTATCTATTTATCATGTGTGTGGTCAGAGGACAACTTATAGGAATCAGTTCTCTCCTTCCACCATGTGTGTCCTAATGATTGAAATCAGGTTTTCAGACTTAGTGGCAAGAACCTTTATCCACTGAGCCATTTCACTGACCCAGCTATAGATTTTATATATGAAGGAAATAAGGTCCATGGAGATTAAAATGATGATTAGTGATAGAATTGGAAATGAAACCAAATCTTTCTGCCTATGTAACTCCTCAATGGCTTGCTGCCATAGATTATATGCCAAATATTGGTAGAAAGAATCTAATTACATTTTTCCACCTTCACATCTTGGCCCTCTAGAAGGTCTTTGGGGATAATAATACAAATATGACATTCATCCCCTATGCTTTCCTAAAGAACCTGCATGGGGCTATTTCAATTAACTTTTTCATAAGTAGAAGTTCATTCTAAGATAACAATAAATGTGTAAGCCAGTATCCTTTTATTAATTATATTGCCACAAGTAATTATATCACAAAGAAACATGTGACTAGTGCATTGAGATGTGACATACTGTGTCCACTCCATTTTATCTCATGAGGTCACTGTCCTATCAGTGGTCAGTGATTGACAGGAACATCCATATTATGTGAACATTGTAAATCACATTCAAGGCAGTTTCTAGATAGGTCCTAATTAGTACATGTTTAAAATTTAATAACTGAGAGCCATGTGGAAGTAACCCACCATGTAAAATAGTTCTTAAATTAAATTTTTAAAATGTTTATATTTTATATATGATATGTATGTACACATGCGTGTTCATGTGTGAGTGTGGACACGCACATGTGGAAGTCAGAAGACATCTGGTGTTGGTCCTCACCTTCCACCTTGTTTGAGACAGGGTTCTATTGCTTGCCACTGTGTACTGCGAGCTAGTTGGTCCTGTCTCCACCTCTCATCTCACCACAGGAGCACTGGAATTACAAAAGTTGGTACAGTGCCCGACTTTACATGAGTTCAGGGATTCAAACTGAGGTCTTCATGCTTTCCTGACAAGTGCTTTGCCCTCTGAGCCATCTTCCTCAGCCCTCTCGAAGATCTTGTTTTGTTGTCTAGGCTGAACTTGATCTCCTGAACTCAAAGCATCCTCCTCCCACCCGTTCTTTGGGATATGAGGGGTGAACAAAGGCCTTGAACACTAGTGGAAGGCTCTATCACAGAGTTAGATCCCCAGTCTTATTTAGTTAGTTAGTTATTTAGTTATTTATTTATTTACTGTTTATTTTGTGGCAGAGTCTCATCAAGTTATCCAAACAAGTTTGAACCTATAATCTATTGCTTCAGCCTCCCACCTGGAATTACAGGCTGAGTCACCAACTCAAGCCATTATACCTTAGTTTCCTTGGTAGTTCGCATTACACTCTTAGACTAAAATTTTTTTAAGTATCTGAATTCATCAAGGTTGCTGCAGAGTGGAGAGGGCATAAGTGATTGCTAATAAGCAGAAATGGAATCTGATCATTTTTGTTGCTGTTTCTGAAGAGATTACTTGGCAGAGAGAATGGGGAAAGGTAAGCTAATGTGACACTGTTTAGTACAGAAGAGAGGCTTGAATACCGGGATGTATCTGTGGTAAAGTAGAGATGGCTTCTTTGTACAAGCAGTAGTGCTTTATACCAGTTTAATGTACACACCAGTAATCTAGCACTAAAGGCTGGGGCAGGAAGATGAATTCAAGGCTAACCTGGACTGCATAGCAAGACCCTGTCTCAAAAGAAGCACACAAACAACAGCAACAAACCCCCACAGTGTTTGTGCTTAGACTTATTTGCTACATGTTACCCTTATTTAAACATGAATTAAAAACAAAAGAATTGAAAATGCTAATACTGAGCATAGGTTTCATCATTCTACTAGAAGCAGGCATTAAAATCCCTACAGATCTGTGGCCACCATCCAGCCTTGGATTGACTCCAGTTGACTCATTAATTTATGAAGATGTCAGCCAACGTTAACCTGTGGAAGGAGGAGACTCCTGTACAAAGAGCTCTGATTGCTTACTTGCCCAAAGCACACACTCTTAAGAGTGTCTGACACCTACTGTCTCATTAGATGTTAAAATAACCTGTGTTTATCAACTGTTCTATATCAGAAAATGGAGACCAGAAGAAACATGTGGAAGAAGTTGAATTAGATTCACCTGAGAAAGTTCCGTGTCTTCAACTGGATGATGATGATTACTATGTAGATTTTGTCCCACCTTCTCCAGAAGAAGAAATTATTTCTACTGGCTCTTCCTCTTTGAAATGCTCTAGGTAAAATACCTAATAATAAATACTCTTGATTGTTTCTAGGATGCCTTAAGTAATAGAATTTTGTTACATAATATAATGTCTCCAAAAGTGCACTTTGTGCTTTTGCAGTTTATTTTGTATCTTAATGAAATCATCAAAATAATTGCTATTTATTTAGTTATTTGTCGCTTTAAAGACCATTCTTAATATGTAGCCCAGGCTAGCCTCAAACTCAGGAACCTCCTGCTTTAGCCTCCAAAATACCAGAAATACAGGTGTGCATCACCATACTCAGGGGAAAATTAACTTTAAAATTTTTATTTTATTGGTTATATTTTATTTAGTTAATTTTTTTTTTTTGTGTGTGTGTGTGTGTGTGTACATTGTGTGTCCCAGTGGAAGACCAAGGGTGACTTCGCTAATCACCTTGGATTGCTTCTACCTCCTTATTGCTTTTGCCCTAGAATTTCCCAGGCTCCACCCACCAGCACTGGATGTGTGGGCTAAGGCCAGTTCTGCTTGGTGTTTTTACATGGGACCTGGGAACTCAGGATCATCAGTTTGTGAGTCAGAGTCTCAACCCTGAGTCTTCTCTCCAGCCCCACTCAGCATTTTTATCCAGGATCTGGATATTAGATCCTTTTGCTTTCAAGGCAAAGGCTCCTCCTTTCAGAGTCTGAAGTGCAGACAGCCACCATTTCCACCTGGTGCTTTTGTATGGGAGTTGGGATCCAAACTCAGGTCCTTCTGCCTTCAAGGCAGAATCTTAACCTCTGAGCCATCTCCCCAGCCCTATTCGTTGTATTTTAAAGATGTGAAATCTACTCCAGAGACTAAGGCAGGAGAATAGCTGATTCAAATCTCAGTTCAATTAAGTGGTAGAATACATATGATACGGTTAATATTCTGGCAAAAACAGATCCTTTCAGCATATCAATTGGAGAGGGAAGGAGGTATTTTATGTATAACCTAGTGTAGTCCCTTCTGACTTGTGCTTTAACGGATGTGTTGTGATGTTTGAAGAAGTGGCAAAAGTTGAATTGTAGGGCTGGAGAGATAGCTCAGGGGTTAAGACTCTGTCTTGCAAGCAGAAGGTCCTGGATTCGGATCCTAAGCCCATGCTTTTGGCCCTGTGGGCGGAGCCTGGGAAATCTCAGATCAAAATAAGGAGGTAGAAGTAATCCAGGATGATTCTTGAAGTCACCCTTGGTTCTCCAGAGACACAAAGTGCCCTTTGATACACACACACTCACTCTCTCTCTATATATATATTTTTAAAAGGTTGAATTGTGATTACTGTTTAATAACAAAATACCCCTGAGAGCTTACCTGTCTCCTCCTTTCCTTACTGAGAGAAAATCAGACAGAACTATACAACATCAAAATGCATAAGTTCATAGGCTATTGAGTCCCTGTATCATCTCACAGATGAAACAACTAAAGTCAGGGAGGCACAGAGAATTGCCCGATGAAACAGTTAACGCCACATGATTAAGATCCAGTGTAGTGTTCTCCCCAAGCCACATTGATTCCTTCTTGAATGCTTAGCTCTTTTCTTCATTCAAAAAAATGTGGATTGTACAATGACATTGCAGCCACTTCAGTATTTTTAAATAAGAAAAAAAAAATCTAGTAGCAAAATTCTAACAAACTATTTTCCTTGTTTGTGTTTTTGAGAAAGAGAGTGAACAGGTACATATGTCTTTGGTATGTGTGGCGTCAGAGGACAACTTCTGAAAGTTGGTCTCTCCTTTTACCACATGGGCTCTGGGGATTGAATTTAGATTACAGGTTTGCACAAAAGCTCCTCTACCCACTGAGCCTTCGTGTTAGCTCCCATGTTCGGTCCTGATTTTTTTCATTTGCTTAATTTTTTTACATTATTGTAATTGACACAAGTATAATTTCAGATTTTGAGTCTTTTAACATTATTCTTCATGTTGCTACGTTTGATTCCTTACAACAACTCCCTAACTTACTGAATTATCATACCTTGAATATCTTTACCTACTGTATTAGTTACTTTTCTTGTGGCTGTGATGGAGACAACTTAGAGAAAGACTTACTGTGGCTTATGGTTTCAGTGTTCAGTCCATCGTGATAGGAAGGGCACGATGGACCAGTCCCATTCATGGTAGTGAGAGCTTTGACAAGAAGGTAGATATGGGACCAGAAGAAAGGTCAAGCTATAACCTCGAGGTCTACCTGAGCGGCGTACATCTGCAGTAAGCCCTGTGTCCCAAAGATTTCATAACCTTTCAAAACAGCACCACAGATAGGGGACCAAGTGTTCAACCACATGAGCTTGTAGGGACTTCTCAACCACTGAAAAATAGTTCATTTATAAAGTTGACACATTCTCCCACATAGCCTAATATACGTATGTTGTAAACTCAAGGCCAGCAAGATGGCGCAGGGGGTAAAGTTGCTCGTCATTAAACCATACAACCTGGGTTCAATCCCTGAAGCACACTTGGTAGGGGTGTTCTCACTCCCATAGGTCATCCTTTGATCTCCACACAAGCACTCCCACCCCAATCCACTCACACATAAGAGATAAATAATTGTTTATATATTTTTTTAAAAAACTGAAACAACTTTTTCAAATACTTTGTAGTTATTTATACTTAAATTTTATGCACATTTTTATTTTTTTGTAATAATCTTTTGTTTGCTTTTATTTTTGAGACAGGCTCTTTCATCAATTTGGTTACTCTAGCTGGCCAGCAAACTCCAGAGATTCACTTGTCTCTGCCTCCTTAGAATCGGAATTATAGATGCACACCGTTATGGCCAGCTTTTTACATGGGTTTTAGAGATCCAAATTCAGGTCCTCATACTTGCATAAGCACTTTACTTCCTGAACCATTTCCCCAGTGCTGTATTGTTTTTGAGACCAAGTCTTGCTGTGTGTCCCACATTAGTGTCAAATTCACTTTATAATCAAAGAATGACCATCAACTCTTGGTTCTCCTGCCTCATTTCCCATATACTGAGATTATATGTGTGTACTACTGAATCCAGCTGAAAATGTTTTTCTGTCTGATTAGACTATGTCATCGTTAATTTTTTATAATATATAAATATAATATATAGAGATATAAGATAGTTATGTACACACAGTACACATTAACCTGAGTACTCCCAATAAAGCACTTTGAAATCTCAGAAAGCAGTATGCTACTTACTTTCTACGGAAAGCAGAGAAATACCACTTGTGCCTACAATTACATGTGTAATTTGGTTACAAAGATCTTAAACAGGTTTTCCAAATTGAGAGAAGAACAGAAACAATGCCCCTAAAATAGACAATACTGAACACATAAGAAATGTAAGTAGCGCAGCTTGGCTGAAGCCTGGTGTTACTGAAAAGACATAGTTGGCGATAAAAGTTGAAAGATCAGTCTTTTGGGACCAGAAGATAAGTTTAAAAAAAAAAAAAAAACTTGTGGATCCCCTTAAGAGGTTTTAGAATGGAGAAGATGCGTTTCCAACCAGGCTTGGGGCAACACACCTGTAATCTTAGCACTTGGGATGTGCACAAGGATCAAATCTATGTCACCTCAGCCACATAGAAAGTTCTAAGTCAGGGAGCTGGAGAGGTGGCAGGGGACTGGAGAGGTGGCTCAGGGGTTAAGCCTCTGCCTTGCAGGCGGAAGGTCCTGAGTTCGGTTCCTAAACCCCACGTATAGACGCCAGGTGGAAGCGGGGGCGGCCTGAGCTTCTGGTCCTGGTAGGGCGGAGCCTGTGAATCCCCTGGCAGAGTAAACAAGGAGGAGGTGGAGGCGGTCCATGGTGGTTCCCGAATTCGCCCGTGGTTCTACACATATGCACACAGACACGCACAATTGAATAAAAAAATAAATAAAGGGGCTGGAGAGGTGGCTCAGGGGTTAAGCCTCCGCCTTGCAGGCGGAAGGTCCCGAGTTCGGATCCCAGATCCCATGTATAGACGCCAGGCGGAAGCGGGGGCGGCCTGCGCTTCTGGTCCTGGTAGGGCGGAGCCTGTGAATCCCGGGGCAGAAGGAGATGGAGGCGTCCATGGTGGTTCGCGAATTCGTCTGTGGTTCTACACACACACACACAGACACACACGTGCGCGCACATACACACGCACATGCGCACAGTTGAATAAATAATAATAATAATAAAAAAATTCAAAAAAAAGAGAAAGTTCTAAGTCAGCCTGAGCTACTTGAGACCTTGTCTCCAAACAAACAAAAGCAAATTTCTTATATGCTTACATATTTTTCAGTTAACCAGTTGTAGAAAAACAGAATAAATTTTGCATTTATTTGATTTAGTTTATAAGCATAATTGGTTGCACTTTTTTTTTTGTAGTAGTATTTTAAAGGATCTTGATGAATCTGACCGAGGAAAGGACATTCTTAACACATCAAAAGACTTTTTGTCAAAACCAGAGAAAATGACTGCACAGGAGCAGGATCCAGAAACCAGTACAGATTGTAACGGTATAAAAAATATTTTAGACACTTTTGTAAATGAAGTAAGATTGTGTTTTTATATTATAGCTACATTGTATAAGATAGTAAATTTCTCATACCTTCTGATATTATAAATCATCCCCATTCGTTGGTTGGTCAGCATTTGTTTAAATCCTGAACAAGGCTCATTCTCTATTTTGCAAATGATAGTTATTATAAAGTCATTTCACAGGTAAAGCCAGAATTTGCCTCTGTAATTTTAATGTCTATACATGAATATAAAGTTCTAAGAAGTTGTGTGGCTTTTGTTGTTTTATTTTGAGACAAGGTCTAACTATAGACAAATCAGGCCTTGAACTCAAAGCAGTCCTTTATTTCAATTGGCCTCTCCCCCCAGCTAAATATTTAATATAAATAATCCCTTTCTAAGATTTTGAAAAATAGCAGCCCCCTTTCTTATGTTTGATTTCTATCTCCCAGAGGCACATTCAGACTAGAAATTTGTGTGCTGTTTTTCTTTCAGATTTTCTGGTAGTATTTCTTTTTACCTTTTTTTTCCTCCTCTCTCTTTTCTTTCTCTGTCTAGATGTTAGACCTCTGCTTCTTCTCTTTGGATGTTACATACTATCTCTCTCATTGCTTGTTTGGTTTTTTTTTAAGAAATTTTCTCCATGTTAAGTTTTCTATGAATGTACCAGTTTTATCTAATCAGTTTCCAAGAACTCTTTCTGTTTTTTGAATATTTCTGTAGGACATTCTCTTCTCCTTTTATAAATACTCCTTTCATAGATGATGTATGTGAGCATGTATATAGTGTCCTCTTGTTGTTTTTGTTTCTTTTTATTTTGGTCTCTGCATTTATAGTTCGAGAATGATCCCAAAATATTTGATGTCTCAGACAGTCTTCTAAGATCCCTGCAATGCAAACTAATTTAATCTTCACACCAGCCCATTAAAATAGTTGCTTTATCTCTGTGCTAGAAATAAGAAAACTGGGGACCAGCAAGATGGCTGAATGAGTATTTGCTGTACAAGCCTAATGGCTTGAATTTGATCCCTTTAACCCACATGAGGCAAGAGAACTGACCCCACAAAGCTGTCCTCTGTTCTCCACGTTCACACCAGCATATGCGTATTTTCAAACATACACCATACATACGAATGAATTTTTTAACCATACAATAATAACAAATGTATTTTTTTAAAAAGCACTAAGTTTAAGGAAAGTTAAATAATTACATAGCTACAGAGACAAAACAGCAGCAGAAATAAGATTTGAACCCACAGCCTGGAGACTTTGAACTCACCTGACAGCCGCTGTACTAGCCTGTTTCTGTATCATTAAGTTTTACTAGTATTATGGTCTCCCAGGTAGAGACATGGACAGAGTCATACAGTGTCAGGAGAGGCCTCTCTTAGTTGACATCAGTTAATTCATCCCCTCTCGTTTACCTAGTTATGAATGTTCAGGTTGTTTCTATTCCTTCTCCATGGAATTGCAAAAGGTGGCCTCCAATTCGCAATCCTCCTACCTCTACTTCCCAAGTGCTAGGATTATAGGCGTCACCAGTATGTCCAGCTCTCAGTTTTTTCTTCTACAACTTGAAAAGGATAATACCTGCCCTCCTGCATAGTTGTCAGGTTTCAAGGTGCACTGTGGCCCTTCAGTAAATAGCATTTATTATTATCTGTCAGTCTAGTAATCCTCCCAAAGAAGGAAATACATTAAGATGGTTGCTTTGTTTTTATGAACACTCCCTAACTCCATAATTGTTTCCTCTTTTTGAATTCACAAAGCAGCATTTGATAACATGTTCTAGAATGTGCCTTGATTTAACACCAGGATCATTACTCTGTAACTTTTGGCAATCACCTTCAAGATTTTTTTGAATACTAGAACAGTGTTTGTCTGTTTTCACTTGCCTTCAGCTGTTATTCAGTAGATGCCTTGGTTATCAGCATCGGGGCTTCTGAGGTCTCATTTGAGGGTTTCCCTTGAAGTTTGAGGTGTGTGTCTGGCAGGAAGACCTGAGCTCTCTCCCACTATGTAGGTAATTGGTTTTCTCTGCTCTTGCCTTGGCTTTCAGTTCCTTTAGGCTATTACATAGCCTCCTATTTCCAGTACTAGGCTCCTATCACTTACATAAAAAAGCCAAAGCAACAGAGATCCAGCCACTTTCGCCACCTTATTGCTCACATCTCTGTTTTCCATTTCCCTGGTCATTCTCATGCAGATGATTGTCCCCACACTAATCCATGTACCCCTGTTCTTCTTCTTCCTTTCCTGGCCTTTACACATTTCAGCTATCTGTCTGTCTGCAGCCCTTTAACCCATTTTCTTTTGAACATTTTTGTCCTTTTTTCTTCTTGTCTCCAAGATCAATGTCTCTTGACCACCTATTAAACTTTTTCCTC
Organism: Typhlomys cinereus; assembly: GCA_023101885.1. Lineage (NCBI taxonomy): Eukaryota > Metazoa > Chordata > Mammalia > Rodentia > Platacanthomyidae > Typhlomys > Typhlomys cinereus. The sequence goes on from JALPQD010000659.1 coordinate 378,941, forward strand.
CACGTCATGAGTCCTCAAAGTTCTACAGGCATTATCTTTGCTTACATTTTTGCCATCTACCATTTGTTTTCTTTCCTTTCTCTAAAACATCAGCTCCTTTGAAATTCTCTTAATTTTATGGCTTAATAAAAAAAAAGGTGGAAGGGGTTGGGAGGTAACTTAGTGGTGAGGTACTTGCTCAGCATGCTGCTGACTTCCAGCCTTGTTGTTTTATTTATGATTGCTTTACAGCCAGACCAATAAGTGTACAGCAGCAGCTTATTCATGTGATGAACCACATCTGTAAGCTAGTAGATATTATTCCTACTGATGAACTGAAGACTTTGAAATGTGGGAATGAGCTAATTCAACAGCGAGACATAAGGTATCTTGATTTCTTCCTTCCTGAATCTGACTGCATTTCCACCCCTCTGTGTCAAAAATAGGCAGAAATGTCCAAGTTTTCTGGCTCAGAAATTGCATAAGAATGACTGTGAGTCTTAAGTTTTAAATTTATTTACTTTTCAAACCATTCCTTGTATTCATATTTTTGAGACTGGGGAAAAGTAGGTATATTTCTGAACAGTTTCTGTTGAGATTGAAAAACTGAAAGTAAACTTTTGTGGTCTACCATAGTAAACTAGTTATATTTAATATATATTCTCTTTTCTCCTCAGAAGGAAACTCCTAGCTGAAGCAGATTTTAATAGTAATGATGTCAGTCTTCTGGGTTCAATGTGGAGACACAGGCCTGATTCACTGGATAACACTGTGGACGGCGAGTCCTGCCCTATGGGAAATCCTCTTAAGGAGTTAAATTTTCCATACTTTCCCTCAAATTCTCTTTCCACTGGGGAATGTTTACCGAACACCACCCCAGGAAAGGCAGGATTCTCTGTCACCACGAAGAATATCTTTGAAAGGCCGTTATTGAATTCCCATTTACAGAAGTCCTTTGTAAGTAACAACTGGGCTGAAACACCAAAGACAGAAAAAAGAAACGAAAATTCTTATTTCCCAGGAAATGTTCTCACAAGCACTGCTGTGAAAAATCAGAGTAAACACACTGCCTTCAGAGATGACTTAGAAGTGCAGGCTTCCTGTGATATTGATAACTTTGACATAGATGACTTCGATGATGATGATGATGATTGGGAAAATATAATGCACAGTTTAGCAGCCAACAAATCTTCCACAGCTGCCTGTCCACCTATCAGAGAAGGTGGGCGAATCAAATCAGTATCACAGATGATTGCTTCAGCCAGGACAAACTGTCTTCCATTGGCATCAGCTGCTCAAAAGAAAAACTTCTCAGAGTCAATTCAGAATTACACTGGTAAGTTTAAAATAAGTTGGATGCTTAAATATTGTAGGAAAACAAAACTATCCAAAATAGGAATTGTATGAGAAAACAGCATAGCAAGTCATCATTGCCTGAAAACCACATTGTCTCTATGCAAATTTCTACTGATAATATGAATTACAAATCACAATTTCAAAAGCAAGTTTCTCTTTTGTCTCTGTAGCAGCTGTAGTTTTATAAGATGTGTAATTATAACCTATTGTAGTAAAACGTGAAAGTCATTACAAATGTGCTCTGCCTTTAAGCTAACATTTTCTAGTCCTCCAAAACAATAAAGCTTGTGAGAGCCAGGTTTTTAGTACATTTGGGATGGTCCAAAAGAAAAGGTGGAATTTTATGATAAAATTATATATATATTTTAGATTTCCAGATTGATGAAAAACAATTCATTTACAAATTAGAGGAGTTTTTTTTATCTTAAAACTAAAATATAGAGCATCCTCAGAAGATACAAAGTTATAAATTCAATAAACATCCTTCAAACCAGGGACGGTGGCTCATGCCTATAATCCTAGGACTTGTCAGAAAGATCACCTGAAGTTTAAGGTCAGCTTGAGCTGCAGAATGAGACCTTGTCTCAAAACTATCAAGCAAACAAACAAAAATTTCAGAAATAATTCATCTCACGCTTACTGTCACCACATCTTATCTGGATTGTGGCAATACTGCATAGATGTCATCTTGGAACTCTCAGTTTAAAGAGAATTTTGAGCAGGAATGAACTAAGCTACTGTAAAGGCTTCAGAGTAAAGCCAAAATTAATTTTAAAAACCTTACATCAACCCTATGAAGTTATCACAGTGTTTTTACTGAATCAAGAATACATGTGCAAAGTTTTATGAAGAACAGCCCTCCCTATTTTTGCTATTGATGACTTAATACCTCAAAGATTATTCTTACAGTGATGCTGTTGACCTTTAAAATAGCCATTAATGAATTTATTTTGGTATCGTGTTAGAATGTGTCATACTTGATGTCTGCAATTATCTTTGAGACATTTGAGTGTTAGAGTGAGAGTGGCTGCCAGAGCTGGTGTGTGGAAACCTCTTGTTCTCTTGAACCAGAGCTGCCCCGATGCAGAGCAGGGCGGAAGTGAGAGACGCGGTGAGAAGTTCAGGTGACTCTGAGGTTTCAGACCCAGGTGACTGGGAAACTGTGACACCATTCACAGAAGTAGGGGAGTCAGCAGGCAGAGTCAGATTTAGAGAAAGGTTGAGAAAAGCTATTTTCTGACTGCTGAACTTAAATTTGGAGTACAGGTTGAAATGTCTTGCAGACAATTGGATGTCTTGAAGGATGGGAATTTAGAAAGATGTCAGGAGACATCTCTACATATAGGCATCTCATAAAACATTATGTTTTAAGATCATAAGACGAGGAAAATCCCAAGTTAGAATCTATAGAGTCCAGCCCTAAACATCTGCAAAACTTCCAAAGTTTTGGAACAGAAGTAGATCCAAGAAGGGGGATTTAAGCCCATAGAGGGCTAGGGGTTGTAGATTACTATGTGCTGAATTCTAGCAATATTCATTGAGCATTTACCTAGCAAGCATGAATCCCTAGCTTTGCTCCCTAGCACAGCAGAAATTAAAATAAAAATAAAGCAATAGAAAAGTTAAGATTGTTTTGAAGTTCAAGGAAGAAGATGAAGGGTGGAATAAATAGTAGTGATAGGGCTGCAGAAATGTCAACAAAAGACTTGATTTGGGTCCTTAGGCTTCCCTGAGACTTACTGGGAAGGAAGCCATGCAAAGTTATATGCTGCAGGGAACAGTGTGCCGGTGATTCTGAAAAGAATGGCGAATGTTGAAGCCATGTTATTATATTAATGTATTGATTTTTTTTTCTTAACATTATTTTCATAGATAAGTTGGAGCAAAATTTAGGATCCAGAAATCTGAAACATGAGCACTTTCAAGGTCTTAGTTTTTCTCATACAAAAGAAATGATGAAGATTTTTCATAAAAAATTTGGCCTGCATAATTTTAGAACTAATCAACTAGAGGCGATCAATGCTGCACTACTTGGTGAAGACTGTTTTATCCTAATGCCCACTGGTATGTATTTTTAGATATGAATTGGCAGGAATCCATTGACAGATGTTAAATGAAAACCCTTAATAGAAATGAAAAGAACACTTAACGCGGTATTTTTATCATTTAGGGACCTTTTAACCTCCCTTAAACCTCCCAAACCAGAGCAAAGAAGTTTGTCGCTTCATATTCTCTGTTCCAGTTGTTGACATAAAGTTTAGAGTCCTCTAAGATTGTTAGCTCAGAGCCCACTGGGTTGACCCGATGGAGAATTTTTCTTTGAGAGTTTTTTTTTTTTTTTTCTAGTCTACATACATAAGTGTGGAAAGGAAACAGAAGATGCTGTGGCAGCACGTGACCACTTCTGGCAGATCCTGAGAGAGTGTTGCTGTAGATTCAGATCATATGCTCTCGAGCATAGGCCTAGGCCTACATTGTGGCTCAGTAACTTACTGAAGTATGTTAGTATCTGAAAGGCACTTCATTCCTGGGATCTGTTTCTTTTGTGGGTATGGTGGGGGCTTGGACAGGCATCAGAGGATGATCACACAGTTCTGTCTTAGATGTAGGGTGGAAGAGACCAGGACTCTTCATTGTTAATGAAAGTCTGCAAGATCTGTTCAGTGATTTGTAATCAAGCATATGAGAATATAAGTAAACAATTAGGCCAGACAGACTGGAGGTAGTTTCAGGACTTCTATATAATCCTCCCTTGTCTTTCACTTGCCTTGTTACTACTGGGCAAGTTATTACCAACATTATTTTGTTATATAATGTTTGACTGGGCATCTGAATTTTTTCAAATTGATTTTAAAATTTAGATAATGTAGCATTTTTTAAAATTTTTTGAATGATTGTGTGTGTGTGTGTGTGTGTGTGTGTGTAAAAGAGAGAGAAAACATGTATCAGAGGGCACTATATATCTCTGTGGAGGACCAAAGGTGACTTCAAGAATCATTCTGGATTGCTTCTACCTCCTTTTTGCTTTGCTCTGGAATTCCCCAGGCTCCTCCCACCAGGAAAGGAAGTTCAGGATGCCATTGTTTTCGCCCAGTGTTCTTACATGACCTGCATCCAAACTCAGGACCTTCTGCTTGTGAGGCAGAGTCTTAACCCCGGAACTGTCTCTCCACTCCCATTTTTGAATTTTATTAACTTTCTACCCTAATTTAGTACTCAAAATTCCAACACTGGGGGGTTAAGGCTCTATTTCATAAGCAGAAAGTCCTGAGTTCAGATCTCAGGTCCCACATAAAAACCCAAGCTGGAACAGTGATGGCCCTGGTATTTCCCTCCAGGGCCATCTCTCTCTCTTTCTCTCTCTCTCTTTCTCTCTCTCTCTCTTTCTCTCTCTCTCTCTCTCTCTCTCTCTCTCTCTCTCTCTCTCTCTCTGTGTCTCTCACATACACACAAACACACACACACAACAAATAAATAAATATATAAATGCATAAATACATAACTCCAACACTGGGAAAGGCTTTGGCAGTGATCTAATCAAATTCTTTGAGAGTTTTCCATGGCTCCTCTTGGCTTCAGGAGGTATTTTAAAGTCCTTTTAACCCTAATTTCAACCTCTTCTTAGCATACAATATAAATATTCCAAATAAAATTTCTTTTGGATGATTTAAAAAAAAAACACTGGTCTAGTGCATTTTGCAGATGATAAAATTAAGTTTAGTCAGGTTAAATGGCAGGTCTGAGTTCATACAGGTAATTAGATTGTAGAGCAGGACTCTTTCCTCAGCATCCCACACCTGCCCTGACATTTCCACATATATGCTGAAATGAACCTTACTATTTATGTGAAAAAGAAGGAACGTAATGTGTACTTTTAAAAGAAATTGAAACCCTTAAACCTGCCTAGCACCAGTTTTGCCATTAGTAGATGGGTGGACTTAAAAATTAAGAAGAACACAATCATTTTAGTTACTTCTACATGTGTAATTGGACCTGGAGGTAGAGCTCAGTGTTTGCCTGCCATGTACAAGTTGATCCCCAGCATTTGGGGGGTTAGGGGAGAGAGAGAGAGAGAGAGAAAGGAAAGAGGGAGAAAGGGAGGGAGGGAAGGAAGGAAGGAAGGAAGGAAGGAAGGAAGGAAGGAAGGAAGGAAGGAAAGAAGGAAGGAAGGAAGGAAGGAAGGAAGGAAGGAAGGAAGGAAGGAAGGATTAGCTACTTATAGTCTTGTCATTTTGAACTAGGGTTATATAGCAAAATTTTGTTAAAATTTTGGGGTTTTTTTAAAATCTATTAGCATATATAAGTATAGTTCTACCTGTTTTAGTTCAAAAGAAGAACATAGTACTATTACTATAGAAGTGAAAATTAAAACTGACAGTTAAAGCTAAATGCTACAAGGCTCAGATTAATGTTTTAAAAATGCCAAGACCTGAGCTGGTAATATAGCTCAATGATAAAACCCTTAGCAGTATGTGTAAGCCCTGGGTTTGATCCTTAGCACGAGGCAATGGGGATCTTAATATGGAACCAAGTCCTTCATGGTCCTTTATTATATCATATGGAATAATTATATTTGTCTTAGAATTATGATTTTTAATGATTCCCTAATGCTGCCAGAAATTAAAGTTTACTTCATTTGGATTTTCAAGGTAGACTATTCAAATAGTTTCATTGGTTTCCATTTCTTGCTTGATACTTAACTTTTATTCTTTCATGTACCTATATATTTAAGTTTCCTAAAGAGTTCATTTTATTCCTCGTGGCCTATTATGAACCCCATAGGCAATAGCACTTGATATCCTGTTAATTATTTTTCCTTGGGTTGTGAATGTATGTTTGTGTGCAGGAATACATGGCATGGCACATGCATGAAGACAAACTTCCAGTGGTCCTCATCTTTCTGTCTTCTTAGAGGGTCTCTTTGCTGCTGTGTAAGGCAGACTAACTAGCCTGTAAGCTTCTGGAGAGTCTCTTATCAACGCCTCCCCATGTCCTGTAGGTACACTGAGATTACAGTCACTTATGCCACTACTTTCTGCTTTTTACCTGGGCTCACGGATCTGAACTCAGATCACCAGATTTGATTTGCAAATGCTTTTACCCACTGAGCCAACATTATTTTTAATGTTATATTTAATTTCCTTTAGCATTCCACTTTCAAGACAGAAGCTGACAGTTTTTTTCTCTTTTAGGAGGTGGCAAAAGTTTGTGTTACCAACTACCTGCCTGTATCTCTCCAGGGGTCACTATTGTCATTTCTCCTTTGCGATCACTAATAGTAGACCAAGTTCAAAAACTCACTTCTTTGGACGTAAGTTCTAATATTAAATTATTTTTTTTAATTTTTTTTTATTATTTTATGTGTGTGCGTTTATCAGACACTGTGTGTCTCTGTGGAAGACCAAGGATTGACGTCGGGGATCATCCTAGTTTGCTTTTACCTCCTTCTGGCTTCATTTTGGGATTTCCCAGGCTCCGCCTACCAGAGCCAGAAGTGCAGGCCACTGCCATTTCTACCTGACATTTTTATGTGGGACCTGGGATCTAAATTCAGGACCTTCTGCTTCCGAGACAGAGTCTTAACCCTTGAGCCATCTCTCCAGCCCCCTAACATTAAACTATTAATAAAAGTATGTCTTAGAAACACATATTTCAGTACTCTAGGTGATCTTATTAATAAATTTTATTAAATTTATATATTGCTTATATTTTATGAATTATAAGAATGATTTGTATATTATTCTGAGTATGTATCACAATGGTAGAGTGTCTAGCATATTACAAAAAATGAAGTTAAGCATTGCACTTAAATTACGTTATCTAGTTAATATGTACATGTGTTTGAGACTTTCTGATACAAATAACCATCTGTAATTCAATCTGATTTTATGTTTTACTAATGTATTTTTTTTACTGCTACAGAAAGGTTTTTTTAACTAATGCTAGATCAATGTAGTTCTCTTTGCTTTATGTCTTAAAAGTCATGCACATGTGTGTATCCATATACTTCTGTTTTCATCTTTGCTGAGTTAAAGAAGTTGTAACTGTATGCTCCTAAATTCTTCATAGTGCAACCAACAGAATCAGTTGTAGTACAGTTAGACAATTGGTTTGATTCTTCTTCCAAAGAATGTCAGTGTAGTAAGACAACTATAGTGCCATTCATGACGTCATGGCCCTTTCATTGTCACTGAACAGTAAAACCTTGAAAATTTGAGACTTACCTTAAAAAGTGGTCATAATGTTAGAACTAGAATCTCTTGGGCCTCCACAGGCACCCAGGCACGCATGCACACACGCATGCACACACACTCAAGTGCCGCCTTCTATATACAACCACCCACACATGCACTATATATATATATATATATATATACATATATATATATATATATTTAAGTAATAAAGAAAAAATAAATAATGAGAAGGCTTTTTAAAAAATTTTTTATTATTATTTATTCAATTGTGCATGTGTGCGTATATATGTGCGCATGTGTGTGTCTGTGTGTGTGTAGAACCACGGACGAATTCGGGAACCACCGTGGACCACCTCCACCTCCTTGTTTACTTTGCCCCGGGATCCACAGGCTCCGCCCTACCAGGACCAGAAGCTCAGGCCGCCCCCACTTCCGCCTGGCGTCTATACGTGGGATCTGGGATCAGAACTCAGGACCTTCTGCCTGAAAGGCAGAGGCTTAACCCTTGAGCCACCTCTCCAGCCCCTTTTTTTAATTCTTGAGACTTACTATATCACAGGCTTGCTTCAGACTTGCTGTGATGCCCATGCTACCCTCAGATTCACAGTCCTTCTGCATAGCCTCTTGACTTCTGGAGTTACAGGTTTGTGCCACTACACTCAACTGGAAAGACTTTTCTGAGAAGTCATACTTATAAAAATTTTTGAGACATGTATACTGAACAAATATGCTGGCACGTTTTTATAATCCCATTTTTGGAATAATGAGCCAGGATCACATGTTTAAGGCTAACTTGAGAGACACAATGAGACTGTGACTCAAAAAAAGAGTTCTTAAAATAAAAATTAGATATATGATCTTAAATTTCTTATAATAAAATACTTGTTTCTTTTGATAGATTTAATATGTGACGTGAAGTATTCATAAAACATAAAAAAATATCATATCAAAATAATATATAAAAGTTAAATTACTATTTTTTCTTTAGATTCCAGCTACTTATCTGACAGGTGATAAGACTGACTCAGAAGCTGCAAATATTTACCTCCAATTATCAAAAAAAGATCCAATTATAAAACTTTTGTATGTTACTCCAGAGAAGGTGTGTATTTATTTATATCACTATCTTTAAATGTAATAATAAAGGACACTGAGACCTGGGATCCAAACTTAAAACCTTTTCTTTTCAAGGCAGAGTCTTAACCCCTGAGCCATCTCATCCTCCCCATTTTCATACCCTTATCATTTGTGATTTTGACATTTTTCAAGCATGCAAACCAGTTTAGAGACCTGTCCCTCAGTTTGAGTTTGTCTTATGTTTCCTCCTGATTGGATTCATATTACTTATTCTGGCAGGAGTATCATTTTGGCATGATGCTATGTTCTCATGCATTCTATGAGGAAGCATTGACGTTGACTTTTCCTATTGTTGATGTTAATCAGTCACTTGGTTAGGATGGTATTGCCAGATTTCTTTTTTTCTTTTCCTTTCACCTTTGTAATTATTAGACACCCTGCTGTGTAATATGTCCTGAGATTTTATAAGTATCCTTTTAGTCATCAAGGTTTAACCACAAGTTTTAGTATCCATCTATGATTCTTCTCCAATTAGTTATTACTAATTTTTATTTTACTAATTTAATTCTACTATAGGAGTTCTCTTTTTTATCTCACATGTCTATTTCCATCAGTGTGAACTTGTGGACTCCTAATTTATTCAGTGGGTTACAATCAGTTATTATGTATTTTGATGTTCTAATTGTCTTAGATTTGGCCAGTGAGTAAGTTCCATCACTCTGATTTCTGTGTCTTTTCATATGTCCTTATCAAGAAGTAGGTACTAGACATGCTTGTTGCTGCTGGGATGTTGCTTCTAGACTCTGTCTATAAAGTGCATGTATATATCCACATGTGTGTAATTTGTATAATTCTTCCTCAAATTACATGCACACATCTAACCCACATCTAAAAATCATATTACCAATATAAACATTGTTGTGACCTTCAGCTGTGATAAAGCAGAAAGTTTTAGAGCCACTGATGTAACAAATAAACGGTTGAATGTGGGGGAGGAACATTCTAAAATCTCATATTTACTGTTTTCTCTTGCTTCCTTTCTTCTCATAGATTGAGATAAGAACCACTTAAATATGGATGGAATGGTTTTAAGGCAGCTTCATTGTAACAGAACTTAAATGACAATAGAGTCTATTAGGTGATGTGTTTAAATGTCTCATCTTTGGGCTAGGTCTGCGCAAGTAACAGGCTGATTTCCACTTTGGAGAATCTGTATGAGAGGAAACTCTTGGCACGTTTTGTTATTGATGAAGCACATTGTGTGAGTCAGGTAAGAACTCGTAGGTCTGGGAATGTCAATAAATTTTTACTAGCAATAGGACCGATAACTTCAAAAGTGAAGAAAACTACACTGAATGAACTGTTTCATTGCTTTCCTGATGTATTATCCAGTGTTGACTTTGTATAAGAGAGATCCAAATAATTTGAAAAATATATTTTTCCAACTAGTGGGGACATGATTTTCGTCAAGATTACAAAAGAATGAATATGCTTCGCCAGAAATTTCCTTCTGTGCCAGTGATGGCTCTTACTGCCACAGCGAATCCCAGGGTGCAGAAGGACATCCTCACTCAGCTGAAGATTCTCAAGCCTCAAGTGTAAGTTGTTAAAAATCATGTGTTTCAGAAACCCCAGGGAGCCGTTCCCCTGGGGAACATGTTAAAGCCACCTGTGGGGCTTTAAAAATCTCATTGCTCAGATTGTATCTGAAACAGAATTGTTTAGGGCTGGGGGCTTCGTTTGCTTTAATCCTCAAGTGATTCCCGTATGCAGAGAAACAGAACCCTGGGGCTTCCTTCACTTACCCAAGTAAAACTCTGTTCCAGCCCATGCTTTGAAAGTGGGATAAATTTCATGCTATACCTAGTGACTATGGTGGAGTTCTCGTAATAAGTGAGCTTTTCCATTCCTCATTTGACTTCTATGTACCCCACAGTGTGCTTCATACAATGAACAGATGACCCTACTTTGTCATTTTTTTCTTAAAGTTTCAATCAAATTCAAGATGTTGAAGTCAGTCCAGAAATCACATTGCCTTTCTTACTTTGTTAATATCTGAGCATCAACCAAATCCATGTCTTAGTGATCAAGTCACTATGAAAATGGTCCCTGTACGCTGTTCTGGGTTATTGAACCTTGCCTGAATTTGTGGAACAGATGTATTCTTTGTTAAGCTCATGGGCTCAGCAGTTATTTTGTGTCCCAAAGTTAAGGTATTTTTTCCTTGTAATTTATTAGCAAGTGCTAATTGAGTCTGAGGTATAAGATCAGTGAAGAATGCTTGGAAGAATAATGGTTTAACAGAATATTGGGTATATTTTTAAAAGCACAGCTTCTGTTTGTAAAAAATGACAAGCTGGCATGGCAACACCTGCCTGTAGTTCCAATTACTCTGAAATGAGGTGATGACTGGGTCTCAAAGAATTCAAAACCACCTTATGCACCATAGTAAGACCCACTCTCACCTCCAGCCCCTAAAAATGAGGGTGTTGTAGAAAACAGAGACTAGTTAGGTATATAAATGCATGCAAACATAAAAATAGCAAAGGTATCTCAGAGTTCTAAGCTGGAGTGTAGCTTTCATACAAAGGATATGAAGGGGTCATGAGATTAACACAGTTGCAAAAGACTTTGCAGATTAAATTGGCAACTTCTAAGCTCAGATCTCAAACAAGCAACTCAAGTGGCTCTTTGGGTTTCTTCCAGCTTTTGAGTCATTCGGTTCTAACCTAAAATATTTAGTTGCTAATAGCACTTTTATATAGCACTAATGATTATACTTGAGTGAATAATGTTGAGAGTCCTCAGAATTCTGTGTGTGTAATCACAAAGTTTGGAATGGAATGTTTTAATCTTACTTGCTATTTGTGGAGTGGGAGATATTTTGCTGCCATACTAGATATGTATTATAACATTGTATTTTTTATTTATGAGAGAGAGAGAGAGAGAGAACATGCATGGGTGGAGGTCAGAGGACAACTTTAATAAGTCAGTTCTCTTCTTATGCTATGTGGGCTTCCAGAGACTGAAATCAGGTGTCCATATTTGAGAGCAGGTGCCTTGTCTGCTGAGCTGTCTCACCAACCTTGCAGCACTGTATTTATAGTGCCATAGATTAAACTGTCTTCTAGAAATTGTTTCTACAAGTGCTGTGCTGTGCTGTCCTATAAAATACATTCCTGTTCTTTTTGTTGTTGAGATGGGTCTTGCTAGGAGGCCATGGTTGGCTTGGAACTTACTGTGGTAGAGCAAGCTGTGCCCTGGATGTCTTCCTACCTTATCTTCGTCCTCATGCTGAAATTATAGATATATATCACCATGCCCAGTTTTGTTATGTTTTCTTTCTTTTGCTTTTTTTTTTAATGTGTGTATGTTTACATGCACATGTATGCCTGTGTATGCAGAGGCCAAAAATTGACCTTAAATATTTTTTTACAGGAATCATTGACCTCGTTTTTTTTTTTGAGACAGGGTCTCTGTTGCCTGGACCTTGCCAAGTAGGCTAGGCTGACTAGCTGTGAGTCCCAGAGATCCACCCGTCTTTCACTCCCCAGTGCTGGGGTTACTGGTATATGTCACCCAGTGTGCCTTGTTTATTTTGTTTTGTTTTGAATTAGAGAAATATGCACCATATGGGCTTCCGGACATTGAACTCAGCTTGCCAGGTTTGCAAGCAGGTACCTCATCCACGGACCTACTTCATTGACCCTGCCTCGATTTTTTTACACGTTTTGGGGATGGAACTAAGGTTTACAAGCTGAGCTATCTCCCCAGCCTTTTCTTTTTGTAAGTCAGCGTCTCATTTAGCCGAGGTTGGCTTTGAATTTGCTGTATAGCTGAAGATGACCCCCCGGTCCTGCTGCTTCTACTTTCCAAGTATTTGGTTACAAGTTCATGTCTCCACACCCAATTCATTTTTCTTTTCCCTTTTTTTTTTTAATAGACAGCTTTTAGTTTTTCTTCCATACATTTTTTAATGAGATGCAATCCATTGCTTTTTCATTTTCATGGATGTGATTTTGTTTGTTTTTGTTTTTCCAGGGATCAAACCCAAAGCCTTAAGCAAGATAACCTAGCAAATGGCCTACCACTGAGCTACATCCCAAGTCCTATTCTTTCAGTCAACTGTATTAATTGGCAAAACCTGTAGTTGAAATCCTGTAAATTCTGTTTACATTTGAATGAGTTTTTATAAATGTGGGATTTAAGATTTATGTTTGAGTGAACCATGCATATATTTATGTAGAGGCAGACACCTGGAAACTTTTCTTGAAACTGTGGGACAGAAAGCAAAATTATCTGTCTCTGGAAGTTAGCTCATGGTGCCTTATTCATAACTGGTGCTCAGTAAGAATGAATAGGTGAGATATGGAAGGGTTTGGCAAATGTGGAGTCTATCCTTGGACTCAATATACTTGGTTTCTGCTTTAAGAAGGAGTGAATCTCATAGTAGAAGTACCACTTTCTGAAATACTACTCCTATTCCTTTTCTGCCAATCGACTTCTTGTTTGGACCAATTGCTGATGTGTCATGGCCCTGGTGAAGTCAGGTAATCCTAGGTTTGGAGACATGGCCCCATGCTGCTTTCCTCCTTCAAGTCTATGGTAATATTGTTCCCATTAGAGATTAAGAAACAATTCTTGAGGCTGGAGAGATGTCTCGGGACTCTGCCTTGAAAGCAGAAGGTCCTGAGTTCAGATCCCAGATCCCACGTAAAAACGCCAGAACTGGTGCCAGCCTGCACTTCCTGCTTTGGTGGGCGGAGCCTGGGAAATTCCAGAGCCAAGTAAGAAAGAGGTAGAAGTGATCTAGGATGATACCTGAAGTCACCCTTGTCCACTGGGACACAGTGCTCCTCTCTCTCTCTCTCTCTCTCTCTCTCTCACTCACACACACACATGCACACACAGAGTAAATAAATAAATAAAATATTAAAAAAAAAAGAATTCTTGGACTGTGAAGACGACTCAGGGGTTTACCTCTAAAGCAAGAAGACTTGAGTTCAGATTCCTGATTCCTGATCCATGTAACAATTGGGGGGGAGGGGAGGTATATGAGGAGAAGGGCTTCCAGCCCTATAGGGCAGAGCCTGGGAAACCCCAGAACAAACAGCAGAACACTAAGAAGGTAGAAGATGATTTCCAATCACATGTGGGAAAGGAGAGATTCTTTAATTCTTTGGGAAATATAAGAATAGCTAATCAAATAAGGCTTTATACTGCTCTTCTGATACATACAATTCATTTCATAGAAGAGGGACTAGGAGAGCAGAGTCCTTCAAGCAGAGTTAATTGATGCAGCAGCGTCACAGCTAACATATATCTGTTCCTGCTCTTGGCATGTCTCAGCAGCTTATGTGCACGCCCACACAGAAGTCTTAGAGGTATTTAGTCACAGCTGATCATGGTAGCCCATACCTGAAGTCCTAGCATTTGGGAGGCAGAGACTGGAGGATCAGGAATTCAAGGTCATCCTCAATACATAGCAAGTTAGAGGCCATTCTGAACTGCATAAGATGCTGTCTCAAGAAAGAGAGAGGGAGGGAGGGAGGGAGGGAGGAGGAAGGGAGGGAGGGAAATAGGGAAGAAAGAGAGAGAAAGTGAGTGAGTCACAAAGAAATTAAGTAATTTATACATGTTCAAAAATCCCAGCAGTCTGATTGTGGAGCCCTTTAAAGCTGATTCTAAAATACAAAAAGGAAGTCTCAATTTAAATATAAATTTAGACTACAGATGCTCAGGAAATCAGTGTAACAACCAATAATACAGAGAGGTCAAATAGTTTAAAAAAATGATGCAGATGTTACAGGAAAAGTGGTTTTCCAAACAGTTTAAGAAGCTGTATTGAGATTTGCTTTACATATCATAAAATTCATCTGGTTAAAGTATAAAATTCAGTTGGGTGTTTTTAGTTTTTTTCATAAAGTTGTTCAGCTATCACCACTATCTAATTTTAGAACATTTTGTGTCCCTTAAGAGGCTCCATTCCCATTAACAGCTAATTCTTTTTCCCTCTGCCCGAGGCAACCACACATCGACTTTATAGATTTTTGCTATTCTGGACTTTCCCATACAGGTTGATTATACCAAAATACTTTGGACCAAAGATGTTTTAGATTTCAAGTATTTTTTTAGATTTTGGACTATTTACTTGTATATAGTGGGGCATATTAGAGATAAACATTAATTCATTTGAGACATATATATATAATACACATAATTGGAAAGTATTTTTTTAATATTCAATATTCGTTTTGAGACAGGGTTTTTGCTAAGTAGCCCGGGTAGTCTCGGACTCTGTATTCCTTCCTAATCACCTTCAGGCTCCTAAATGCTGAGAGTACTGATGTAACCCATCAGCAAGGTACAGTGTTTTTACTGTACTTTGGTTTTGACTGCAACCTCTCAAATGAGATGTGAATTTTTCACTTTTGCATCATGTTAGCACCCAAAATTTTGGAATACTTCACATTTTAAATTTCCCAGGTAAGGTGCTGCATGCTTATTTAAGTGGCATCTTTCACCGAGAATAATATTTCCAAGGTTCATTCATGCCACAGCACCTTGTATCAGTACTTCATCTCTTTTTATTTGGTAGGTGGTTTAAGGCAAGGTCTCAAGTACTCAGGCTGACCTTGCTCAGTTTATAGCTTTGGATTAGCCTTGAACTGCTCACCTTCCTGCTTTTTTAACTACTTAGTACTAGGATTATAGGTTTGTGCTACAGGTTTTTTTCTTCCTCTTTTTGGGACAGGGGAAGTTGAAGAGCTGGAACTTGTGTTTTTCTTGCCTCTGCTGCCCAAGTGCTAGGATCATCACGCTTGACACTTTTTTTCCCAAATATCCCATTTTTATGAATACCATTGTACAGCTTATTTGTCTACTTGCTAGCTATTCGGACTATTTCTGTTTTGACTATTGTGAGAAAGACTGTGAGCATTTGTGTATTCACTGTCACATAAGTTTTCAGTTCTCTTGAGCACGTACCTAGAAGTGTAATTGCTGGGTCATACCATAATTTGAAAACTATCAACGGTTTCAAAGCACCTATGCCATTTTCTTTGTCCTTCAGAATTAAGAACACTGTTTCTCCACACCCTTGCCAACACTTGACACTGTCCTTTTTAAAAATATTGTCTTATCTAATTTTTTATTATTTTTGCGTGTGTGTGTGTGTGTGTGTGTGTGTGTCAGAGGACACTCTGTGTCCCTGTGAAAAACCAAAGGTGACTTTGGAAATCATCCTAGATTGTTTCTACCTCATTTTTGCTTCACTGTGGAATTTCCCAGGCTCTGCTCATCAGTGCCAAAAGTGCAGGGATTCCTACCAGGTATTTTTATGTGGGACCTTGGATATGAACTCAGGATCTTCTGCTTGTGAGGCAGAATCTTAACCCCTGAACCATTTCTCCAGCCCCTATCTTTTTTCTTTCTTTAATAGCTGTGTGAAATAGTATGTAAATGGCATTTAAACAATAAAAGGATAAAAATTCAGGACAGAAGGTCCTGGCATAAAAGTGTAGTTCAGACCCAAAAGATGACAAGTAACCCATTACATCAGCGGACGAACATAGAAAAGGAATAGTCCTGAAAACACAGCTCAAGGCCAGATCCCAGACGATTGTCCATTTCACGCTAGTAGTGTTTGGACTGTTGCTTGCTATTCTGTAGGCACTTTGACCTGAAAAGTAGCTTGATCTGAGCTGTGTGGTCCAATGACTTTGACAGTAGAATAGAAAGTAGAGTTGGGAACAAGAGGTTAGAGGCAGGGCAACCCTTTAGGAACCCGATGTAGTTGTCACTAGGAGAGAATGATGGTGCAGAAGGGCCTAAGTGAAGAGAGGGACTAAAATCATAGGTGCTTGGAAGACTAAGAAGGATCAAGTTCAAGGACTGCCTAGACTACAGAGTAAGTTCAAGACTGGCCTTGAATTCAGAGTCTCAGTAAGACTGTAACAAAATGAAAGTTAAAAAAAAAAAAAAAAGAGGACGAGAGAGAGAAAGTAAAGAGATCAGAGGCTATAATTCAATGGGTAGAGTGCTGCCACACATGGTTTAGGGTGAGTTCCCAGGTACCCACACACACGCATGCATGTACACACAAAGCAACTTCTTACAGCAAATTGATACCTGACTCCTTAACATTTATCTTGTAGAACATAAATACAATCACCATTTTGGCCCACTACATGGCATTTACAAAACATATGTTAAAAGTTTAATGCTTAGCCCAGGAGTATAGCTCATTGGCAGAATGATATCCAAGCACACACAAAGCCCAGTAAGTGCCCTAGCATTGCAAAAGAAAAAAGAGAAAGAAGGAAGCAGTGTTTAATACTTTATTTCTCTTGTCCTTTCCACTTCCCCCACAGAATTTTATCTTACCATAGGAATAGTGCATGTGTGTATGTATCAGAGAGACAGAGAGAGGCACTATGTGTCCCTGTGGAGGACCAAGAGTGACTTTGAGAATCATCCTGGATTGCTTCTACCTCTTTTTTGCTTAGTTCTGGGATTTCCAAGGCTCTGCCCATCAAGGAAGGAAGTGCAGGCCACCGCCATTTCTTCCTAATGTTTTTACATAGGACCTGGGATCCAAACTCAGGACTTTCTGCTTCTAAGGCAGAATCTTAACCCTTAAGCCATCTCTTCAGCGCCATTAACAATTTTTATGCATAAAATTTTCATTACACATGCATGAAAAGTATGTATGCAAATTAAAATTAAAATGGTTTTTGATCTCCTATACCAAAATTTTCATCTCGTTTGGATGGGATTATTAATATTAGTTATAATTAATTACAATAGTTTTATGCACGTGTATGTTACTCTGTTTTTAGCCCAGACACTGTGACCCAGACAGGACTACAACTCATGGGCTCAAGCCACCGTCCAACATCAGCTACCCAAGTAACTGGGACTACTCATATTCAGTTTAAATATGTTTTTAAATCATTTTTTTTCTTTTAGTAAGAATGTATCACTTAATGATTTGGGAGTTTGTGTTCAGTTTGTTCACATAGCTAAGGAGGAACTGAATCACTTCGTATTTCTGACTTACAGATGTAAGTGGAAAAATGAGGCACTGTAAACATGTAGATGGAATGAAAGGCATTCTATTAAAGCAGTGACACTCAATTATTTGATTTCCTTCTGAAGCATATGTCAAAATTACATCATGATCTGTCATCAAAAATTATTTTTAATGATCTGTCAACTGACATCTCAATTACGGCCTCCAAATTTTGTGGGAGGTAAAGAATGGGAAAATATTTCACTAGCAAGCAACATCATTTATTCGCTTTACTTTTTCTGGGAAATGCACTGTGGACAAAAAACTTGACCAGGTTTTTTATCTAGTGGCTGTATTCTTTCTACTTTTCAGAAGAACCTGTAACCTATATTCAGTATGTCTGAAATATCTTAGGTCCTATAAGTTTCAGGATACCTTGCTAAATGATATTTTTGACAAAGCATTTTATTGTGTGATATGCTTTTAAATATAATTTTTTCAGAAATTTCTTCAGAAGAGATTAGCTCTTAAATAATAGGAAGTAACTGTCACATAACCCAGTTAGCAAAGCTAGAATTCATTAGCAAATTAATTAGCCAAGCTAAATTGATTTCCTTATATTTTTTAAAAAAACTTCATTTTTAAATTCACATGAACTTGATAAATATCCTGATGACAACCGTCTCTGTTCTGAAAGCAGTGAAAGCAGTGAAAGCAGTAGCTGACACTATAATCTCACACATCACTTATAAATGACACAGTTCTAACAACCTGGACCTGAAAACAGTCCTGAGAATGGCACCCAGGGTCTTCTACATGCTAGGGCAGTGCTCTGCCACTGAGCTATACCACCTGTCCTTGTTTTGGAGACAGGGTCTCATTGCATACCTCTGACTGGTCTCTAACTTGGGTTATTCCTGTCACTGTCTTCCCAGTTCTAGAATTATAGATGTACCCACCATATCCGTTTTATTTTTATTATTTACTTTTTGGTTTTTTTTTTTTTTGAGTTAGGGTCTATGTAGCCTAGGCTGGCCTGAAAGTACTAATCCTCTTACTTCCAGCCCCTGGGTGATGGGATTACAGGCACGCGTGTTTGTCATTTCAATGACAATATCTAATACGACTTTAGTCAAGATACAGTGAAATCTAATATTAGTTTTCTAAAAGTACTTGCTGAGATCATTTATACCCATAAAACTCAACCATTTATAGGATACAGCTGAGAGGGGATTTTTGTATTTTCATAAAATTGTTTGCCCTACAACCTAAGTTTGGAATACATTCATCACCCTCTAAAACAAATTCTAGTTTTGTTAGCACTTCCTACCTTGTTTTCACTCTCTTGTTTTTTCTTTCACTGAGCGTAATGTTTACAAGGGTAATTTAGTTAAATTGAAGTGTGTGTGTGTGTGTGTGTGTGTGTTACTGGGGATCAATCCTACAGTTTCACCAGTACTAGGTAAGTAGTCGACCACTACATCCCTTAGCCCCCACTTCACTTTCATGATCAAGCGTATACCTTGCTCTGGGTGTGCCACATTTTATCCATTTATTCATTACATACTGGGAATTGTCTCTTAATTGGCTATCTAGTGATTCCCAGCATCCTATTTTCCAACAGGAAAGATAAAATTCATTGCAAGTAAGCTCTGAGGGTCTATTTGCTTTTCCATTATAACAAATTATGTGGATATTGCTCTTCGTTAGTGACCTACAGTCCTTTTGTAGGTATTTAATTTTTTCTTGGTTTTAGTTGGATTTGTGAGCTACAAGTTTATGTTCTCATATCATTTTACTGTTTTCAGTAAAAGTTTATTTGACTAAGCTTAACAGTGATATTTTTTTTTCAATTATGTCACAAATAAAAAAAATCAGATTATGTTCCAGATGTTTTTAGTCAGAGCTTTATTGAGATATGTACACACTGTATAATTCACATTCTTTTTTTTGCATGTGTATATGTACATGAATATGTGTATATGTGTTTGTTCACATGAGGGTGGAGCTTGTGTGTGTGCATGGTCAGGACATGTTGACATGAGATGTATCTTCCTTGATCACTTTGTACCTTATATATTGAGGCATTGTCAATTGTCTAGTAAATTGTCATTTACTAGAAACCAGATGTCAATTCACTCATCTTACTTTAAGCAGTATCACCTGTCCCTTCCTTCTGAGCACTGGACTACAGGTAGACTACCATTCCTGCCTAGTATTCATATGGGTACTGGGGATCTGAACTTTAATCCTCGTGCTTGTATGGCAAGCAGTTTACCCATTGAGCCATCTCCTCAGATCCAATACATTTTTTAAAGTTATTTATTGGGGGGGGGAGTGAGAACACATGCATGGCACACTGCGTAGTTGAAAATCAGCCGTTAACTTTTAAAACTCAGTTCTTTCCTTCTTTCCTTCTACCATGGGAGCTTGCAAGGATTGAACTCAGATAACCAGGTTTGCAAGAAGCACCTAACCCGCTGAGCTATCTCTCCCGTCCTCCTATTCACATTCTTAACATGTACAATTCAGTGATTTATGATATTAGTGGTTTATTCAGAGTTATGTATCACCATACTTTGAGATTTTCTTACCACCCTCTGTTTTATGGACACTTTTCCTAGGGAGACGCCACACAACAGTCTGTTCACCCTAAATAGGAATTCAGTGACAGGCCAAAGTAACAATTACACTAAGGTCCAACTTGACAGACCACAAAGTTTATTTGGGCTACTTACATGAGTGGGGTTGGGGGTTACTTACAGAAGCAGGGATGACATAAAGGCAGCTACATTACTAGAAAACCCAACCTGGCTGATACTTCCGTAGGGCTGCATCAATTGACTTCCTCTGCCTCTATGCCCTAGTGCCCCTCCTAGACCTCTTAGGGCAGAATCATACACTAAAGACTAGGAGGTGCTTCAAGTGAGACCAGAGTCCCAGGTGAGGGTCCAGTGACCCTCCTCATCCCTCTCTCTCTGAGGGAATATCAATAGGTGTGATCTTGACAGTTTCAGACACAGATGGTGGCTATTGTCCAGAGGAAAATTGTGAATACCACACCCTCTAAAATACCTTACCGTTGATAGTCCAGTCCCCTTTCTCTTTATGCCTTCCCCCCCAGCCCTAGGCCACCCACTAATCTACTTTCCATGCATAGAGTTGCCTACTCTGGGTGGTGCATGTAAAAAAAGCTACCCTTGGAGATATTCGTGACAACTTTTTTAGCAAAATGTTTCAAGATTTGTTGCTGGAAAAACATCCCATTGTAGTTTCACCACATTCTTCTTAGCTATTCATTAGTTGGTGAATATTAGAGTTCTGTATTATGGTTATCATGAATTATGCTATTATAAATATGCAGATACAAGTTTTTTTGTGTAGACAAATGTGTTCAGTGCTCTTGGATGTATACCTGGACTGAAATTATTTGGCCCTATATAACTTTACCTTTTAAAATATTTTTATTTTATTTTTGCATGTATGTCTGTATGTATCAGAAGGTACAGTGTGTGTGGAGGCCCAAGGGTGACTTCTGAAATCACCTTGGAGTATGCTAACCTCCTCTTTGCCTTGCTCTGCTGTTTCCACCTGGCATTTTTTTCACCTGGGATCTGAATTCAGGACCTCCTGCTTGTGAGGCAGAAGCTTAACTCATGAGCCATCTTTCCAGCCCTACTTCACCTTTTAAAGAACTGCTGGGCTGTTTTCCAAAGTGACTGAACCATTTCACATTCCCATTGTGATGTATAGGAGTTCTTCATGTGCTTCTCGGTGCTTAGTGTTGACTCAAAGCATTTGTTGTTGTTTTCAATGAGACACCTTTGTGAGATTAAAGTATAGTTTAAAATTGGGGTACAGATTATTCAGACCATGCTCATGCCGGCTGCTGTAGCATTCCAGTACCCTGCTCAGCAGAGATCCAGATCAGCTCACATAGTTTAAGCAAGTTCTTCTTCATTTGTGTAGCCAGTTCTACACTTGATCTTAGCCAAAAGGCCGAGAAGTGATTTTCCTGGGCTCTTTCTGTGGGTTTCACTCCAGGCCAGGCTGGCCCTGAACTGTCCTCCTGCCTGGTTTGAAATTATTGTTGAACAGTAGTGCCACAAGACTAGGAGATGCATCCCGTAGTGGTTGAGGCCTTCTGAGGAGAGTTATCACCCCCTCCACCCTCCTCTCATCACACCCAAATCAGCTCCCCTCAGTAAGGGCCAGAATCCTTTGTTCTCAATGTTATTCTCCACTCCCCCCCCCCAAAAAATAGGTAAAACAGGAATACCTGTTAAGGAATTCTGATGCTTTGATTAAAGAAAATTTCACCTATACCCATGCTGTATTTCAATTTGTTTTGTTTCATATACTGTAGGTTTTTACATTCTGGAACAGTGCATGATGATAAAATTCTTAGTGGGTGAAAGGTGAGATTTAATTGTATTTAGAAAGTCTCTATTTTCTAAGAGACTTGTAAAGGGGAAAATGGGAAAAGAGTAACCAGCAGAATGCCTGAAACGTGGGGGCCTGTGTTCAGGTCTGTCTTAGGGAAAAGTGCATGTGGAAGCTGAGGCTTGGGGTTCCGAATCACGTTCCTTGTATTCCCTGAGAAAGTCTATGTGAATCCCAGGGGGCATGCATACCCTGGTTTTAGACCACTGGTCTAAGCACATGTTGGAATCTGGTTCTGAACTCTGAAAAGAAGCCTAGTCTGAAGGCTAGTTGGGACTCCCAGGAGTGATATTTGAGTGCAGTTTACAGCAGTAAGTGCTGAAGGAGGTAACTGAGGAGAGACTCCAGCCGAGCTTTTAGAGGCTTTTCTCATTTAAGGAGTAAGCAAAGGAAAACGAGATGGAGATGGAGAAGTCAAAGATGGAAGGGGAAGCTCTCACAGACATGTAAAATTGTACGAGGGGACAGAGTGTTCTGAAGGCCAGCCAACAACAGCATGGAGTAGGGAGAGGTCAGAGAGAGATGTGAAAGAATGCCATGTGTATACCAACATCTGTGTTGCTTGCTGCTCAAGCCCATCTCTCTGGAATTTAGAGTCTAACACAGCAAGGTGCTGATTCTTGTCCTCGTCTTTGCTCCCTAACCCCTGTGTGCAAGCAAGCACCCTCTGTACCGTGAGTTACTGCAGTTGAAATGGTCTTTTTTATTTCCTTGTTGACTCAGGCACAGATAAGGCCTTATGCTCTATCTGCGGCTTGTTCCAGTGTTCTTTCCCTTTCCTGTGTTGACACCTGTGACGGTCCCTGGGCCATGGACCCTGTAACAATCCCGTCACCTTTCTTTACCTTTAAAAGTTATGGGGAAGAAAACAACAGAATTTTGATAGATGGTAGTGGCAGAAGGATAGAAGTGGTGAGACTATAAATTGGACATGTTACTAGTTGGTTGGGAAGAAATTATCTTCTGGGAAACCTGCCAAGAGAAGCGAAGGAGCTGGAATACAGGTCAGAAGAAGTTTTCAGTGTATGTTCTTGCCTTGTGGTCCTGCAACATATTCTGAGACAAACAGTAAAAATTCACAGAAAGATCTGAAACTATAGAGCAGAAGATAATGGAGAGACTGAACTGAGGAAGCATGGGGGAGGAAATGGGGGGCCAGATGCAGCCACCCAGAAGAGGAACATGCATGTCAGTCAGCCACATTCCCTTTGGGGTGGAGAGCTGAAGTAAAGTGACTCATAATCTCTGAGGCTTTCTCCCCCTCCCCTCAACCAGCTCTTTGACAATCAAAATGTGGGGTGTTAATGCCCTAAAAATGTGTGCATTTCCACCATGATTTTCTTAATCATTTAATCATCTTTTAATTAATCTCTGTTCTTTAAAAATTGATGTACCTAAGGAGGGAGAGGGGAAGAAGGGGGTACCTATTCAGTTTGTATAACTAGACAAAAAAAAGTAAAAATTTTAATTTTTTAAAACATTGATGTACATGTATATAACTGTATGCATGTGTATGTGTACACATGCACATATATACACATAGGCCAGTGGCTTGGTGTCAAGAGTTCTTTTGTTCTCCGCCTTATTTTTGAAGTAGAGTCTCACCAAACCTGGAGTTCATGATCAGTTCAGCTAGACTGGCTAGCCAGGGAGTCCCCTGTCTCCACCTCCCAGCTCTGGGGTCACAGGTGTGGGCCACTTTGCTCAACTCTTTCTGTGGGTTCTAGGGATCCAAAGTCAGATTTTGTTTGAACAGCATTTGACACACTGAACTGTCTTTCTAATCATATACCCGTGAATTTTTTCCCACCCTCCTTTTTAATATTTTATTTATTATTTGAGAGAGAGAAAACAAGCAAGTTGTCAGAGGACAAGTTTTGGAAATCAGTTCTCTCCACCACATCTGAGCTGTGCATGTCAGATTCAGAGTGTCAAATTGCACGTAGATACCTTTATCTCCTGAGACATCTTGGCAGCCCTGAGCTTTTCTTTATCATTATTCTTTTCTTTAACGCTTAACCTAATATCCATTTCAATGCTCCATTATGTAACCTGCCAGTGATAATATTCAACTCAAGATAACTTGCTTATTAAATTTGCATTGTTTAAAATAGTAATTTAATACTTAAAGATGGCCACCTTCATTCAGACGAGGTGACTTAAGCAATAAAAATGTATGTTTTGTGGTTCTGGAGGCTAGAAAACAAGATCAAGTCCCAGTAGATCCCGTATCTGGTGAAGTCCCTGTTCCTAGTTTGTTGATGGTGATGTTCTCATTGGAGCCACACGTGTGGGAGGAGGACAAATCAGCTTAGTGATTCTGCCTTCTTTACCTAATACTTATCAGAGTTCCCACCTCCTGACACTGTCACTCTGGGGGAATCAGGATTTGGAATGGAACATAATAATTCCACTACAATGACTACAGTTGTTTTTCTCATAATAACTAAATTTTATGTTTGGGGTTTCTTTTAGGTTTAGCATGAGCTTTAACAGACATAATCTGAAATACTATGTATTACCAAAAAAGCCTAAAAAGGTGGCATTTGACTGCGTAGAATGGATTAGAAAGCATCACCCTTGTGAGTACAGCCATGTAATGAATTTTGTCTAAAAGTAATAGATAAAAATGTCCTTTTAATACTCTTCTACAATAGAACATATAAATTGCATATTAAGCATTTCTTTTTGCATAATGATAGCACTGACTTGCTATTTATATGGAATATTTGGTTAGATAACAATAAGCCCTAACAAAAATATATTAAATACTCCCTCCTACGTACCTATCTTATAATCCTTGGTATCTGTGTCTCTCCTGGCTTCTATCACTGTATGAATAATACACTCCTTTGTTTTAGTGCCTTCTCCCAAGGTATTCGCCTTTGTGTTATGTTAACTGAAATGAGACTCTGAAGTTCACAGCAGTTTCCCCTGTAGCCCGTTTTCTACATCTTATGCTTTTTCCCATGGCTTCTATAAACATGGAAAGCACTTTTAGCAGTTACAATATATAATTTCACAATTCCCCATCATAATCATTCCCATATGGTGCCCATTAAAATTCTTTCTTACCAAAACTTTTGGCATAAGTCCTTTATCTCCTAGGTTAGTTTCCTGGAAGGAAACTGAGTCAAAAAGATATTTCTTGGGCTCTCAGTAACTATTGCCATATGTTTCTACAAAAGTTATATCTGGGTGGCTCCCCATTTTAGAGTCAATGTGACATAGATTCCAGGATTAGTCCAGGTTACCTTCATAGGGGCAGGACAAATCTTACTTCCAATGTTCATGAATCCTTTGCTTGAATTACTGTGTTATTATCCTGTATTAAGGGAACAGTATAGAGATCTATTTATGGTTCATATATTTCTAAGAACATTCTGTAAGTAGTGTGGGATTTATCTTAAAAGTCCTCATTTCTCAATCCTGTTTTGGCTTCTTGGCAGACGACTCAGGGATAATTTACTGCCTCTCCAGGCGAGAATGCGACACAATGGCCAGCACATTGCAAAGAGATGGTCTTGCTGCTCTGGCTTACCATGCTGGCCTCAGTGATTCAGCCAGAGATGAGGTGCAGCACAAGTGGATCAATCAGGATGGCTGTCAGGTAATCTTTTAGAAATCAACAAAAGAAACTGCCTTTCATGGTGTACCAGTGTACTCACACATTTAGAATATAATTTTTTTGTTTTTTCTTTTTGAAGCAATCTTGCTGTACCCAATGCTGACCTTTAACTCACAGTAATCCTTCTGCATTCATTTTTCATCCAGCTTTTTTTCCCCATGTTTGTGGCAGTGTGTGTGTTCACATTTGTAGGCACACGTGTGTGCAGGTGCACATATTAAAATAAAATACTTATGTGATGTCAGAAGTCATCCTGAATTACCTTTCACTTTTCCTTGATGTCAGGTCTCTGAAACAAATCCAGTGCATACCAGTAGGTCTTTTCTCCCTAGCAAGCTCAATTTGAGGATTCTATTTGTGCTTTCTAAGAAGTCTCTGCCTTCCAAGGTTGGGATTATAAACAGGCCATGATCTCCCCCTCCCCTTTCATTTTACATGAAATCTGGAAATCCGAACTCTGGTCTTCTTACTTACTTAGCAGGCTCTTTAACCACTGAGCCATCTCCATACCCCCAGATTGTTTTCATTTTTTTTAATCTTACAGGTTAATAGGTATCAAAATAAGACTATACTTCCGGCCCTAGTGGGTGAACCTGGGAAATCCCAGAGGGAAGCAAAAAGGAGGTAGAAGCAATTTAAGATGGTTCCTGAAGTCATCCTTGTCCTCCACAGGAACACACAGTGCCCTCTGATACACACACACACACACACACACACATACAAAATAAAGTTTTAAAAAATTAAAAAATAAGCAAAAAATTCAGCCATAGAAAAAACATTCAAGGAAGACTTCATTTTGAGAGTTAAAACAGTTGTAGCAGTAAACGAATTTTAAATCAATGTATAAGATATAATTAACAAAAGCAGGCAGTCTTCAGACTCAAAAGGAAGACTGATGCTGAAGGGTTTCATTGTCAGTTCGCTATTGTTATTGAAAATAGCAGAGGCAGAGCTGCATATGGTGGTTCATTTCTGCATTTTCCTAGCTGAAGCAGCTAGTTTGCTGAGATTCAGGCCAGCCTGGGCCACTGTGTGAGACCTGCTTTAAAAAAAAAATTTTTTCAAAAGCATTTTCAGTTATACAGAAAGTTGGAAAATATTTTACTGATGTATTTTCACTGAAATAGATTCTAACTTTCTCAAGTGAATTCATACATTTAATAAAAAAAATTCCAATTTTTTCTTAAGATAAAACTTTTCTAAAGGTTCTTTTTTTATGAAAACATGCTCAAATGAAGTTTAAAAAAAATTGACCAAAAAAAAAAAATAATAACGTGAAAGCAACAAGGAAGTAGAGCAATCCAGAATGATTCCTAATGTCACCCTTGGACACCCATACTTATATGCCCCCTTGTGTACATACATACACACGCACACGTGTACACAAAGTAATAATAACATGAACACTGATTTGTAACACATTAGATAGGCTTAATGGAATAGAAGGTCAGAACAGTAGGCTGGAAAACATGTAAAAATAGCAAACGATATAGCTTTTAAAATTAGGGCCAGAGAATTGGTTCAGAGGTTAAAGTCTTTGCTTCATAAATAAAAGGACCTGAGTTTGGATCCCAGATCCCACACAAAAACAGGAAGAAATAGTGTCTCCTGCATTTCTGGTCCTGGAAGGTAGAACCTGAGAAACCCCGAAGCAAAGCAATAAGGAGGTAGAACAATCCAGGATGAACCCTTGGGCCTCCACAGGTACACATACTAAGTGGCCTCTTTTAATACAGACACAAGGCCGGGAGGGGGGTGGGGGAGTGGGGGGTGTGCGTTCGTGCGTGCGTGCATGTGTTAGGGATTAGGGAAATAGCCCAGCAGCACTTGCTAACATTATTTGTCTACCTACTTATTTAGGATTTTGTTTATTTTGAGACAGGGTCTTGCCCTATCACCCTATCATCTTGGCTGGTCAAGTATTCACTGCAGCACAGGCTGGCTTCAAACTCAGTAATCCTCTTCCCTCAATCTCCCAAGAACTGAAATTATAGATATGTGTTACCAGATCCAACTCTATGTTTTGTTTTGGTATAAGAATGTAAAATGTGGGACTGGAGAAATGGCTCAGGAGTTAAGACTCTGCCTCACAAGCAGAATGTCCTGAGTTTGGATCCCAGGTCCCACATATTACCGCCAGGTGGAAGCCACAACAACCTGCCAGCTGCCCTGGTGGGCAAAGCCTGAGAAATCCCAGCGCAAAGCAAAAAGGAGGTACAAGCAATCCAGGATGATTCCTGAAGTCACCCTTGGTCTTCCACAGGGACACACAGTGCCCTCTGATACACACACACAATCTAAAATGATTTCCCTCATCAAGTAATCAGTAGCACCAGCTAAATAATCATTTATTCCTTGTTGATGTTGTTATAAGGGCTCAAGTAGGTCAGGCTTACCTTGAACTCAATATATAACTGAGGATGACCAGAACTTCTGATCTTCCTGCCTCTACTACCCAAATGCTGGGATTATGAATATTTTAGATGCTTTTCCTGTTGCATAATAAAATACCCAACATAAGCATCACAAGGAAGAGCTTATTTTGGCTCAGTTCTGAGCATATGGCACATCATGGTGGGGAAATTGAGGCAGCAAGAACATAAAGAAGCCACTCACATCCACAGTCGGGAAGCAGAGAGTGATGAATGTGTGTGCTCAGCCTACTTTCTTCTTTTTATACAGTCCTGGATCTCAGTCTACCTTGGGTGAGACTTTCTACCAGAATTAACCCAGTCAAGATATTCCCCCAAAAGCATGACAAAAGGCATCTCCCAGGTGATTCCAGATCTCATCAAGTTGACAACTAAGATTAAACATCATAACAGACGTGTACTGCCATGCTATTTTAAGTCGTGCAGGGAATTGAACCTAGGGGCTTATGCATGTTAGGCAGGCACTTTACCAACTAGCTAAATCTATAGTCATAGTCCTCATTGATTTTTTTTTAGAGGGGACATGTGTATGTGCAGTGTGCATCATGTGTGTTCACATATGTAGGTATATATGTTTAGAGTCTGGAGGTTGATGTCAGGTACTTTCCTCGAATGGTCTCCACTTATCATTTGAGAGGCAGTTTCAATTAAGAGAAGCTTTCTCAATTAAACCCAGAGCTTGCTGATGCAGCTTCATTTTCAAAGTGCTGGAATT
Source organism: Typhlomys cinereus (assembly GCA_023101885.1). NCBI lineage: Eukaryota > Metazoa > Chordata > Mammalia > Rodentia > Platacanthomyidae > Typhlomys > Typhlomys cinereus. The sequence continues at coordinate 407,781 of JALPQD010000659.1, forward strand.
ACACCAGGCCACTATGACTACCTGGCATTTATGTGGGTTCTGAGGATCTGGTCCTAAGCCAACCAGACAAACCTTCATCTTGTTAAATACATGAGGTAAAACCTAGTTGTTTTTCTTTACAGAGAATGATTGCATTTTGAAGTTTTAAAAACAATACAGTGAGGTTAGAATTCAACAAAGCCAGTATTTCCAGTTTAAAGAAATAAAAGCTTTCATAGCTAATGCCTGTAACCTGGTCTTGCATTTGGGAGGCTGAGACTGGATAATCATCAGTTTTAGTCTAGCCTGGATCACATGTGAACCTGTCTCAAAAAAAAAGAAAGAAAGAAAAAGAAGAACTTTCAAAGAGGATTGGCATCACCATGGTTCATCTTGACCCTGCAGTGTTCCTCGAAGCTGTGAATCCCTTTAACACTGGGAGATGTCTCTGACTTCATAGAAACCTGTGGGCCACTCAGGTGGATCTGGGAGCTGGTACCTCTAGCTTGTGCAGTCTTTCTGTCAGCTGCCTATCAATCACTAGACTCTACTGTAAACTTTGTCTTTTCTGGAACATAATCAAAGAGAATTAAATTTAGGTGGATGAGTAACTGAGTGCAGGCCACTGTGTTCCCATGATGATAAGTATGCCCACTGACTGACCATGTGCCTGTAGCCTCTAGTTCCTTTTTCTGGTACCCACTGAAATCCTGTCATTAGCCTTAGTCTGGCTGCTAGATATTTCCGTTGCTATTGAAACGTTGCTCTTACATTAGCGGTTCTTTTTTTTTTTTTAAGCACTAAAAAGAAACTTACAGTTTTATTTGTGTAATGTAATTTTGCCTGAAGACACAGCTTTTTGGCATAAGTCAAATAACTCCTAAATTTGAAATTGAAATAGATAGTCTTAAAAACAGGTTTGTCAGGCTCCTGAAATTTAGCTTACTTCACCTTCAGTAAATAATTTATGCAGGACAAGATTGACAATCCCTGTCCTTTCTGTTTTTATGTATTGTTTTTGTTGGGTTTGGTTTTTGTATCAGTAGCTTGATTTATCTACAGTTCATATTTTATAAGCGTTGACTTTGAAATCAGCTGCTGAGTAAAATGAGTTTGCATATGATCAGCTGGTTCCATGGGGAAACTGATGAGGCAGGAGAGACCATCGTTGTTCTTAAGGCACGCAGCAATTACCTGGGAGAGCTGGAGCTCCAGAACCACCCTGGAGCTCAACAAGACGTTGCTCATGTATATCAACCTGTTTATCAAGACTGGGAAGGCAGAAACCACCACACACCCATATCAAAAACAGGACAGGGGCTGGAGAGGTGGCTCAGGGATTAAGTCTCTGCCTTGCAGGTAGAAGGTCCTGAGTTCGGATCCTAGACCCCATGTATAGATGCCGGGTGGAAGCGGGGCGGCCTGCGTTTCTCACACATACACACAGGAGCACACATGCACAATTGAATTAAAAAAATAAATAAACTTTATAAAAAAAAAAAAAAACAGGACAAACACCTCAGTACAAAGAACTGATTCCAGTTGATTCTGGCTCCTGGCCAGTGAGATGGGCCAGCAAATAAAGAGAGCTTGTTGCCAAGCCTAGCAGCCTGAGTTCAATCCCTGGAACCCATATGGTAGAAGAAAGAACCAACTCCACAAGGTTGTTCTCTGACCTCAGTGATAATACCAAGTCACACAAGAAAGCACCTGCCCTTCCAAATAACTGTTTACCTTCTTGGATGGAAATAGAATTGCCATTTATCTATATGGAAATCTCACCTTAGACGTGCTAAGATATTAGATTGCTGTGTTGAGGCATTTCAAAGTAAAATAAGGGATAGAGCTTCTAGATGGGTCTATTATTTAAAATGTTTCTTTAAATGCATATGAGTTTACTATGCTTTTGATTTTATATCAGGTTATCTGTGCAACAATTGCATTTGGAATGGGAATTGACAAACCTGACGTGCGATTTGTGATTCATGCATCTTTACCTAAATCCGTGGAGGGTTACTACCAAGAATCGGGCAGAGCTGGAAGAGATGGGGAAATATCTCACTGCGTGCTTTTCTATACCTATCATGATGTGACCAGACTGAAGAGACTCATAATGAGTAAGCCAAGCTCCACTGGAGACATTTAGTTGTGCTGTTGTACTCTGTCCCGTGAGAATAATCCATCCTTGTTGTGCTGTTTTGGAGTCCTATTTTCATTAATCATACAAAAATAGAAGTGCTTAATATATATTGGAAATTTTATTTTATTCTATTAAAAATATAATACATGTTTGTCTGGTAACATAGATGATTCAGATATATACAAAACAGGAAATTTCTAAACCAGAATTTACAATTTTTTTTGCATTCATAGATTCATTTCAGCTGGCGATCAGGGACAGCATGCAGAGGTCAGAGAACAACTTTCAGGAGTCAGCTCTTTCCTACAGGGCCCAGGGATTGAACCCAGATCCTCAGACTTGGTAACAAGCACTTTTACCCACTGAGCCATCTTGCCAGCCCCAAACCAGGTCTTTTAATTTTGCTCCAAGGAAAAAATCCAGATATTGGTTTCCTTTGTATCCTTAATGCAGTTTTCTCATGCATCCTTATGTGTATAACATATCCAAGGAAAATAACGAATGCTTGTGTACCACCATCCAGTTTAGGAAATTTTAAGAGCCCAGTGTAGTGGCATATGCCTGAATCTCACTGAGAACGCTGAATTAGGAGTATTACTACATACAATTTCATAGTGTGCTTATTCCTTATTTATTAAATCAGTCCTTTTGTTGCCTTTTACTGTTATCAACTATGCAGTACTGAACATCCCATACGAGGTCTTTGAGCACTTGTGCAGTTATTTATCTTGTGTGTGTGTGTGTATGTGCGTGTGAGAGAGAGAGAGAGAGAGAGAGAGAGAGAAGACACTGTGTGTGTGTCTGTGAGGCCCAAGTGTGACTTTGAGAATCACCGTGGATTGCGTTACCTTCTCTTTGTTTTGCTCTGGAATTTCCCAGGCTCCACCTTCCACGATGGGAAGTACAAGCTGCCTCCATTTCTGCCTCCGAACTCAAAAGACCTTCTGCTTGCAAGGCAGAAACTTAACCCCTGAGCCATCCCTCCGTTCCTGAACAATTATTTATAAAAGATCAATTTCAACTCTCTCGCAAGGTCAAAATGAAGCATTATTTATTTTACAAGTTTTTTACATCATTCGCCTATCTTTTGACTTTGCTGTGATAGTTAAATATGTTTCCTAAATCTATCATGAGGCCACTGACTCCTTTTTTCTAGTAGGAGTACTGAGCATGGGAAATGGCACTCACCAAGCTGTGACTCGTCGCCTTTTTTTGCCTTACTTATCTGTGACAACTAGCTTTGGATATACAGTGGCTTTCATGAGGCAAGTGAACTCCAGATGGATTTTGTAGTTTGCTCCCAAGTTCCTTCAGGAAGCAGCAACAGTGGGAATAACAGTCCTCATGAAGTATGGCCATTGGGTCATTAGCATTGGTCTTTTTTTGGGGGGGGGCTCTAGTGTGTTATGCTTAATTGGGATGGGGTACACCTGTGCGTGGAAACCAGGGGTCAACCTCAAGTTACCTCCCTCAGGTTTTTTGAGGTGGTCTATTACTGGCTTTGGAACTCACTGATTAGGCTAGGCTGGCTGGCCAGTATAGACCACCATACTTACTTTTTCATATGGGTTCTGAGGATTGGACTGAAGTCTTTGTGCTTATACAGCCTTTACCAACTGAGCCAATTTGCTCAACTCTTTTTTCTTTTCAACTTTATTGTGTGTGTGCACGAGTTAGGCATGGCGGGGGGGGGGGTTGTGCATGGCATATGTACAGAGGTAAAAGACAACTTTGTGTGGACTTAGCTTTCTCGTTCCCACCCTTACGTGAGTTCCAGAGATCAAATTCGGGTTGTCTGGCTTGGTCAGAACCATCCCACTGCCCCAACAGATAACATTTCATTGACACACTCGGATTGTTTCTTGTTTGTTTGGGGAATGTTGATTTGTTGGTTTTCTTTCAAAGTAGGGTCTCACTTTAGTTAAGGATGACCTCAAACTTGTAGTATTCCTCCTGTTTTAGCCTTCTCAGTTGCAAGCATGAGTTATCATACCAGCTCCATATGTTGAGACCCAAGTTTATCCAATTCCAAAGTCTATGATTTTTATACTATACCAAAATTATCTGACAAAAAAATTGTTTACATTCAGTTTCCCTTTTGTTTTTAAAAAAAAGACCATGTAAACAGTTTTTCATTTATGATGGTTTGGTTAATGATTTTTCAAGTTCATGATAGGAGTATGCATTCAGTTAAAACCATACTTTGAATTTTTAATTGCGGTGTTTCTCTGAGCTAGTCTTCTTGTGATGCTAACAGTGGCCTCAGCACATAGTCATCCTTGTAATCACGAGGGCAGTAACCAGCACTGCACAATCTGTTGTAATAACGTAGGATCTTCAGGTCCTTATAACCTAGCAACCATTTGAAAAAAATAGTACTCATGACTGCAAGAAAGTAGTATTTCTGTTTTGTTCTTTAGTAACCATGATTGCTTACTAATGGAAAATGTACATTCTTGTCTACGCTTTGAAATCATGTTGGATACTGCCACTCTCATTTCCTGTTTCATATTCGTGTGTGTGTGTGTGTGTGTGTGTGTTTTGCTTGGACTCAATCCTAGGACCTTTTATATGCATGCTAAGCAAGACCTCTACTACTAATCTATGCCCAGCCTTGTATTCCTGCCTCAGCTGACCAAATGTTGAGATACTGGTCTCATTCATTTTATTGAAGTACTTGTTTTATCACAGCACTTGCAAAATTTCAACTTGGAAAGCTATGATTTCACCAGAAGAAATACACTACAATATAATGCTAATCATAAGCTATTAGTTTGATTGGTGGTCAACAACCAGTGCTACTATTGTGTGACACCTCCTTGGGAGACACCACATAGATATCTGTTCACCCCAGATAGAGATTCAAAGACAAGCCAAAGTAACAATTACATTAAAGTGCAACTCAATGAGTTTATCAGGGTTACTTTCAGGAGTAGGGGATAACTCAAAGGCAACTACATCTCTGAAAAGCCCACTCTATTCTGGGTGAGACCCATGGAACCTACAGCACTGAAGCCCTCTGCAAGACTTTGCCAGCTCAGGTCTTCAGAGCGTTTTCCTCTCTGGTCTGTTAGGGCTGGCCTGGAAAGTCTCCCTAGCAGCTATTTACTGCTTTTCTTTACTTTGAGGAGAACCCCCTCCCCTACAAACCCCTAAGTGTTGTTGAGACTTTTGCTGTTTACTTTCTGGCCCTATAAGCCTTCCTTCAGAATGAAATGTTTCAGATTGTTAGGTGACATCCTCTTCAGAGTAGAATGGGGACAAAGTCCAAAATGGAATTATGCTCACTGCATTCCATTGTAAGGATCAAGTGATCTCAGAAGTCTGCAGTTGAAGGATGCTAAAGGAAAACATTAGCAAGATCCAATATAACATGAAAGGCTTGATTCCATAGCTGTATCAATTGATTCTTTAAAAGAGCAATATTGTGGCTGGAGAGATGGCTCAGGAGTTAAGACTCTATCTCGCAAGCAGAAGATCCTGAGTTTGGATCCCAGGTCCCACATAAAAATGTCAGGCAGAAATGGCAGTGGCTTGTATTTCCAGTCCTGGTGGACGGAGTCTGGGAAATCCTAGAGCAATGCAAGGAGGAGGTAGAAGCAATCCAGAATGATTCCCAAAGTCATCCTTGGTCCTCCACAGGGACACATAATGCTCATATACACACAAATAAATAAATAATTTTTTTTTAAAAAACAGAACAACATTGGACCCACTGTATTGAGACTTGTCCTTACCAAACCTTCATAATGACTGACATATCAACATGTCCCTATAGACTATCAAGGAACTCAAGAAAGATAAAAACACACAGTGGAAACTTTAGGGACTAGAGCTGGATGAGTGAAGGGAAATGCCCCATCAGTGGGATGGCTCGAGGAGGGGCCCCTTGGTATGCCACAGAGGGCTGAACCCTCCACAAGAGTGGACAAGCCACAGGGAACCCTGAGGTCCATAAAAGCAACCAGGCAGGAGAAGTAGGATGGATTGATGGAGGGAGGAGGGATGGAGGGAAACAGAGAAGTACACAATATGCTTGTAAAACTAGGAGAAAAATTAATTTTAAAAAAGAACAATATTGGGGCTGAAGAGGTGGCTCAGGGGTTAAGCCTCTGCCTTACAAGCTGAAGGTCCTGAGTTCGGATCCTAGACCCCACATATAGATGCCAGGTGGAAGCGGGGGCGGCCTGCGTTTCTGGTCCTGGTAGGGTGGAGCCTGTGAATCCCTGGGCAGAGTAAACAAGGAGGTGGAGGCGTCCATGGTGGTTCCCGAATTCGCCCGGGGTTCTACACACACACACATACATACATACACACACATACACACAATTGAAGAAAAAAAAGCAATATTGGGTACTATGTATGATAACTTTCTATAGCTACATGCATTCTATCATCCTGTTTCCTTATCCTGGGTCACTTCCATGGGGTTTTCACCCCAGGAGGCTTCATGGAGTATATTCAAGATGTTGGGGCCAACCCAGAGACAAGGAAGAATAAAGCTTTGCTTACCCCTGCAGCACACTCAGGTGTCCCCTGAGTTTAACTGCTGGGGCGGCACTGGACCTGTAGCCTTATGTTGCCTCTCTATTAGCCACCCTGGTTGCTGTAACCTTTCTGGGCTGACATCACAGCTGTGGTCATTCCCATTGTCTCTCTCAACCATATTGGATGTTGTGAGAGCCATGCACTAAGCAAATAGCATATCTACCCCAGCATATCCTTTACTCGGGGATTAGTGCCCACCACTGAGACAAGCTTAGTCTTCTTGTTCTGTATCATTTTAACATTGATATCTTCTGTAAACTGTTCTATAGGTTTTACAGTTTTCTGGAAGTTCATTAGCACAGCATTTGGGTTTTTATCAGTTTTTTCCCAAGGAATTCCAGCTTGACACACCACATTTGCCTTGATGAGACACATATAGACCCCTTTGCTTTGTTCTTTGTCTACTTTGTCTTTATCTCCTACAGATTGCTTGACACTTTACAGACTGATTTGCATGTTGGATCTGATTTCTGTTCTTGTCTAAGTCACTCTGATCCACCAGAGCCCTGTAAATTTCATATCCTACCAAGAGGCTTAGGAAAGCCACTAAAGCTCCATAAGTTTTGTGTTGCCTGCTGAGCCAACTTCTTTTTTAATTCTTGTGACCCTGAAAACTGGACATCAGACATCTTCACTTCTTTATTCCTAGTTCTCTCCGTAATATCTGCCCCTCTTTTTTTTTTTTTTTTTTTTTTCCTTTTTCTGACATTCATGGACCTCAACCGGTGATAACCAGGTGATGAGCCAGTCCATCGAGACTGATTCCCCTCGTTGCCTCAGGTTGTGTAGCCTTTGTCTCCAGGAGGGCTGGACAGTAATATTACTTAGTTTTTCTGCCTCCAGAACACTCAGACTAATCCCATCTGCCCCCTGTCCCACAGCCTCACAAGGCAAGTTGTAATACACTCCTTGATTGCTCACTTAACAGTCCCAGTTTAAGCAGTTCAGGTGTTTAGTATTCCCTAGCTACCATATTTTTGTGTACTGAACTGTCGTTTCTTCCCATGGGTTCCAAGTTTTTGGGTCCCAGGAAGGGCTTTTTAGCATGGATCTAACTTATAGTCTCTTCATTTTGGCCAACCAGCCATAAGAAATTCAAGTCAACACACCCTCTCACGCTTTTCCAATTTACTGGCCAAATCAGAGGCCACAAGAAGACGCTAGCCTCATCTCTTTTCTCTGGGTAATTCCTCTTTCTCACGAACAAGTTTCCCGGGGACAGCAACATCAGTCTCACTTGTGTTTCTTAGTACACATAACAGAGAACAAACCTCTCACCAAACCCTCAGGGACTACAGTATTTGCTTAAGACCTTCAACCATTCTCAGGGCGTCTCTGTACTTACGAAGTACACCCCACTCATCAAGCAGGCACAGGATACCTCACAAATGAAGAATGCTACTCTGGGATTCCTCCAACAGACACTTTACCTCCTGATGGCTAAGCTTTACTTACGTATTTCACTACCCATAGCAAGACCCACACAACCACCACTATAGCAAGAAGGCATCTTACCACACACTCACACACCGCATAGGGAAAGACGCCCATATCAGGATTCTCCTTGCAGATTCTTGACCCTCAGACTGTTCAGCCTCAATTACATGCCTTGCTGCCTGTAGCCAGGCCCATGTAGTCACTCCTCCCCAATTCGTTATGCCTGTAGTCTTAGCACTCAGGACTGCAAGATCATTAAAACCCAGGCAACCCTTGCAAGACCTTGCTCAAAACTGGGGGAAAAAAAGAAAAAAAAAAAAAAAGCTGCATTTAAACCCGGTGATCTGAGTTAAATCCTTGGAGCCCACATGGTGGAAGGACAGAACCAACTTCCAAAAAGTTGTCCTCTGATATCTACATGTACATGTATAATTGCTGCATGCCCCCCACTTCCTTCCCTCTTTCAAATATGTAATACATTTTTAAAATTCAAAAAAGTAACATGAATTAATCTAAATATTGACTTTATATTCTCTAGTTTTCTATTGTGTTTATTTTTCTGTGCTCATCTCTTTTAGTGGAAAAAGAAGGAAACTACCACACAAAAGAGACTCACGTCAGTAATCTATATAGCATGGTGCATTACTGTGAAAACATCACTGAGTGCAGAAGAATACAGCTTTTGGCTTACTTTGGAGAAAATGGTTTTAACCCTGATTTTTGTAAGAAACACCCAGATGTTTCTTGTGACAACTGCTGCAAAACAAAGGTAATATTAGACTTTTTAAAATTCTTTAATAATTAAGAAACTTGCCAATGTGTTACTTTCTTAATTTAAAAGAGTAGATTACATATAGTGGCACACGCTTGCAATCTAGTACTTGGGAGACAGACAGGCAAGAGAATCAGGAATTCAATGTTATTATTGGTCTCATAGTAAGTTCAAGACTAATCTGGGCTACAGGAGATTGTCTCAGAAAAAAATCAAATTAATTTAAAACAATAAAAATTTTAAAAGTAAGCATGTAAAAAGATCCAACATGGACAGGAGAATATTTTTTAAATTCAATGATAGCCTGTATTTGAAGATCTCATTCTCAAAATAGTAATAATGTACCATATTCAAACTTTTGATTTGCTTGTTTACTATAAACAATAATGAGAAAAATATGGGAATGTAATCCCAACCTTTGAGAGGTTGAGACAAGGAAAATAGAAGGTTCATGACCAGCTTGGGCTACATAGTAAAATCTTGTCTGAAAAAGAAGAATAAGGGCATGACTTCTAAGTAAGCTTATTGTCGTCTCACTTAAAATGACTTGGGAAGACTGTTAATTCAGGAAGTACTTCCTGTACCATCATGGGAATCCGTCTTTCTCCCCTGCTCCAGAGTACTGGCATTTAACCCTAGGGCCTTGAGCAAGCTAGGCAAGTGTGCTCTACTACAGAGCTATATTCCCCAACCTTTTTGTTGTTGTTTTGTTTTTTTGTTTTAAGATCTCGCTCTAATTGTACCTAATCCTAAAACTCACTGTGTAGCACAGGCTGTCCTCAAACCTGCAGTGATCTTCCTGCCTCAGACTTACACATATCACATGATCCACACACTGGATTTAACTGTGTCATATTTTAATGTTTGTAATGCTTGACTGTTTACAGAACACTTGCGTACTTGGTATTTTATTTAAAATATCTGCAATGTACTGGGAACACCCAACATGATAAAGACCAAGTTATAGATTAGAAAGGAGGCAGTCATATGATACTACTTGCTAAGTAGTGTTAGTAAAGATAGGCAATGCTAGACAGCACAGAGGGTCAGCAAACAGCTTCATGATCCAGGAACCAATATTTTATAATATATAGTTATACGATCTCTGTCATAATTACTCTCCTCTACTATTGTAGCCAAAGCAGACATGCTAATGTATCATCTTTCCAATCCTGTTCTGTAGCTCTGTTCCCATAAACTTTATTTTTAATTTTAAAAATAAGCATCTAAGTGGCTTTTGAGATAGCTCAGGTGGTAAAGGCACCTTCTTACAAACCTAGCAGCCTAAGTTTGATTCTTGGAAGTTCAAGTGGTAGGAGAGAACTGACTTCCCAAAGTTTGCCTCTAATTTCCACCCATGCCTCCCCCTTTGTGAATTAGACAGACAGACAGACAGACAGACAGACAGACAGAGACAGACAGACAGACAGACAGACAGACAGACAGACAGATAGATAGATAGATAGATAGATAGATAGACTTCCACCCATGCCTTCCCCTTTGTGAATTAGACAGACAGACAGACAGATAGATAGATAAGAAAAATTTAGGAAAAAAAGTCATCTAAGCCAGAGCAGTGATATACATATCTGTAATCCTAACACTTGGGAGGCTAAGCAGGAAGATCGCCACAAGTTTGGGTTCATCTTAGGACTACATAGCAAGTATCAAGCCAGTAAGGGTTACAACGTGAGATTCTGTGTCAAAAACAAAGAAACAACGCAGTTGATAGGCTATAATTTATAGGTTTCTATTATGAGCAATAGGGCAGAGTAAAACCCTGTTTTAAAAAATAAATCAAGAATAAATGCATAGTGCTGGAGAGATGGCTCAGGGGTTAAGATGCTGTCTGACAAGCAGAAGGTCCTGAGTCCAGATCCCAGGTCCCACATAAAAACATCAGGAGAAAATGGTAGCAGTCTGAACTTCTTCCCTGATGGGATGAGCCTAGTAAAATCCCAAAGCAAAGGAAAAAGGAGGTAGAAGCAATCCCGGATGATTCCTGAAGTCATCCTTGGTCCTCCACAGGGACACACAATGCCCTCTGATACACACACACACACACACTCACTCACTCAATCCCTCACTCACTCACACACTAAAATAAATAAATGAATGAACAAACATTTAAACGATGGAGGAAATTCAGCTAGGTTAGGGGGCATTTGAGGTTGAAGGTCACTGGCAGGCACTCTTAGTGGATTGTTAAAATGAGTTGGAAGGTGGGATGTGGTGATCAGAGAAGGAAAGGGTGCCATGGTTGGCAAGGCCAGAGTGGGAGGCAGAGCCGTGAGCACCAAAAGGCTATTGGATGTGAAAGGCAGCATTGTCAGAACAAAAAAAATGAAGTGTTGGAAGGGCATCAGTGCACACTGAAGGTACCAAGAGCCAAGCAGAAATGCTCCTGTAGTGGCTTGATACTCTTAAGGATTCCAGGTGGACCTTCAGAATGACTGGCTGTACCTGTCAATACAAGACGGAAAACATGTTCATCTTCAGGTCGCCGCAGTGTGGCAGCTGAATGAGGCAAGAAAGGAGCAACTTACAGAGGCCCAGAAGCATAGCGTCTCTTTGCAGAACTGGAAATGCTTTTTAGAATTGCTAACATGGGAAACTGGTAGACAAAGCCAGAAGGATCGTCTAGGAATGGGGACTTTAAATTTAGGCAACATTTGAGATAACTGAAGAAAAATCAGAAAAGGAATGAAAAGGAAATGATTTATAAAGGGGCTGGAGAGATGGCCCAGGGGTTAAAACTTTGCCTTGAAAACGAAGCAGATAGATCCCATGTGAAAACCCAGGTTGAAATGGCTTCAGCCTGCACTTCCAGCCCTGGCAGGTAGAAGCCTAGTCCCAGAGTACAGCAAAAAGGAAGTAGAAACAATCCAGGATGATACCTTATATCAGTCATCCTTGGGCCTCCCTTTGATGTGCATACTTGCATGCGCGCGCGCGCGCACACACACACACACACACTCAAGCATTGGGGAGAAAAAAGATTACCTATAGCACCAAACACTAAAAAGATACTGAAACGTGCAACTCATGATTGGTCAGATATTCCTTCTTAAAGGTCATCACTTACAGGACAGAGCACTGCTTCAGGTGATGTGAAGAACTTCTGTTGTTTTAGTTGTTGTTGTTGTTTTCTATCCACAGAATGCCTTTAGGTAGTTGAAAGACAAAGTATTTATCTATGAAGCAGTAATCAATCACATAGATATAATAAAATACTCACTCTGGAATTCGAACCAGAATAAACATGTGTAAACTTCCTTAGTTTAAAATCATAATTTTGATATGGAAATGGATTATTTTGAGTTTCACTACAGTTAATATTAAGCTCTGGTAACCTGACTCTCATTGTCTTGATTATAATAGATCTTTTTTATTCATAGACTTATAAAACAAGAGATGTGACTGATGATGTGAAAAATATTGTAAGATTTGTTCAAGAACATAGTTCATCACTGGGGACAAGAAACATAGGTCCTTCTGGAAGATTTACTCTGAATATGCTGGTCGACATTTTCTTGGGTAAGTCACCTACTTTATTTTTTTATTATATCACAATTGAAATTAAGCTCATAGAAAATATGCAAGACACCAAGATGAGGAGTTCTCACTACAAAAAGAAGTAAGTCTGGGGAGATAGCACAAGGACCTGAGTTTGATCCCCAGAACCAACTTCGTTTGTTTGTTTGTTTGTGTATGTGCTTATAATCCCAGCACTGGGGAGAGAGACTGGAGATCCTTGGGACTCACCAATGGCTGATGCGCCACCCACATCTGTTGGGCAAGCTCCAGGCTAGTGATAGAAATGGTCTCCAAAAATAAAAGTGGATGGCACCTGAGGAATGACACTCAAAGTTGTCCTGTGGCCTCAGTATACCCATGTATACACATACACATATCCATAGACATGAACAAATGCATTTCAGCAGAATGTAACTTGCTTGAGGAACTATCCATAAATTGACTTCCAAGTCAATTTGAAAACCGTGGTCATAAGTATCTTTCTTTTCTTCTTGAGGCCCTATTACAGTAATAGTAAGGAAACAGGAGAGTTGGCTGTAGTATAGGCTTCTGATCCCAGTGCTTAGGAGCCTGAGAAAGGAAGGGTTCAAGGCCAACCTGGACTATTTGGAAAAACCCTATCTTAATCCCAAAAAAGGAGAGTTTATAGATTTCTATTACGGGAGAATGAATTTAGGACAGAATAAAACCCTGTCTCAAAAAAAAAAAATTAAAAATAAATGCATAAACATTTAAATGACTAACAGAAAATTCAGATAGGTAAAGCAGTTATAGCATGTGCTTTATATATCATCTTGGTACAGAGTGGGAGAAGGAAGTCTCTTAAAAAGGAAGACAAATAGGCCCTTAGGAGACCAGAGAAAAAAATATTACCTCTACTTAGAAGTCAATCTTGTCTGGTTTGTCTGTGTTTTGTTATGTTGAGTTTTTTCTTGTTGAGGAAATGATTTCTTGAATCTTGGCAGATAAAGAATTCCAGGAGGATGGAGAGATGGCTCAGGGGTTAATGCTCTGCCTCACAAGCAGAAGGTTCTGAGTTTGTATCCCAGGTCCCACCTAAAAGCACCAGGCAGAAATGGCAGTGACCTGAATTTCTGACCCTAGTGAGTGGAGCCTGAAAAATCCCAGAATGAAAAAAGGTCAGAAGCAATCCAGGATGATTCCCTAAGTCACCTTTGGACTTCACAGGGACACACAGTGCCCTATGATACACACACACACTAAACATATAAATCAAGTTTAGGGGCTGGAGAGGTGGCTCAGGGGTTAAGCCTCTGCCTTGCAGGCGGAAGGTCCTGAGTTCGGATCCTAGACCCCACGTATAGACGCCGGGTGGAAGCGGGGGCGGCCTGCGTTTCTGGTCCTGGTAGGGCGGAGCCTGTGAGTCCCGGGGCAGAGTAAACGAGGAGGTGGAGGCGTCCATGGTGGTTCCCGAATTCGTCTGTAGTTCTACACACACATACATACAGACACACACGTGCATACATGCATACACACACAATTGAATAAATAATTAAAAAATCATTTAAAAAAATTAAATAAATAAAAAATAAATCAAGTTTAAAAAAAGAATTTCAGGAATTCAGATGCTCTCCAAAATTTTTATCACTAAGAGTGAATAACACTAAAGTTACTTTTCAACAAAAAAAGGAAGAGGGGCACTTATAAGTCTAAGATTGCATAAGAGAACCAAGATCAAATATAAAGCAAAAGCAATCATAACATTATTTGAAATGAGTGTAAAAATGATTCCTTTACACGGGTACAATATGGGTTCTTCTTTGGGTTGTACAGGACATTACAGGAAGGTATAGTAAGGAAGGAAGCTTGTCTTAATGTGAATAGTTCTGATCTATATCCATACTTAATCATAGTTACAGAACAGAGAAGTATATAAACACCAAGTTCAGTGATTAAAAAAATAAATAAAAATGTGGTATTAATAATTGAGAATAGAGGCTGGAGAAGTAGCTCAGAGGTTAAGCCTCTTCCTTGCAGGCGGAATACGGGGGTGGCCTGCGTTTCTAGTCTTGGTAGGGCAGAGCCTGTGAATCCCGGGGCAGAGTAAACAAGGAGGTAGAGGCGTCCATGGTGGTTCCCGAATTCGCCCGTGGTTCTACACACATACACACACACACACACACACACACACACACACACACACACACAATTTAATAAATAATAAAAAAGATAATAAATGAGAATAAAAAATATATAGGGACACTTCAGGTATCCATAACTTGTGCAGCAGGGAAGAAAGGGACCAGAAGCTGGATCTAAATGTACAGAAGCAGTCAATAGATGTGCCAGTACTATATCTTTCATGTGGGGGTGTCAGTAGATAAAGGTCAGCTGTTGACCTTGGCTGGTGAAAGACCCATGAGGGTTCATATTCTGTGTGAAGGTGGCCATCAGAAGCACTGAAAATAGCTTTCAAGGTAATGCCTGGCTTCAGGATAGTAGCTAGTGTGGTGGTTCAATGACAGAGCATTTGCCTAGCATGCTGCAGGCCTGGGCTTGTTGCCTAACACTGCAAAGACAAATGAAAAGTGATCACTTTGGAGAAAAGAGTGAGGCTGGGGAGAGGAAGAGTAAGATAGGATTATGATGCCTTCTATCCTTCCTTCTGTCCTTGACAAGGTCTCTCTATGTAACCCAAACTCATAGTCTTCCTGCCTGAGCCTCCCAAGTGCTAGGATTACGGGTATATCACAACAGGCCCAAGACCAATACCTCAGCCCTGGTATTGGTGCATGCTTTCCTTTCAAGCTGGACTACATACTGTAACCAGTAGTAGTAAGAGAATAAATCTCTTAAGCCATTTGATGGTCATTTATCAGCAATCATGCAGGTGAACTGCAACAACATTCTTCAGTTCTCAATGTGGAGTCACATTTAACATTTAACATACAGGACATATAATTTGCATCATTTGTATATGACAAGGTGCAAGCGGTATCTTAAGTAGTTTCATTTCAGACATATTTTCTATTATTAGAAAAAATGATGTGAGTCTTTCAGACAAATCCTTAAGTACATCTTTATTTCAATTTTCGGTGCAGATCCATAGAAAAACTACTAGATCAAATTTTTGTACCACATTTGTCATAGTGTTAGGCACAGGTGTCAACTTGACTGTTGAGGGTTTGAGTTCTGGACACATTTGTGGAGAATTAGTGGTTGAGTTAGCTCAGAGCAAACCTGCAGGAGATTGTCTGGCTGATGGTGAGGGCCCAGCCCATGGTAGGTGGGATTAGGCCCTAGAATAAAATACAGACAGCTGGTTGAGAGAGTTGGCATCTTTTTGTACACTTGACCAGACATGCTGGTCTGGCAGGTAAGGATCATCCCTCTCTCAGCCATTATGTGGTGATGATTTGGCCAGTTCCCTCAGCCCTGGTATTGGTGCATGCTTTCCTTTCAAGCTGGACTACATACTGTAACCAGTAATAGTAAGAGAATAAATCTCTTAAGCCATTTGATGGTCATTTATCAGCAATCATGCAGGTGAACTGCAACAACATTCTTCAGTTCTTATTAGCATGTATGCATGTGTATATGTGTGTGTGTCTTTGTCTGTGTCTGTCTATCTGTTGTACACCTGTAATACCACCACTTGAGAGACAGAAGCAAGAGAGTCTCTTGTCAGTTTGAGTTCAGCTAAGTTGGCCTAGCAAAATCCTATCTCAAAAAATAAAAATTTGTCTCTATTTGTTCCAAGCTTTTCTAGTTGCGCTCAGTAGAATAGCTCTACATTATGCAGCCCATTCTGCAACATTCAAGAATACCCATCACTTGAAGAAAGAAAAAGCTTGAATAATTCAGAACTAATGGACAAAAGCCATCTACGAGTTATATTAATGTAATTACTTGGATCACTTAAAAATTAAAGCTTTCCATAGCAACTGCTAATTCTGATTATCATCTGTTACAGACTTTTTAAAAAATTTTTTTATTTATTTTGTGTGTGTGTGTGTGTGTGTGTGTGTGTGTGTGTGTGTGTGCACTGTATGTCCCTGTGCATGACCAAGGGTGACATAGAATCATCTTGGATTGCTTCTACCTCCTTCTTGATTACTTATGGCTCTGCCCACTAGGGTCAGAAGTGTAGGCCACCATCCCCACTGTTTCTGCCTGACATTTTTATGTGGGACCTGGGATCTAAACTCAGGACCTTCTGCTTGTCAGACAGAGTCTTAACCCCTGAGCCATCTCTCCAGCCCCGTTACAAACTTCTTAATAGATTGTTGTAATAAAATTACCAGGCATAGTAGTACAAGTCTGTAATCCCGGCACTAAGGAGACAAAGATGGAGGACCCCCACAAGTTCAAGGTCAGCCTTATCTACACAGTGAGTTTTAGCCAACTAGGGCTTCATTAATGAGACTTGTCTCAAAAAAGAAATTTTTTTTAATTTAAAAATCAGAAGAAAAAAGGAAAAATAAGTAATGTTGCATGAAAGTATTAGTAATTACAGCAATTTAGACATGCAATAAAGCTTCCCAGCCGCTGTGGGGCTGTCATCTGGCAAGAGAAAAAGGCAGTACAAAGTTCTTTGAGTCAGATATGGTGGTACACATTTGTAATCCCAAAACTGGGAAGTGTGAACAGGTAAATCAAGAGTTCAAGTAAGTTTGAAACAAACCTACTGTTACAGTCACTTGCATGTTGCTGATAAAATCATGACAAAACTGCATAAGGGAACAAGTTGTTTATTTTCTCTTAAAATAGTTCAGTTACAGTTCTTAGTCCAGCTTGGCAGGAGAGCATGCACCAGCACCAGGGTGGAGGCATCTGGCCTCACCATAGCCACATAATGGCTGCGAGAGGGGCAGTCCTAATTGCCAGACCAGCATGTCTAGCCAAGTATGCACAAGGATGCCCACTTTCTCAAACAGTTCTGTTTTATTCACCTACCCAAGGACTAGTCCCGCCCACCGTGCGACCCTCTCCATCCACTAGACAGTCTCCTGCAGGTTTACTCTGGGCTTAACTCAACTATTAATTATCTACAAATGTGCCTCAACCAACAAGATGGCACCTGTATCTAACTATGACACCTAGGCTACATGAAACCCTGTCTCAAAAAAAAAAAAGCATGAAAAAATTAGTGCTTATAAACTTTTTTCTAATAAAATTTTATTCTATGTATTTACTTGAGAGAGAAGTTAGAGAGAGACAGTGAGCATGAGTGTGCTCACAACTTCAAGAAATCAGTTCTCTCTTCCACCATGTGAGCTTCCAGGGATCAAACTCAGATCACCACAGAGCCATCCAGCCAGCCCTCTAATATAATTTTATAAGCCATGAATGCAACATTTTGAATTGTCAAGCTTAATTTTGCTGTATTTTTTGGTCAGTGAGCTTTACAAAATAGAAAAAGTTCAAGCAAGTGGGGCTGGGGTGGAGCTGGGGTGGAGCTCAGGCACAATGTGAGGGAGGTGGATTCTGTCACCAGCACAAAGAAAAAAAGAAGTGCACGAAGACAGACACCATTGCATCCTCCGTACTGTGCAGCAGTGAGGGTCTGTCTGTGCTGTGGGGTTTCCTGTGGAAGAAATAATCCTTCTGTGTGTCCACATAAGGCAGTGAACAGCTCCTCAGTGTCTTCTACATGAATGCTGGTGCACCTATATTTACTCATCTAGTTTTTTGTACTGTATTAGGGAGTAAGAGTGCAAAGATTCAATCGGGAATATTTGGAAAGGGATCTGCTTATTCGAGACACAATGCTGAAAGACTTTTTAAAAAGCTGATACTAGACAAGATTTTGGATGAAGATTTATATATCAACGCCAATGATCAAGCAATTGCCTATGTGATGCTGGGAACGAAAGCCCAAACTGTGCTCAATGGGCACTTAAAGGTAGGTTATTTTAAATGTGTGAGCAGACCAAGATATATTACTCGCAAAGTTCAGTGTCTTTTCCAAAGCTTACAGGTATTGAATTTCCATACACTTTCCCAGAGCAACAAATTATGATCTTAATTGGAAAGAGATCATAAAATTGAATCCAATTAAAGTGACATTTGTCAGGATAAATTTTCATGGGTTATCAAGTCACTAAATCTACTTGTATTCATTAAATAAGCATTTATCAAGAGACTCTGGTGTGCCTAGTCCTGGAGATAGAAAGGTGGGGAATGTGCAGCCCTGTTCCCCGGGAGCTTACTATCTACTTTGCAAAAGAAAAGAACAAATGCTCAATGTGAGTGTGCATCTACCCATTTCTGTGATTGCTTCTCTCTCACTAAGGTAGACTTCATGGAAACAGAAAATTACAGCAGTGTGAAAAAGCAGAAAGTTTCCGTGGCCCAAGTATCTCAGAGAGAAGAGATGGTTAAGAAATGTCTTGGAGAACTTACAGAGGTCTGCAAGTCTCTGGGGAAAGTCTTTGGTGTGCACTACTTTAATATTTTTAATACAGCCACACTCAAGAAGCTGGCAGGTGGGTGTTCATGTGTTTTGCTCCTCCATGACCCAGCTTAATTGAGTCAGTAGTCCATCTTGTTAAGGGATTGTTGGTTTTGTCTTTGTTGTTTACAAAGTAGACTCACTAGGTATTCCAGTCTGGCCTCAAACTCTCGCTCCTCCTGTCTCAGCCTCCCAGATACCGGCTTTGTAGCCATAAACTGCCACAGTGAGCTGCTAAGGGGCTTTTAAAGTCTCAGTCTATTTTACTTCCTTTTTTGTTGTTGTTGTTTCTGAGTTTAAAAACTCAAACGCCACTTAAGCTCCTTTTTGAGGTAAAAATATTTAAGATATCTACAGTTTTAGATATGTGCTATAATTTTATACTTTGCTGTAAAGCTGGATGTTAGAATATGAATAATCACAGTCTATAGAACCAGATGCCAATTATTTGTGCTTTGTGCCTGCCTCATGATGCTTAGCTATTTACGTACAAATCCTTTGCAATGAAGAGCTAAATTCCCTATGAAAGAAATTGCCATCTCATGCCTCTTTGAATTTGAATCGAACATACTGCCTGCCATGTCTTGAGTTAAGAAATACTTGCTGATCTGAGTTATTTCCACAGGCTGAGATAGTTCAACCCAGAATTTTAGTAGTGAGGTCTCTGGAAAATAAGTTGTTCTTATAATTGCCTGTTGTGTGTTACCTTCTGTCTCTCTTCCATGAAACCTCATAATCATCACCTCTGTGTTCCATTCCCAACCGACCATCAGATCATTTTTAATTCAGTTGCCTGCGTCTTTGTTTTTCCTTGTGTCATCACTGACATTCCCACTCAAGGGTTTTGGTTTGGGTTTTGGTTTATGGTGCCTACTGGGAATTTAACCCAAGGACTTATGTGTACTAAGCACAGGCTCTACCACTGAACTGCAGTTCCAGCCTACCCATTCTATTCCGATGGAGATGCTTTCTTGGTGACACCAGAAGGTGTCAACAGAAGGTTGCACATCTCTCCGTGACAAAAATGTAATACTGCTTCACCAACTCTAAGCATCTTTTTTTTAAGTTATGTGAAATACTTGGTGTTGTTTGCGAGAAAACTATGAAATGTGGTCATCTCTTCAAAGACGGTACTTTGTTAATGCCAAATTTATTCCCTATTACTATCAGAACCTTCCTACATTCACAGCTCCTTTAAATACAAATAGTCGTGTGTCTGTGTGTGTGTGTGTGTGTGTGTGTGTGTGTGTGCTTGTACTTGTGTGTGTGCTTGTACTTGTGCGTGTGTGTGTGTGTGTGTGTGTGTGTGTACAAGCATATGCCACATGCACATGTATATGCAAGCATGTGGAAGCCAAGGTAGTCTCAGTTGTCATTCCTCCTTAAGTACCATTCACTGCCGCCCCAGCACTGAGATTCCATACCCACATTTTTACATGGATGCTGGGAATCAAATTTGGGTCCACATGCTTGCAAGCACTTTATCAATCTCCCCAGGCCCTTGCCATCTCTTTGAAGATATTTCATGGATTTCTCTGTGAGGTACCAATAACAGGATGACTTTATTGATGTGCCGACAGCAGTAATTATTAATAGCTGTGACTGAGTTCTCACATGCAGGGCAGTAGCAGTCACAGGTCAGCTGCTGTTTGGACTTTCGCAGTTGTGAGACACATCTTGACTACCAGAATGCTAATATGGGGGGGGGTCTTAGAATCAGTGGTAAAAGAAACTTTTTTCTTTAGTTATTAATGTGGTTTCCTAACTGATCACTTTACCTCCCAACTGTGAGCTCGATGTATATTTTAATCTTTCCAAAACCACCAAAGCTGCAACAACCCTCTAGATAAAATACAAATTCTATCAAGGGTTTATAGTTCTGCTTCTTCATGCACTAGTCCCCTTCATCAACCTTCTGCTGTGCCTCACAGTCTGTCACTTGTCCTATAAGCAAAGAAACGAGGTAAAAACCTCAGATTGGAAAGAATCCAAAATCCACCCTTTGCTCAAGTCAGAAACAGGACTTACTGTTCCACATTCCCAAAGTTAATGTGCGCAGACTCCAGAGCATAGCAAACTCCTGTCTTCACTGCATCTGATCCACTCTGTCCTTGCTTCCTACTGCAGTGGCTTCCACCGAGCTCCCATTTGCTACTCTTTCCCATACAGCAGCCAGAGTGACCTTTAAACGATAGGCTTGTCCAGCCACAAGATGGATGGGGCATCTTGTTGTCTGGATTGCTACTTGTTGCTTCACCCCACATCAGACTGACTGGAGAAGGAATAAGCCAGAGCTGAGGGTAGCATCAGTGTAATTGTGCTTCCTGGGATGTGGGGTACAAGTCTGCACTGCTGAGAAGGAACAAGTGCTAGAAATAGAATAATGTGAGTGTTCACAACAAATAGAGGGACATCAGTCTTGAAGCTAGACAAGTCTTGGCAGTGGGCACAGTGGGCAAAAGCAGAGTCTGCTTAAAGTCTGAGCACAGCACAGGTCTCACCCTCCAACTTCCTCCAGACCCTTGACTGTCTCCAACTCACTGGCTTCTGTGCCTTTGCTTCTGAAATGGATGGTGCAGCCTACCCGCTGGGCCCATCTACAGCCTCGATGGTGCTAAATCTGTCTTTAGAAAACTCCTCATGCTTAGTGCTGTGCACTTAACAAAGATGAGAGAATGAACATGAATTCAGTGGGTTTTCTCTGGGTGGTAATTTAAATTCTTAATTTTATGTACACACACAGAATCTTTATCTTCTGATCCTGAGGTTTTGCTCCAAATTGATGGTGTTACTGAAGACAAACTGGAAAAATACGGGGCAGAAGTGATTCCAATATTACAGAAGTACTCGGAGTGGACATTGCCAGGTTCGGTATCCTGCCAGTGTGTGTTCTTTTAAAAGCCTGTTTTAATGTTAAGCGATGTTAGAATTGTGTGGTTAATGCTTTTTATACCTTGTTCCACTGAAATTCAAGTCCTCAGATGAGGCCCATTGGTGTGACAGGGACCTCAGAAAACACTGGTGCTCCGGTGCCAGGAAAGCACAATGGAGCACAATGGCAACCTCTGGGCCCGGATTTTATTGTTCTGATAAGACAAGTGCCCTAGAAATCATGAGCCCCGGGACCCATCCCAGATCCACCAGCATTTCCCTATGTGATCCTTGGCAGGCTACCAGCAACTTCTTTATGCTCCTGTGTCCTTATCTGAGGAAGGAACATGTTATCTAACAAGCATGTCTAAGATAAAATTTAAGAGTACAACTTAAATGCTTTGGGAAAACCACCATGTCATTGGAATGCTCTTGTCGTTAGTCACTGGAAAAGCCTGCCTGGGTGAGGGCGTCCTCAGCAGACCTTTTACTGTGCTATGGAAAGCACTGGCTAAGGAAAATTGAGCAAAGAAGTGTTGTTGTAGGAGATGGGTAAGCATGCAGATGTACCTTCCACTCACGTGCCATGCAATAAGTTTTTATACAGTAGACCTGTAAAGTTTAATTCTTTCTGGCTTCCCTAACAGGGCTGGGATTGAGCACATCTTCCCAAGGTTAGTGGAAATGGCAGCAGGTTATAAAATGCATGAGTCTGTATTTCAAAACTCACTCCATGGTGGCTTTTAATTCATTAACAAAGTACTGAAAAGTCAGGTTTTCATAAATTCCTTTTATATGGTAATTATTCCATTAAAAACTATGCTCTGGATATATTTGAAAATGTCTTGGTAGGAAATCATAATTGGTTTGGGTCTTTATAGTAACTAGTTTGGAAGGGCCTTTTGATGACAAAACAAAGCTGCTGAGGGAAACAGCCCAACAGTACGGTGACCATTTGCACAGTGCACCAAGGGTTTGGCCTATCAAGAGCTTTGCCTGCCATTACGCGCCTCATCTCCACACCATCCATTTTACAGGTGAAGAGGTTGAAGCTCGCAACAGGACTGACAAAGCCCTGTGCTCCATGTCCTCCTGTCAAACTCGATGGGAAGTAGAGCCAAAAATCATCCTGTGACTGTGGGAAATTTCGCACTCTTGGGTTGCCTTAGGATTGCAAGTGTCTATGGAAATTATTTTCTTCCTTTTAAATGTGTGCTTTCACAGGGGCCTGGTTCACTTCTTGTATCATATATGCAATGCTTATAACAATTACGCAAAGAAGTAGCTTTTGCCTATAATATGGTTTTGAACTTGCTGGTGCATTTATTAAGAAATTGCTGTTTATTAAGAGATGGCTCAGGGGTTAAGCCTCCGCCTTGCAGGCGGAAGGTCCCGAGCTCGGATCCCAGATCCCACGTATAGACGCCAGACGGAAGCGGTGGCGGCCTGCGCTTCTGGTCCTGGTAGGGCGGAGCCTGTGAATCCCAGGGCGGAAGGAGGTGGAGGCGTCCATGGTGGTTCGCGAATTCGTCCGTGGTTCTACACATACACAGACACACACATACACACACACACACACACACACAGACACGCGCGTGCGCACATACACACAGTTGAATAAATAATAATAAAAAAAATTTAAAAAGATTAAAAAAAAAAATTGCTGTTTAGGGCTGGAGAGGTGGCTCAGGGGTTAAGCCTCTGCCTTGCAGGCAGAAGGTCCTGAGTTCGGATCCTAGACCCCACGTATAGACGCCAGGTGGAAGCAGGGGCGGCCTGCATTTCTGGGCCTGGTAGGGCGGAGCTTGTGAATCCTGGGGCAGAGTAAACGAGGAGGTTCCCAAATTCGTCCATGGTTCTACACACACACACATACATACATACACACATGCGCACACACCTACATGCACAATTGAATAAATAAATAATAAAGAAAAGAAAAGAAATTGCTGTTTAAAGATGAGAAAGAACATGTTTGACTCCCTTACTTCTACTGGGCTTATTTTTCAGCATGCTTAAAATGATAAATCACCTAACATGTATGCAGCCCTCTTCAGGTCACTCACCAGGATTAACTGTGCAAAGCAAAATAAACATACCGAACAGAGCACAGCATGAACTAAACCCAACATCCCCAGTTGACTCAGAGACGATCATAGCTTTCTAAATAATGAATCTTGATTTTCTTTCATTCAAAATAAATTGTCATTGAGCACATGGGGGCCTTCTAAAGTAGAAGTGTGTGGCTCCTGCTGGATGCCAAATCCACATGCCGGGATGCACCAGAGAGCGGGTAGGTATCAACCTGCAAACACATGGCAGTAAATGTCGGCACTTCCTATTTGTAGCTGAGGACAGTTCCCCAGGCAGAAGCACCTCTGGCAGCAGAGACACAGGAAGAAGCCCCCTGCAAGAGCTTGATGAAGAAGCACCTGTGTCCTCTCGCTACTTCGCAAATAATCAAACGAGAAATGAAAGAAAGAGAAAGAAGATGCCAGCCTCCCAAAAGCCTAAGAGGAGGAAAACTAGCTACGGTGGCTTCAAAGCCAAGGGGTATGTGCTTTGACATCTTTGCAGGGTAGGGTATGCAGGAAAGGAAGATATTCTGGGGTGTTTTGAAGCATTTATTTAAAGTAGTCATTATTCTGTGATTGATGAACTGATGGCTAAGGCCTGATCCACATTGCTTCCCATTTTTAAAATAGTTTGCAAAAACTCCTTCAGTTTTGGTCTTACCTTGGAATTTTTATTTTTTTGCAGTAGTTGCTAATACACTAGCTGAATAGATAACTGAGCTTTGTGTCCTCCTGCTTTTATGAGTCTGCTAGTACTTTGACTACAGGATTCTGTGAGCCTCCCTGATACTTTACTTAGACACTGTCTCATATATCCTAAGGTGGCATTGAATTTGATCCAGAGCCAAGAATCATCATGAACTTCTAATCTACCTCCCTCTACTTCCAAAGTGCAGAAATTACGGGTGTAGGTCCCCAGTCTCTGTTGGGGATGGAACCCAGTGCCTG
Organism: Typhlomys cinereus; assembly: GCA_023101885.1. NCBI lineage: Eukaryota > Metazoa > Chordata > Mammalia > Rodentia > Platacanthomyidae > Typhlomys > Typhlomys cinereus. Next base: position 432,503 of record JALPQD010000659.1, read on the forward strand.
TGCACGATAGGCAAGCTTTCTACAAACTGAGTGATAAATCCAGCCCTCATGCTGTTTATTATTGCCCTGGAATCCTCCTAACCTTGATAAGGTAGCTGAGAAGAGACCACAATGGGGAAACCAAAGGTGAGGCAAGCCAGGCTTCTTTAGGGGGCTGTTGTAGTTCCTGCCTTCCCCTCCCTTGCCTCGCCGAGCTCTGGGTGCTCTCTGCACAGGGAAGAGCAAAGGCAGCCAGGCTAGGTCCTAACGGCGTGCTTGCTTCTCGTCTTTGCACTGCTTCCGACAGCCCTTCTTTCCCAACTTCTGTCAGGGCCTTCTCCACCCTCTGCCTTGTGTCCATGCCATGAGTCTGCAGAATGTGGCCACAAATAACCGCAAATTATAACAGAATTGCTTAGAAATTGGGAAATAAGGCTGCAGTCAACTTTTGCAAGCTGTTGTGTTTGCTTTTGCAGTTTTTCTACCTCTTTTCCTTCTGGGTGATAAAAAACAAGATTGAGTGGAGGAAGAGAAAGGAAGGCGATGTTACCAAATTGTCATTTCTTGTTAAGTCCATAAACAAACTTCTTACATGTACTAATCTTTCTGCTGGAGTGCAGAAATTAAAGGCATTCATAAATGTTGGTTTAATTTTGTGGGTTTTAGTGCGCAAGTGACCATCGGATATTCTTCAGTGAGAACATTTTCTCATTTCCTTCATTTATTCTTCCCCCTTGGGAAATATTCATTTCCTCGGTAGCTCACAGAGCATGAGACCTTAAAAAGCTTCTGGCCCATCCCTGTGGGGTTGAGGATGGGGAAACTGGCATGACCTGGCCTTCGTGGGAAGAGTTTGCCTAAGACCAGCTTGTCGTGTCAGTTTCCAAGGTAGGACCCCTCTGGTCTGCTCCAGCTGGTGAGAGCACTTTCACAGACACTGCTTGAGAACGTGGTTGGTCTCTCATCTGGCTTTTTATTTGACAGATGTTACAGTATTTGTTGCATTTGATTTCCTGACTTAATTTTCCCAGTATTTGTTCGTAATAGTAGAGCTCCTGCTGTATCACCTAGAATCTAGTTAATAAGAAGTAAACTAATACTTATGCCAGGCATGGTGAACCATGGATATAATTTCAGAACCTGGGAGGGGAAGGTGAGAAGATTAGGAATTCAAGGTCATCCTCGTCTACATAGCAAGTTCAAAGCCAGTCTGAGCTACCTACCTGATCCCTGTCTCAACAAATAAACAGAAACAACCTTTCTTTGTTATAGGCCAAAGCCAATATTAGTTTCCATGCCAGGTGGTAATTAGCCTGTGTGTTTTAGAAGAGATTCCTCGTGCCCACTGGCTGGAACCAGTCAGCTTTATAGCTTTCTTCACCTGAGTAGCACTTCCCTGGTCCTCCAGGTTTCCACAGTCCACCCTGAGGAGGCTGCTCACCTGGCTGTACTGAAGAACACCTGTGGCTCCTTGCCAAAGCCTTTCACACACCCCAGGCCTCAAGTCTCCAGGCTGACACAATGAGCCAGGTGTGTTCTGCGCTCTGTGAGTGGGTGGAAAATGGATGGCCTGGTGAAATGGAGGCTGCTGTTGGCAGAGTCATCCTGTAAATCAACATAAACAGCAGGTTTTTCGCTTGGGGCTTAATTTCTCAGCAGGAAATCAGTGTAGGGAAACTTCAGGCTGCTTCTCTGCGCTGTAGCTGATCTTTGCCAGATCTGCAGTGAAATTGCTTCCCTCCAGCAAAAGGCTTCAGATGTTGAGAGCCATTCCTCTTCCATCCACCCCAGAATGTCGCTACCCAAGCCTGTGATCCAGGTTCCCTGGACACAAGCAGCTGAGGTACTGACTGTCCTGGGCTCCGGAACTGATGGTCTTCAGCAGGCTTCAGAGCCTCTGGAGGGGCTTCAGGGGCTACTGCCGGCCTTCATGGTAAACCGCTGGCCAGGTGGCTTGCTCTGTGCTTTCTCTGGAGAAGATGTTTCCAAATCAGCAAGGCCAGTGATTGTGCAGGAAGGCCTCTCCTCGGGCCAGGACAGGAACTCCTCCCTGGTTGAAAGAAGCAGCCGGCCCAAGCGGGAGGGGAGAGCTGGCAGGTCTTGGGATGTAACTGGGGGAGCTGCTGCCTACGTGGCCCTGACACGCGCCAGACCACGGCATGAGGCAGTTGGCCCTCCCCAGGGAGCTACATCTGCAGCCTTCCAGGGGCTAGAATGGCTGGGAGGAGGCCACCCCATGGCTCTGCTTTGTCTCTACTCACCCACAAAGCTGCCTTGCTCAGAACTGTGCCAGTACAGTAATTCTAGGGTGTCTGCTGGCCAGCGATTTGGGGCCCTTAAAAAAGATGTTTTCACTTCCTTTATTTGGTCAAAATAGATCCCAAGGATCCTGACTATAGGCTGAAGGTGTAGCTGAAGAGAGGGTCTGTGGCTGAAGAGAGGGTCTGTGGATTGGTCACAGGCCATGGAAGAGAGAGATGATCTTGACGTCTTAAATAAAAGACACATTTCAGGGCAAAATTGTGGGGTAGGCAGAACTTGTGAGGAATAAGAAAACTTGCCTTCCCTTGATGTTTATGGATAGAAAATGCAGACAAACACCCATCCAGGAAAGTCAGTTATTGTCCCAGCAGGTAAAGAGAAGGAAGCTGGTTCACTTTTGTTTCCACTTACCATTTTTATTTTCTTTGTTACATTTTAGGGGGTCTACCACATGCAGAAAAATATCTTCTAAAAGTAAATCTTCTGGCATAATTGGATCCAGTTCAGCCTCAAATGGTCCTCAAGCAGTGTCAGCAGCCAGTAGAAAACTGGGAATCATGGCCCCACCAAAGCCTATAAATAGACCGTTTCTCAGGCCTTCGTACGCATTTTCATAACAACCAATCTCAGTACGAAGCTCTTGTTGTCGGCAACTGACCATCTGTGAACACAAAGCTGTTAATACTGCTTCACCATTCGAAATTTTTACTCCTATCTGTTAATATTGAAATATATGCTTGGGCGATAGCTCCTCTTTTTAAATAAACATTTTCTTTTGAATTATGTGTCTTGTTGCCCTTGCAAGTGCCGTGGCCATTGTTTCTGAGCAGCCATTGAATCATATGCCCAGAGAAAGTCTTGGTGTAACGTGAAACCCAGAAACCAAAAGAAAAGGCAACAACACAGGACATTGTGAAATTGTAGAATTTCTCATATGAGACAAAATCAACACAATCAAAAGGCAAATGGCAAAGAATGGGAAAAAATATAGGATTAACCATAATAAGCAAACAACACCTATAAGTCATTAAGAAAAAGCACAGAAGACAATAGAACAAAGGCTCTAAATAACATCTCAAGAAGAAATTCTGGGGGCTGGAGAGGTGGCTCAGGGGTTAAGCGTCTACCTTGCAGGCAGAAGGTCCTGAGTTCAGATGCTAGACCCCACGTATAGACGCGGGGGCGGCCTGTGTTTCTGGTCCTGGTAGGGCGGAGCCTGTGAATCCCAGGACAGAGTAAACAAGGAGGAGGTGGAGGCATCCATGGTAGTTCCCAAATTTGTCTGTCATTCTACACACACACACATATATACACACATGCATATATGCACAATTGAATAAATAATAAAAAACAATTATAAAAAAAGAAGATATTTAAATGACTCACAATGTGAAAAATACTCTATCTCCCTAATTGAAAGTACAAATTAAAACCATGAGATGCCATTTTTTTTTCTTCTTGTCAAGTTGTCAGCACTAGAGCCAGGTATGATGTCATACATTTATGGTCAGTGTCCTGAGTCCAGGAGTCAGGACCAGCCTGGGCAACAGAGGTACAAACTGTTCAAAAAAAATCAAAATTGCCCTGAATGAAAAAAGCCAGCAAACTTTACTGGCAAGAATATATTCAATATTGATATCTCTTAGTTTGCTTCTTATAATGTCCTACCTTTGACCTCAAGAAACAAAACAAGAGCCAGAAACATGATATGGACCAAAGCTGTTGTCAGGGTTGGCTAGAAGCCTGTGGGCTACTGCCTAGGACCTCCAGTGGATCTGGACTTGCAGCTGCCCTAAGAGACCACCTACTTCCTACTGCCCCAAGCATCACTTGAGACCTTTCGCTCTGTTTAATGAAGGGAACTGACTAGATGAGTTTGGCAAGGGCTGAATGCAGTTAGCAAGCCCTGACTGGAGGTAGGAGTAAAGAGGGAATGGAGAACCAAGTAGCCAGCACAGGTCACCTGTGGAGAGCTAAGGGGCCCAGCAGGATTGAAATGTACCCTGGCCCAGAGGATTAGAGTTCAGGGTTATCTTTGCCTCATCATAAGCTGGACCTCAGTGTGGACCACTTGAGACCGTCTGAAAAAACACCACCAAGGTCAACGTGGTTCACCTCACCTGCCGCCAGGAGCTGGCGCCTGGAGACCTTTGACTGGTCTGAAGTCTTAACAAGTCCGCAAGTTGGCAGAGCCATGCTTCAAGTTCTGCTCGGATCCTTCAGCCCCAAGAGGGGGCACAGAAAGCATGGGCTGCCTCTGTTCTCTAACCTGGCTGCCAGCGTGACCATACACCCCAATATATACACCTATTCCATGTGGGCGGCCCTGGGTCAGTAGAAGCAGGCAAGCAAAGGCCAATGATGGTGAAGCTGCTCTGGGCAGGACCCCCAGGGAAACAGAAGTCACTGCCACCCAGGGGAGCAAGGAGTCTAAGAGAAAAATCCACCAGGAAGGGCCATCCTGGGGCTATTCATCCCCCTCCCTCCCCAGGTCTGACTTCCTTACTTTGGCCAGTCCCCCTCCAGCCTCTATCTCATGTGTACCCCAACAAGTCCTTGTACTTCAGAGAGCTGATACATGCAGACCTCGCCCACTTTGAGGACAGCTGGCCCATGACTTTATGGAGGAACAAGGACGTGGAGAGCCCAGTCTTTGCCGGGGCTCCCCGGGAGCATGCATAATACAGTCCATCCTCTCGTCCCACGCCAGCTCTGGGAGGCAGCATGAAATAGTGTCTTTTTTATACAGAATTCAGGAAGGTTATGTAACTCCCCCAAACCCACACAGCTAGGAAGTGGTAATAAGTAGGGTAACACACATCTCTCTTTGCCCTAAAGAGCACCGTTTATATCTGTTGTCCCTGTGCAATAGCTAACACAGCTCTCTTCATTCCTCAGAGTGTTCCAGTTAGGATAGCGAATAAATATGCAATCCAGGCCTGTACTTCCAACAGTCTCTGCTGCCTCCCCAGACAATCCAGCCTTCTTTCCCAGCCCCATTTTTCCAAAGCCGCAGGGGCCACTTGCCCCAACCTGCTCTGCTCAGAACGACAGGCTGTGGGGACAGGCAGCCTGCAGAACCAGCCAGCACAGCTGAGCTGCGGCTTCTCTCCACAAGAGGAAGCAGAGGCTGTGGCCCAGGGCCCCCTGCTCTTCTTGAGAAACTGCTGTCTCTCCACCTCCCACAGCAGCTTGGAGCCGTTGTGAGCTCCCAGACCCTCCCTGTCTTTGGAAGACTCTGGAGACCCAGCTCCACAGCGGAGAAGGTGGGGGGCTGCCAGAGGCCTCTGGTTAGGGGTACCATGGCCTGGGGTGCAATGTGTCAGGCTAGCCTGAATCCATCCCCACGGGACTTCAGTAGCCTTTGGCTCAGTCAGCTGCTGCCAACCCCCATGACCTCTCAGCCAGGCAAGCCAGTGGGGTGTGCACAGGGGCCCACACACTGCCCAGCGTCTGCTGGATGCTGTGTTCACGGGTTTGCGAAGCATGCTCTTCGCCTGCTTTTCACCTGTCAAAACGCTCCCTCAGCCAGTTGTTCCCTGTTGGCAGGACCGGAAAGTGGTGTCTGAGCACTTTGTCTGGGGAGAAACCGCAAGACCAGCCTTGTGTCCCAGATAGGGGTTTCACGACAGACCTGAGTACTGATTACATCAAGGTCAGCTTGATGAACCAATGGGTTTATTGGGATCACGGGAGTAGGGGTGAGGCTTACTTACAAGAGCAGCTACATCACCAGAAAGTTCACCCCCGCATCACTGATGGCTTCCCCGTGGCTGCATAGATAGAATCCCCGCCCCCCACTCTCTTCAACTAACCTCCGTCAGCCTACATGCCCCAGCACCCCTCTGAGACCTCAGGGGAAGGCACATGTGAAAGAACTAGTAACTAGGGCAGACTATGACTAGAGATGCTCCAATTCTGGAAGGCCCGAATCTTAGGTGTATCCACATCCTCTGTCTCTGAGGGACCATCGGTGGACAGCAGGTGTGATCTTGGTAGTCTCAGATGAAGATGGTGGCTATTTGTCAGAAAAATGCCATAAAACCAGCAGGAATAATCCCCCACAGTGATTGGGGTAGCCAGTAGGCTCTGTTCTAGTGGTCACTGGAATGAAAAAGGACAGGACAAGAAGCCAAAACTTGAGTGCACAGAGCCCGGAGCGGATGAAGCATCCACCTGCCCTAAAGGACCACCAACGAGGAGCACCGTTCCTGGAGCTGCTGCAGTACCAGGTCAATGCACTGAACGGACAGAGCAAGCGCTTCCTTATTCCATCTCCTAATTCCAAAAATCCATTTAATATATTGTCCTCAATAGAGGACATATCAGATATTAAGCTGATGAGAACAAATACTGCACTGCTCTTAGCTGCAAGGCCAAGAAGCAATTCAGGTTTGGCGTATCATAGCTCAACAGCACAGTTTACAGTTCCGGGTTTGGGACTGTCAGGAAGATATCCTGACAGCACTAATGACTGGTGTGTATTCAGGTTCGGGTTGTGGAGTTCACCCAGAGGGCCTGTCAGTCTCCTTGGGTCCTACACACAATGCCTGCCATACATAGTCTGCAGGTGGTGGCCAGGTGTGGCCTCATCTCAGACCCTGTCAGGAGCTGTGTGGCTCTTTGTGCAGCCCTGGGTTAGAGGGAGCATACGGGGCTCCACCTCCCCCCAGGGAAGACTCCCTTGTGGGAGAGAACCCCAAACAGCGACCCTTGGAACAGGATGAAGAATGAACTAGAAGCCCTGACATGGGGCTCCCACCATGTTCAGGAAGGGATTGAAGAGTCTCCAGTAACAACTTCTGGAATCCTGACTTAGAAGGAAGGACACCAGAGCCCAGCACCCTAGAGTCCGCTCCTATAGGAGGGTCTTGTGCCTCCTGTGACTGGTGAGGCAGTAACCTCACATTAATACATAATTAGTTAATGTCACAGAAGTTTATCGGTGTCTGGTGGCTGTGTAGCTGAAGGCAAAGCGTGCTAAGGTGGGTGCTACGCAAATCCCATGACATCATAAATAACTCTCTCTGCATGACCATGTGCCTGGTAGGAAGAATCTAGGGTCCCACGTTCTTGGACTTCATAGTCTTCAGAACTGTGAGCTTTGTAAGTGACTGTCATAGGTAGACACGGGTGTCAGTTTGATAGTTGAGGGCTGAAGCCCTGGGGCGGATTTGTAGAGACTTAGTAATTGAGTTAAGCTCTGAGTGAACTTGCAAGAGATTATCTAGTTGATGGGGAAGGCCTAGCTCACGGTGGGTGGAACTAGTCCCCTGGGCAGGTAAACTAGATAGAGGGAGCTGGTTAGGGAATCTGGCATTCTTTGGAATGCTTGGTCGGATACCTTAGTCTGGCAAGTAGGGACCCTCTCTCTCTCAGCCGTCCTGTGCATAGATATGGTATGGCCATTTCCCTCAGTTCCTGGTATTGGTGTGTGCTCCCCTGCCAAGCTGGACAAGGAACTAGAACCAGACGATCATAAGAAAATAAAAACCCTTGTTCTCTTAAGCCCTTCGGCTGTGAATTTATCAGCAACAATGCAGGCAAACAGCAGTAGTGACCCAAGTCTTAGGTATCCCATTACAGCCACAGAAAATGGACTGAGACAGACCTCCATCATTGTCTGCTCAGAATTGTACCTCTTCTTTCAGATCTAGGCCCTGGCCCAGAGGACCGGAACATGGCAGGCACCTAGAAACTGAGAGATGGGTGGATGAGTGGACAGCGAGTAAATGGTTGGACGGGTTGGAAGGGACAGATGGATGGATGGATCAGTGGATAGGTGGACTGAGGAAGAATGGGGAATTGCACAAGGGGGCGTCTGTTTAGACTCAGGAGAATATGACGGGAAGGTGGGGAAAGGGCCTTGGGCCTACCGGACCTTAAAGTCCTGTGCTCTGTAGAGATGATGTTTCAGGCCACTGAGGCCTGGTCCCTTTCCACTTCTGCTGCTTCTCCAAGACAAATAGTGTTGCCTTCTGCTTGACCTCAATATGTCACACATGGTTCGTTTTGTGCGTGTCGATGGGTTAATTGGTGTCTCGCTGTTCTTGAATAGTACCAAAGTCTCCTCTCTACCCCCCCAAACCCCAACCTCCATTTTATTGACCTGAAACTGACTCACTTGTCGCAGGCTAAGATTTTACAATCCTCCAGCGTCCGCATGCAGCTCCCTTTTCTAGCCATTCACCTGAGTTTACCTGCATGTGTGGAAAACTCTGGTGAGGACTGAGAAGGAATTCAAACCCTGCCGTTGGACCCCACTGCACAGAGCCTCAGAGCCCAGCTGGGAGGGCTGAAGAGGTCTCTAGCTGAGGCATCAGTCTCCTGGGACGACGGGAAGCCAGCTGACTCAGCAGACCCTGGAGGTCTGAGGGTCTGCATTCAGTCTTCCTGATGCAGTTGCTATGGTTTCAGGTAAGTGCTGTTAGCTTTCTGCAGAGAAAAGGACCTGGGGTCGGCCCTCAGGAATATGGACCTCAGCTGCTGGGGATTTTAGTTTCCTCCCCTGGGCAAAGCATTCTCTTCTCTATGTTGCTCAGCTGGGCTCTCCCACTGGTGGGCTCTGTTATCCTCTTTGCCTCAGTTTCTCAAGTCCACACCTGACTTTCTGACTTTCATCCTTGGCTTCACAGCTCTACAAAAGACGACTTTTGCTGGACTCAGTGGCTCACACCTATAATCCCAGCACTGGAGAAACCAAGAAGGAGATTTGCCAGGAGTTCAAGGCCAGTCTGGACTACATAGTGAAACCCTGTCTTGAAGCAACTGAGCAAAAAAAGGTTTTGTACTCCATGGTGACTGCTAACTCCATCCCGAATTGGAAATTCTGTCAAAGAGACAGCAGAAATGATTAATGAATGTGGCTTGCACAGAGGGGACTCACCTCATGAGGAGAGGGCTCTAAGCACTTCCAGCCCCAAAATGCATGCATGTGTGTGCATATGTGTGTGTGTATACACATATGTGTACACATGTGTTTTCGTCCGTTTGGCTTTTGTTCTTGCTTTTTGACATAAGGTCTCATGTAGCCCAGCCTGGCTTCAAACTCACTATGTAGCTGAGAATGGCCTGAACTCCTGGTCCTCCTGCCTCCACTTCTGTTAGGACTTCAGACAGGTGCCACCGTGCCTAGTGATACGCAGTGCTGGACATGGCGCCTTCTGCATGCTAGGCTCGCCCTGTCACCCACCCGTTACCACCACCACCTCCAAAGTGCATCTTGAAGAGACTTGGCAACAAGGAACAGGAATGCCACGCCCGGATACACTTCACAGAGTGTACTGGAGGCAGAGGAAATTCCTTGAAAACTGTGGAAGCAAGTGCGAACTGACATTTCCCAGGCCGCGCCAGCCTGTGGGGTCAAACGAGGGCAGAGCGCCACCTAAATCTTCCCACTGAGCCAGGAGGACGCTGCCTTGTGGGTTGCCAAGGACTCCTGCACAGGGGCTTTAGCACCAGTGGCAGACAGAGGCTGTCTACAAACCAAGACTGCTAGGAACAGACCCGTCTACAAGGAGGGGGCCAACCTTCCCTACTGTAGACTATCAAATGGTTCCAGGTCAGGTGTTTTGAGGTCAAAGATGGATTTTACCACTTCCTGTTTGACCTGGAATATGTTGCTTAATTTATCTGTGTCTCAGAGAGATCATAATGGCATAGCCTTGGCGATCTAGCCCCTCATAGCCCTCTAGTGCCATGAGTCCTTTTCCAGCTGCCTACTTCTCTTGGAGGCTCCCTAGCCCCTCTTGGCACTCCAGTGCCATGAGTCTGTTTCTTGTTCCTTGCTTCTCATGAATTCCATGCCTAGGCACTGTGAGTTCTCATGGGCTCCCTAGCCCCTCATGGCACTCTATTGCCATGAGCTCTGTTTTATTTCTGCTTCTCATGGAAGCGCCCTAGCTCCTCATGGCACTCCACATCTGGAGTCTGTGAGTTCCAACCTTTCTCTTTTCTAATAAACTCTACCTTAATTCTCAAAAAATAAATAAATAAATAAATAAATAATGGCATAGCCTTGTGGTGAAGTCTGTTACGAGGTCTGGCCCTCACTGAACTTGAGTTGCTAATATAGCATGCAGACCCATCCCCGAATGGCTGTTTGCTGAATAAAAGTCTATCAGCAAATAAACTAGACGGAGCTCGACCTTTCTCAATCTAACCCTTTCATGAAGTGGCCATTGAAGAATGAAGCTTTGGATGAGCTCAGTAATAGAGCATGTGCTTAGAGTGCATGAAGCCCTGAGTTCAAGTCTACACATATCTAGCTACCTGGAAGAAGCACACAGAATTCTGGAGACTGACAAAACAAACTGACAGATAACACTAGATCATTTAGGAGGTGTCAATCTAGTAAGGGCCCCCAGGAATGGCGGTCAGAGGCACATAAACTCTGTGTGAAGTCCTCTCCCAGGAATGCAAGGGCCTGGGCCTATCTTAAAGCCAACAGGCTGGGATAAAGATGGGAAGCCCCTCCTTCTCTAAGAACCAGGGCCTTCCAATCACATGCAAGTCTATCAGCAATCTACCTGAAGGCAAGGGTATGTTAGTAATATATCCATATTGATTATCGAGGTCACAAGCCGCCCCAGAGAGCTGTGGGGAACTAGGACGGTGACTGGGGTCCCACCTCGCCAAGGACAGGCGTGTGGGTGCCCACAGAACCCTGGGGCAGCAAAGGAGGGACACGAGCCGTTCTTGCAGCAAGGCGTGGTTTGCCTGGCAGAGCTGGGCTGTGACTTACCAGCTCCCTGGGTCAGGCCGCGCTTAGCTTGGCTTCCTCGAATCCAGATGAAAACAAAGGAGATGGCGGCTGCCCGAGCTGCCAGGCTCATGGGCAAAGCCTGTGAGACTGCGCATCCTCCTGGGGTTTCTGTGCCGTGGCCACCACAGCCATGACAGCCCACGTGTCCAAGTGTACCGTAGGCTTTCTGGAACAGGGTCGGCACCCCGCAAGCTGGAGCCTGGTCGTGGACCCAGTCCCAGAAGACCGCTGTCAGCAGCACACACACCCCTTTCGGCAAGTGCGTCTCTGCACAGAGGGCTGAGCCTGAGCAACGACAAGCAGTCCTGAGGAATGGGGATGGGTAGAAGAAGAAGTAAACTTAGTAGGGAAAGACTAGACGACGCGGAGAGAAATGAAATCACAGTTTTGGGGCTAACCCTGAGATCCCTTTCCTGTCTCCTCTCAACTCCAGCACAATGGTTGACATCTTGTGAGGTAGATCTTGTTGCCCGCCCAGAAAAGTCGGCACTAGTCATCCCCTCTCCGGCCCCCATCCAGGACTGCCCACCCTTGCCCATCCTTGCTGATGCTGCTCATTTACATGGGCCACTTGCCGAACTGCAGGTTCCAAGGTCCCTGCCAGGCTCCCAGCTTCTGGGGACAGCTACAACTGAGGCAAGGCTGGGGAGGAGGGGTCTCTCACCTTAGGAGGATTGGCATTGGATTGGCAGTGGATCTCCTGGTCTGACCATCTTCCCCAGGTGAAACGCACAGAGTTCTCCGGAGGAAAGCCACAACCGCTTCCTCCGTGAAACCCAGAAATAGGAATCGTCTCCTGGTGGACAAAGACCTTCCTGGCTTCAGAAGCGGGCCACTCTGATCCCAGGCCACAGATCTCGGGCCTGCATTTCCATCTCCAGCCCTGCTAGTCTCTGATTTACCGACTAACCCATACCACGGAGACCATGAGGGAATCTGCCCACCCCTTTGGACATTCCAAAACTGTTCAAGGCTTGGTGCTGTGAGGACTTACATAAGCAGAGCTGAGGACCTCTAATTTGAGTAGAAGGTAAATGCCCTGGGCAGAAGTCAGCCGTCCTCAGCCCTAGGCCTGCACCCCGCATCACCTGCGCAAGGAGGCAAGATCCGGCCCAGACCTTCAGAACACTCAGTTTGAGGAAGGGAAGAAAACTCCTGAGACCTGCTTTTGGGAAGAGGCTGCCAGGGGAGTTGGGGCTGGAGAAGCAGGCAGAAAGACAGCTCAGACTCCTGCCTATGTGACAAACTGGGTGACAACCATGAATCCCAGGAAGAATGCGCCCACGAACCACACAGACATCCATCCTGAGGAGAAGCAGCCTCCTGGGCCCGTCTCCAGGAATGTAGTACACAGGCCTGGCTGGCGGAAGGCATCCTGGGAGTACAGGGCATTGAAGGGACGGCAGCAAGAAGACCTGAGATCAAGCCAAGGTGGTCTCAGCAGGGGCTGACTGCCCAGATGACCTCTGTACTCCTACCAAAAGGCAGATCAGAGTCCAACCTTCAAAATTCCTTACTGGGGACCCAGGAGATGGCTCAATCAGCAAAGCAGCTTTCTACCAGGCCTGATAACCTGAGATCCCTCAACTAGATCTACAAGTTATCCTCTGACCTTCACATATGTATGTGCGCACGCACACACACACACACACGATAAGTAAATCAATGTAATAAAAAATAATAGGGCCAGCAAGATGACTTCATGGGTAAAGACGCCTCCACCCAAACCTGACTCTAATAGAGCAAGTGGTCAGCTGACATCCACTGCACACGTGGCACAGGTGCCTACGGTCACTGTCTCTCCTTCTCTCTTGCCCGTCTCTTCTCTTTCTTTCATAAAGAAATAAGCATATATTTTTAAAAATGCTGGAGAGATGGCTCAGGGGTTAAGACTGTCTCACAAGCAGAAGGACCTGAGTTTGGATCCCAGGTCCCACGTGAAACCGCCAGGCAGAAAAGGCCTCGGCCAGCACGTCCGGCCTGGTGGGCGGAGCCTGGCAAATCCTGCTCCGTGATCCTCCTGCCTCAGCCTCCCCCACGCTGGGCTCATAGTCAGGAGCCAACGCCATCTGGTTTTCACAACTGGCCTTCCGAGGGCCAGACGGGCCGGTGCCGGTACTGGAACAAGCTGGGTGTCTGGAGAGCTGACTAACAGGGAACACGGTGACAACAACTCGCACAAGAGCCTCGCCTCGCTGCAGCTCTCAGACAGGGCCAGGAAAAGGGGTCACATGGGCTGAGAGCTTCAGAGTCACGGTCACATCCTGGAAACCAGCACTTCAGGCTGGAGCAAAGCAGCCCGGGAGAGAACGACATCAACCAGGCTGGAAGAGGAGACACTGTGGGAACACCAGGACCAGCAAAGAAGCTTTCTGAGGGAGGGGCCACGCCAAGCCATTGCCTGGCCAGGACACGGCAGGATTCCTGGTCCCCCCAACCCCACATTCAGAGCAAAAGCTCTGCTTCCTGGCACTCTCCTCCGGTACTTACAAAGCCTGAGCTTGACGCATGCTTCCTGCAGACAGGCCAGGCTCCTGTCTCCTCCCCGCCCACATTCCCAGGGATGAGTTCCACTCCACATTCAGATCCTGCTTCACCCTTCGGGAAATTAGTCAGATTATCATGTAACTATATAATCAATAAACCTTTTACATTCCTTGTCCGTGTGGCAAATCCACCCTTCCTCTTTTTCTAAACCTTACTAGACGCACACATCTGGGAGGCCAGCGATGGCATGGAACAGAAACTCAAGCAATAACACCATAGCAATGACTTTAGAGAAAAATGGCAAAACCAATAATTAGAAGATGTCCCTGGGGGCTGGAGAGGTGGCTCAGGGGTTAAGACTCTGCCTCACAAGCAGAAAGTCCTGAGTTCGGATCCTAGACCCTACGTATAGACGCTGGGCAGAAGCGGGGGCGGCCTGCGTTTCTGGTCCTGGTAGGGCGGAGCCTGTGAATCCCGGGGCAGAGTAAACAAGGAAGTGGAGGCGTCCATGGTGGTTCTTGAATTCACCCGTGGTTCTACACACACACACACACATACACATACATACACACACGCGCGCACACACGCACAATTGAATAAAAAAAAAAATTTAAAAAAAAGAAGATGTCCCTGGAGTCCTGGGGGAAGATTCTCCAACAGCCAAATCCAGAAACACAAGCCGGGACGGAGCTCAGTGGCAGCTGTGTGTTTAGTGTGTGTGTGTGTGTGTGTGTGTGTGTGTGTGTGTGTGTGCACACGCGCACGAGAGTGCACACGCACGCGCGCACATGTAGCCCAGCACTCATGTGGAGGTCGGAGGACAACCTTGGGTATTGGTCTTCGCCTTTACCTTGCTTGAGACAGGGTCTCCTTGGGGACTGGCTGGCTCCTGAGCTTCTGGTGGTTTCTCCTGTCTCCATCTTGATGACGTGCTCACTTCCTCATCAACTTCACGAAAGTTCTGGGGATCCAGACGCAGGTCCTCACGCTTGCATGTGCTTTACCCAAGGAACCATCTCCCCAGCCTTCAACTTTTTAAAAAAAAACTTTATTCACTCATTCATTTAGAGTGTGTGTGTGTGTGTGTGTGTGTATGTGTGTGTGTGTGTGTATGTCTTGCGCATGTGTCAGAGAGAACATGTGTCCCTGTGAAAGGCCAAAGGCGACTTTGGGAATCATCCTAGATTGCTTCTACCTCCTTCTTGCTTTGCCCACCAGGGCCAGAAGTGCAGTCCACTGTTTTCATGGAACCTGGGATCCGAATTCAGAACCTTCTGTTTGACAAACAGTCTTAATCCCTGAGCCATCTCTCCAGCCCCATAGTTCAATTTTTAAAAATGAAGAAGAATATATTTCATATACCAAGGGTGGGGGTAGGAGACACATGGCCAGTAAGGCCAGCCTTGCTTACATAGCAAATTCTAGATCAGCCTGCACTATTTAAGACCTTATTTTAAAAAATAAAATATAATAAATGAATAAACAAGCAAACAAACAAACTAAAAAGGTTGAAGGGATATAGCTCAGTTGGTAAAGTGCCTGCTTAAAATGCACAAAGCTCCTAGATCCAAAGCTCTGGTCACATGAGACCCAGTATCCTGGTGCACACCTATAGTCCCAGCACTTAGGAAGCAGAGGCAGGCGTTTAAGGTCATCCTCCACTAATAGTGAGTCTAAGACTAGCCTGGGCTACCTGAGACTAAGAAAGAGGAAGAGAAAGGGGAAGACGTCAATCTGCTTTGAGTTTTGTTTTGTTTGTTTTTTTTCCATAACATTCAAGGCCAGACTACAAAGGAGCTGAGCTTTCAAAGTTGTGTGGAAAAGAGGAAGCCAAGAATACTACACCCAGTGAAGTTGTTCAGATTTATAGTGAACATAGAAAAGGTCAGAGAATATAGCACCCATGAGCCCTTTTTGGAAGTAAGACCAAAATTGTTCAGCAGTGCAATCTAACTAACCACAGAAAAAGGGTCCTTTTTTTTTTTTTTAAATCTGTAGAATCATAGCTCTCATACAAATATAAAATGAACACATGTCAAGAAATGAATTTAACTCGTTAAGTAATTAAGGAATAAATAATATGTGACAGCTGGTTCAAAGGAAAATTGGAACACATACATGAAGGCAAAGAAAGAATGTTGAATAGATTTGCATATATATATGCACAGTTGACCAATCCCCACAGGGCATTAAGCCACGTATTCCATTGGGCATGATTCGCTTGTCTGTGACAAGACCAGCTGCATGGATGTAAAGTTTCCATGACTTAGATTTGATGGAGACACAGATATTTTAAAGAATTAGGTAACTAGAGCTAGAGGGACAGCTCAGTGGTAGCGCACTTGTCTAGCATGTATGAGGCCCTCATTTCCATTCCCCAGGACAGCAGAAAGAAAGGAAGAAAGCAAAAAGGTAGGCTGGAGACTGAAGGTGTAGCTCTGTGGCTGAGGCTAAAGTGCTCACCCTCAGAACTAGCAAATAAATGAACAAACAAGAGCTGGAGAGATGGCTCAGGGGTTAAGACTTTGCCTCACAAGCAGAAAGTCCTGAGTTTGAATCCCAGGTCCCACTAGAAAAACAAAACAAAACAAAAACCAACAGGCAGCCTGCACTTCTGACCCTGGTGGGCAGAGCCTGGGAAATCCCAGAACAAAGCAAGGAGATAGAAGCAATCCAGAATGATTCCCGAAATCACCCTTGGTCCTCCACAGGGACATGCAGTGTTCTCTCTCTCTCTCTCTCTCTCTCTCTCTCTCTCTCTCTCTCTCTCTCTCTCTCTCTCTCTCTCTCTTTCTCTCTCTCTCTCTCACACACACACACTAAATGAATAAATAAAGTTTAAAAATGTTTAAAAATGAATAAGCAAATGAATAAATAAGGAGCTGTATGGGAAGGGGAGGGGCACTGTAGGTATCCTTTTCACCCCCCAAAATGATTCTGATTTAAATGAAGCATTGCTTCTTTTTCAAGACAAGGACTTGCTATGTAGCTCAAGCTAGCCTTAACCTCACAAATCCTCCTGGCTCATCCTCCTGAGGATTGAAATTACAGACGTACATTATTTCGCCTGACTTCCAGTCTCGGGTGTGTGTGTCTGTGTGTGTGTGTGTGTGTGTGTGTGTGTGTGTGTGTGTGCTGTGTATAGATGTGCAAGTGCATGTGCATGAGGAAGCCAGAGGTAGGCATCTGGCATGTTCTTCTACCAATCTCCACCTCATTGGCTCACATGTAGGTGGGCAGGAAGTCCCCAGGATCTGCCTCCCTCTGCCCTCCCTGTAGCACTGTCTCCAGCTTCCTTGTGGGTGCTGGGGCTCTGAACTAAGTCTTCATTTGCCCCGCAAGCGGTTTGTCCACTGAGCCGTCCCCCAGCCCATGCCTCCAATCTCTTAATGAGTTTCATAATGATTTTTAATCTTAAAGAAACCCATAATGAACTAATACATTTTGTGAGATTTGGCTAATATTCAGCAGTTTTTCTTCTATTATTTTTTAAACTCAAATAAAATTAAATCCTTTCGAGGCAGGCCTGATGGCACACATCTGTAATCCCAGCCCTTAGGAGCACTGCGAAAAATTCAAGACCAACTTGGGCTACAAAGTGAAGCAATATCCCCCGAGAATTAAGAACAAAACAGGACAGGCATGTCCAGCATCTCACACATGCCAAGCCAGCACTTAAGCCACAGAGCCACAATTCCAATCTCATGAAGTTATTTGGATCTATGATTCACCTTTCTCTCTCCCTCTGCTTCTCTTGTTCCAAAGATCTCTCTGTAAATATAGCATTTGAGTTTATTATAATGGTGCATGCCTGTCCTCCCAGCACCCAAGAGACTGAGGCAGGAGGATTACTGTGAGTTTGAGGTCAGCCTTCACTACATAATAATACTCTGTCTCAAAGAAGAAAAAGAAAGCATTTGCCTGTCAGAACAATGACTGTAACAAGCTTTTACGCTGTGCCTGGAAATTCTAGGTGTTGAGAATATGACTGACAGCAAAATAGAAGCTCGTGTGTGTGTGTGTGTGTGTGTGTGTGTGTGTGTGTGTGTGTGTGTGTAAAGTAGGTGTGCTAGCATGCAGGAGGCGGGTACATGGGTATGTAAGTGTACCTACATGTGGACCTTTAAGGTTGACTGATGCTAATCATTCATCCGTTAGCAGACCACAACAGCCAGGTTTGTATGCGACTCCAGTTTGGCCATCAGCCTCATTAAATTACTAAGAATTCAAATTGATGGCAAAAAAGCAGAAAAAGGAAATGTATTTAATATGGCCATATTGGGAAGAGAGCACTCAATGTCTGGGTCTCTCTCCAAAGTCCAAGGGGAAGAGTCGGGTTAAAGAAGGCAGGGAGGAGCAGGAGATGGGGATACGCATAAGCAACCAGCTCTGCTTCCAGCGTGGTTATCCTGAAAGGTTGCTGTGGCTGTGCAGTTTCTTCTGAGAGCCAAGCTCCTCCTCTGGCTGGCATCGGTGCCCTCTGCTTTCAGCAAGATATTCCTAGGTGAGCTTCAAATCTCAGTTCCTTTGATTGTCCAAACAGACAGAGGGTGACAGGAAGGAGCATCGATGACAGGTCTTTACTTTCCCTATTTTTTGTTTTCCATCCAGTTATTTCCACCTTATTCTTTTGAGACCGCGTCTCTAATTAAACCCAGAGCTCTCCTATGGGGATAATAGGTCGAGCCATCTTGCTTTGCGGACTTTTAGGCTCCACTTTCTGGACCTGGAATTATAGTTAAACCAATACACCCAACTGGCATTTTAGGAATTTTATGTGAGATCCAGGAGTGCTTTAACCTATGAGTCTCCAAGTCAACATTTTTATTTATTCATTCATTTATTTGTGAATAAACAAACGAAACAGGGTCTCTAGCCTCAAACTCCCTGTGTAGTCAAGGATGACCTTGGACTTCTGATCCTCCTGCACCCACCTCCCAAGTCCTGGGATCACAAGCATGCATGGCTTCCCCTTGCTTATTCAGTACTGGGGACAGAATCCAGGTCTTCTTGCATGATAGGCAAGCACTCTACCAACTAAGCTTCATCCCCAACCCTTATTTATTTATTTGGAACAAAATATTCCTTTGTAAGGCTGACCTGGAACGCACAGTCATCTCCTGCCTTAGCCTCAAGAGTGTTGGAATCACAGACATGCACCCCTATGCCCAGCTGAAATTACATTCTGGTGGAAGGGGGATTATGTGACTCTTTTTCTCTGTATTTATTGCTTATTTTGTACCAGCATGAGCATGTATCATTTTTACATAAAACAATGATTATCACCTCCACACACACAACCCTTAGATGATGCCTTTGAACAACCTAAAAGTTGACCTCAACTTTTAAACCGAATGAGTCATTGACAATTTAGTATAAAATAAGCTTTTCATGAAGATAGAGTGACGGTCCAGAGTTATGATAATGTTCTATCTAAATCAGGCTCTGGGGCTTATACCTATATTCCCAGTTGCCTGAAAGGCTCAGGTAGGACGGTTCTTGGAATCTGGAACCTTGAGACCGGCCTGAACAGCATTAGCCAGATGGGGCTGGGATATAATTCAGTGGGAAACTGCTTGCCTAGCATGCTTGAGACCTCGGGTTTGATCCCAAACAGGGCTGGGAACTAGGCATCATTGGAAAAGGCAGGCTGAATGCCTCTCCTGGATTGAAAATGATCCAAATGGCTCCTAAGCCCCTGTCTGCTCAGTCCGGTGTCTAGGCAGCTGCAGGTGTAGGATAGCACAGCAGGGCTCTGTGGTACCGCATGCTGACAGAAGTGAGTATGCTAAAGTCCCCTGACCTCCGTCACCCTCATCTCCAAAAAAGAATCCCCCCCCCCCTCCCGCTATCCCCTCACTCAATCCTGACATCTTCCTCATAGCACTTGTTCTTTACACGTGCTCTGTTCTCCTCCTCCTCCTCCCCTCCCCCTGACTCCTGGAAGCCCCTGGAAGCAGAGCTTCTCCCACACGCAGGCCACCCCCTCCTTGGCATCCCAAGACCCCCTCTGCTCAGCTCAGAGCCCATGAGGCTTTGTGCTCTGGAGGCAGGAAGGCATGTGGTCCTTTTACAAGGGAGACAGCTTCCACCCCTTTTCCTGTACTGGAAACTCATCTAAGCGCCTTAGTAGGGATAAAGAAGACAAGGCCAAGCCAAGCTATTTTTTAGCTTAATGTTGGTTGAAAGAATAATAATGTGACATGAGCTCAAAAAAAGGGTTGAAAGGGGGACATAATCAGAAGCAAAGGACACAAAAGGCCGGACTCGCCATGCCTGTAATCCCAGTGCTGGGAATGCTGAAGCAGGAGGATCATGAATTTGGGACCTCTGGATTCACATGATGAGATCCTAGCTAAAAATAAATAATAAATAAAAATAAAAAATATGGGGGCTGGAGAGATGGCTCAGGGATTAAGCTTTTGCCTCACAAACAAAAGGACCTGAGTTCAGATCCCAAATTCCACGTAAACGACGGCAGCCTACACTTCCAGTCCTGGAAGGCAGAGCCTGGAAAACCCAGAGCAAAGCAGAAAGGAGGTAGAACAATCCATGATTCCTGATGTCACCCTTGGATCTCCATAAGCACACATGGTGCCCTCTTCACACACACTGACACACACACACACTGACACATGCAAAAAAAATTGTACATAGAATTTGTCATAGAATAAAAATATATAAATAAAGCTTAAAAAACTGAGATGGTGGCTCGACGTGTAAGCTCTGCACTCCAGGGGCTGAGACACAGAATCACCACTAGTGTGGGGCAGCCAGGGCTCTATGGAAAAGTTCCAGGCAAGCCCGGGCTACAGCATGAGACCCTGTCTCACCCCTCCCCCACAAAAGAAGTGACACCAAGCTTAAATGGAAACACAGTCTAGCTTTCTCTCCTAGGGAGATGGGAATTTCCTGGAGAGACAGCTTGGAGGCACCCTGGGTCATGGGGCGTCATCAGACACCACGGAGGATGCTGGACACAGCTGGGCCTGGGCACAGAAGCCCAGCAGGACCCCTTCCCAGGCCCGGCTCTTGCAGTTGAGAAGCATCACCCCACATGACCTCCATCGGTTCCACCCAGGTCTCCTGAATCACGCCCTTTAAGTGGCACACTCCCGGGTGAATACAGCCCAGGGCGGATTTCCAGCACAAGCGCCCTTCCCGACAGTGGTGGGTGAACTGAGGTTGTCGCCTCCACTCCCAGCAGGATGGGTGAATCTCAGGGCAGCGGGGGAGGATGGGGGTTGTCACTGCATCCCCGTCTCAGGAAACGGTGGCACGAACTCTTCCTCTCTGATGAATCCACTGTCTGGTGGGAGGGCGGCTCGGTGCCACGCAGAGGTGACAGGCGAGGCCCGAGCCCTGGATCTCGGCGCTCTCTACAGACCTGTCACAGCGCACAGCCCACCCACCCAGCGGTTTCCTGGAGACAAAACCTCAAATCACATGGACCTTTTTTTCTAGACGATGTCTCCTTCCCCCAGTTGGCCTTGAACTCTCTATTATTAGCTGAAGATGACCTTGAACTTCCTCCCACCTGCACCTCCCGAGTGCTGGATTTACAGGCCTACCCGGTCACTCCTGGTTGGTTGGTTGGTTTTTCTTTACTCCTCTCTTCTTTTCGTGTGTATGTGTATGCGTGTGTTTATACAAGAGAATGCAAGGTTGTGTGTCTGTGGAGGCCCAAGGAATCATCCTAGATTGCTCTCCTCCTATTTCTTTGCTCTGGGATTTCCCAGGCTCATTCTTCTAGGGTCGGCCTTGCAGGCTGCCACCATATCCGCCCACATTTTTATGTGGGATCTAAACTCGGGCCTTTTTTTTCTTTCCAGGCAAAGGCTTTACCCCTGAACCATCTCCCCAGCCGCCACTCCTGGTTTTATATGATGAGATGTTAGGAATGGAACCCAGGACTCCATCCATGTGGCAAGTGCTCTACCAACACGCCCAGCCCATATTGAATACCAGGTGCTCATCTCTCCTATAAGGTAGATAATGTTACCTCTTTCACAGATGGGGAAAAGGAAGCAAGGTGTCACAGCGTAGGTCATCCAAGGGCACACAGCTATGGGCTGGCAGGGCCATCTGGTCCCGAAGATTTTTATCTTCCATCTTCTCCTCTGCCTTAGCTCCAGTACCAGGCAAGGAACAGTCAAGCAAAGCAGGGGGCTGTCTCTGAGGTGCCTGGGAGCCCCCAGCTCAGGGGTTAGTGGCAGCAGCGAGGGGCACGAGGGAGAGCTGCAGGAGCTGCCCTGCTCCATCTGAGCCTCCAGGGAATCGCACTCTTTTCTTTTCCATTTTTTATTCTTTTAGAGTTTCATATATGAGTGCGATGAACTTATGATATCTTCATGCCCAGTCCCGTGCTCTCTGGTTTTCCTTTTACGACCTTCTCTACCAGTCTCCTTCCTATTTGTGTCTTTTCCCATGCGTGCCGCTGAGCTTCATCTTCATCCTAACTGTGCCAACTCAGAGAATAGCTTCCTCGGCCCCATTCTCCGGGCACTAGGAGCCTCACACACTCCCCGGGCACTAGGAGCCTCGCACACTCCCCGGGCACTAGGAGCCTTGCACTCTGGTGACTAAGAGCAGGGCTGTGCTACTTAGATATGTAGGCGTCAACTTGACAATTGGAGGCTGAGCTCTGGGCACATCTGCGAAGAATTAGTAGTTAAGACAAGTCCTGAGCAAGTCTCCAGGAAATTGTCTGACCGACCTGGGAAGACCCCAGCCTTGGTGGGTGGGATCATTTCTTGGGCAAGTGGATCCGAGGGGAGAAGCTGGTTCAGTAAGTTGGCACGCTTCAAAATACTTTGTCAGTCTTGCTACCTGGCAAGTGAAGTTTGCCCGTCTCTCAGCAATTCTGTGGCTTTGGTGGGGTCTGTTCCCTTTGAGGCAGGATTAGAGCAGCCATGCTGGGATGGGTCTCTCAAGGTCTTTGAAGGTCTTTGGAATTCCTGAAGGTCATCCTCCACTGCTGGAATCACCCTGAAGGAACACCCCTGCTGAGGAACTGACTCCTCCCAGAGATAAAATGGCCCACTTCCCTGTGAAAGGATTATGAAAATGAGCTCTCCATATCAAACAACTTGACCTCTAGCCCACATGGGCCCAAGAGCAACTGGGTTGGGCCCCAATGGGAATTAACCAATGAGAAAAAGCCAGTTTCCAGGGCTTGTCTAGGTGTATAAATATACCTGGCACTGGCAGCCAACTTTGGCGCCCTAGCCCCTCATGGTACTCAAGGTGCTGTGAGTTCTTTTTCTAGCTGCCTGCTTCTCTTGGAGGTGCCCTAGCCCCTCATGGCACTCCAGTGCCATGAGTCCGTTTCTTGTTCCTTGCCCCTCATGGATTCTATGCTTAGGCACCCTGAGTTCTCCAGGGGACCCTAGCCTCTCATGGCACTCCATGTCTGGAGTCCATGAGTTCCAACCTTTCTCTTCTCTAATGAAGTCTACCTTAATTCTCTGCACATGTTCTGGTTTCAATCTTTGACTCTGGAACACAAGAACCCTGTGACATTGGGACGGTCGAGACCATTTCCCTGCAACACCTTGACTCCTGGTGGTGTGGTATGAGCTCTCCTGCCAAGCTGGACTAAAAACTATAACCAGAAATCATGAGAAAGAATAAACCCCCCCATTCTCCTAAGCGCTTTGGTCATGAGTTCTTGGCAACATGCAGGCAAACTGTGTCAACGGCTTTAACATTGGGAGGAGCAGAGTCCAGATGGTGCAGAACAGAGCCTGGTTCTGGTGGGAGCCTCTTTCTTTTTAAGGGCTCATAGCTGCCTATTTTATGGGTGGCCAGGATCTCAGATTCCCGCTCCTGGACACGGAGGTTACTTCCAGTCTTTCCCCAAGAAAAGCAATGCCGTGACGACTGCCCCATCATGTTTGCACCTTACTATTTGGAGGAGAAATTGCAAGATGGAGTTAGTCTCTCAAAGGTCTCTTACTCTCCCCAGAGAAGATCCTCAAGAATTGACTTCTGCGGCCAGAGAGATGGCTCAGAGATTAAGACTCTGCCTCACAAGCGGAAGGACCTGGGTTTGGATCCCAGATCCCACATAAAAATACCAGGCAGAGATAGCAGTGGCCTGCACTTCCTGCCCTGGAGGTAGAGTTTAGGAACTCCCAGGGCAAAGTAAAAATCCAGGATGATCCTCAAAGTCAACTCCTTGGCAGGGGGCAGTGTTGGGTGCCAGTTTTGGCTACCGAAGGGACACAGCTGAGCTGAATAGGTCGTTGACGCAAATCAACTGGATAAGCCATGCTTGGGAGTCAGAAGAGTTCAGGCTAGGCTGCCTTTGGGAAGAAACCTGACCCCAACCCTGAAGGAACCTAGGGGTCCCAAGGAAACAGCTGTAGCCCTGGGCTCTGCCTCCCTCACTGTATTCCTGTGTGACCTCCTGGCCATCTGAATTCACTCCCTGTCGGTACTCTACGGGCATGGCTGGGTTTGTGGCCATATCTCTGAGTCACCTCCTTTGGCCTGGCTTCTCCCTGATGGAGCTCGGTGAGACCAGTGTGCATCAGTTCCCAGCACCAGCTTCCTCAAAGGAGGAAGACAAACAGGGGCCTCCCTGACAGGGCCTGAGGCTAATCTGGGCCTCAGGCACTGTGGGCCGCTCTGCCTAGGTCACACTGTCAAGTGCTCAGCAAGTATGTCCTCGATTATACGGTATTCTTAGATGGAGCCCCTAGTTCCCTTTGTAAGGTATAAATGTAGGGTGTTTGCTTCAAAAACGCATGGAGCTGCCGGGCCAATCGTAGGAAGAGGGAGAGAGGAAGAAAGAGGAAAAGAAAAAAGAGGCTGTAAGAAGGGAGTGCCAGGTTTTATATCCTCAGCTTTGGTGGGTGGGCTGAGGGAGGCAGGGTCTGGAGGTGATTTCCCTTATCTTTGTGCAGCCCTGGAAGTGTGGCTGGGATGGGTCTTTGACCTCGATCCTGTTAGCGCTAAGGGTCAGACAAGCATGTACTCTTACAAGCACCAACTATTGGGGGGGTGGATGTGCTAGCAGCCATCAAGCTGAAAGTGGGAGACAGAGGAGCAGGATTTCTATTACCCTTTGCTTTTGGCTTTGTTTTTGATTTCTGAAACAATGTCCTGTTTGGACTGGTCCTCCATACTATAGCCCAGGCTGTCCTCGATCTTGCGTCGATCCTTCTTGTCTCAGCCTCCACAAGGGTAGATTACAGATATATGTTATCACGCTCAGCTCCTTCGGCTTATATGTATGCAAACACTTTAGGATTTTTTTTTTAGTTAATTGATTTGAGCATTCTTATGCCTAAGACTAGCAATTTTTACTTCTATTTTGATTTGGTGAGATTTGTCTCATATAGCTTAGATTGGGGGGGGGGATGGATGGCTTTGAACTCCTGATCTCCTCCTTTGCCCTGCAAGAGCTGGGATTTACATGCATGCTTTACCATGCCTGGCCGCATAATGGAGCTTTAAGGAAGCATAGATCCCAAAACAGACCAGTTTATCCAGAAGATGACATTCCAATGTGCTTGCGTAGACATAAGTAAGAAAATCCCTTCTGCCTTAACCCTTACATAAAGTTACCTCACATAAAGAGGATTGGTGTAATTCAGTGGTGGAAATCTTGCCTGATACGTTGAAGGGCTCTGGGTCCAATCCCTAATATTAAAAAATGAAGAAGAAAGGAGCTATGGGGGGACTGATGAGATAGCTCAGTGGTTAAGACTCTGCCTTGCAAGCAGAAGGACCCAAGTTCGGTTTCAAATCTTACATTAAAAAAAAAAAAAAAAAAGGCTGCGTCCCTGGTAGGTGGAGCCTGGGAAATTCCAGAGTGAAACAAAGAAGGAGGTAGAAGCAATCCAGGATGATTCCTGAAGTCACCCTTGGTCCTCCACAGAGACATACAGTGCCTCTGACATACACACACACTCGAAAAAAAAAAAGTACCTTGATCTTAGCCGGTTTTCCTTCCTTTCTCCTTTTCTCTACCCCTCCTTTCTTCTCTGGCATTTTGAGCTTATTCTGTAAATCTCTGGCAGGATCTTACTCTGTATCCCAGGCTGACTTCAAACTCATGGTGATTCTCCTGCTTTACCTCCCAGTGATAGGTGTGTACAACATACTCAACTTAGACAGTTTTTTGGTGTGTGTGTGTGTGTGTGTTTTGGAAGTGACATGAGTGTGTGTGCCTATGGAGGCCCAAAGGTAACATCAGGAATCATCCTGGATTTGTAATTGCTCTACCTCCTTATTGTTTTGTTCTGGGGTTTCCCGGGCTCTACCTTCCAGGGCCAGATGTGCAGGCCGTTGCCATTTCCACCTAGCATTTTTATGTGGGGTCTAGGGATTCAAACTCAGCTCCTTTTTGCTTGTAAGGCAAAGGCTTTAACCTCTGAGTCATCTTTCTAGCTTAGTCAGTTTACTTTTATCGTCCTGTTTCCTTGTTCACATGCACCTTCTTGCTATTGAGAATAGCAAGAATATCAGTCATACTGTTTAAATAAGGGAGGCTTCACTAATTGGATCAATAGTTAAACTTGTCTATTGACACTGACTTTAGACACAAGGCTCCAAATGCCCCAACTTCTGTTCTAAGTGAGTGTTGCCTGACTCGTGTGCCGGATAGATTCACTAAACATAGCAGCTCACCCGGAGTAATCTCAGTATTCATGACATAGAAGAAAGAAGGCCAGTCTCAGATAATGGGTTCGAGAGCAGCTTGGGACATGTGAGAGGATTAGCTGACTTGCTGAGAGGAAAGCAGCCATACCTGTGGCCCAAATGCAGGAATTGTTAACTGTGCCTTATTGTTTCTGGGACAAGAGCTGCCGTTTGTGGAGTGTGTGCCTGAGTTCTCAACATCTTATCTGACCCTCAGCAACGGGAAGAAGCCAGGAAGGAAAATGGGGCAGAGGAGGACATAGCATCAGGAAGGTGAAGTCGCCCACCCAGGCCTTGCACCAGGTAGCATAAGAAGTGAGAGCATAAGCCAGCCAGGGGCTTAGCATGTAGCAAGTGCTCCATGAAGACGCTCGCTTCTGACCCCGCCTTCTGGTCTAACTACCAGTTTTGTTGGGCCCTAAAGTTAGCCAGATCCTGGGGGAGGGGGATGGCGAACAAACAGTGCCCGGGGCCTGGAACAGCTGGCTAGGAGTACAGGGAGATCCCGGTGGAGCCTGTCCTTCTTTGCCCCAGCTCAGTTCCTTCCCCTGGTCTCTCATCTGCCCACACCAGTGCCTGGCCCCTCTGCACAGCCCCTCACTTATTCCAGGATGCGAGAATTCAGCGGGTGCTCCATTTTAGCTGTGCTTATCAACAGTAAGGCTCTCAACCCATGAACGGACTTCAGAATGTTTTTTTCAGAATGGTTTTAAATTTTTTTATTATTTATTCAAGTGTGTGTGTGTGTGTGTGTGTGTGTGTGTGTAGAACCACGGACGAATTCGGGAACCACCATGGACGCCTCCACCTCCTCCTTGTTTACTCTGCCCCGGGATTCACAGGTTCCGCCCTACCAGGACCAGAAACACAGCCCACCCCCGCTTCTGCTTGGCGTCTATATGTGGGGTCTAGGATCCGAACTCAGGACCCTCTGCCTGCAAGGCAGAGGCTTAAGCCCTGAGCCACCTCTCCAGCCCCCAGAATGGTTTTTAATTCAATAATCAGCTTAAACTCTTGCCCCGGGGCTGTAGTGGATCCCGGGGGTACCTGGAACTACCCACAAGGTAAGTACGGACCCACATAGAGCCCCCATCCCTGCCTGGCTGACAGCGGAGTGGGGGGGTGTTGTTGGGAGGGAGCCTCTGATGACAGTTTCCTTGTTTAGAGAAATTCCCCGTTTTATGCACCAAAGGTGTTTTCAAAGCAGCTGCGGATGATGAGCCAGAAGCAAGCTATGATAGCAATCTGGCCCAAAATTCCCGTGTCTGAGCCTTCACACTCAGCAGGGCCTTGGAAACGGTAAGAATTTCCTCAGCAGGACTTTCTTCACTCCCAGGTAAATCCAAGGGCGCCTGACGGGGTGCTGGCAAGCCAAGCACGCTCCCCAGTCGCATGATGCCGGGATCACGTCTGCAGTAAGGAGGGAGGTAGATGACATCAGGTTGCGGCAGCCTCGGGGGGCCCAGGATGTGTCCTGCCTGATTGTGTAGACCTCCCGTGAGACTGGAGCCTCCCAGAAGCCCCTGATTTTCAACCAGGAAACTGGGGAAGCCTGAGGCAGAATCTTTCCACATAGCTCCAGCTATTTAGGAGGCTGATGTAAGACCATATATGGCTTGAGCACAGGAGTTCGAGGCCAGCTTGAGCAACATAGTGAGACCTGGTCCCTTTGAAGGGCAGTTGGTAGCTTTAGCTCACTGGAAAAGCATTTGCTTAGCACGCATGAGGTGGTGGGATCCATCTCCAACACTGGAAACAAACAAGCAAAAACTTAGGGGCATAGCTTAGCAGAGTGCTTGTTTAGCACGCACAAGCTCTGGGTTTCAGCCCTGATCCTCAGCACCAAATAAATACCTTGTGATAGCCTACATCTGCACCCAGCACTTGGGAAGTGGAGGCCAGAGGGTTGGCAGTTCAAGGTTAGCCTCCACTACATAATGAATTCCAGGCCAGCCTAGACGACTTAAGACTATTTCAAAAAGCCAAACAAGAAATTTAATATCTTGTTGGACCTATTAAAGGATGTTTTGTTTTGTTGTTTTGAGACAAGTTTTCACCAAGTCCAGGCCTTGAACTCTCTTCTTAGTGGAAGATGACCTTGAACTCCTTCCTGATCCTGCTGCCTCTACCTCTAGTGTTAGGGTCATGGGTGGGCGCCATCCCACCCTGATACATATTTAAACTTTTTAAAGAAAGTAAGACAGAATGGCCTCAGCATCAGGCTATGAAAAGAAGGACTGCTGGGGAGGGGAGCGGAGATGGAACCGTGCCCACAGGAGAGTTCTCCTATGACAGAGAGGCATCTCAGCTAGAGGGGGAGACAGACTCTTTTATAAATGTGTCGGGACAAGTGGTGATCCATATGGGGAGAGTAAAATTAGATCTTCACCGACTCCAGGTGGATTCAGGGCCCACATGTGAATAACAAAACTTTAACATGCGCAGAAGAAAGTGCAGAAGAAAGAAAAGCTTTTATGACCTCAGGGTAAAACATAATCTCTTCTCAAAAGTAAACCTTAAAACCTGCAACACACACAGAGAAAAGTGCGCAGGTTGTGAGGTGTGCAGCTTGATAAGTAAAACTCAGCAGACATGACCAGATCCTCTTGCAAGCCCCTTGTGCCCCCTTTGTAAGGAAGACTATTTTAGGCTTTCGTATGGCTCAGAAGTAGAGCATGTGGTTAGGATGTACAAGGTCCTGGGTTCAATCTCCAAATCCCCCCAACACACACACACACACACACACACACACACACAAAGGAAGATTAAAAAAAAAAAAAAAAACCCTGGAAGTTGGGACTAGAGGTGCCTATAATCACAGTACTATAGCACAACAGCACTTTGACTCTCTGGCACTTCGGAGGTAGAGGTAGGAGGACCAGGAGTTGAGAGACATTCTCTGCTATATAAGGACTCCATTGTCAGCACAAGACTTTTTTTTTTTTTTTTTTTTTTTTTTTAGGGGCTGGGGATGTAGTTAGTAGAGAGCTTACCTAGCACACACAAAGCCTTGGGTTTGCTCCCCAACACGTTCTGTAGCATGGCTGTCATCTCAGCCCTTGGGAAGTGGAGGATCAGATCAAGATCATCCTTGGCTAAGGAGTGAGTTGAAGGTCAGGCTGGGGGTACAAGAGATCCTGTCTGGGAGAACAAAAACAAAAGGTGTCAGCCGAGAAGGAAAGATACGAGACCCGGATGACGTCAACACCAGCTCAGCCAGGCCTGGCCCTGCACAGGATAACCGCAGCCTCTAGGAAGCTGAGGCAGGAGAACTGCCACCAAGCCAAGACTGAGCTATATTAGTGAGCAGTACAGAGCACAACTCTATCTCAAAATAAATAAGTAAATCAATAAAGCAAGCAACAAAAATATTTAACTCTTCAACTAAATAATTTAAATTAAATTAATTAATTTAAATTAAAAATATATGCCACAATATGGAGGGTAAAATTGCAATACTCCTAACCAGCAGGAAATTGGGTCTACAAATCAAGAAGAGGGGTGGAGAGATGTCGGAGAGATGTCTCGGGGGTTCAGCCTTATGCCTCCAAAGCATATAAGGACCTGAGTTCGGATCCCAGATCCCATGTAAAAACACTGGGCAGAAATGTCAGAGGTCTGTACTTCCGATCCTGGAAGACAAAACCTGGGAAATCCCAGAGCAAAGAAATAAAAAGGTAGATTAATCCAGAATGATTCCCAAAATCACCCTTG
Organism: Typhlomys cinereus; assembly: GCA_023101885.1. Classification (NCBI taxonomy): domain Eukaryota; kingdom Metazoa; phylum Chordata; class Mammalia; order Rodentia; family Platacanthomyidae; genus Typhlomys; species Typhlomys cinereus. Next base: position 462,360 of record JALPQD010000659.1, read on the forward strand.
GTCCTCCACAGGCGCACACACAGTGCCCACCTACATACACCCCCACACATGTCCACATCAGTACCTACACATATGCAAAAAAGAAAGAAGAAGTAGACAGGGGGCTTAGCTGTATACATGTATGTATGTATGTATGTATGTATGTATGTATGTATGTAGAGTATGTGTGAGCTTTGCATGTCCGAGATCCTGGGTAATCTCCAGCACCCAGGTAATACTCAGCCAACATAAAAAAGTAAAGGCAAGTCCTCAGTAAGACGCGCCAAGCAGAATGTGAGAGCAGAGGAAGCTTTGTTTGAGAGGTGCGAAGAGGCAGATCAAGGTCTTTGGAGGGGAGAGCTTCCCTTTCCAAGGGCCTATCCTGGAGAAGTGGGATGGGTCGGACCTGGAGCACCAGAACGATTTGTACATAAAGAAAAAGCTCCTTTGATTTATTTACTTTTTTGTTTGGCTTTTGTCTCACTTGTTTTGCAGACAGAAAAGGTAAGCTTCAAAAAGGAAAATGGGGGGCAGGGGGATGAAATAGCTCTGCAGGTAAAGCTCCTGTTCATAACCTGGCGACTTGAGTTGATTCCCAGAAGCCCGGAAGTCAGAACTGACTCTGACCTCCACCCATGCGCCATGGCAAAGAGAGAGAGTGACAGGATGACGACCAGGCAAGCGCTCTCATCACTGATTGCAGCCCAGCCCTCACTTCCTTTCTGAGATGGGGTCTCATAAAGTTGCCTAGTCTGGCCTTAAACTTGTTCTGTAACCAGGCGCCTTCCTGACTCAGACTCCCAAATAGCTGGAATTATTGCAGACCTACACCACCAGGTCAGGCCCTGCGCCCTCGTCCCAACCCGTGCCGGCTTCTGCGCCTGTGGTCCCTCCACACAAAGGTGTGAACTGGTGCGTAGCTCCCTGACTCCAGTTTCTCCAGTTCTTTTAACTTTCTTTTTTCTTTTTTTTTTTTTTTTTTTTCAGTTCTTTTACTTTCTTGGTCAAAAGCGCGCACTAGAACTGAGGCAGGATTAGAGCAGCGATGCTGGGATGAGTCTCTCAAGGTCTTTGAAGGTCTTTGGAATTCCTCAAGGTCATCTCCCAACCATCACTCTGAGGGTACACTCCTGCTGAGGAACTGACTCCAATCCTCCCAGAGATAAGATGGCCAACTTCTCTAAGCGATTATGGAAATGAGCTCTCCTTATCAAACAACTTGATCTCTAGCCCACATGGGCCCTAGAGCTACTGGGTTGGGCCCCAGTGGGAATTAACCAATGGGAAAAAGCCAGTTTCCCAGGGCATGTCTAGGTGTATAAATATACCTAGTTCTGGAAGCCATCTTTGGCACCCTAGCCCCTCATGGCACTCTAGTGCCCTGAGTCCATTTCTTGTTCCTTGCTCTTCATGGATTCCATGCCTAGGCACCATGAGTTCTCCAGGGCATCCTAGCCCCTCGTGGCACTTCACATCTGGAGTCCATGAGTTCCAACCTTTCTCTTCTCTAATAAACTCTACCTTAATCCTCGACTCCGGAACATGAGACCGTTTCTGCGCAACATTTGGTGACCACAAAGGGATTGTCCTGATTGTTCTGCAACAGAACCTCTTGATTTCTGATCTGAAGTAGAGGTGGCTTCCTATTTCAGAAGCATCCACCGCCATGCTCACAGTACTCTGTGGGTCAGTACTTTAGGGGGCAAGCTGTGTGGGGCTGTAGCTAGAAATCTTTGAAAACTAGAGGCTGGAATCCCTCGAGACTCCTTCACAAACATGCCTGGATTTTGGTGCTGGTGACGGATTAGCCCTGCTGTGAGGTCTGGGGTTCTTTACCACACAATGGATGGATTCAGAGGTCAAGGGTGGCGGTGGGGTGGGGGAGAGACTTGACCTTGGAAGCAAACCACATGTATTCAAAAACCAGCCACTAAGCCTGCTGCATTGGAAAGGGAGGGGAAACAGACCCCACCTCTGTGAGGCCACCTGGGACCAGATATGTTTCCTGCAAACCATGGATAACGGGTATATTACTATTTCAACGGGACTGGGCTGGGGCAGAAGCAGACATAGGCTGTCTGGGTGCGTCTTGACTCTGTCCTCACCATGACAGGGATTCTTTTTGTTTTTTGATTTCTGAGAGAAGGTGTTGTTATGTAGCTCTGGCTGGTGTGAAACTTGTTAATGTAAGTCAACCTGCTTCCACTTCCAAAGAGCTAAGATTCTATGTGATTTTTCTGTTTGTTTATTTCGTTACATTGCGTGTGTGTGTGTGTGTGTGTGTGTGTGTGTGTGTGTGTAAGAGGGCACCATGTGTGCCTGTGGAAGTCTGACTTTGGGAATTATCCTAGATTGCTCTACCTCCTTATTGCTTTGTTCTGGGGTTTCCCAGGCTCTGCATTTTAGGGCCAGAAATGCAGTCTACCACCACTTCTGTCATTTTAAGTGGGATCTAGGGTACAAACTCAAGTCCTTTTGCTTGCAAGGCAAAGGGCATCTCTCCAGTCCTGTGCTACCGCCTCTCTGCTTTGCTCTGAAATTCCTAGGCTCTCCCAGGGCTGGAAGTGCAGGTTGCCGCCATTTCTGCCTGGTGCTTTTATGTGGGACCTGGGATTAGAACTCAGGACCTTCTACTCTGGAAGCAGAGTCTTAATCCCTGAGCCATCTCTCCAGCCCAGAAATGTTTTAAATTTATGAGTTGGGGGTTTTAATCTATGTACTATAAAGAACAGTCTCACACAAAGAATTGTCCCATCCCAAATGTCAGGAGCATATCCCCCTGGGGTCTGCAGGGAATCCTTGGCAAGGGAAGGGCTGCGGCTCCAGGGCTCATCCCTATAGGGGTGCCTCCTGGGACTGCTCTGGGATAGGTGTGAGTGTCCCTGAGGGGCGTGCCCTGAGAAAAGTGCACCTCATCTTGAAGGTCTGAGGGGAGACCTTGAGCCACAGTGGAGGAGGGACATCTGGTTGTGGTGACCAGGTAACTTTGTCCTTTCTCTAATTTTCTGGCTCTTTCTCTCCTTGCCCTGGGTAGGACAAAGGGCTGCCAACCGAGTCACATCCTGCCTGCCAGTCCCCAAAAGGACCTTGACTCAGCAACAGCACAGCAGGCTGGGGAGAGGATGTGGGAAAATGTCATGTCACTATCACCTCACTATCACCGTCAGTCTGGCTCAGTTCCCGGCAAGGAAGTCATTTGTGTCCCCCCCCCAGTGTGTGTGTGTGTGTGTGTGTGTGTGTGTGTGTGTGTGTGTACCTGAGCCGCAGCTCCTGGGGGGGGGGCACAGCTAGTGACCTGTAGGGTGTGTCACAGGAGGTCTGGATCTGACCCCCAGGCAGCAGAAGAATGTCCCAGACCTGCAGGGGAGGGAAGCAGATCTGCGCATTCTGAGCTGTGGACCGGCTCCACCCAGCACCCCAGGAAGAAAGGCTTCCACGTTACCGCTGAAGCCCAAGCTTGAGGCTTCAGTCATCCTGACTTCACGGTGATATTCGTCGGATCGGGGGTTTGGAGGCCTTGCTTTACGTGTCAAAGTGCCTGGCTCATCTGAACAGAGAGGAAGTAAAATTCAGCCTCCAACTCTCCACCAAGTTACAGACACGCTCAGATTTTTGTTCTGCAGTGCTGGGGACAGGGCCCTGCACATCCTTCGCACATGCAAGATGCCGGCCTGGCCCCCTTGTGCAGAGTGAAAAGAAAGAGTTGATGATAAAGGAACGAAGGTACCTAAACTAAGAAAAATAGGAAGAACAAGCAAGAGATTGAGATTGGCCAGGCGCAAACTCTTTTCTTTTTTTTTTAATTTTTTTTTATTATTTATTCAATTGTGCGTCTGTGTGTGTGTGTGTGTGTGTGTAGAACCACGGATGAATTTGGGAACCACTATGGACTGCCTCCACCTCCTCCTTGTTTACTCTGCCCCTGGATTCACAGGCTCCGCCCTACCAGGACCAGAAGCTCAGGCTGCCCCCGCTTCCACCTGGCATCTATATGTGGGATCTGGGATTCGAACTCAGGACCTCCCGCCTGCAAGGCAGAGGCTTAACCCCTGAGCCACCTCTCCAGCCCCAAGGTGCAAACTCTTGAGGCTGAGGCAAGAGGAATGCAAGTTCAAGGCCAGTCTGTACAATCTCAAGAGACAGTCAGTTGGGGCCAGAGAGATAGCAAGGTGAGTAAGGTGCCTGTTTGCCAAACCTGGTGACATGAGTTTGATGCCTGGAAGCCCATATGGTGGAAGAAGAAAACTGGTTTCCTAAATGACCTCTGACCTCCACCCATGTGCCTTATCCCCCCTTCCTCTCAGTTTCTCTTTCATAAACAAGTAAATATTTTAAGTAAATAAATCTCCGTAAACAAACTCATCTTTTCTCCCTTCTTTCCCACTGTGATATGAGTGGGCAACCAGGGCTGACAACCAGGGAATAGCCCTAGGGGAGTTGGACTGGGGAGATACACCCCCTTTCCATCATGTTCTGCCCATGCTAGTCCCAGAAGACACTGGGAATCTCACCCAGAAAAAGGAGGCGGGGTCATAGTAGCATCCTCCAAAAGCATATCTTAGTGTAAATTCTGAGGGAGGCCACAGGGAACCTAAAGAGTTTCCCTTTCCACTCCCCCAAATCCAGTAGAGATGGGGGTTCTTACCTTCCACGCTTGGCCACGTGGATTTCACCTCTACCGTCTACACAGGGGAAGATGCAGGTCACGCATGGGCTGGCTTTTTACTGCTGGAAAAGTTTCCAGGTCAGGTCATCACGGCCAGCTGTACTCTCGGGACCTGCTGTGTGCTGGGCACTGTGCCAAAGGTTTTATGGCATTAGTTCATCCCATTCTCGTGACATTGCTGTTGGAGAGAGGGGTATCATTATTCCCATTTAATGGATGGAGAAACAGAGGCTCTGTAAAGTTAAGCCCCGTCACCTTCATCAGCAATGAGTTGGGTCTCTGGGACAGAGATACAACTTATTCAGAGTGGGGGGGACCCCCATCCCAAGACAAGTTAGTTCTGCTTCATAGACTCTGCTACCTGCTTCTGGGTGGCTGACCCAAGAGACGGAAGGTAGTTTGCTCTCCATGTCACACAACAGAAAGCAGCATTTTCTGACTCAGGGATTCTGCTCAGAACACAGGTCCAAGGGCAAAGGTTCAAATGGACATTCAGGGTCAACTGCTCCATCCGGGCACCGGACCTCCCAGCATCTGTCTGCTGCTGCCTAACTGACTCACAGAGCTAAGAAAGTCCACATTTTATAAGGTCATTTGAGCACCCTGGGACTTGACACTCTGCCTGTTGACACACGGAGCTGGCCTGGCATCTTCCCCCCAGGCGCGTGACATGTGGAGGTGCTGGTCCCCATCCAGGTCCAGGCTCCCTGCTAAAAAAGTCAACAGAGTCTTGTTACAAAGCCTCACTATGTGGTCCAGGCTGGCCCCAAATTCACAGCAATCCCCCTGCCTCTGCCTCCCTCTGCTGGGATTACAGGTCTGTACTACCACGCCTGGGTCGGAGGGTGCCACCTGGAACGGCGTGGAGAGAGAGAGGCTCCATACATTGAGATGGCTTCGCAAGGCTTGCCGCGGGGCAGCCTGTGTGCTGACTTTGCTGAACCCCAAATGGTCTGTCTCACGTAGACTCTCGAGGAGTTCCCCTAATGCTCCCCGCAGGTGGGGTGTCCCAGTGACCCATTTCTGTGAAGAGGAGTCCTGGGGGAAAATGTCGTCCGGGAAATTCACATTGACTTCTCATCGCCACTTCCTGCCCCGGATACAGGTTAGGGCCCACACTCGGGGTTATCTGTGAGATCACAGCTCTTGTTTCGAGGTCTTTGACTCTGAGAATTTCTATTACGGTCACTTCCTTTCCTGGTAGTGTCCCTGCTCTTGTGCACCCCGAATTCCACACCCACTGCTCGCCCGGTCAGATATGACACACAAATTCAGACCTGGTTTACGTGACTGTTGTGGCAGAGCACGTGGCCCTCCCTAGAGCATACTCTGGATTTTATTTCCTTATTTGTTTCCGGGCACTGGGGGAGTGAATTAGGAGTCTGGTTCCTGCTAGCAAGTCTCTACTGCTGAATCACACAGCCAGCCCCTCGTGTACAATTTAAAGGCAGAAAAGTAGCTGACTGTGGTGTGGCCTGCCTCTGGAATTCCAATATTTGGGATGCTGAAGCAAGAGGATGCTTTTGAGTTCTAAGCTAGCTAGAACTTTATGGTGAATACCAAGCCGGTCATATAAGACCCTGAGCTACATAAGACCCCATCTTAAACAAAGCACCTAGGAATTTTTATTGACAGAATTCCAGACTTTGTGGCAGCCACATTTGAAGATACAGGACTACCTACTGTTCCTCAAATCACCCCAGGTGGTGAGCCGTGCTGGCCGCACCCCACCCGCATCTCTGTTGACTGAGCCCAGATCAGGCCTCTGCGGCTTCCTCCTGGGACAGTCTGTTTGGCTCTGATAGGTGAATTCACTCCACCCTGCTTTCTGAGCTTGTAGGATTCCCCACCCAAGTGCTGAGGCCAAGGGAAAAGCTTCACGCTGGAAGAATCATCCATGGTTCCAAAACTCCAGAGAACTTGGGAAAGAAAGGAGTGTTCGGTGAATTCATAGAATCATTCTACCATCTCCAGTTCATATGTCCTTCACAGCCCTCATTCAGAGGCTTCTCAGCTTCCCCCTGAGACCTCCAGAGGCAGGGAGGTCAGCTGGAAAGGCTGGAGGTTCTAGTTACCTTTTTTTTTTTTCTTAGTTTTGTATTATTTTGTGTACGTATGTACGATGTGCATGTATAGCTGTGTGTACACATCATGTATGTGGAGGTCAGGGATCCACTTTGTGGAATCCAGAGATCCAGCTTGGGTTGTGAGGCTTAAATGGCAAGTACCTTTAACTGCTGAACCATCTCTCTTTTCCCTCCGTCCCTCCTCCCTCCATGTCTCCTTTACTCCTCCTTGCTCTTTCTCTTTCTTCTTTCCTTCTTTCCTTCCTTCTCTTTCCTTCCTTCCTTCCTTCCTTCCTTCCTTCCTTCCTTCCTTCCTTCCTTCCTTCCTTCCTTCCTTCCTTCCTTCCTTCCTTTCTTTTGCTTATTCTCAGGTCTCTTATGGATCACTCTGGTCTCAAACTCACTGTGCAGAACCTTGAGCTCCTGATCCTTCTGCTTCAACTTCCCTAGCACTAGGTTTACATATGTGGGCTGCCATGTTTGGCTTCCAGGCATCTTTGATTCTTCTTTGTGTACAGAATTAAGGTTTTTTTAAATTTTATTATTTATTCAATTGTGCATGTATGCATGTGTGTGCGTGTGTGTGTGTGTGTGTGTGTGTGTGTGTGTGTGTAGAACCACGGGCGAATTCGGGAACCACCATGGACGCCTACACCTCCTCCTTGTTTACTCTGCCCTGGGATTCACAGGCTCCGCCCTACCAGGACGGGAAACGCAGGCCGCCTTCGCTTCTGCCTGGCGTCTATACATGGCGTCTAGGATCCGAACTCAGGACCTTCTGCCTGCAAGGCAGAGGCTTAACCCCTGAGCCACCTCTACAGCCCCCAGAATTAAGTTTTATGTGGTGAAACTATCTATTCAATAAATATTGCTGGAATATCTCTTAGGTGCCAGACACTTTGATACAGTAGTGAACAAAACAGGCAGAAATCCCTGTCTGCCTGCATAGAACTGCATTCTACTGGGAAAAGAAAGACAATAAACAAATAACTGAGACAGGAGTGTATCCAATGGCTGAAAATGCTATGGAGCAAAAGGAAACAAGAAAGAGAGATTGGGGAAGAGAAATTACTATGTTTGCTTTTTACCATATTATAGTTTAAAAAGTGATACCTGAGAAAAGTTTCCAAAAACATAAGGGGACTTAGACACCTGTAAAAGAAGAGAGGCACAGTCAGAGGTAGGGCTGGTGCGAAGGTCCTGTGGCAGGAAAGTGGTTGGAGGGATGGAGAAGCAGTGGAGACACCTGTGTCCCCTGTGTGGTTTGAGCAACATGACCCAGGGGGTAGATCATGGGAGATGAAGTGATAAGGGCCCAGGGTTAAACACAGTGCAGTCTTTACAACAGATATGCGCTTTATTTGTATGTTAAGGGAGGGAGGGAGGGAGGAAGGAAAGGAGAGGGAGAAAGAGAGAGAGAGAGAACGCATGTGTACATGCATGTTATGGTGCCCAGGTGGAGGTCAGAGGACAACTTTTGGAGATCAGTTCTCTCCTTCCACCATGTGTGCTTCCAGGATTTGAACTCAGGTTGCCAAGTATGGAAGCAGGCGCCTTACCCACTGAGCTATCTTGCTGTCTTTGTGTGTGTAGAATGCAAGAAACTAAATTTTCTAAGTAGGAGAGGTTTGAATCCCACTAGAGATCAAACCCAGATAGAAGAGTTCCTTGATGAACACCCGCTCAAATGACAAGCCTGCTGGGACATGCAGGACAAGGCCACCTAACCTGAGCTTGCTGGTGGCCGCCACATTATCTTCTGCCACAGGGGCAGGGAACTTAGCTTTGAAAGTGGAACCCTGTTTGTCACTGCATAGGCCAGACGTTTGAGGAGAAGGGGCTGCCTGGCCCTGTGGAGGGGGTCAGCCGGGTCTCAGGCCTGGACCTGAAGTGTGACAGCAGATGCTGCCCTGCGGGATTTTTCTGGGGACCTTTGCCTAGAGAGGCAGGACGGAAGGAAGGCCAGGACTCCCTAGAGTTCAGTGTGTCTTGGTGACCTTCAAGGACAACCCTCCCATGTCAGACTACTGCTCAGGAGGGTGGCAACCAGCTCCAACAGGAAACACCATAAGTCACAGTCTCGGGACCGAAACCATGGATCCGCCTGTTGCCCTATGAAACTCGGATGTGGTTATGACTTGGGAATTCAGTTTAGCGAAAGTTCCTGGCTCCAAGCCTGCTTGGCTATCCCGTCTCTTCTGGAGTTCTAGGTTCAGGTGCCAAAAGCCAGTAAGGACAAGGCCAGAATAGAGAATGAACAAGGAGTAATGAGACCAGAGGAGGTGGGGGAGAAAGGGAGTCGAGAAAGGAGGTGCGGACGTCACCAGGAGAGAATGACCAGAGTATGTGCTTTATCTGCATGTGTGAGGGTGCGTGCGGGCGCGTGGTGCTGGGGTTAGACAGGATCTTAAGCATGCTTGGCAGGTCCTCCCGCTGAGCTACACGCGGCCCCAAGTGCTTCCAGGCCGGCCCAGGGTGACCTGCCAGGGACTCTGCGAGAACATACAGAACCCTCAGACCTTTGCCAGGACCTGACACAGGTGATTTCTGTAGTCACTGAAATGGATCATTATCTTCTAGATGGCATTTGTGGCGTGTATTTATTCACTTCGATTTGAGTGACAGGAATCTGGGGTCCGTGGCTAGCCCCGGGGTACTTTTGATCCAGGACTCCAGGGAGAAGGTCCTCAGGAGTCCAGGCCCCGACAGAGACTGTGACCATCTTGCTCCCCTTCTGCCCTCTGCTTCGAGCCCCATACCTCTTAGGAGCTGGCCGAGGTGAGCACTGATTGCCACAAACCAATGACAAAGAGCAGAGCTGTGTCCCCGTCCCTGTCATCAGCCCTTAGAGTCAGCCCTGGAGGCATACGGGCAGCTTCAGATTGTGATGTTACCACTTCGAGAACAGATGACGCCAAGCAAGTTATTCAGTGTCTCTAACACTGCTTTTCATTTGTTTTGCTGTTTTTATTTTGTGTGTGTGTGTGACAGAGAGAGAGAGAGAGAGAGAGAGAGAGAGAGAGAGCAAGAGAGCGAGCACGCATTGTATGCCCTATAGAGGACCAAGGGTGACTTCAAGAATCATCCTGGATTGCTTCTACCTCCTTTTTGCTTTGCTCTGGGATTTCCCAGGCTTCACCCACCAGAACCCAAAGTGCAGGCCGCTGCCGTTTCTGCCTGGAGTTTTTACGTGGGACCTGTGATCTGAACTCAGGGCTTCTACTTTCAAGACAGAAAGTCTTATAGATGGTGATCAGAGGACAACTTTCAGAAATCAGTTCTTTTCTTCCACCATGTGGGATTCTGGGAATTGAAATCAAGTCTCCATGTTTGCAAGCAAGTGCCTTAACCACTGGGCTACCTTGCAGGTCCTGTTTTGTTTTGCTTTGTTTTGTTTTGTTTTCAGTACTAGGACTTAAACCAAGAACTTTGACACGTTAGGCAAGCACTCTACCACTAAGCTACACTACCCTTTAGAGGCCTCATTAAATTGTCTAGGCTGGCTGTGAACTCATCGTAGCCCAAGCAGGCCTTGGACTTGCAAACCTCCCGCTTTGCTTCCTGAGTAGCTGGGGTTTCGGGCTTGTGTTCTCTGACCCAGTTCAAGACTGAGTTTCTGATCTATAAAATGGGTTGTGTTTATTTCACAGGGCTTTTGGGAGAAATGAATAAGAGCCTATGTGTGGATTGGGGGTGCCGCTCAGTGGGCAGGATATTTTTCAAACATATGCAAAACCCTAGGTTTGGTCCCCAGCCCTGAATAAGCTGGGCATAGTGATACACACTTGTAATACCAGCATTTGGGAAGTAGAAGCAGAAGGATTGGAAATTTAAGGTCATTCTTGGCTACATACTGAGTTCTAGGTTAGCCTGGGATACATTAGATGGTCTCCAAAAAAAAAAAAAAAAAAAAAAAAAAGCACTTAGTGTGTAAGCATGGTACTCCATGTGGCAACATAGACACTGCAATTATTCTCATTATCTGTCCTGTCAGCATGACCACCTTACAATTTACTGTTGACACAGGATTTCACTGCCCGAGTTTGCACTGGTGTCTGTGATTGTGTTGGCACGGAGCAGTTCTTTTTAATTGCTGCTGGCTAACATGGGGAGAACAGAGGCGGATTTAATGCGTAAATGATGCGTTGAAGCCAAGTGAGGTCCAAATGATGTAACAGCCCACTGTGCAAACAGAAGTGCTTCGGCAATTCAAACAGAGAAAAGTGGGGGAGAGCTGAGTCACCCCCAGCACATGGCAGCATCCAGAGGCATGTCACACCCCAAGGAGATCCGCTGTAATTGGTCATCTCTCCACAAACAGTGAGACGGCCACAGCCAGACACATCACCCTTTCCCTTCATCTGATAACTGCTTTGTAGGTTTGTAGTTTTCATTCACTCTTGTGGTGCTAGAGATCAAATCCACGGGCCACCTACATGCTAGGCAAGTGCTCTACCACTGGGCCACACCACCAGCTCTGTTTGTGTTTGGTCATGTGTGGCTCTCCGATGTGGATGTATTGCTAAGATAAAAAAAAAAAAAAGTAGATAAGACTCCAGTTTAACAGCTTTTTGTCTCTGGCCAGGGGGTGACATACAGTGCCCAGCAGGATGGAGTGAAGGGCATTGCAGGAGCAGCAAAACTGCAAAAGAAAATCAACAAACCACAATCCAGAACTTCAGAGACTCTATATCAACCATCTAGAACTAGGCCAGACTAATCTCTCCCCATCCTGAAGCTCAGGGACATTTGCAGAAAGAGGGGGTGGTAAGAGAGTAAGACTAAAAGGATGGGAGGAGCAATGATTTGCAAGATACTCCACACAAGTTAGGGTCGAAGCAATCATAATTGGACTTTGCATGCCCTGCGCAATGTCCAACACACTATTGACCTCACAAAGTCTAGCATCTGCTAAAGGCACCAAGATCCTTGGAGGCAAGGGATTGGCAGACACAGTAGTGTTCCTATGCTTAAGAGGAACACAGGAAAGGGTTCAGGGAAATGCCACTGGGTCCTTGTATGTCATCGGAGAGGAGGACCAAGAGGAGAGTCAGGCATGCACAAGAAAGGACTCTCTGGAAATTGGGGCGGAAGGCACTGGGGGATGGGAAGGGAGGGGTAACGGGAGGGGGAGTAGGGGATTCAGGGGGAGGAGGAGGGAGGGAGGGAACTGGTATACCTATTAAGTTTGTATGAGCTGAAATAATAATAAAAAATGTATAAAAAAAAAGTAGGGCTGGAGAGATGGCTTGGGGGTTAAAAACTCTGCCTTGCAACCAGAAGGTCCTGAGTTCCAATCCCAGGTTGCATGTAAAAAACTCCAGGCAGGAATGGCAGAGGCCTGCACTTCCGGTACTGGGGTTGGGGGGGGGGAGACTGGGAAATCTGGGAAAGCAAATCTGAGCAAAGCAAAAAGGATGTAGAAGCAATCCAGATGATTCCTGAAGTCACCTTTAGTCCTCCACAGGGACACACAATGCTCTCTGATACACACACACACACACACACACACACACACACACAGAAGCAAAATAAAATAGAATAAATTTTAATATGAGAAAGCACCACTATAAGTGTGTATTTATTTTCTTTCTTTGGTAAAAAGAAACAATGAGAGCCAGGCATGGCACTACATAAGCCCAGCAATGGGGGGCTGAGACAGGAGGATCAAGAGTTTGAGGCGAGGGCTTGTTCACAAACCTGGTGACCTGAGTTCAATCTCTGGAAACCCATATGGTAGGAGAGCACTGCTCTCTGCCATGGTGGCATATGCTCATTCTCTTCTCTCTCTCTCTCTCTCTCTCTATCTCTCCCTCTCTCTCCCTCTGTGTCTCCCTTCTCTTTCTCACTCTCATAAATGAAATAAAAAGAAAGAAAAGTCTGAAGCCAGATATAATTACATAGTGAGCTTCAGGCCAATCTGGACTACTGAGATCCAGTCTCAAAAAAAAGAAATGAGGGAAAGGGGGAGGGAGGAGGAGAAGGAAGAAAGAGAGAGAGAGAGAGAGAGAGAGAGAGAGAGAGAGAGCTCTCAGGTATAAATCAGATGCAGTGAAAACTGGTGTTTTGTTGTGGATGGGGCCTACACAGTAGGGACAAAGGTAGCAGCAAGATTGCCTTGTGTGCTCCTCATGTATTCTGACCTTTGAATCATGTATCATCTATTCATCTTGCGTTGATGGCCACACAGGAGCTCTAAGAATCAAGATATACCTAAACAGCAAAAGAACTAATGTTAAACCAGGGTAGTGACACATATCTGGACCCTAGTTCTGAGAAATGGAAACAGAAGAATCAGGAGTTCAAGGTTGTCCTTAGCTATATAGCAAGTTTGAGGGTAGCCTGAGCTACTCAAAAACATCAAACAAAAACCTAATGTACATTGGCAATGGAGAGGCTCAAGATTCCTTTTCTCCCTGACCTCCTTTCCTGTAAAGGCAACGTGCAGAGTTCAAGTTAGAGCGCGCCCGCTCTGGCAAGAGAGAGCCCGTTGCTTCCCAGGAGAAAATTCCCTAGAACTCCATCTGAAATGGCTTCTCTTTACAAAAACCAGGTCAGGACGGTAGGGCCTGCCCCGGCCCTGTGAGGAGAGCTCACAGCGAGCACAATGCAGGACACAGCAGAGCCACAGCCCCCATGCAGCTAGGCTGCCTGGGGCCCCTTTCGGGACCTCTACCCAGTGGTGTGTCTGAAATGGATTCTGGATCCCAAGCAGGTGCCCGAGCCCGAGGTGGCAGCTGCCAGGAAAGCCCCACCAGTTTCTAGTCAGCCTGGTTCACATGTCCCAGTAACCTACGCACATGTTCCACATGTGGAAAAAAATTGGGAGGTACTGCCTCAGAGAACTGTTTGTTGACCTCTGACCCCAGAGGCAACGGGTGAAAGGAGCCAGTGGCTTGCCAAAGGGACACAGAGGCACCGATGGGCCACCCAGGAGCCGGGCCACCCCAGAGGCAGCACCGAACACTGACGGCCACGTGAAGAGACTGGCCTCTCCCGGGCGGGAAGAAAGCTAAGTTCAGGACCAATATGAGGAAAGTGTGGGTGCTGGACCAAGGTAGGAGGCTCCTCCAGGCCTCGAAGCCAGCCGGGGGAGCACTCCCCCAGGAAGGAGGGTGGAACATGGCTGCCCAGGCCCGGTTATCACGGTCGAGCTGAGTGCTCTAAATGCCCTGTGTACGGGTGAGGAACGGAGGTCCCAGGTGCTCAGGCAGCTGACCCAGGGCTATTCAAGCACACTGCACAGTCACCTCTGGTTGGAGGCGTTAGGGCGGGGGCCACCCAATGATTCACTGACACAAGTGTTACAGAAAAACCGAGGTGTCCTTCTATGACAACACAGGTAAGCAAGCCTTATCCAAGAACGTTAAGAACGAACCACAGCCCACCACCCACACAGCCGTGGCTGAGTGAACCTGAGCCTGATTCAGCCGCAGCTCAGCCCTCCCAGAAAGGCAGAATCGAGAGTGGTGTAAGCGGGTGGGTGTCCCTATTCTTCCTCCCCCGTCCACACCCTGAGTCCTGCGATTCCTGATCACCTCTGGGTAAGTTCCCCATGGCTTTGATTTCTATGAAATGGGGATAATAATAGCAGCGCATGTGGCCTGCAGTGAATGAGGCAACCTTCACACAGCATCAGCACCGGGCGTGATGCGTGTGCCAAGAAGCCTCTGTGAGTCCTGGCTGGTCACCAGGCTGTGCTGCCCAGGCTCCCAGGAAAGATGCTCATGCGGTTAGGGCTTAGGGAGAAGCTATGCAGGTGAGTTGTGGGATCCCAGGCTGGGCTGACCTCATCCCCTCTTGCCCCACAGACCCCTCTCCCTAACATGGGGGGTTCCCCATTTTTCCCACAACAACTCAGAGCTGACACACCTGCATACAGGTTTGGGGGAATCTCTGGGCTTTCCCAAAGCATGTCACATCAGAAGGGCCCGTGGGATGCTTCTTGGGCAGGGCCGTGGTGACATCTTGCTCTTTCTACATCTCACCTTTCTGTGACAGATGGGCCTTTATTTAATCTTTTTAAAATTTATTTTGTGTCTGTGGGTGTGGAGGTCAGAAGGCAGTTTCTAGAGTTGGTCTTCTCCTTCTACCCTCTAGGTTCTGGGGATTGAATTCAGGTTGCTGAGTTGGTCCATCAAGTGCCTTTAACCACTGAGCTACCTTGCTGGCTCAGATGGGCCTTTAAAACGGGCAAATTACATGAGATTGGAGAGACCCTGTCTCAAAAAGAAAAGAAAAGGCAACTAAATAAATAAATACGGCAATTTAGTAAAATTCTTTAAAAGCTGCTTGTTGCTCTGAACATTGAAGTTGACACAAGCCCAACCGGTCCCATGTCCCATGATCACGTCCTTGTTACCGTCTCTCAACGCTTCCCACTCTCACCTCCATGTTCCCGGTACAGCAGCTCTAGCCTCTCTCTTGAGGCTCTCTACCCCTCACGGTCTTTCTCCACATCCTGACAATTCTTTTTTGAGCCTTAGCTCAAAGATCACTTCTTTCCACAGGCCTCCCCTGGTCTGGCAGCCTCCCTCTCCTAACAGGCGCTCTATGTTACCCTCATCATTATTATTGAATAATTACACTGAGGGATGGAGAGATGGCTCAGGGGTTAAGACTCTGCCTGAGTTCAGATCCGAGATCCCACGGTGCATGGTGGCAGCACGCACTTCTGGCTCCGGAAGGTGAAGCAAAAAGGGGGTAGAAACAATCCAGAAAGATTCCCTAAATGACATTTGGGCCTCCATAGGCACATACAGTGCTCTCAGATACACGAACGCGCACACACACACACACACAAAGATAATTACATCGAGACAGGGTCACACTGTAAAGAGAGCTCAGGCTGGCCTTGAACTTGCAGTCCTCCTGGCTCAGTCTCCTGAGTGCTACGATTACAGGTGTGCACCATGATGCCCACTCCTCCGTGCTGGAGATCAAACCCAGGGCTTTGCACTTAGTAACAAATGCTCTACCCTTGAGCTACATAGAGCCCTAGTGTTTCCTTATTGTTTTCCAGAGGCTTATGTCGATTTGCATTTCCTTCAGAAGTTGAAGTTTTCACCTGCCTATTATTGGTCTCCCTTGCCACACACAGCCGGCACGCTGGAAGAGACATCCAATTAGTATCTGAAATATAAATGAAATGCCCAGCTCCCTGCCTCACACTGCTTGTGGCTCTTGAGTGCCTCCATCAAGGGAGGGCTCCATGACCTAAAGGCATTTGCCCCCTGCCCCGGGCAGTGTCTGCAGTCACAGCCCTTCCTCCTGGGCCTCTCAGGCATCCCTCCCATCAGACAGGTACCAGCCTGCTCCTCACAGGCTGGCACAGCGTGCCCAGTTCCGCTCCCCAGGTGCACGGTGCCCTGTGGAGAGACAGCCGCCTCCTCCAGGTATTAGAGGACTTTTTCCCCAGCAATGTTTGCTTTAGGGATTACAGTCAGTGAAGGAGCCCGTAATTTCCAGAATCATCTGTTTCTTTCCTGGCTAGCCACACTACGATTGTTATTTTATTTTCCCAAGTCCCTGATAATGCTGTTCCAGACATGTCGGTCTGATAGCATCATCCAACGGAAAGACTCCTGAGAGCTTTTCTTAAGCTGAGGACAGACAGGCTGGTTTCTCAATGAGACAAGTAGCCAACTCTCTCCCTGGTCCCTTCACCCCTTCCTTTGGTCAGTTCTGCACCCACAATCATTTTTCTTTTCTTTTTTTCTTTTCTTCTTTCTCCTCCTCCTCTTTCTGTTCTGCTTTGAGATGGGGTCTCATGTCGGTCAGGATGGCCTTGAAGTCTTGATCCTGTCCTCTCCCGTTGCAAGTGCTGGCATTACAGGTGTGCACCATCACGTGTGACTTTAATTTTGTTTCTCGGAGTCAGAGTAGTCCAAGCTGATCTCAAACTTATGCCAGTCCTCCTTCAACCTCTCAAGTGCTGGGATTATGTGAGTAAATACCACCCTGGCTTTTTTTTCTTTTCTTTTCTTTTTTTTTTTTTTTTTTTGTACCACAGTAACCTTGTTTATATAGCACAGGAAAGAAATGAGCTATTCCATGAATTTTCAAAATAATGAGACACCTTAAGCACCAAAAGTTTTAAATAACTAAAAGCGACTTTACTGACCCATAATTGACATATTATAAACTATGTGAATGTAAAGTACGCAACTTAGTATGTTTGAACGTACGCTTACACTCGTGAAAACATCACCTCAATCAAGGGATGCGGCCATCAACCCCAAGCTTCCTCGGGGCCCTCTCTGCCCCCGCCCCAGCAACCACAAATCTGCTTTCTAAATACATGTTTCATGCTGAGCTGTCTCACCCACTTCCCCACCTTAGTCGCCTGAGAAGGATCTTGGATTCCCATTGTCATTAACATGCTGAAGGTGATGTCCTCAGACAAAGATGCAAAAGACCATTTGCCCTGAACACTAAATTGCTCCACTGTCACACTGCCGTATGGGGCGACTTGGGGCCTGATGGCCTTCTCAATACACAATCCCTGCCTGACAACTCTTGCTGCCTCCAGAGCTGGCACATCCACTCCTCCCGTGACCTTCCCGTCGCTCACTGTGGATCACAAGTTTCCGATGGGAGCCATGTTGTTACATGGGTGATCCAGCGATGCCTGGATAACCTCTGGGTTATCATAAGAGTAGGGTGCTGTCAGCATCTAGCAATGTACACACCTGATGTGCACACCTGTAATGCCAGCACTTGCAAGGGGAGAGGACAGGATCAAGACTTCAAGGCCATCCTGACCGACATGAGACCCCATCTCAAAGCAGTGCTGTACAATGAGCAGATCGTCCCCACAGTGGAGACTGGGAAACCTTGTTCTGAATGACAAACCCATGTGGAAACTCAACAATGACAACAATAACAAAAACGGGCAGCAGATTAATTAGAGGTGCAAGGTCATAGAGGTTGAAATTCAGGGATCCTTTTGGTCTCAGGTCAGAAGGCCCTGAGCCATTTCTCCAGCCCCAGAGGTAAAACTCCAGCTTCCTGAGGACAAGCTGTAAGAGATCCTGTGGCCGAAGCATACTCAGTGAAAATCTGGCAGACAAAACTGCACCCAAAGCATTCATTAGGTGCCTAATTGTGGGTAGCATTGACTGTGCATGGACGGCAAGACTGAAGACATGGAGTTGGCCAAAGGAAGCCATTAAACCACCAGGATACGGAGAACCCAAGCAGTAAAAGGTAAGTTCAGACCCACCCTAAATAAATGGAAAAATGAGAAGAGCTGGTCATGCTGAGATCCAGGCCAACGTGACCAGATATGTCACCACCAAATCACTTCTAGATCGCAGCTCCTCCCCCCCCGCCCACAGACGGCAGGTGGCCTGTCTTATAAGGGAGTTTTCCCAAAGTGGCTTAGCCAGAACTGGAAGGCCCTGCCCCTGGGACGCGAGCTTCCCGGCTGCATCAGAAGCCAGCAGGCATCAGCGGACAGGATGGATCCTGGGTGCTGTGGAGCCAGATGGTGAAGTAGGCACGCCTTACTCAAATTTGCATGACTTGAAGGTTTCATTACTGTATTATAAGAGCTATGGAGACACTCCTGAAAAATGCAGATAAGCGAAAAAAAGAAACCAGAAAACTTTCACCTTTTCAGAGAAAGCACCAATTAAATTTTCTCATGTATCCTTCTATACTTGCATGGAGATCGTGAATGTTGTGATTAAAACTAGGGGTGGCTGCTGCTGGAGGTTTCGAGGTGCTTGGGTGGGTCGGGGTGGGGGGAGAGTGTTTGAAAGATACTCTCAGAACATCCCAAGGGGACAATGGGACTGGATTTAGTACTGTAGCTCTCTGTGGTTACTCATGGATCAGTTCCAAATCCAAGAATAGAGACCTAGCTGGGTCCTTGTCTTGCCCTCTCTCCAGTCCTTACCCATCAGGCCTTACTCTCCTGTGGCCTTGAGTCTTACCAACTGTCATATAAAACTGATACGCGTCCCCAGGTCAGCAGTTGGGAGGCAGCTCAGCTCCCTGGGCCTTCAGGCCTCAGGTCAATAGGGAGTGATAGGAGTATAATACCTGCCTACAGGACTTGTTTCAGGAAGATAAGGGTTTCTCTCTAGAGAAGTCTCAGAGGGGGGGGTGGGGCTTTTAGATTCTTGCTAGCAGAAATTTAAGTGAACCCCAAAATGTGACAGGGACAAAGTCGAACAAATAAGAAGTAGAGCAGGGCAGAAGCTTGGTCCCTCCAAATGCTTCTTCCTCAGGGAGGCAGCACTGAACATCACTTAATAGACTCCACCCTTTGTCCCAAGGCATAAAGGGCTCTGGCCAGGCCTTTCCTCTCCAAACACCCACTGAGACTCCTGAGGGCTAGGGCTGCCTCTGAGGCTTTCCTTCTGAGCTGACCTTTCTTCCAGGACAGAGGACAAGTAAGTGGGAGGAGCAGAGGGGGACTCCCATACTAGGTGGGGCCAGCCCTGTCTCTGTTTCCCCTCAATGGGGTGCTCTTGCTCACAGCCTGAGCAAAAGCCATGACTCACTTCCTGCCTGTCTTACCACCGCTTTACTGTTCTCCCAGTTGTGTCTGGTCCCTGCTGGGTGGGGGGTATCCCAGCAGCTCCCACACATCTGGGTTTCTTTTAGGGGGAAGTCCTCCAAAGCACTTGTCTCCTTTATGGACTTATCTCCTCATTTTAATGACTGCCATCACCACATGCTTTGAGTTTTCAGCCTCTGCAGTGTTTTTAAGGGTGTTCAAATTGAATTAGGGATCTCCACTTACAGAGGGGTAAACAGACTCCTGAGAAATCAAGGAGGCACAAAGCAAAATAGTGCCAATAGGATCTGAACCTAAATTTCCACATGAGTTACCTTAATACAGAATTTTTCCATTGGATTTTGAGACCAGATCTCAAGACAATGTTGGCAGACCTGAACTCACTGTGTAGTTCAGGCTGGCCTCGAACTTGTGACAATCCTCCTGCCTCATCCTCCCCATTCTGGGATTACAGGCGTGCACTTATACACCTGGCTCCCTAGGAATACTATTTAACATCTGAGCCTCAGATGCCTCCCGTGAAATTGTAATCAAGACCCATAAAGGGCACCTCGTGGAAAACGCAGTTATCTCACAGGGTTTGCGGATAAGATAGAGTTAACCCGTGGAGCTGGCTCCTAAGCAGTACTCCGTGGCATTTGTTTCTGACTCTAAAGGAACCGTGTTAAAGACACAGGAGGGGCAAAAGGACGGGCTTGTGTAGCCAGGTTATCTCACAGGGAGCAAGGAGGGCTAGGCTGGGGCTGCTGGCGACCTTGGAACAACCCAGCCTGGGAAGCTCTTGGGCACGTTCCCCCTCTTCTTTCTCAGCTCAGGCAGAGCGTCGACCTCAGCCAAGTAGCACAGACGTTTTCTAGGGCAGGGACCCAGGGAGGGAAAGGCTCCGGCTGGTATATTGCAAGCAGCTAGGAGTGCAGCTCTGCCAAAACTCGGGGCTCCTCCAGACTCAGAGGCCTGCTCCTCGTGAAACCTGGGGGAAATTATTTAAACGTTGTGCGCCTCAGTTTCCTTATCTGTAAAATGGGATTAATAATGTCAGCCTGAAAGGATTATATGGATTAAAGAATGTACATAAGGGGAAGATAATGTGAGTGATTGGCCGGGTGCCTGGCTCTCCGTTGGTGCGGGGCGGGGGAGAGTGTTAAAAAAAACATGAAAGGAGGTGGGCTATTTCTGTTTATCCACCTGTCTTTACAGAAGCAAATAAAACCGTGACTGCTCCACGAGGGCCGCCCTGCCGCCGGGAGGTACGACGTGGGAGTGGAGTCCCCCGGGTCCGCCGTCCCCGGCGCTGCACGCGAGGGTGCCCCAACTCCATGCTGGGGACCGGGGCCCTTGGGGAGGTCCGGGCCAGCCTCCGCGAGTCCTGCCGAGACTGGGCTCCCAGGGACTCCCTGGCCCTTCCCTTCCCATCCCTGCCGCGGGTTCCGAGTCCCCGTCCCCGAGACCGCCGGCCCTGAGAGCTCGCGCCGCCCAGAGCCGAGCCCGAGGCGGAGGCGCGGACGGTGGGGCCTTGGGGGTCGCCGGCCCCGCTTTCTCTTCCTACCTGCCCCAACGGGAAGCCGGAGGCTAGGGCGCCCCCAGAAGGCCGCAGGGGCACCCCGGAGGCCGCGGGGCTCGGCGCGTGGGGCGCGCGGCGCTCGCGCCTGGAACGCGGGCCCGGCGGGGAGGCAGGGGCGGCTGGGGCGGCGCGGCGGGCCGGGGCCGGCGGCGGCCGGGGGAGCGCGGAGGTGGCGCCGCGAGGGGGAGGGGCGCGGCGGCGGCGGCGGAGGAGGAGGAGCCCGGGCGGCCGCCACCGCCGCCGCCGCCGCCGCCGCCGTGACAGCGGCCCGAGTAAACAAGCCGCGCCGCCGCGGCCGGGCCGCTGCCCCCGCCCGCGCCGGAGCCGAGGCCGAGCCCCGTCCCTGGTTCGCCGGCCGGCCGGGCCGAGGCCGCGCCGCCGCGCCTCCCCGCCTCCGCGCCGTGACGCCGCTACCGGGCGCGGGGACCGCCCGAGCCAGGCCCCCGCCGCCGGGCTCTCCGCTCGGCCAAGGGGCGCCCGAGCCGCCGCGGCGCTCGCCTGGAAAAGTTTCCCCGCCCGGCTCCCCAGGGTAAGCGGCGAGGGCGCGCGGCCCGGAGCCCGGGGGACGCGGCGCGCCGGAGAGCCGGGCCCGGGGGACCCGGCCGGGCCGCGCCGCCGTGCCGGGGGAGCGCGCTCCGCGGCCCGGGCGCCGGCGGGGGAGACTCGAGCCGGGGCAACCCTGACCCGGGCCTCGCTGCCCACCGCGCCCCGGGAACCGACTCCGGCGCGAGTCCCCGGACTGCCGCTGCGGGCGGACCGGAGTCCCGTAGCCGACCTGAGCGAGCGCCGGCCCCCGGCCGGCCGCGGGTCGGCGGGTGCCCGCGTTGGTACTTTTCCGCTGGGGCCGGGCGAGCCCTCTGACCCCAGGAAGCGCCTGCGGGCCCCAGTGGGGGCGGGCTGGGCAGAGAATTCCTTAGGCGCTGGGTGCTCCCGCCTCCCCGCCGCGCTCGGGGGCCTCGGGCGGCTCGCGCGGCTGCGGCCAGGGAGGGCCTGCGTCCCGCAGGGCTGTGTTGGAAGCAGAGGGGACCGTCCCCGGCCGGTCCTCGTCCTGCCTGCACACCTGTGCGGCCCCAGCCTCGGGGGCGGGCTTCGCGGGCGCGCGCAGGCCGATTCAGGGAGGCTTGGGGCTGCCTCCAGCCCAGGCCTGACAGAGGCCCCTGTGCGTCGGTGGGATGGTTGGCCGAGGGGCGGCCTGTGTGCCAGACAGGTCTGATCGGGACATCCTTTTCCCACCACCCCAGCCCTGGCGGCGAGGGGAGCAGATCTCCCATCTGTCGGAGAGCGCTGGGATTCTGACTTGGGAAGCGCCAGGGCACAACGCAGGTGATGTGGTTCGGAGCCGGTCAGTGGCTGCTTGGCCAGGTGTGGATACGGCGAAAGAAGTGATCAGACAGACCAGTCTCTTTTGTTGTGTGGTTGTTTTTTCTTTTTTTCTCGTTTCTTATGTTGGGCATCACATAGAATTTGAAATTTTAAAAAAGATTCTTTGGCTTTAAAGAAAAGTTTGAGAGCCGCTGGTCTAATCGTTTGTACCACCTAAGAAACCAAGGCCCACGAAGAGGAAGAGACTTGTATGAGATCACGCAGTGAATTAAGTAGTTCGGCAGGGACGAAGAGTTAAAATTTCATGGGAGTCTCTGGTGCCTGTAACAGGACCTGCCTTGGGGGTCTCTGTTGGAAAAGAGAGACCTGGCTGGATTTCCCAGCAGCCTTCTGTGGCTGTGTTCAGCCACATCCCCAGTGCCTAGGAAACAGCAGCCACACCTGGGGGTAGGTGCAGTTCCGGCGCCTGGGGGTGGCTGACTATTGGCAGGTTCTGGAGAAGGAGAAAAAAAAGGCTTTAGCCAGGAAAACAGCTGGGAAAAGCACCGCAGCTCTTTCTGTAGCCAGACAGGGAGCTAAGTGCTGGGCAGGACCCACCAGGACCGGCTAGAAATACATCTAGTCTCCTGGTTTGAGGCAACTGAGATTCAAAGGGTGAGTCAGAGTCTGGCTTGGGGGTGGGGAGAAGTCCGTTCATTCATTGTTCTCAGTTCTTGCTTTTCATTTGTGTGTGTGTTTGGTGGAGGGTGTGTGGGGGGGGAGTCCTGCCTCTGATGCTGAGCAAGGTTGTCCAGGGTCTGGAAGTCATAACCAGCCCTCACCATGGCTAAGGACACGGGGTGGAGGAAAGAGGGTCTACTCTTTCTTGGAGAGGTCTGTTCACTTATGCCTGAAACTTGCTTGCTTTTTGGACACTGCAAGGTAATTAAATAGTTGGTTAATCACCTTTAATGCCAAGCAGCTGCCATTTCATCTACAGTATGCAGCAACCTAGGCTAGACTCAGACCAACCTAGCCTTGCTTTGGCGGCTGCAGGCTGGACTTACAGCTCTGGGGTGGGGGGGTGCTGGGGGGTTCGTATAACATCTGGACTCAAAAGGTGACGTGTGTCGAGGATAGGTCCTGTTTCCGTATGGCTTTGTCCCTAAGTGCCACATTTTCTAAGTGAAAGTATGAGGTCCCTTCAGCCCTTGAGATTGAGCTGTGGCTCCCAGGCGCGCCTTGGAACTTTGGACTCTGCCTCTCTGGGATGCAGAGACTCTGTGCTTGGATATCTCCTGCCACCAGCTGTCAGGTTATTTTGGTGTAAATTGAAAATACTCTAGGAACTGTGTGTGAAGTATCCCCAGCCTGGGAGATAGGGTGGGGCTGTAGCAGCCTGGAGGGTCAGTTATGGCTGAGGCTGGCTTCAGGAAAAGCAAGATCTTCCCAGTGGCAAGTGGGTCTGTCCAACTCCCCAGGACTGGCGTGTGTTGGGTGGGGTGTCTTCATTCGCTGAGCAGGTCCTTCCGGGGCTGGATTGTGGGAATGGTAAGGGCAGAGGGCCCAGTGGATTCCTCCCGCCTGCACCTACCCCAGGGGACTGGGTGGCTAGTTAGGGGCCCTATGTGGAGACAGTTATATGGCCTCAAGCAGAGAGAGGTCCTGCTGTCTATTTGCTGAAGGAGGAAAAACAACACAGGACTATTGATTCAGCCTCACCTTGGTGCTCCTGGCTCAGCAGCCAGTGTTTGCCCTGGTTGCCTGGCTCATGTTACGCAAGGTGGTGGGCCTAGAGCAGTGAAGGAGGCTGCTAGAGGGCCATAGGCCTAGGCAGGGCAGCACTAGGTGACCCCAGGGTTCCCAGGGAAATAGTAAAAACAGAGCCTGGCCCCTGTCTCCAATGATGGTTGCCATCTTAGTTCTACCAGGAGGTAAAGACTCTGGAATCCCCTTTGCTTAGAGCATGCATCTCCAGCCCCCTCTCCAGCCTAGGCCACTTACTCCTAGGAGCTGAGTCTTTTCAAATAACTCTACGCTAACCTGTTTGATTGAATCAGGATGTCCTAATGAGTTGAGGTAGATCCTGTGCATTTGTTAAAAACCTTTAAGAAGCCAACATTATATTCCTTTATAAAATATGCCTACGTATTATAGAGAAAATATAATGGCACAAAGAAGAAAGTAGACTACTCATAACTCTCACCATCTTGGGAGAACCATTGTTAGCGTTTTAGCGTGTGTCCGTCCAGATTTTGTTTTGACTTATGTATAAATATGCATGTATAAATAGTTTTTTAAAATGGGATCGTGTGTACATACTGCTTTATAATATATCCTTTTTTCCTTTGATTATGGTTTTTTGTTTCTGATTTTGAATGACTCAAGCCTTGATATTCGTTATCCCTTTGTGACGTGTTTTGTTTTATTGTTAGAAAAAGGATTGGGAAGGGAAATGGGGCAGGGGCTCATGTGCCTACTTGGCCAACCTTTAGGATAGTGACTGGATTTCCTCCAGAGTGTTTTGTTTTGTTTTTACAAGAGTGTGTGCACCTGTCTTTGGGTGTGGGGGTGTACCTGTACACACGTGAGAACACAGAGGCCCCGGTTGACCTCCTCTATTGCTGGCCACCATTTTTTTTTGAACCAGGGTGGTTACCAGACCTGGAGCTTCCAGGTTCTGCTAGGCCAGCAGGCCTGAGGAATTCTCCTGTCTGTGTCACCGTGGCTGGGGTTGCAAGCGCACATTGCCACACTGAGCTTTTTATTTTTTACACGGGTGCTGGGGTTCAAAACTCAGTTCTTCATGCTTGAGTGGCAGCAACTTATCAGTTGAACCATCTCTGGATTTTTGTTTCATTGCTTTGTTTTAAAACCACTTTTCTCCTGAAACTCCTTTCAGTTTCTGGAAGGTAGAGAGGGCAGTCTCAGTGTGTGTCTGGGAAGAAACTGACTCCTTTCTTCCTTCTTGTTCTTTCCTCAGAGCCCACAGCCCTCATCCTGCCTCCCAGCCCTGCCCATCTTGGCCCCATGCCCCCGCCAGTCATCCCCGGGCCAGGGGCAGCGAACAGGCACGTGGGAGCCAAGGCCTTGTGACCAGGCCAGGGAGACAGGAGCTCCGGGGTCCCAGCCACCTGCCCCCCCATGGAGCTGAGGCCCTGGTTGCTATGGGTGGTAGCAGCAGCAGGCGCTTTGGTCCTGCCGGTAGCTGACGCCGTTGGCCAGAAGGTCTTTACCAACACATGGGCCGTGCACATCCCCGGAGGCCCAGCCGTGGCTGACAGCGTGGCGCGGAAGCATGGGTTCCACAACCTGGGCCAGGTAGGTTTCTGGCCTGGGTTCAAGGCATTACCAGCGGTGGGGAGACAGGGCAAGGGGCTCTTGCAGGAAGCCAGAGCTGTTGGGCAAGTCTTCCCAGGGCACCTGGCAGGAGGCAGATTCTGGGTGGTCAGTGGGATGGAAGCAGTGGCTTGTCCTGCTCGTGGGCTTTTGTCACAGGTCCCTCAGACAAGCACATCTCAGAGAGCGTGATCCCTCTGTCTGCCGCATGTTCTTGCTGGGTCCTAGGCAGGGAGCAGATGCCCCCCTCTCCTGCAGTCTTGTCCACCCCCGTCCCCGCTTCCCCCAAGGACTGACAGATGGAAGACCCGTCTCTGGCTCTGCTCTGTTGCAGATCTTCGGCGATTATTACCACTTCTGGCACAGAGCAGTGACAAAACGCTCCTTGTCACCTCACCGCCTGCGGCACAACTGGCTGCAGAGGGAACCTCAAGTAAGTGGGGCCCCAGCCCCTCCCGCTGCCGCTCTCCCCTTCTGCTCTGAGGAGTATGGTCACTTCCCTGCACACCCGTACCACTCTCTGTGTACCTCTTTCCCAGGTGAAGTGGCTGGAGCAGCAGGTGTCAAAGCGTCGGAGCAAACGGGACGTGTACCAGGAGCCAACAGACCCCAAGTTCCCCCAGCAGTGGTACCTGGTATGCTGTCCCTAGGGCCCTGGGTCTTTCTCTCCAGCTGCACACATCCATCCACTCTGAGGTCCATGGGTGGGTGAGCTGACTGGAGGTTTCATCTGTTTCTTTCCCCTTTTTACTGAGCACTCTGCCCTTTACCCTTCCTGCCAAACCTGGGGGTTGCACTCCTAGAATCCTTTGCATTTCCACAGAGGCCCATGATAACACTTGTAGGGACTGGGATGGGATGAAAAAAAGGTTTGGGGGATGGAATAGGCTTCTCCCCAATTTTCTATAAACCAACTATCTCCAGTAAATGTTAAGCTGGTTGTCTCTGCAGTCTGGCGTTACTCAGCGGGACCTGAACGTGAAGGAGGCCTGGGCCCAGGGCTTCACAGGGCATGGCATCGTGGTCTCCATCTTGGATGACGGCATTGAGAAGAACCACCCTGACCTGGCAGGCAATTATGTGAGGAGTAGATGAGGGAGGCAGTGATTCCTGGTGAAGGCCTCGAGGGACTGGCCCATATGGCTGGGCCAATCCTGGTGACGAATATGTTCTTTCCAGGATCCTGGAGCCAGTTTTGATGTCAATGACCAGGACCCTGACCCCCAGCCTAGGTACACACAGATGAATGACAACAGGTGAGAAATGGTAGCCCCCCCAGCTTTTGTGCCCCTTTTCTTTCATCCACCAAGGATACAAGGCTGAACCTAGGTGCTACATACCCCATCCAGTAGCTAAAGTCTTACCTATGTTCCAGTCCACTAAAGGATGTTTCGGCCAGAGAGAAGGTGGCCATAGGCCCCACTGGGAGTGCTGAGGACACATGGGGTGTGGCGGCTGCCTGTTCTTCAGACTGTGTGTGCTGTACAGTGTGTCCACCCCACTAACACTGTGTTATTGGCCCTGGTAGGCATGGTACAAGGTGTGCAGGTGAAGTGGCTGCAGTGGCCAACAATGGTGTCTGTGGTGTGGGTGTGGCCTACAATGCCCGCATTGGAGGTGGGTATGAGTCTCGACCCTCCCTCTGGGTAGTGGGAGGGCCCCTTCCATCTGGCCAGTGCCTGCCATCTTCCGACTGTGAATTCCTTGACAGTGTGGATCTCGTTAGAAGTTCTTATCAACTTCAAGAACTGGAATCCCAGTGCTGGGGGCACAGTAGAGTGGGTGGGGGGGTCTCTTAGCAAGAGTCTCCCCAAGTCTTCACAGCATAGGGCCTTGATCATCACCTGAAACCCATGACTTATTCTAGAACATGAGGTTTAGGCGAAAGGTGTGTCCTCTTTCCCTTTCTTTGGGTCTTGGCCTTCTCTGGGGTGCAGCTGGCCTGCACCCAAGAGTGCCCTGGCAGCTGGACCCATGCAGCCTCCCTCTTCCCACCCCCTCTGCGGTCAGGGGTGCGCATGTTGGATGGCGAGGTGACTGATGCAGTGGAGGCACGTTCGCTGGGCCTGAACCCCAACCACATCCACATCTACAGTGCTAGCTGGGGCCCCGAGGACGACGGGAAGACCGTGGATGGGCCAGCCCGCCTTGCTGAGGAGGCCTTCTTCCGTGGCGTCAGCCAGGTGAGTTGGGGTCCCTAGAACTCAGGCTGACTGGGAGCAGTCTTTTGCTCTCTTCTTCCTTGCTTTTCTATCTTTTACTCTTATTTTTTGGACTAGTTGGTTGTTTCTAAGACAAGGTCATCTTTTAAAATTTTTGTTATGTAAGAGCAAGACAGAACATATATGTGCACAGGTGGAAGTCAGAGGACAGCTTTCAGAAGTCAGTTCTTTCCTTCCACCATGTGGGCTTCTGGGAATTGAACTCAGGTCGCCTGGTTTGCAAAGGGAGACTTTCCTGTTGTGCCCTTTCACCAGCCTGACAAGTCTGTGTGTTTGTCTGTGTCGAGGACAAAGGGTGACCTGAGGAATCTTCTTGGATGGCTGTACGTCCTTATTGCTTTGCTCTGAAATTTCCCAGGCTCTGCTCTCCAGGGATAGAATTACAGACTGCCACCATTTCTGTCGGGCATTTTTACATGTTATCTGGAGATCTAAACACAGATCCTTTTTGCTTAAGAGGCAAAGACTTTAAGCCCCGAGCCATCTCTCCAGCCCAACAAGGTCTTCTTAAATAACTTAGCTTATGCTGGCCTGAAACTTGCCACGTAGCCAAAGCTGGCCTTGAACCCACAATCCTTTTGTTTCAGACCCCTTGTTTCAAACCCTTTGCTTCAGAATCCCTTGCTGGATACAGATGTACATTGCTATGGCTGGCTCTTATGTTGAATTTTAAACTTACACAGAATGCTAAGATTAGATTTACTAAGACATTACAGATGGGTACTGAGTGTGACAGTGTGACTCAGTGGTAGAGCTCATGCTTTGTGTGTATTAATTAGTCTTGATCTTCGACTTTGTTTTATTGGAAGAAAGGTCTGCAGTGATAGTTTAACCCGGGCATCATACTGTTAGGCAAGCACTCTGCCACCACCTACATCTTCAGCCCCACGCCCTAGGTTTGAGCGTAGAACTACCAAAAATTATAAATAAACTAAGGAACTGAGAAAAGGTAAAATAAACAAAAATCATCCATCACTCTACTCCCTTGGGAATCACTTTTCTAAGCCTTTGGTGGGGAATTCCAGTCTGATTTCATTTTGTACATGAACTTAACTTTGGCATATATACTGATCCACCAACGATCTCCTGGGGTGGAAGAAGTAAACCTGGAGTACCTGAGATGGAGGCCCCGCCTTCCCTTTCTAGTCGGAGACAGCATCTTCTTGCCGTGCTTTGCCACTATCCTGAGTGACACAAGCCTACCTTGTCCGCAGGGTCGTGGAGGGCTGGGCTCCATTTTTGTGTGGGCCTCAGGGAATGGGGGCCGGGAACATGACAGCTGCAACTGCGACGGCTACACCAACAGCATCTACACGCTGTCCATTAGCAGCGCCACACAGTTCGGCAATGTTCCCTGGTACAGTGAGGCCTGCTCGTCCACGCTGGCTACCACCTACAGCAGCGGCAACCAGAACGAGAAACAGATAGTGAGTCTTGCCCAGGCTTGGGTGCTGGGAAGGGAGGCGGCTCTGCTCGCGGCTCCTTTATGGCTGTCACCTCTGTGAAGAAAACAGTTCGGACCTTGTGGAAAGTAAGCTGGAAGCTCCTCCCAGACTCTCGTGGTTGTAAACTGTACGAAACCCTGGAGAATGTATACACTTCTTGAAACAGCCTTGCTCTGCAGCCTTTCATTGGCTGAATCCCCGTATCCCTTGGGCAACAGTCCTGGAAGAGCTCGCACACTGGTCTGTCCACAGCAGGTTATCCAAGCAAAGATTCATTGTACCATCTGTGGTCCCTAGGTCTGCAGGCAGAGGGTGGGCAAGTGACCCTTTTGCCCCTCACCCCACCGTCAAAACCCTAACACCATCGTCTCCTTGCAGGTAACCACCGACTTAAGACAGAAGTGTACAGAGTCTCACACAGGCACCTCAGCCTCTGCCCCCTTGGCCGCGGGCATCATCGCTCTCACGCTGGAGGCCAAGTGAGTGGGTGAAGGGTGGCCTGTTGCCCTTAGTGCACTCTGCGACGCAGCTGGCTGTTAGTTTGCAACTGCTTTCTGAAAAAGCTGACCCCTGGCCTCTCCTTTCTTCCTCTGCAGTAAGAACCTCACCTGGAGGGACATGCAGCACCTGGTGGTACAGACCTCAAAGCCAGCCCATCTCAATGCTAATGACTGGGCCACCAATGGTGTGGGCCGGAAAGGTGAGGCAGAATGGCTCAGTGTTCTAGGCTCGAGGTAGGTTGGGAAGCACTGCTACTTTCCTGCTGACCCCACCTTCCTTTCTCCATAGTGAGCCACTCCTACGGCTATGGGCTGCTGGATGCAGGTGCCATGGTGGCCTTGGCCCAGAACTGGACAACAGTGCCCCCCCAGCGAAAGTGCATCATTGACATCCTCACAGAGCCCAAGTAAGGACTGACACACTTGGGAGGAAGGGAGTAGGCATGAGAACCGCTCCTGACCGGGGTGTCACAGAATCATGGTCGTTTCTGCACAGGGACATTGGCAAACGGCTGGAGGTGCGCAAGTCTGTGACTGCGTGCCTGGGTGAGCCCAACCACATTACCCGACTGGAGCATGCTCAGGCACGGCTCACCCTGTCCTACAATCGCCGAGGCGACCTGGCCATCCACCTCATCAGTCCCCTGGGCACCCGTTCCACCTTGCTGGCTGCCAGGTGCTCACCCCGCCTTCTGTCCATCCCCACAGTCCAGTTCAGTTCCTCATGCACCCTCAACCCTGCAGCTGTCAGCACCTCAGTGGAGGAATAGTTACGTCCTGTGGGGCCACTTTATTGCAGGAATCCTTGACTTCTCCCGTCTACCACAGCATCGTGCTGGCCTTGTGCAGCATCCTATCTTCTGGGGTTCCTTGGCTGACAGCATCTGGCCCGCTGGGAAAAAGCATAGCTGATAGCCATTTCCGGTTCAAAACAGCTAGTACCACATAGGGAAACTACTGTATGGCCAGCGTGTCCCCTGGTCTGGGGTCTCCTCCAACATTTCAAATGACTGTGGAACTCCTTTTCCCCAGGCCGCACGACTACTCCGCAGATGGTTTTAATGACTGGGCTTTCATGACAACCCATTCCTGGGATGAGGACCCCTCTGGCGAGTGGGTTCTAGAGATTGAGAACACCAGTGAAGCCAACAACTATGGTATTTTGGGTGCTTAAAGAGTGGAGAGTGGGGAGGAGAGCTGGAGGCATCTGGGACCTAGCGTGTACCCCCTAACTCTCACCTCTTCCCTAATCTGGAATAGGAACGCTGACCAAGTTCACTCTTGTACTATATGGTACATCCCCCGAGGGCCTCCCCACGCCTCCTGAAAGCAGTGGCTGCAAGACCCTCACATCTAGCCAAGCCTGCGTGGGTCAGTACTGGGTACTACTGGGTCAGGGGAAGCAGGGCTGGGGGCAGCAAGAGAAAAAGGGGTTTCTGGGGACTCTGGCATCTGTGCTTGGGGCTTCAGGTCTGTGGGACCATGGTAGAGCTAGGATGGGGGGCTCAGTGACCTCAAGGCCGTGTCCATTTGGCTGACATCCCCCCTTCTCCCGTGTGGCAGTGTGCGAGGAAGGCTTCTCCCTGTACCAGAAGAGCTGCGTTCAGCACTGCCCAGCTGGCTTCACGCCCCAAGTCCTTGATACACACTACAGCACCGAAAACGACAGGGAGACCATCCGGGCCAGCATCTGTGCCCCCTGCCATGCCTCATGTGCCACATGCCAGGGCCCAGCCCCCACAGACTGCCTCAGCTGCCCCAGCCATGCCTCCTTGGACCCTTTGGAACAAACATGCTCCAGGCAGAGCCAGAGCAGCCGAGAATCCCGGCCTCAGCAGCCGCCGGCCGCACTCCCTCCAGAGGTGGAAGTGGAGCCGAGGCTGCAGGCAGGACTTCTGCCCTCACACCTTCCTGAGGTGGTGGCAGGCCTCAGCTGCGCCTTCATCGTGCTGGTCTTCGTCACTGTCTTCCTGGTCCTGCAGCTGCGCTCAGGCTTCAGCTTCAGGGGGGTGAAGGTGTATACCATGGACCGAGGCCTCATCTCCTACAAGGGTTTGCCCCCCGAAGCCTGGCAAGAGGAATGCCCCTCTGACTCGGAAGAGGATGAGGGCCGGGGCGAGAGGACCGCCTTTATCAAGGACCAGAGCGCCCTTTGATGAGCCCACTGCCCATCCCCTCAAGTTGATCCCCTCCTTGGGCACTTTTTAATTCACCAAAGTATTTTTTTATCTTGGGACTGGGTTCGGACCCTAGCTGGGAGGCGAGAGGAGCAGGGACTGCTCCCACCCCACCCTTGGGCCCACCTGTTTGCCTGAGGTGGGGACCCAGCCTCAGCCCCCAGCACCTCCATGTGGAGAAAGGAGTGAAACCTTAGGGCAGCTTTCCAAGGCCCAGGCCCCAGCGGAGTTCCTGCAGAGCTAAGAGGGGCAGCCTTCCTCGGGGGTTTGACTCAGGCTGCAGCCTTGCCCCTTCCCTGCCCCTCTAAAGCAATAATGGTCCCCATCCAGGCAGCAGGGAGGCTGGCTAGGAGGTACTCGAAAGAGGAGGCCACCTCTCCAAGGGCTTTTGCATCCCCCAACCCTGTCCCGCACACCAATGAGCCTCAGCAGAAGTCACGATCACAGGAAGGGACCAAGCAAGACGCTTCCGGCGGGCGGGCCTGCAAGCCGATGCTCCCGCCTGCCTGCACTCCAGCCTCCACCTTGCTGGCAGCCGCGCTGAGCTCTGCTGGCCAGGCTGATACTCTGGGGCCCTGGCCGCCCCTCCTTTATAGCACCCTCCGCCAGGGCCCTGTTTTCTGAGCCCGGGGCTGTCTGGGCTGTGAGCACTCAGTCCCGGAGCCCCTGGGTGAGTGGTGGGGAGGGACGGTGGCCCAGCCGGCCTCTCCTGCCTCCCACCCGATGCTGCTTTCCCCTGTGGGGATCTCAGGAGCTGTTTGAGGATATATTTTCACTTTGTGATTATTTCACTTTAGATGCTGATTTTTTTTTTGTATTTTTAATGGGGGTAGCAGCTGGACCATCCACCCCCTCACACCCATGTCCACCCTGCTCTTCCCCTGGCTGCCCAGCTCTCTAGTGTGAGGGGCTGCAGCATGTTGCTGAGGAGTGGGGATTAGCTGAGCCCCAAGTCCTGGAGAGGCAGGCCAGCCAGATGGGCTCGAGGAAAGGGGGTCATGGTGGGAAGGGTAAGCTGACATCTGTGTTTCAAATGGGGCTTGTGCCAAGGGCTAATGGGTCACTGGCTCTTCAAGTGCCAGGGGTGGGCAGGTGGTGGCACCAAGCCCCTTCTAACACTGTGCCCTGGTGGAGAAGGCACTGACCTATGATGCCCCCAAACCCCTCTTCTGATGTGCCTTTTGCACCCCTCCCATTAGGACAATCAGTCCCCTCCCAACTGGGAGCCCCCTTTCCTTTTCCCTAGTCCTTCTTGGTACCCAGCCACCTGCCCAGGGGGTGCTTCCCTCCCATTCCACCCGCCCCCACGTGGCCACCTTGGCTGGTTTTGTAATATACTGGGTTGGTGCACAGTGATTTTTTTTTCCTTGTAATTTAAACAGGCCCAGCATCGTTGGTTCTATTTAATGGTCACAAGATAATGTTAGAGATTTTAAAGTGATTAAACATGCAGACTATGCAAACCAAGCCTTGTCCAGTGTGGTGATATTCTTCCTAGGACCCCTGATTGTGTTCAGCTGGGGAAAGACTTAGGGTCTGGTTTGCCCTGTTTGCATGTGAGCCTGTTAGAAGGCCTCGGTGTGTCCATGCAGCTCGGGGAGCTTCTGCAAGGAGTAAGTGCAAGAGAAGCAATCTAGCCGCAGGTACAGGACAGGCCTGCGGGGACTGGCTAAATAAAGCACCATGTGCTTGGGGGAAGCTCAGTACCCCTTTGGGAGAGGTATGCCTCTCCACTCCCCTCTTCTGCCTCTTTCTACTCCTCTCTTCTGCCTCCTTCCACTCCTCTCTTCTGCCTCTTTCCACTCCTCTCTTCTGCCTCTTGCCCCCCTTGGGACTAGAAGCCCGTTTGGGGGGTGTTGTCAGGATGGTGCTGCTGGCCTGTGCCTGAGAAGCAGTCTCCTCCTTGAAATATTTACTTAGAAACTTCATTCAAATGGAGCCTGGCACCCGGGCTCGCCTTAGAGAATGTAGTGGAGTGGGAGGATCTGTATTAGGCTTTTTCCAGCCTCCTGGCACCCTGCCGTGCTGCCAAGACTTACCGTGCTGTCCAAACTCTGCACGACCTGTGTCCAGCACCTTGTTTAGGGCCTTGCCCTGCGCGGTCACCCACTCAGGAGCCTCCCCTGTGTTCCTAGGACGTTGCAGGGCCCTGGGGAATGCCAGGCTCACAGGCCACTCCACGAACTATTCTTTCCCGGCCTCCTCCTCCCATCCGTTTCCGTGGCTGAGCGGGAGACTATGGCCTAATAATGCTCTTGGAGCAGAAGCCGGGACCTGTAGGCTTTCACCAGCCACTTCTGCCCGCCCCTTCCCTTCCGTGGCTGGCCCCAGCGCCTGGGCCAACTGAAATCAGGGGAGGAGGAAGTCCGGGGGGTGGACTCAGAGCCCGCGCCACTGTCCCCGGAGCGGCTCTCCACACAGGTAACTCCAGCTTCAAGGTCCGGAAAGCCATGAGGAACAGGCAGGGGGTGACAGTTGGGGGGTGGGTGCCAGACAGGGGCCCTGCAGGCTCTCTGGAAACCCGAAACCTGGTGAAACCTGGCGGGATCAGGACAGGGGCCTGGGAAGGACAGGACCGCCCCAGCGATGAGCTCTTGAGTTAGCCCCCTGGGACTGCAGCCCACCGAGCTTATGTTGTTGAGGACCATGGCCCACGCGAACACCCAGGAACTCGTGGGTGGAATGGGTGAAGATCCTACAAGGGTGTCTTCTGTTCCTGTTTTGTAAAGGGGATCCCTGGTGCTGGGCGGAGGCCCAAGTCGCAGAGAGGCGCGAGGTCAGGCTGCTGTCTGTACATGCAGTGTCTCTGCCTGCCTTGTAGCTTCCCTTGACCCTGAATCCCTCAGGGTTTGTTTTTTTTTTTTTTTTTTTTTTTTTTTGTCCTGCCCCAGCATCTGCAGTTCTGCTTTGAGCTCACTGATGGCCTTGTTTGCCCCCAGGACATCACTATGGGCTTCTCTTCAGAGCTATGCAGCCCCCAAGGCCACGGGGCTGTGCAGCAGATGCAGGAAGCCGAGCTTCGCTTGCTGGAGGGCATGAGGAAATGGATGGCCCAGCGGGTCAAGAGTGACCGCGAATATGCAGGACTGCTTCGGCACATGTCCCTGCAGGACAGCGGAGGCCTGAGCCGGAGCGGTGGCCCTGACAGTCCTGTCAGCCAGGTGGGCTCCATACTACTCACCCATTCCCATCCTTTTCCGAAGTTCTCGGGGTGAGGTTGGAGATGTGGTCAGCCTAGGCTTGGAAGCCATAGTCTTGTCCTCCCTTGCCTCCCATCCCGTGCTCTTCTGTAGTCTTGGGCAGATATTACCAGCCACACGGAGAGTCTGAGCCGGGTGCTGCGGCAACACGCAGAAGATTTGAACTCAGGGCCCCTGAGCAAGTTGAGTGTGCTGATTCGGGAGCGGCAGCACCTTCGCAAGACTTACAGTGATCAATGGCAGCAGCTGCAGCAGGAACTCACCAAGGTAGGTGTGCAGAGAGCGCCCATCACCTCTGTGACGAGGCAGAGCCTTTTTGGAAAGGAGCAGTTTGTTTAATGCAAGAGAGCCTACATTCATTAGGGAAGTGGAAGCCCCTGACCACAGGCCCGGCCCCAGCATGGCCTATCTGGCCATGCTACACTTCCTCCCTTCCTCCCCCGACTCCGGCTGGCTAGCTGCGGCGCCTGTCCGTGTATTGTCTGTGCCCGAGCAGAGTGCTGGGAGTCCAGGATGGGTGAGGCCCAGGCTTTGCTTTGGAGGAGCCCAGATCTGTGCACTACTTTCAACCGTCTGGGGTAACAGACTTCTTCAGCCTTCAGTTTAGGGTGGCCCCTC
Organism: Typhlomys cinereus; assembly: GCA_023101885.1. NCBI lineage: Eukaryota > Metazoa > Chordata > Mammalia > Rodentia > Platacanthomyidae > Typhlomys > Typhlomys cinereus. Next base: position 497,964 of record JALPQD010000659.1, read on the forward strand.
TAAGGCCAGAGAGGCAGGGCGGTAGCAAGGCCACTAACGGGTGACTTCAGTCTGCTTGGGTCTAAATTTCAACAGCTCTTCAGTTACTGATTTGGTAATCAGCAGCTGTTTCTCTGGGCGCTTCAGTTCCCCATTCACTGTACGGGTCACTCCCCTTCCACTTCCAAAGAGCAGGGCCTTGCACCGGGCCCACAGTGCCCCCTGGTGGCCAACCTGGCTTTACTCTTTCTCCTGAAGATCATCTAATAAATTAGATTCTCATTCAAAACTCTGCCGATTTGTACAGATACATTTCTTTGTCTATCCATGGCCATTCATCTTATTATCATTTAGGGGTACCAAGATCTATAATGACAGAATGGAATGAGTCCTTGTAGCCTTCAGATCTAAAATATTTACTAGTTGGTCCTTTAAGACCGGTCTAGTCTATTCATCTAATCATTACAGAAACTGAGATTTGGGACAGCAAAATGGAGCTTGCTCACTTTGTCCAAATACCTAAATAGACAAACCAAAATGAATTGGGAGGAAGTACTCTGGAATCAGGCTGCCACCTAGTGTGGCAGAAACATACTATTCAGGGGCCCTAAATTAAAATGAAGAAGAATTCAAAAGCTAACTATGATAGCTCATGCCAACAAGACAGAGGTCCCTGCATCAATAAAAGAGATTATTACTTTTTAATATGGACCTGAGAGTAGTTGTTCATGCCTGTAAAGCGTGGCAGGCTGAGATAGGAGAACTGCAACTATTTTGAGCCACCTTGAGCTACAGAGTGAGTCAGCCCAGGCTAGAGTGAGATGCTACCTTTAAAAAAGAATTGCAATGTCAACAAGAGTAGGGAACCAAGTCCAAGGACACTTTGTGGGGTCCCTGTGAATACACAAACCTGAAACTAGTCCTGTCTCCTTCCACAGCACAAGAGGCATTTTTAATCTTTCCCAACTTCCTTTCTGCCTCCTTCAAAAGCCTGTCTATAACTAGGCTTCTCTGACCCTGTCCTTAGCATTCAGTTTCGCCAGAAGTCTCTAGACCCTTCCAAGGGGGGTGAACCTGAGCATACTGACAACCGGGATGGCAGAACCTTTCCATGGCTTCACCTCAGATGAATGTGGCACGCTTCAGGATCTGCCTCCCCACATTGCCTACCTCTTTCTCCCCAGATCCATAATCAGGACATTGAGAAGCTGAAGAACCAGTACCGTACCCTGGTACGGGATAGTGCCCAAGCCAGGCGCAAGTACCAGGAAGCCAGCAAAGGTTTGGAGCTTTCCTTGCTGGAAAGGGAGAGTCCCAAACCAGTGTAGACCTGTTCACTGATGCCCAGAGAGTACAGGATGCCTGGGTCTCTGGAGTCTCTGGGAAAACACACACACATACACACACACACACACACACACACACACACACACACACACACACGCCTCATCTTCTACCTGGCAGACAAGGATCGAGACAAGGCCAAGGACAAGTATGTGCGTAGCCTGTGGAAACTCTTTGCTCATCACAACCGCTACGTACTGGGCGTGAAGGCTGCGCAGCTGCATCACCAGCACCACCACCAACTCATGCTGCCCAACCTACTGCAATCACTGCAGGACTTGCACGAGGAGATGGTGCACATCCTGTAAGCCCACCGCCTTGCCCATTTTGACCAGTAGTAAGTCAAGACCGGAGCTTGGGAGTGAGGTGCTAGATCTAGAACATACAGATTTGGGGGCCGGAAGCACACTGATAGTTATACATTTGTTGACTCTGGATGTCAGGGCAGGATGATTGTAGCTTTTTATTATGATGATTGACACTGCCCACGGGACCTGACTGGGTCATCATTAGCACTGTGTCTCTAGACTTGTCAGGAAGGAGAAGGTCAGGAAGGTGATTTGCCTCAAGTCACACTAGTACAGGAGAAAAGGCTCAGAGAGTGGAGTCTGTTCTGGACCAAGCTGCCCACCTTGCCCACCTGAGGCCCTCTGACTCAGGGGGTCCCCTGGGGTGGGGACAGGAAGGAGATCCTGGAGGAATACCTGGAGATTAGCAGTCTGGTGCAGGACGAGATAGTGACCATTCACCGGGAGATGGCTGCCGCTGTAGCCCGCATCCAGCCAGAATCCGAATACCAAGGCTTTCTGCGGCAGTATGGGTAAGCCATTACTTGCCCTTTGCTTGCTAGGTGCCAGGGCTTCTGGCCTGTTGCCTGAGAGGCCTTGTTCACCCACAGATCTGCTCCTGATGTCCCACCTTGTGTCACGTTTGATGAGTCGCTTCTTGAGGAGGGCGAACAGTTGGAACCCGGGGAGCTGCAGCTGAACGAGCTGACTTTGGAGAGTGTGCAGCACACGTGTGTAATGACTTGGCACCCGGGCCAGGGCAGGCTACGGACATACCATCCCTGTGGCTATGGGCAGGACAGGAATGAAAACTCTGCCTTTATTGCTAAGCCGAGGCAGCCAGGCTCGCGTGCTCTGCCCGGTGCTCACGGGGAGCGCAGTTCTAATTGCCCTGTCCTTGGATATAGGCTGACCTCTGTGACAGATGAGCTGGCTGTAGCCACCGAGACAGTGCTGACCCAGCAGGAGATGGTCGGTCAGCTGCAGAGGGAGCTCCGGAATGAGGAACAAAGCATCCACCCCCGGGAGCGGTGAGCAAGCTCCACCTGTAGCAACCCCCCCCACACCCCATTCCATTGCGTCTACAGCTGTACACTGAGACCCTGTTTCTCCGTCTTCCTCTTCCCTGCTGCTATCTGCAGGGTGCAGCTTCTGGGCAAGAAGCAGGTGCTGCAAGAGGCGATACTGGGTCTGAAGATAGCGCTGTGCACTCAAGCCAAGCTGCAGGCCCAGCAGCAGCTGCTGCAGAGCAAGCTGGAGCACCTGGGCCCCGGCGAGCCCCCCGCCATGCCCCTCCTGCAGGACGACCGCCACTCCACCTCATCCGCGGTGAGCCGCCCCGCCAGCACCCTGCCCTCGCTTGCCAGTCACGCCTGCCACAGGGACTGTGCTCCTCATTTTTGCCCTCCCCCTCCCCAAGCCTGGCCACCTGCTGACGTCTGTCCCTGGCCTCAGGAGCAGGAACGAGAGGGGGGAAGGACGCCCACGTTGGAGATCCTTAAGAGCCACTTCTCTGGAATCTTCCGCCCCAAGTTCTCTGTGAGTAGCACCGGACTAGCCCTCTACCTCCGTACAGTTGGGCGGGCCAGGCCAGGGGTCTCCCACGTGCTTCCCATACATTTCTCTTTGGTTTTTGGGTTGAGTCCGGGGATGCCCTAGTGAGGAGGCTCTGCCCAGGCCTCACTGGGACGTCCTCTCCCCCGGGGTTCCGGGCAGCAGGTACCTTGCTATGCCAGTGCCCCTTCTTTCCTGCTGCCCCTGTGCACTGCAGGGGCCTGCAGCCTTGCCTACTTCATAGGTCTTCCTGCTCTGGGAATGGAGGAGGCTGCGGCCTAGAGGAGAAGCACTAGCTGGGTTGGAGTCTATCTACCAGCATGAACCTCCCAGCCCATCTCATCTCTGAGTGTGCTGGTATCAGACCACTGCCCACTTGAGGACGGCAGGTGGCTCTAGTGCCGCTTGGGTAGTGTAAGGATATGAGAAACCCCCCTGCTCACCCAGTGCTCTCCCCCCTGGTGAGCCAGCCCAGTAACCCTTGCACTGCTCCTCCCAGCTCCCCCCACCAGTGCAGCTCGTGTCTGAGGTTCAGAAGCCACTGCACGAGCAGCTGTGGTACCATGGGGCCATCCCACGGGTAGAGGTGGCTGAGCTGCTGACGCACTCCGGGGACTTCTTGGTGCGGGAGAGCCAGGGCAAGCAGGAGTATGTGCTGTCGGTGCTGTGGGATGGCCTGCCCCGCCACTTCATCATCCAGTCCTCCGACGTGAGTAAGGCCAGGTGACTCTGAGGGAGTGTGACATGGATGCTACATTTTAGGTGACTCCTCTTGAACACAGTTGGAACCAAGAGAGTTGCCTGCCTTGGTCCTCCCCTCAGAAGCAGGGCACCTCCCTCTGGCGCAGTCCCCTTTGCCCTCGATGCTCCCCCTGTTCTTTCCCAGGTTTAGGCCTCCTCAGCATCAAAGGCTGCTGACCCCAGTTCCCTGCCGTCCCACAGAACCTGTACCGGCTGGAAGGGGATGGCTTCCCCAGTATACCCTTGCTCATCGACCACCTGCTGTGCTCCCAGCAGCCCCTCACCAAGAAGAGTGGTGTTATCCTGTACAGGGCTGTGCCCAAGGTAAGTCTTTGCTAGCTTATCCCCTGATTGAGTTTGGAGGTCACAGGCCAGCACCCCCCCCACACACACCATTCTATAAGCGCAGTGGGAAATTAGATGCACAAGTATACTAGCCTCCTTCTCGGTCTGGACTATCAAGCCTACTCATACCAAGCCAGAGCTCCACCTAGTCCCGGAGTTATCTGTGCAGAATTCTCATACGGCCCAACGGTAGTAGACAGAGTGACATGCCAAGGCTTCAAGACAGATTCGTGGCAGTAGGAAAGCTGTTCAGCCTTTTGCAATGCCTGGCACACCTACTGCTCTCTGACTTTTGACTCACTCACCTCTCTTCCCCAGGACAAGTGGGTGCTTAACCATGAGGATCTGGTGTTAGGGGAACACATTGGCCGGGTGAGTCACCTTTGTCTCCTCAAAGCTCTTCCAGATTCCTTGGGTCTGTCTCTTTCCTCTCCACTCCTTCCTCCGAATCCCCAAGTCATATCTCAGACCTCACCTCCAGGGTCCCGGAGGGCCTCCTTGCCTCGGTCTGATTTCTAACATGTACCCCTAGTCTCGACCCAGGAAATGGAGAGTACCTACTCACAGGTCCCCTAGAAGCCAGCACCCTACCCTCAGATCTTGTCTTTCAAGGAGCCCTTGTCAGGAGGGAAGCACATCCCTTAATAGAAGCTACAAAAATCCCTGTCACTTTCCTGGAATGCATCGGAACCTAAAGGAAAGTGATTTCCGTATTTTCCACGTCACTTCTCAGAGAATGTGGTACATTACCAGGAACTTTCCACAACCATCGTTCTTCATGATCCCATGGGGGGGCACATTCCTAGAGAGCCAGAGTGAACAAGTCAGCAAGAGGGGGTGGGACCAGATGAACTGTTCTCCTGGGCTGAGAGAAAAGACAGCGAGCAATGAGCAGTTACCAGGAAACCGTGGTAGGAGCCCAAGGCTATTTCAGGGGAACTTTGGCGAAGTGTTCAGTGGACGTCTGAAAGCGGACAATACCCCTGTGGCCGTGAAGTCTTGTCGAGAGACGCTCCCACCTGACCTCAAAGCCAAGTTTCTGCAAGAAGCGAGGTGGGTGATAGACCAAGAGCAATGGAAGGTGCACACAGGAAAGTTCTGCTGTCACGGCCTGCTGTGAAGTCCTGACTTCAGCACTGTCTGGATCTCCCTCACACCTGGGTAGCATCATAGTGCCAAGGGGTTCCATGGCTCCCTCTGAGTCCCACGTGCGGGTTGGCTGGCCAGCAAAGCTGGACTCTTCTCCCTTGTGGCCTTCTCCTGTCCTCTCTGAGCCTGTGTCAGGAGGCGGAGGCAGGGTGGGGGCTAGAGGCTGGAAGCACAGGCTGCACGTAGCCTGAGTAGTAGTGCCTTCCAGGATCTTGAAGCAATACAACCACCCCAACATCGTGCGTCTCATCGGTGTTTGCACGCAGAAAGAGCCAATCTACATCGTCATGGAGCTGGTGCAGGGTGAGTGGAAATGCTGACCCCCAAAGCGGGGGCTGGGCTTACCAGATCCCCCACCATCACCATGCTTAAGGCTATCTTTATTTCTAGGGGGCGACTTCTTGACGTTTCTGCGGACAGAGGGAGCCCGCCTGCGGGTGAAGACTCTGCTGCAGATGGTCGGCGACGCGGCCGCGGGCATGGAGTACTTGGAGAGCAAGTGCTGCATCCACCGGTAAGCGAGCCGGTGGCAGTTCCACACCACAGTGGGGTGTCGTTGCTGGACCGCTAACGAGGGGAAATTGACGTCTTCCTCCTGATAGACCAAGGGTGTCCCAGGCATCGAGCAGATTTTGCTTATGATTTCTGTCTGGAGGGTTTGGCCCAGGCTAGACCTCTGATCTTTACCCAGAGACCTGGCTGCTCGGAACTGCCTGGTGACAGAGAAGAACGTTCTGAAGATCAGCGACTTTGGGATGTCGCGAGAAGAAGCAGATGGAATCTATGCGGCCTCGGGGGGCCTCAGACAGGTCCCTGTGAAATGGACTGCCCCTGAGGCCCTCAACTACGGTACCTGCCCTCACCTGCCCTGGGCTGCGGGGCTGGAAGCTGGCCACGGTGGGCTTGGGCCCAGGAAGGTGGGCAGTTCCTCACTCTGCTCATCTCCTCTGCAGGCAGATACTCGTCAGAGAGTGACGTGTGGAGTTTCGGCATCCTGCTCTGGGAGACCTTCAGCCTGGGGGCCTCGCCCTATTCCAACCTCAGCAATCAGCAGACTCGGGAGTTCGTGGAAAACGGTGCTCTAGCTGCATGCTTCTTCCTCCTTCCTTAACAGGGGCGGGATAAGAGCGATCTTGTTGCTACCATACACTGTCTCACTTACCCTGTCACCATATGTAAATAGGGCATTAATAAGACTCTGGAGCAGATGGAAAGACTAAGGCTTGCAAGTCACATGGCACTGGGCTGGGGAGATGGTTCAGCAGTTAAAGAAACTGCCATGTGAGCATTAAGGCCAGAGTTCGGATCTCTGGATTCCATGTAGAATGCCTGGCAGGCAGGCGGGGTGGTCTGCCTTTAATTCCAGCTTCAGAGTACAGTAATCCCCAGAGCAAGCTTGCTAGTCAGACTAACCCTATAGGTAAAATCTGATAATTTAGATTTTGGGTTTAATTAGATACCTAACCTCAAAAGAATAAGGTAGAAGAGTAATTGAAGATGATTCTCAATATCAACCTTGGGTCTCCAAATGCATATGTTCCTGCACATGCTTGTGCACCCACATACACATTCATGTGAATAGAAATGGAAAAAAGCAGAAATCATATAGCGCATGGTGGGTTGGGAATATGAGCCCAGGCCTCTGTTTTAGAGACAATCGGGTCCTTGGGAGTAACAGACTGTCCCTGAGGGACTTTTACTTCATGCTCAGTGTGCTGTGCTTTTCTTCGCAGGAGGTCGCCTGCCCTGCCCAGAACTGTGCCCTGATGCCGTGTTCAGGCTCATGGAGCAGTGCTGGGCTTATGAGCCTGGGCAGCGACCCAACTTCAGCACCATCTGCCAGGAGCTACAGAGCATCCGGAAGCGGCATCGGTGAGACCAACCCCTCTAAAGCCAGTGGTCTCTGCAGGCAAGAATGTACTTCTTTGGAACCTCCAACACTGGACAGCTCCAAGTCCTGGCGTCTGGCCACCAACGGCCATACTGCTGTCAGGGCATGGCCCCACGCAGGCCCTGTCCCCACACCTGCCAAAGCTTCCTCTCTCAGGCAGAAATAATAAAACCACTTGTCCACCAGGTGCTCTTGACATGTGTGCTCCTCTAGAAGACAAGACTTAGAAAAAGGTGGGTATGAAGGGGAGAGACAGCAAGTCCACACAGGGCAGAGGTGATAAGATTTGACAGTTGTCTTAGATTTCTGAAACAGAGCAGAGGGGCGCAGAATGATATGCGGCCTTTGACCAGATGAGGGCGCTGTTGCCAAGTAGGATCACAGCTAGAGTACAGCAGCTCAAGATGGCAAATTTGAAGACTGCCTTTCAGGGGCCTGTGAAGATCAAATGTGGGCAGATCAGTGTGGAAGCCCCACTGGGGTTACAAGCTGGAGATGGAGGTGTGAAGTCATTGACTTAAAAGTATCAGAGTGTATTGGAAGAGGCTGTTTGTCCCTATGACCTCAGCATGAATTCATCATGGAGATTCCAAGTGCCAGGTGATAAGTCACCCCCGTCACAAGTGATTATGATCATATTCTGGTCTAGGGAGAGAAAGCGAGTCTCCTCTTGTATTGTTGAAATAATTTGGGGGAAGCTGTTTAGGTATTGGACGATACATTTCCTAGAGCGGAAGCCCTGGCAAAGGCTAAGAGAACATCTACAGGCCAAAGTCTGTGTGTGTGTGTGTGTGTGTGTGTAAGCTAAAGGATGCAAGGATCTGGATCTGGATTAGGTGCTAAGAAACTGCCAAAGTGCTCCATGGGGAAGCGTCTTTACTTCTCATGAAGACCGTAAAACAAAGTTCTGGGCAGACAGGTGGGACATACAGCAGCTTTGACCTCTCAGCAGAAGCGTGTGTTCCTAGAGACAAGGGTCTACCGGAACTTCCCCTCCCCCTTCACACACAGGTGGGTATAGCTGGAGACTTAGATCCTCGGAGTAGTGAAAAGAATTGGGGCAAAGTGTCCTCTCTGTCGATCTAACCAAGTGACTGAAACCAGACAGGCTGGAGGAGGGACGTTGTCTTGATTCAGAAGCATTGAAAGGATCTCCTTAGCATAGTCTTGCAAAAGGCACAGGGGGACTGGAGAGATGACTCAGCAGATAAAGGTGCTTGCCACAAAGCCCAGTGACCTGAGTTTAGATATCCACATCTTCAGAACTGCTTGGTAAAAGGAGAGAACCAACTCCTACAGGTTGTCTTCTGATCTCCACAGGTTTGCTGCTGTGTCATATGCAAATACACTCTTGCACATATACAGAGAAAGAGAAATAAAGTAAGTTAAAATGCTAAAAAAAAAAAAAAAAAAAAAAGGTCCATGGTCTGTGGGACTGCGTGGATTGGCTCTTTGTATACACTAGGGGATCCAGGAGCAGAGGACAACTTTAATGCCTTGTCCACTCTATCCAGAGGAGGCAGATCCATCTACCTTCATGGGCTTGAGCTGCAATCCCTCTTCATGGCATTGCTGTCGCCAACCCCCTGAGATTTGCCATCAGGGGACAGATAGGCTGAGACAGAGACGCCTGTGAGCCTGAGAAGGCTGATCGCCCGGCTAAATTTAGAATTGCCTAGAAGACCGGTGAGGCACACCTTTGGGTGTATCTGAGAAGGTGTTTTGCAGAGAGGATTAACGGAGAGGGGGGAAGACCCACACTAAATGAAAGGCAGTGCCATCCCATGGACTGGGGGCCCAGAGAGATTAAAAAGGGAAGAGGAGAAAGCCAGACTGGTACGGTGGTGCCCTGGGAGGCAGAGGCAGGAAGATCAGGAGCTTAAGGCTGTCTCAGCAAGTTCAGTAACTAGCCTGGGCTACATGAAAGAGAGAGAAAGGTGGGGAAGAAAACCGAGCCACTGGGGGTCTCCTTTATCTCTGCTTCCTGCATCTTGTGTGGCCCAGACTGGCCTTATTATGAGCTCATTATATAGCACTAGGGATTGAACTGATAGCCCCTTGCATGCTAAAAAAAAGCACCATAACAACTGAGCCACCACCCTGAACACAGGCTGACCTTGAATTCACTACTCTTGCCCTTGCCTATTGGATTCTAGTTTGACAGGGGTGTCTCTCATACCAGGCAGTCAGTGGGTTGAGGTGTAGCTCAGTTAGTAGAGTGCTTTACTTAGCAGCCTAGCAGGAAGCCCTGAACTTGATCTCCAGCACAGCATAAACCAACTGTGGTAGTACATAGCTGTAATCCCAAAACACAGGAAGGAGAGGCAAGAGGATCAGAAGTTCAAGGCCCAGCACCTGTTTGCAATCTGGCAACCCCTGAAGGGCCCACTTGTTGGAAGGAGAGAACTGACTTTTGAAAGTCTGTTCTCTGACCTATCAATATGCACGTACTCTTCTCTTTCTCTTTGTCTCAAATATTTTTTTTTTAAACTTCAAGGTCAAAAATGGAGGAAAGAAAGGTTTTGGGAGGTGGCTCAATGGATAAAATCAAGTTTCTGCTCAAGCATGAAGATCTGATTTTGGATCCCCAGCACCTATAGGAAACTTTGGATGTGGCAGCGTGTGCCTGTAACCCCAGAGCTGAGGAATAGAGGGGAGTAGTGGAAACTGGGGGCTCATTGGTCAGCAAGCTATTGGTGTAGGTCTTTCAGCCTCAGCCTCCCAAGGGCTGAGTTTACACGTGTGTCATCACAGCTGGCCTGAAAACAATTCTTAGCTGAACATGTGAAGATTTGGGGACGAAGTTACAGGATACGGCTACAACAGTTTTCTCTGTGACAATTGTGGGTGAGGCTCAGCTGCCTGACCTCTCTCGGCAGAGTTGCACTGTGATTCCTCATGAAGCCAGAGGAGGAAGCAGGCTGGGGAGTTCTTCCTCGGTGGGCTCTACAGGAGCTCCTCCTGGCCCCCTTCTCCTCTGGAGAGTCGTTGCAGACATAAAGCTGCTTGATATGGTTTAGGGTTCGATTCTCAGTCACAGAGCAACCCTCATGCCGCCTGTCACACACGTTTCCTGTGGACCTAGGGACTCTGGAAGCTAACACAAATTGCTCTTGCTTTTGCTGTGAGAGTAATCAGCTACTCGAATCTTCTTGGGCTTGCTGTCTCCTAACTGAGTCTGTAAGTGTGGCAAGCCCAAGTAGTAGCTGCAGAAGAAAGCCTTGTGACTCTATTAGCCACCCCAGTAATACTCAGGGGACATTTACCTTTTGACAGAAAAAAAATCTTTGAAGAGACAAATGCTCTGATATGGGTGGTGTGTGTGTGTGTATGAGAGAGAGAGAGAGAGAGAGAGAGAGAGAGAGAGAGAGAGAGAGAGAGAGAGAGAAAGGGGGGTTAGTGTTATTTCAGAGAGAGAGAGAGATAGGGTTTAGTGTTATTTCAGACTAATCTCAACCTTGCTATGTAACCAAGAATGACTTTGAACTTCTGATCCTCCTAATTCTACCTCTCAAATTGTTGGGGTTACAGCATGCACTATGGTTCCTGGTTTTATCCAGTGCTGGAGATTTAAGGTAGGTTTTCATGCATGCTAGGCAAGCACTCTACCAACTGAGCTACATTCCTTTTTGTCTCTCATCTGTGTATTGCATCAGGGGATAGAACTCAGGACTTCTTGCATGCACTGTACTCCAATTGAGCTACATCACCAGTCATCTGTCTGTCTTGTCTGTATAGTGCTGGGGAATGGAATGCAGGATTCTGTGCATGCTAGACAAACGCTCTGCATCCTTAGCCACCTGTCTGTCTGATTCTCTGTGTGCTTGATGCTGGGGGAGGGGAGGAAACAGTTTTATACATGCTGGGCAAGCACTGTACTACTGAGGCAACTGATCAATATACTCATTAAGCTGTATACTCAGGATTTGTAAATGTTGCAGTTTGCCTGATAAATATAAATATACCTAAATTTCAATTTTTTTTTAACCAGAGACAAAGGAGACCCCTTTTGTTGCAGTTAGCTTGCATGATTACTGATAAGTTACCATCAAACAAACAACTTAAGGGTACAAAGGGTTTATTTTTCTTATGATAGTCTGGTTACAGTTCTCAGTCCAGCTAAAAAATTGTTTCTGTAATATTTAACGACTGGTTCTTGACAGTGTGAACTAATCGAGTTCTTTCTAGGAGCAATAGAAGGCCAGGCACCATCAGTCATATCAGAGCTTATCATGTGCCCAGAATACTTCCCTCAAGAAAAACTGTCTTATAATGTCTCAATATGCTTTCATTGTTTAACTAAATACTACAAACCAGCAGGCTTAAACACAATGAATTTGCTTCTCTCAATCCTGCAGGGAGAGAAGTTTAAGATCTAAGCATGAGCAGATTGTGTGCATTATGTATATGTATGGAGGCATCTTTTGGGAGAACTTTTATAAGAGCACTAATCCCTTCCTGATAAACTAAATCACCTGTCCAAAGCCACGTCTCCAAATATGGTCACATTGGCAGGTAGGATTTCAATATGTGACCTTGGAGACAAGGACAGTCTTGGTAAGATATATTTTTTTTTCCTTAAACTTATTTTGCCCGTGTGTGTGAGGCTAGATATTGTGTGTCCCTGTGGAAGACCGGAGATTACTTTGGTAATGTTCCTGGATTGCTTCTACCTCCGTTTTTGCTAGGAAATCCTCTGGGATTTCCTAGGCTCCGCCCACCAGGATGGGACGTGCAGGTCGCCGCCATTTCCAACTTCGCTTTTTTTTTTTAAGTGGCATTTGAGATCCGAACTCAGGACCTTCTCTTTGCAAGGCAGAGTTTTAACCCCTGAGTCATTTCTCTAGCCCCAGAAAGATACTTTTGTTGTGTGTTTTACTGTGGAGCCAAGGTTGGCTCCACTCATACTGGAATCCCCCCCCTTTTTTCTTTTTTTTAAATTTTAGGCATGCGCCACTAGACTATCTCTGGACAATAATTTTGTTTAAAAATTTTAAGACAGGATCTTGCTATGTAGCCCAAGATAATCTCCAGCTTGTGTGGGATTTAGAGGAAGGGGCGGGGGAGGAAGATGAGTTGAGTCAGGACAGCTCAGCAGGTAAAGTACTGGCTCACAAACCTGTCAACTCAAGTTCGATGCCTAAGCCCACGTGGTGGAAAGAAAGAAATTACTTTTTAAAAAGTTGTCCTTTGACCTGTGTCATGGCATGTATGATTTCTCTCTCTCAAATAAATAAAACAAAAATAAAAGAAGAAAATTGTGGATCACGTGGAGGTGTTCGATGCGGTAAAAGAGCAGCCATTAATAATATGGCACACCTTATGCCCTTGGTGGCAGAAAACCCGGACCCACAGGGGATGCGCTAACCTTTCTCCTGAAAAGCGTCACTACGGACAACAGATATCACCTAGAGCCGAATCAGACGGGGCTACAAGAACGCACCCCAGGGATCTGCAGGGAAAGGCCGGAGAATGTTTCCGCTTCTGTTCCATGCTCGCATACCCCAGGACGATTCAGGAAAATAAAGTTGCGCGCTCCTGCCGGGGGTTCCGCAGCGCGCCCGAGCCGTCCCTGCCCCGCGGCTGCGCAGAGAGGCCCCCGGCCGGCCGGCCCCGGGTCCCGCGCGGACAGCGCGAGCGGGCGGGCGCGCGGCGGCGGGACGGGCGGGGGCGGCGGCCTAGCTCGGGTCGCTCCGCCGCGCGCGCCAGGCGGACTGCGGGGCCCGGCACGCGGGGTCGCGACGCGCTGTCCCCGCCCCGCACGCCGGCCGGCCGCGGGGCCGCTGGAGGCGGGCGGACGGGCGCGGGGCGGGCGCGGGGCGCGCGCAGCGGCTCCGGCCCCCGCGGGAGCGCGGCTGCGGCGCGCCGAGCCGGGGCGGCGGGTGGGCGGGCGTCGGTCTTCGCCTGCGCAGCTGCCCGCGAGCGGGCCGCGGTCCCCGGGGATGTGAGCGGCGGCGGCTCGGCCCGCGGGGCCCGACGCGGAAGCCGGTCGCGGACGGTAAGGGGCCGGGCGGGAGCGAGGGAAAGGACCGGGCCGCCCGGGCCGCGGCCGGGCTGGGGCGACCCGAGACGGGAGCGGCGCTTGAAGGCGGAGGCGGCCGCGGCCCGAGGCCCGCTGCCGGCCGCTGTCGTTGCAGCCCCCCCGGCGCACGCGGGGTCCGAAGGGCGAAGAGGGGGTTGGGACGGCCAGCGGGGGACCTGGTGGCAGGTGCTGCCCCCCCATGGATCCCACTCGCTCTCCCCAGCTCCACCCACTTTGGCCTGGACCCAATCTCCAAGGGCTAAAAATATTGCCCCGAGGCTTCCGAGCGGAATCAGATCGCGCTAAGTAGGGCAGAGCGCAGAGGTGACAGAGCTCTCCGGCCCCAGGGCCCGCGGAGCGGACTCCGGAACGACGCGGTCCCACCCACGCCCGCTCTCAGCTTCGCTTCCTCCCTCCGCCTGGCAGGCAAGTGGCGACCCGCGGGCAGCGGCGGGCACTGTGGGTCCCCTGAAGCTGTGCCGGCCTCTCCCTACCCAGGGGACTTTCAGCATCGCCTCCGGCTTCCCAGAAGTCCCTGAGCGCTCTTTTAAGCTAGGGCTGGAAGTTGTGCACTGCAGAATCAGTACTGACAACACTGAAACTGGCTTTATGTTAGAAACATAAGCTTCTTTCTTCTTAGAAAAGAAATTCATTATGTGACAGGAACGGTACCAAGCATTGTGTTTGCTGTGTACCAGTCCGATCCACCAGGACAGGGGAGAAGGCTCGTCTGTCTTCTAAGACTGGCCTGCTACAAGTCAAGTGAAATACATAGGAGGGTGTTTATTCATATGAAGGGGAAAGCCATTGACCACAGAACCTGGACAGGCAGCCCGGACGAGAGGGTCCTAAGCAAATTGGTTGCCATGGAGAGTGTGTGGTGAACTCTGGGTCATTATTAGGACTCTTAGCTCCATGGGTTTTTACTACTGAGGAAGACAGCTATTGTTTCCGGAGCAAGCGACCCAGATGTGCTGCTTACTTGTGTTTTGCAGTGTCTCAGCCAAGTTAATACAGTCAGCATCCACAGCTAGTGTGGGGATAAGGAATGTTGGAAGCTTGCTTTTCACTGGCTCCAATCAGGCAAACGGGTTCCTTGGGAACTCACCAGGGTATTTGGCAGAAAGACCAACAGAGACTCTGCATGCCAGAGCTACAGATGGTGTGTCTCCTTCCAGGTACTGAGGGCCAGGATGAAGCTGAAAAAGCAGGTGACCGTGTGTGGGGCCGCGATCTTTTGTGTGGCGGTCTTCTCACTCTACCTCATGCTGGACCGAGTACAGCATGATCCTACCAGACACCAAAATGGTGGGAACTTCCCCAGGGTGAGTCATCTCGTTATTAACCTCTTCATTTGAGTAACATCTGGGCATGGGTCATCTCCCAGGACAGGGATACCCCACTGTAATTCTTGATCCCCTTGTCCTTTGCTGTGGCACCAGGGGTTAAATTCTGTGTGCATGTCCTTGCACAAATGAGTTTTAGCCACAGCTTAGGAGGGTTTTCTTTCTTTTGGGGTATTAGGGAATCAAACCCAGGGTCTGATTTCATGGTAAATGTAAGTTCTACCACTGAGATATACCTGTAGTCTGAATGGGAAGTTAAAAATAGATGAAAGAAGAAGAAGAAGAAAAAGTGGCAGTGTGTATTGCCAGTCTGTCCTGAGTGCTTGGCAGACATCGTTAATCAATTGTAGCATTCTTTCCCATTAAGCCAGATGCAGCCCTCAGACAGGCAGCATAGGTCACTGAGCACGGGCAGATGAATGACATGTTTTTCCATTCCTGATAGAGGATGGTGCTGCTTTGAAGCCAAGTAAATGGGACTCTGCAAGAAGCATGTATAGAGCACTTCATCACTGTGGCGTAGGGAGCTGTGAGTGTCTTGTTTTGTTTTGGCAGAGCCAAATTTCTCTGCTACAGAACCGTATAGAACAGCTGGAGCAGCTGTTGGAAGAGAACCACGAGATCATCAGCCACATCAAGAACTCAGTGCTGGAGCTGACAGCCAACGCAGAGGGCCCGCCTGCCCCGCTGCCCTACCGCACACCCAATGGCTCCTGGGCCGTGCTCCCAGAACCCCGCCCCAGTTTCTTCTCTGTTTCCCCGCAAGACTGCCAATTTGCTTTGGGGGGCCGGGGCCAGAAGTCAGAGCTGCAGGTAAGAGTCAGAGCTGGCAGAGACCTGTGATGGTGACCGGCGGGCACTGAGCTGCCTTCTTACCTGGCAGATGCTCACTGTGTCAGAAGACTTGCCGTTCGACAACGTGGAGGGCGGCGTGTGGAGGCAAGGCTTTGACATCACCTACAGCCCCGACGACTGGGACGCCGAGGACCTGCAGGTGTTTGTGGTGCCCCACTCTCACAATGACCCCGGTAAGGGCCCGGCTGACCTGAAGCCAGGATGTGGGCTGGACTTTCTGGTGGCGGATGTAAGGGGAAGGGACAGCTGAAGGGGACGACATTCCCAGGGGACCTTGCCGTTGGCTCTGCAGGCTGGATCAAGACCTTTGACAAGTACTACACAGAACAGACGCAGCACATTCTCAACAGCATGGTGACTAAGCTGCAAGAGGACCCCCGGCGGCGCTTCCTCTGGACAGAAATCTCCTTTTTTGCCAAGTGGTGGGACAACATCAATGCCCAAAAGAGAGCAGCAGTGCGGAGGTCAGTGAGGGTGGGATGGGGGTGGGGGTTGGGGGGTGCTCACCATGCCTAGCAGCAAACACACAGAGATCAGTGGAGGGGACGAGTAAGGATTCAAGAGTCTCCAGTGTTAGCAGATCAGAATGATTTGGGCATAAATGAAGAGGAAGCATGGAGCCTTCTTTGGAGTATAGACAAGGGTCCCAAGATAAGCAGGGCCAATCCAGTGTCAAGGTGGATTAGACAGAATGAGTGGTTTCATCCTGGGTTTAGATGAAATTATTGGGTGTGGCCAGGACACGCAGACCACCTGGTCACTGCCCCATCCTGCGTGTGTCTTTACCTTCAGGCTGGTGGGAAACGGGCAGCTGGAGATTGCGACAGGGGGCTGGGTGATGCCGGATGAGGCCAACTCCCACTATTTTGCGTTAATCGACCAGCTCATTGAGGGACACCAGTGGCTGGAGAGAAACTTGGGTAAGTGTAGGTTTGGCAGTGGGTGTCTGTGCCGTGGTTGAACCTGAGCGGTGTGGCGAGGTGCTGCAAGGTACAAGGAGTGACAGGGGATGTTTCTTGGTAAACTTATGTGGCCTGGTGTGACAGTATCTGGGAGAACAGAGGTCAGACCCTAAGGTGCTTAGGACCTTTGGCTTCCATGTCCTGCCCAGGTGCAACCCCACGCTCTGGCTGGGCAGTGGACCCCTTTGGACATAGCTCCACCATGCCTTACCTGCTGCGTCGTGCCAACCTGACCAGCATGCTGATTCAGAGGGTGCATTATGCCATCAAGAAGCACTTCGCTGCCACCCACAGCCTGGAGTTCATGTGGAGGCAGACATGGGGTAAGGTCAAACAGGTCAAAGGGTCACAGCAGTTAGTCTTCACTGGGGATCCCCATAGTCCTTCAGGGAAGACTACCCCAAGCATGTCTTCTCCCAGGTTAGGGGAGGGTCACACTGATCCCTGCCTGGGCACGTGGAGGTCCCTGCACTTTGAAGAGCTGTGTCCGTCCCATGGCCTGCCCACCCTCTGGCTGCCTTTGGCCAGTAGGAGTCTGCACTGTCTTGATATCTCTGTGCCCAGCCCCTGAGGCCGCCTCCTGGTGACTGACCCGTGATGTGTCTTCTGCAGACTCTGACTCCAGCACAGACATCTTCTGCCACATGATGCCCTTCTATAGCTACGACGTCCCACACACGTGTGGCCCAGATCCCAAGATCTGCTGCCAGTTTGATTTCAAACGCCTGCCTGGTGGGCGAATCAACTGCCCTTGGAAAATACCACCCCGGGCCATCACAGAGGCCAATGTGGCAGACAGGTATTTGCTTTCATCTCTGTCTAGGCGTGGTGTTGGCTTTTATTCTGTTTTTCAAACTTTATCTTCTTTATTTGAGAAAGAGAGAATGAGAAAGCAGGCAAAAGGAGGTATGTTGTACCGTGATGCACAGGTGGGGTCAGGACAGCTTTCTGAAGTCAGTGTTCTCCTCCTACCATGTGGGCTCTGGGGTTAGAACACAGGTTACCAATTTGCTTACGAGAGCTTTTTTACCCATGGATCCATCTCACCGTTGAGATGTGGTCTCACACTGCCTAGACTGGCCTTAAATGTAGCTAAGTAGAGCCTCAAATTCTGATCCTCTTGTGTCTACCTCCTGAGTGCTGGGATTACAAGTGCGTGCCACCACACCTGATTCATGCGGTTCTGAGTGTCCAGTACAGGGCTAGGCAAATATTCTATCGACCAAGGTGTATGGTAAACCATTCGTTCCATTTCTGGTCTGTTTCAATTGTCATGCCTTCATTGACTTCAAGCAGGTGCATGCTCTTTTCAGTGGGCCCTGTTCAAGTCTACTCGGTTTTGCCAGAGAGCCTCTAGCTTCAGAAAAAAGACCTTTGAGAGACTAGTAAGATGTCACTGTAGCTGAATTTGCTCTCGGGAAAGGCCTGGTTGCAGGTGACCATTTGGGTAGAACATTAAGAATCCCTGTGGCACATCTATGTCTAGAGTTGCTGAGGAAGGATAGTCATGAGTTGAAGCACAGCCTGAGCTACAGTGAGATGCTGTCTCAAAAAACAATCGAGCCGGACTGGAGAGATGGCTTGGGTTGACTCTGCCTTGAAGCAGAAGGACCTGAGTTTGGATCCTGGATCCCATGTAGAAATGCCAGGTGGAAATGGCAGTGATCCGAACTCTTGGCTCTTGGAAGGCAGAGCATGGGAAATCCAGAGCGAAGCAGAAAGGAAGTTAAAAGTGATCCAAGACAATCCCAGAGTCACCCTTGGGCCTCCACTGGTGTAAACACACACACATACACACACACACACACACACTCACACAAAATAGAAGTTGAACTGGTTTTTATGCTGCAATGCTCTGGTTTCTGTGCTGTAGAAGAAACAAACATGTGACCAACGGGGAAAGAAAGTCGTCTTTTGTTGTCAGGACTCTGAATGCTGGACGCTGCTACTGGAAAGCAGGAGTGATTTTTCAATCGGCAGCGGCTGTGATCTGTGATTCTGGCCAGGGCTCACAGGGAACAGCCAGAGCTGCCACTCCTGCTTTGAAAGGCTTAACTGGACTGATAAGTCAAGAAAGTGGAGTTTGTGAGGAGCCTTCTGTTTAGAACAAAACAGAAAAGGAACCTGGGCCAGCACAGCTAAGTAGATTAGAGAGTGAACCGTGATGCTGGTGACCTGCCACTCAGGCTGGTTGACACCCGGGAAGGCTGACCTCTAGCTTGCAGCAGGCCTCCTTTCTCAGCTTCCAAGTGCTGGGATTGTAGGCACATGCCACCTAATGACTTGATGTCTCCATTTTTTCTGTTGATTATTAAGGATTTTATCTCTAATATGGATGGTTCATGCTAGACACTGTGGGTTTTTTGGGGGGAGATATGGGAGAGTTAGATGGTCTCATGTAGCTCAGGCTGTTCTTGACCGCCTGCTCACACTGCCTGTTCTTCAGAGGTTCTGGCTTTACAAGCATGGGCTGCCATGCAGGCACTGTTCTAAGTACTTAAACATCCATTCAATTCATGTAAATACTTGATACATAAGTTTTCCTTGCATATCTTTGTTATTTTACTTTGCATGCATACTTTTAATATTTGTACTTAGGAGTACTTGGCACACTCACGAGTGTGTGTATATGTGTTTAGAAGAGGATACTGTGTGTGTGCCTGTGGAGGCACAAGGGCAGTTCAGGGATTCATCCTGAATTGTTCTACCTCCTAATTGCTTTGCTCTGGAATTTCCCGGGTCTGTCTGCCAGGGCTGAAAATGCAGGCCACAGCCATTTCCACTTAGGGATTTTACGTAGGATCTGGGATCCAAACTCAGGTCCTCCTGCTTGCAAGACAGAGTCTTAACCCCTGAACCATCCGTCCAGCCCTGAAAAGAAGTTTTTGAGACGGCTTCTTTATGTGACCGAGGCCTTGTGAGCCTCCTGCTCAGCCTCCTGAGTACTAGTGAGCACCACCATGGCTGTCTTTAATGTAAATTCCTGTGATATTGTAAGAGTTACATAACTGTTGTTAACCTCGTTCTATCAGAAGCTGAGGCCCAGAGAAGTAAGTTACCTGCCTAAGGTCACTCAGCTAGTACATACACAGCTGACCTCAGATCCTAGACTCTAAACTACAGTGCTCTGTGACCTACTCCTAAGTACACAGAGTGATGCTGCCACCCAGAGCCAGGATTCCCCAAACCAGACCCGATCTTTCAGGTAGAAATGTAGGGCTCGACTCTTAGCTTCAGAAAGCAGAATATGGAAGCTAAGGGTCAGTCCCGTTGTGTGGCCCACACATCTAATCCCGGCATACTAGAGGCAGAGGCGGGAGGTTCAGGAGTTCAAAGTCATCCTTGTCTACATCGTGAATTCTAGGCTAGCCTGGGTTAAATGAGACTCTGTCTCGAAAACAGTTCATACAGCAACAATAACACAGGAAAGGGAGGAAGGGGGAGAGGAAAGAGGAAGGATAAAGTAGAAGGCAAGCTAGTTGTGTCAGAGTGGAGTGGACCTTGCTGAGCATGGCAAACACAGGACTGACCACACTGTGGCAGCGGGTGACCGCGTCTGTCCTGCAGACCTTCACAGATGCGCACAGCTTCTCTTAGGGAGCTGAGGAGGGTAGTTTTGTTTTCCTGTTGTGGGGTGTCTTCCCAGAGAACTGTCTCTGAGCAGAATCTAAATTGTTCTATAGGGACTTGAAGGAGGAAAAGAGCTCATGTCTATGGTGAAAATGAAGAGTGCTCACAGGGAAGGAGGACTATTTTGTCTTGTGTGGTTCACAAGCAGAAGTAGAGTAGGGACATTCTAGAGTAAGGAAGAGCCCGGCAGTTGTCAGAATGCTGGGTGCTAAGGGATCTGTCTTTCTTCCCGGGAGGTGGCCGAATAGTTCCTTAGTACGGGGTTTCAGAGGGGCTGACCCGAGTGTCTCTGCTCAGTTATCTTGCGACCTTGGGCCTTCACTCTGAGCCTGTAACTTTTCCCTTTTAAGGGCAGCCCTGCTCCTGGACCAGTACCGGAAGAAGTCCCGGTTGTTCAGAAGCAATGTCCTCCTGGTGCCACTGGGCGATGACTTCCGATATGACAAGCCCCAGGAGTGGGATGCCCAATTCTTCAACTACCAGCGACTCTTTGATTTTCTGAACAGCAAGCGTGAGCTCCATGTGCAGGTGGGAGAAGTGTGCAGAGGGGGTGGGGGCCGCGCAGGCTGCAGCCTGGTTCTTCCTGGGAAAAATCCTGCTGCGGAGGGCTCCAGAGCCTGGCCTTCGTTCTCGGGCGAGGCCTTTTAAGCCGGCATTCACAGCCTCCTGCTTCTCTGCTGGGCCCAAATGAGTAGAATGCAGTTTCGTTGTTTTTTGCCCCCAGCTGTATGTAGCATTGCAGAGTAGTGGCCAGAGGTCCCAGAAACTTATCAGAGCCTGTTTTGGGGTCTCCGCAGGCCCAGTTTGGAACCCTCTCTGAGTATTTTGATGCTTTGTACAAGAGAACCGGGGTAGAGCCAGGCTCCCGGCCACCAGGGTTTCCTGTGCTGAGTGGAGATTTCTTCTCGTATGCTGACCGTGAAGACCACTACTGGACAGGCTATTATACTTCCCGGCCTTTCTACAAGAGTTTGGACCGAATCCTAGAAGCCCACCTGCGGTGAGACGTGCCTGCCTCCTTTGCTCTGTTAGAGTCACCTTTGGGGTATCACAAGGCTGAACTGCAGGAAAGAGGTGGTTGGGAAGGAAGAGGGGACTCCTACAGAGTATGGGTGGTCCTTGCAGTGGAGTGGAGCAGAACAAGCAGCTGCTGACTTCTCCCTCTGGGCAGTGGGGCAGAGGTTCTATACAGCCTGGCCATGGCTCACGCGCGCCACTCTGGATTGGCTGCCCAGTACCCACTGTCTGACTTCGCTCTTCTGACGGAAGCTCGGCGCACCCTGGGGCTCTTCCAGCACCATGATGCCATCACTGGCACTGCAAAGGAGGCAGTGGTGGTGGACTATGGGGTCAGGTAGGAGTCTTCTTCACTTCCCCTCTGTCCCAAAGACACATGTACAATGGTTGGTGGGCGGGTTGCTGAGGGTTGTCATGCCCCCCCCTCTCTCTCTCTCTCTCTCTCTCTCGCTCTCGCTCGCTCTCTCCTGCCTACCACAGGCTGCTGCGCTCTCTGGTCAGCCTGAAGCAAGTCATCATCAATGCTGCCCACTATCTGGTGCTGGGGGACAAGGAGACCTATCACTTTGACCCTGAGGCACCCTTTTTCCAAATGGTAGGCCTCTTCCTGCCTCTAATTGGGGGACCTTGGGTGGGCAGGTCCCATATCAAGAGTGGCTCTCTGTGGGTGCCATCCCTCTTTTTCCTTTCCTGTATGGAGTACAGTTCTGTGTTTAGCGAAACTGGTAGCCCACAGATTGGACAGGCTGGGGTGGGGAGGAGGTTGAACCCTGGTATCCTTCTTCTTTCCTGCCCACTTGTTCTAGGATGACACACGCCCGAGTCACGATGCCCTGCCAGAGCGCACTGTGATCCAGCTGAATTCCTCACCTAGGTAAGCCAGGCCCAGAGGCAGGTGCCCTGTTCCTTGGCTCCCAGGTTTCCCACCCTGCACTTGCCAACCCACCCCACAGCTCTTGTCCCGGCTGTGGCTCTTGGGCTCTTACTGGTGCCACAGACGACCGGTCAGCCTCCCTTCCACCCACAGGTTTGTGGTGCTATTTAACCCGCTGGAGCAGGAGCGGCTCAGTGTGGTGTCTCTGCTGGTCAACTTGCCGCGGGTGCGCGTCCTCTCAGAGGACGGTCAGATCCTGTCTGTGCAGATCAGTCCACACTGGAGCTCCGCCACGGACATGGTCCCGGATGTCTACCAGGTGAGGCGTGGCTCAGCCCTCCCTGCTTCTCAGTCCCTCTCCTGGGACCTCGCTCCCCACGAGCACTGCTACCACTGGTCTGTGGGCCCTGCTTGCTCCTCAGGATGGCTCGGGGAGAGAGGTTGCTCATGATAGTCTCTCCTGAATTCTGAGTGTCCTCAGGAGGAGGTGGAAGCTTCTAAATAATGAGCATGGTAAAATAGCAGCACAGTGCCCCATCGCCCAGTCCAGTCA
Source organism: Typhlomys cinereus (assembly GCA_023101885.1). NCBI lineage: Eukaryota > Metazoa > Chordata > Mammalia > Rodentia > Platacanthomyidae > Typhlomys > Typhlomys cinereus. The sequence continues at coordinate 520,513 of JALPQD010000659.1, forward strand.
AGGATAACGTATTTATTTGTGTTGGAATCTGGTTTGTTGCTTAGGCTGGTGTCAGTTTAGTCCTGCCTCAGTTTATCAAGTAGCTGGGACTATAGGCATTTGCCACATTGCAGCAAATATTTGTTGCACATTATTGCTTGTTTTTATTTAAGACAGGGTCTCACCGTAGCTCAGTCCGAGTCTCCCGCCTGGCCCTGCGCGCTGGGATCCAGGCACGCCCCACCACATCTGGCAGCAAGCTTGTTTCCATTTCTTTTCTTTTTTCCTCGCAGCACTGGAGAGTAACCATGAGGCCTCTTGAGTGTTAGTTAAATACTCTACCACTGAGCTACAGCCCCAGCCCTAGGAGCTTTTAATGATGTGTTTTAGGCTCTGTTTTTCTGTGGATAAATTATGGACTTCATCTGTAATATGGTGAAAAAATAAACAAATGTTCATATATAGTCCATGCCACCCACTGCTCTAAGTACTTAAATATTCGCAGTTCATTAATTTTTTTTTTTAAGACAGGGCCTCACAATATAGCCCAGGCTAGTTTCAAATTTGTAATCCTCCTGCTTCAGCCTCCTGAGTTCTGACATTGCAAATGTGAGATTACAAAAGCTTGACTTTCATTTAGAGTCTTTTTAAAATTCAAAAAAGTGTTTTATTTATGAGAGAGCGAGCTGGCGCACACATGCATGCCATGATTCAGAGTGGGGGCTAGAGGACAGTTTTTGGAAGTTGGTTCTCTCCTTCCACCGTGTGGGTTTCCAGGGATTAAACCGAGGTTGCCAGGTTTGCAAGCAGGTGCCTTACCTCCTGAGCAATCTTGCTGGCCCTCATTTAAATCTTACAACATTATGAGCATATATACTGTCAGATACTCATTTTACTAGAAAGTGAGATGAAATTGCTCATCTGAAGGTCACTCAGCTTGTTCATATGGAACGGGCTTCAGATTCTAGGCTCTTAACTATAATGCCGGCCACCTTGCTCACAGGTGGGCAGAATGACACTGCTGCTTAGAACTGGAATCCCCCAAACTACTGGATCTTTCAGACAGAAGAAATGTTGGTTTCACTCTTTGGTTCAAAAAGCAGAATATGGGAGTCATAGCAAAGAGGGGAGCCTGTGTCCGGAACTGATGCTTGGCTGCCTGCTCTTTCCTCTGCCTTGTTCACAGGTGTCTGTGCCAATCCGCCTGCCAGCCCTAGGCTTGGGTGTGCTGCAGCTGCAACCAGGCCTGGATGGGCCTCACACACTGCCCTCCTCCATCCGTGTCTACCTGCATGGATCGAAGCTGTCTGTCAGCAGACAAGGAGTGTTCCCTCTCCGAGTTATGGACTCCAGTACCAATGACATTGCCATCAGCAACCGCTACATGCAGGTCTGGTTCTCCAGCCTTACTGGGCTCCTCAAGGTAAAGGGCCAGGGGTGGTGGGGAGTGGCCAGAGGAGGGTGTTGGCATCAGAAGGGTTGTACAGAGCTGCCTCCTAAACCCTTGTGCCTCCTGTCACCTGATTCACAGAGATTGAGCTAACAACATGGTGAAGCTAGGTAGTATTAGTTGTCTGCTGCTGTAGCAGATATTTGAGATCAGCAGCTTATAAAGAGAAAAGGTTTATTTTGGCTTACAGTTTGAGGGGTTTCAGTTCACACGGTCAGGAGGACTCAATGGCTTTCGGGGTCTGTGGTAAAGCGGTGGTAAAGGGGCATGTCATGGCAGAGAGCATGTAGCATAGCAGCGCACCTCAGACGATGCAAGAGAGAAGCCAGGTATGGCGCTGCCTATCTATAGTTCCAGCAGGCAGCAGGTGGAGGCAGGAGGATCAGGAGTTCACGGTCATCCTCTACAACATAGCAAGTTTGAAGCCAGCCTAGGCTACATGAGACCCTGTTTTTTTAAAAAAAGAAAGAAAAAAGAGGTCGTATGGGAGGAACTGGGAATATGCCTTGGTTGGTAGAGAGTTTGCCTAGTATGCAGGAATCCCTGGGAGCTGTCCCCAACATCATATATGGCATATGCCTCTCATCTCAGCACGTGGGAGAGAGAAGTAAGACATTAGAGTTCAGGATCATCCTTGGCTATCTAGTGACTTCAATCCGGCCAACCCGGGCTTCATGAGGCCCTGTCTGAGACAGTAAAAAGAGAGGGAAGAATGGGTGAGTCCCTCTGTCTCTCTTAAAGTGGGGTCACTAGACCCCACTTCTCGTAGCCATATCACTCTGAGAGAGGGGATTGGGGGATTCGTAAGATCCAGTGTGTAGTACAGGGCTTGTTGTTGGGGAAGCTAGTCCGCGTCCTCCCAGGGGGAGGCCTGACATGCTGGTCTGGGGCCAGGGGTCAGGGCTGTGTTTTTCGGCAGAGCATACGAAGGGTGGATGAGGAGCAGGAACAGCAGGTGGACATGAAGTTCCTTGTCTACGGCACCCGTTCGTCCAAAGATAAGAGTGGCGCCTACCTCTTCCTGCCTGATGGCGAGGCCAAGGTACCTGAGAGACCCCTCACAGAACCTGGTGTGTCCTGGAGAGTCTCTGGTGGGGAGGACCAGAAGAGGGGTCCAGTCTTCCTTCAGGGGTCACTTTCTCCTACAGCCTGTGTCTTTGCTGCTTCTAGGAGGTCAGTAGGCTGTGATCTTGGTCCACTAGTATAGGGTGTCAGGTGACCCTACTGGAGTGAGGACCTCTGTTGCTCAGCCTTGGGTGGTACCTCCTGCTGTGTACTCTACTGCAAGGTGAGTGATGACTTGCTCTTCCTGCAGCCCTATGTCCCCAAGAAGCCCCCTGTACTGCGCGTTACCGAAGGCCCTTTCTTCTCAGAAGTGGCTGCGTACTATGACCACTTTCACCAAGTGGTGCGGCTTTACAATCTGCCAGGTGAGTCCTGTGCGTGGGGAAGGTTGCAGGGGTGTGGATTGCAAGCACTGTGACCTGCTCGCCCACCACCCCTTCTCTGTTGACACGTCCATCCGCAGTAAATGTGTCAGTTGAGATTCTCTTGACTATCCAGAAGTGCTCCGGGAGCCTCCAGAAGGAGGCTGGGCAAAGCCTCCGCTGGCACAACCTCTTAGGTTATGTTCACTTCACTTCCTTCTGTTCTTATGCCCAGGGGTGGAGGGGCTGTCTCTGGACATGTCATTCCTGGTGGATATCAGGGACTATGTGAATAAGGAGCTGGCCTTGCGTATTCACACGGACATCAACAGTCAGGGTACCTTCTTCACAGACCTCAATGGCTTTCAGGTAATCATTGGACCTTGTAGAACAGAACTTGGTTTGTTTTTGCCTCCCACACGATACTGTGTATGGGGTGTCAGAACTGGAGTCAAAAAATGACCAAGGGATGCCTTTAGACACAAAGGTACACTTCAAGCACCTTTCCAGGCTGGCCTTGAACTCACTTGTCCCTTTAGGTGCAGCCCCGGCGGTATCTAAAGAAGCTTCCCCTGCAGGCCAACTTCTACCCCATGCCAGTCATGGCCTACATCCAGGACGCACGGAAGCGTCTCACGCTGCACACCGCGCAGGCCCTGGGCGTCTCCAGCCTCGGTGATGGTGAGCGGGGATTGTATGGGACACAGGGCAGCAGCCTGCTCCTGCCTCTCGGTCTGTCTGCTGTGTTGGGTTCCTTTGCCTCTTTCCTGACTACATTTCCCCAACGCTTCAAGAAGGGACAAGCCACCTGTGGCTCCTGTCAGTCATTGGGGGTTGGGGAGGATCCTTTCCCTTGGAGGAGGCTTCTGGGTGCTTTAAGAAACATCAGAGTGGAAGAGTGACTCTCAGCTGTGGAGTGCAGTTCTTGCACAGAGGACCGTTACAGCATGGTCAGTGTTATAGTTAAATATTTAGGAAAGGAGAAAGATCTGTATTGTTATTCTCTTAATGGTCTATAAAAGAGAGGATGGTATTTTTTTTTTAATTTTTTTTTGCCAACTTTGTGTGTGTGTGTGTGTGTGTGTGTGTGTGTGTGTGTGTGAGGGAGAGAGAGGGAGAGAGAGAGCACTTGTATGTCCCTGAGAGAGAGAGAGAGAGAGAGAGAGAGATAGAGAGCACTTGTATGTCCCTGTGAAGGACCAAGGGTGACTTCAGGAATCATCCTGGATTGTTTCTACCTCCTTTATGCATCATTTGGTATTTCCCAGGCTCTGCCCACCAGGGCTGGAAGTTCAGGCCACTGCTATTTCCATCTGGTGTTTTACATGGGACTGGGATCCAAACTCAGATCTTCTGCTTGTGAGACAGAATCTTAATTCCCGAGCCATCTTTCCAGCCTGAGAGGATGGTATTCTTAAGAATCAAACAAGATCGCCATGCACAGGAGCACAGACATGTAATCCCAGATACTTGGAGATCTGTCATATGTGGCATAGTCATTATGAGGGCTGATTTCAGTGTGGGGTCAAGGCTTTGCATGCAGTGGCAGAGAGCACTGAGCCCACGTGCCCTGTGTGGGGAGTGTGGTTCTCCTGCCCTCTGCCAGGAGCAGTTGGAGCCTGCTTGCTTCGGTACTCCTGACAACAACCTATTGTTCCTGCTCACTTTTCTCCGTCTGCCTCTCTGGGGCAGAATATATTAAGAAGTTATTATTTTCCATGCAAGGGACCAATTTTAGGATTTGGGAATGGCTTCTTAGGCTTGTTCAGAGTACAAAACCAGAGAATTACAGAAGCCAGGGCAGGGCAAGTACTGTGGAGATGGAAGAAAGATTGAGCCCTATGTGTGGGAAAAGCTGCTATGGGCTCCTTTGGGCGGTAGGGACAGGGTGGGGGGAGTTCTTTTACCTTTGCAGCCAGCCCCTTTCCTTGAGCATACCAAAAGGAAGCAGAGGTGGTCCTCTGCCATCTGTTTCCCGCGGGGCTCTCTGCCTCACATGTCATCCGCTTTTCCACACTTGCTTCTGACGGGAGAGGCTGTCCATTCCACTCCTGCCTGCTGGGTCTTCTGACTGATGTTGGGTAGAGAAATGGCAATATCATTCACTGCTGAGTCTGCCAAGCCTGAACGTGGCCGTCTCAGAGGGCCTCTGCAGCACCCTGCAGAGTCTGTGCTGTGCTCGGTTCTTCATCGGCTTCTTCTCTTTTGTGCGCACGGTCCTCAGTCCCTGGTTCCTGAGTCACAGAAGGGAGCCGCTGGGATCAGCCTTCCCCTTACAGGTTTCCTGTTTCCTCAACTGTAGAAGTAGGTCAGGGGATGAGCATCGCGTCTCAGCTCCACAGTGTCTCCATCATTTTCCTGAGTGACACCGCTTGTCTTCACTGGGCTTTTTTCCCTCAGGGTCTGTGGTAGACAGTCTTCTCCCAAGGCCGAGTCGGCTTGAAGATGGGAGGGGACTGACTCACTGTTAACTTCCCCAGGCCAGCTGGAGGTGATCTTGGACCGACGGCTAATGCAGGATGACAACCGAGGCCTGGGCCAAGGACTCAAAGACAACAAGATCACCTGCAACCGCTTCCGCCTCCTGTTAGAACGTCGAACCATGGGCATCGAGGTAAAATCCGAGCCCAGTGTCCAGTGATTCAAAGCAAATTTAGTTCTGTGGGTGACCCTTTGGGTTCCCGGGTACAACTGGAAGCAGGCAAGGGGCAGACTGTATAACTTAAGGCCTACGCTGTGGCAGGAGATTGTCTGGCATTTTATTGCCCATCTCAGGTAGCCGGGCACCTCGCACCCGTGCTCCTGCCTCTGTCTGTGCTGCTCTCATCTCCCCTCCCCGCCCGAGCATCTCCTACCCATTTTGCTCACCTCATGGCTATCTTTGCCTCACCAGCCTGACTTTTTCTCCAAACTGGCAACCACGTTTAGGGACTTGATCTTTCCCAGCCACGGGATCAGGAACCAGAGGTAAGGGTCAGCAGAGGGCTGGGTGGCCTAGTGGGAGCAGGCTGGTGCTGTAGTTGGAGCTGCCACCTAGCATCCCGTGGCTGCAGCTTAGTTGCTTGTTCCTCGTGTAGCACTGAGCCCCTGCTGTGCCTTGGGAGCGTGTAGTGCCACTTACTGGTTCCGGTTGTGAGTGTGGATGGAGCGACTCCAAGCACAGGAGTACAAGGGAGAAGAGGGGCGTCTCATTGGGACAGCACTGTAGGCCGAGAAGATCGGGGCGGCTTCCTGAGCATGAGTCATCTGAGCTCAGCTCTGATAGATGGGAGCTGGGACACAGGCTGGAGGCAGGAATGACAGAGTGGAGGGGACTAGCCCTGTCTTCATTCATCCTAGTAACAGTTCATACAGCATGGTCCGCAGGGCGGGGCGGGGCAGACTCCAGAGGCCTGGCCAGAGTCTGGGAACCAATGGAGGATGCTCCCTCAGCAGGTCACTCACCGTGGGGGCAGGACGGCTCTGTGGGAAGGGAGACAGAGCAGGGGTGACGATGGCTTAAGATGTTCAAACAGGAAGCATGGGTGACTTGAGTTAAGTCAGGATGGTGATAAAAAGACACAGAAGGAGCAAGGTAGAAGAGTTTGGCCCTGCCTGGGCCTGAAGGTCCGGTAGAGGGAAGGACGATTAGAGGGCTCAGGGTGGTACCAGGGACAGAAGCAGCAGCTTTGGAGGGAAGTTTCATGCAGGCCTGTGGGCATGGCATCCCAGGAACCACCTTTGGGTAATGCTGTCAGCTCAGGCTGGGGGCCCTGGAAATACGGATGTGTCATTGTAACACAGGCTGGCGCAGACACTTTCTCTACCAGAATCTTGCTCTCCCGGGTGAAGCATTTGTTTGTCTTCCATTCCCTTCCTTGCTTCTGTTGCGGGGCGACAGCACTGACAAGGCTTGGTGCTCCTGACAGTGTTCAGGAACCACAATGATAAACAGAGTTTCTTGTGACCGTCTGGTTTGAGTGCCGTGGGAAGTAGCCAGGAAGACTGGAGGTGGAGAGCCTGGCGCCAGCAAGCCCAACACCAGATGTGCCAGGAAACTTCTCGGCTTCATCCTCAGCCTGGCTTTGCTTCCTCATCCACGCCTTGGGCCCATCTTGCAGGTCCAAGATGACAGCCACACCAGCTACCCGTCCCTCCTCAGCCACCTGACCTCCATGTACCTCAACACGCCCCCACTCATCCTGCCGGTCGCCCAGAGGCAGGCCTCGGGCCCTGCTCTGCGCTCGTTCCACGCTCTGGCCTCCGTGCTGCCCTGCGACTTTCACCTGCTCAACCTGCGCACGCTTCCGGCCGAGGTAAGTGCCCCACTCAGGTCTAAGCCTCACCCAGTTCTGGCCCTTCCCGTGCTCCTCCCTGTACATCCACTGCCCTCCCGCCTGTCTCCCAGGGGGACGCCTCGCCCTCAGCTGATGCTGCACTCATCTTACACCGCAAGGGTTTCGACTGCGGCCTTGAGGCTAAGAACTTGGGCTTTAACTGCACTACAAGCCAAGGCAAGGTGAGCAGGCGGGGGTGTGGAAGGCAGGGCCCTCCATGCAGGAAGCATAGCTGAGCTTTGGGGAATGGTGGGATTGAAAGCTCAGGGCACTGGACTAAGACTGGCAAGATGGCAGGAGAAAGTGTGACCCCCAAGGTTCTGAGAAGAGAAGGGAGGCTGTTGATACATTATTTTCAGTAGCTGAGTCTAGCAGGGCAGTTCCTAACAAAACACATTTCTAGAAAGCTTCTGTTTCCTGAGTGGAGCAAAATAGAAAACAGAATGAAAAACTCAGGTCTGGGCAGCTCACGGCTTCAGTCCACACTGATAAAAGCTGTTTGCTGATGCTGGTAACTCAGAAGTGAACCAAGACATGGTCCCTGTCCTCAAGATCACAGTTCAGGATAATGATTCCCACACTGAGGTCCACGGACAGGCTTTGAAGTTGGGCAGTGCCCAGCCTGGCCCACATCTTCTCTCTGTTCCACAGGTAGCTCTGGGGAGCCTCTTCCATGGCCTGGATGTGGGATTCCTGCAGCCCACTTCGTTGACACTGCTGTACCCTCTGGCCTCACCCTCCAACAGCACTGACGTTTCCCTGGAACCCATGGAGATTGCCACTTTCCGCCTCCGTTTGGGTTAGGTTAGGGTTTCCTGTGGCTTGAGGAAAGTTCACCATGGAGACGGCCTCTAATACCAGGGGTGGCTCGGACAAGCCAAGCTGCATATCCCATCTCAATCTGCCTCTCAGAACTGTGACAGACTGGGCTCTGCCCTCATTTCCTGTTTGATTGATGCTTCTCACATGGGCAGGGAGGGCAGCAGCCCATGAGGTAAGGGATGCGAGACTTTCCTTGAGTTGGAGTGGCCGCCCCCGCAGGTGCAGGCTTAGGCTCCCAAGAGCCCAGCCTTGCCATGACCGCAGCTGAGAACCTAACTGCAGTAGTGGTGCAGAGCCCACACCCTGCTGTGAATGCAGCAGCAGACTGGTTCTGGGAGGAGGGTGACAAGATCCACCATCAGCAGTCAGGTAGGGGAGTAGAAAGAATCCCCGTTTCTCCTAAGAACCCAAAGGCCTTGTTGCTTTCTGTAATGACGCCACTCGAAGTGCCACTGATCTCCATGCCCCCTGGGGCTGCAGAGCAGCAGGAATGACTTGCTAGAGGCTGTCATGGCCAGAGGTCATAGGACACTTAAGGTACCCAAACCCATTTGAAACTGGTCACTTGGTGACATGGTGATTTGTGGCAGGGGTACAGAAAGGGCCTCCTATCTGCCTCTGTTCCCTACACACTACTGTCCCTAGTAGCTCCTATCATGGGGGGGTGTTCTTGCTAAAGTCCCTTTCTCTGAAAGGAGAACAGCCTCGTAACCCCTGCGCTCGGGCAGCTTGAGAAGGCGTCACACTGAGTCTGGCCATCAGGCTGGGAAGCTTCAGCTTTGGTCCATCTGTGGAAATGTCCCCATTGCTGGCGTGTGGGACAAGGGAAGCAGCGTGCTGCTCATGAGCCTTCACTTCATAGAGAAAAAAACCCTTAATTCTCTATAGACATTGAAGATGCTTGGTAAAATTCAGACTCCATTCCTTCATGTAAACTTAATAAGCCAAGACTAGAAAGAAATACTCTAATCTGGATAAAGGTCTCTGTCAGAACTGATAATTAATGACATTCTAAAGAATCAGACAGCAGAGTCAGAAAGTGGCCAAGGGCATGCTGTTATTCAGCAGCGTCCTTTTGTCCTTTATGAGGCAGGGGAGCAAGCTGAGGAAGAATTGTAATTGGCACTGTTCTAAACCATAAAGCTGCCTATCTGTGATGCAGGTCAGCCGCAGGCCCGCGAGGCATTCTGAGAGTTGCCCAGGTGCTGCACATGCTCCTGTAAAGACTTCGGTTCTCCCCAAATCAGCTCATAAAATCAACATAACTCCAGTGAGACTGGATGCTTTTTGGAATTCAGCAGAGTCTAAAGTTTGTTGGGAAGAGTGTAGGTGTGAGAATACCAGATGTTCTGAGAAGTGATTCTGGCTGGTGGTACGAAAGACCTTCTTCCCACCAGACTCTTCTGGTAGCTTGAATGCAGTTGTCATGACAAACTGGGTCACACAGACCCACGCAGATGGGACAACAGGAGATTCAGAAACAGAAGCAGGTACATTTACTACATGATAAAAAGTATTTGGATGGGGGGAGGGAGACAAGTTACTAAGCAGTACTTTGAGACAACTAACCATCCGTTAGTTAGATCTCTACCTCAGTCTCCATGAAAACTAGGTCTAGAGGGGAAACAAGCAAAACTACAGAATTGTTCAAGAAAATATATTTTTTATACTTCTGATATGGGATAGTCTTTTCTAAACATAACATAAGACCTAAAAGATATAATAGGGGAAAAGATATACAAGTTTTGCCACAAGAATATTAAAAATGTGCTATCGGAAGCATCAAAGTTGAAACCAATGTGTTGTACAAGAGGAAATATTTATAGCATATATTTAAAAAAAGCAGTGAGTACAATTACTTTGGAGAAAAGCTTGCTTTAAGGTCAGAGAATGTCACAGGGGCCTGCAAGAGTCACCTGAATATTTGACAGTAACAAGGCTGGGTTCTTGTGGGTCTGCGGTACTCTGGCAGCTAGCGTCAGACCACAGCTCATGGGATCCTATATGTGACACGGAAGAAATAAATGGATCAACCTGAGGGGCTTAGCATGGAGTCTGGGCTGTATAGACAGACTTCATAAGTGTGAGCTATCACCTTATTAGTAAAGGATGCTCAGCAACTCTATGGCGGGTGTTGTTTGCTAGTATATGATTTGTAATCAACTGATAAGGGTGAATCTGTGAACCCCTGGGAAATTAGCAGAATAAAGGATATTCTTTGGAGGTTGTAGATGTACAATGAACTTATTTGTCTAACAATTTATATATATATATATATATATATATATATATATATATATATATATATATATTTGAGATGGGGTCTTGTTATGTAACCCTAGCTGGTCTGGAACTTGCCAGGCTGGCCTTTCACTTACAGTGATCTTTGTTTCTGTGCCACCATGTAACCCAAGGTTACATTGTTCAAAGTGTGGTTTAGAGTTACCAGAGTTGATTCTTCTTTATGTGTGTGTGTGTGTGTGTGTGTGTGTGTGTGTGTGTGTGTGTGTGTGTGTGTGTGTGTGTGTGTGTGTGTTACCATGTGTCCCTAGAAGATCAAGGGTGACTTTGGGAATCATTCTGGATTTTGTCTACCTTTTTATTTTGCTCTGGGATTTTCCAGTCTCTGCCCACCAGGGCCAGAAGTACAGACCACTGCTGTTTTCTGCCTGGTGTTTTTTTTACATGGGACTGGGAATCTGAACTCAGGACCTTCTGCTTGTGCGGCAGAGTCTTAATTCCTGAGCCCTCTCTCTAGCCCCCAGAGTTGCTTCTTGAAAGGTTTCTGTCCTGTCCTGAGTAGGGCTGCCTCTGTTTCATTCCAGATGCTGCAGTGATGTGGGGCAGGGCCACACTGGACAGGAGCAAGAAACAGAAGCTTAACATAACCATAGAAGGAAAGCAGCAGCTTGCTAGACGCAACCTTTGGACCAGTCTCTGGGAGTAAAGGCCAAAGATTTTTTTTTTTTTTAATTTGAGAGAAAATGCAGAGTCTACATGGGTGGAGGACACCTTTAAGGAGTCAGTTTTCTTCCAGTAGGTGGGCTTCTGAGAATCAAATTTGGGTTTCTAAGTTTGCCAGTAGGTACCTTATCTGTTGAACTTTTTTTAATCTGCTGGCTTTTTTTTTTTTTTTTTTTGAGACAGGTTTTGAGTAACCCAAACTGGCCTCCAACTCACAACAATCCTGCTTCAGCCTCTGGGGTGCCAGGGTTACAGTGTGTGCCTCTGTGCACAGCTAGAATTCTTAAGTAATTTTATATATGCATGCAGTTTATCTTTTTTTAAATTTATTATTTATTCAATTGTGTGTGTGTGTGTGTGTGTGTGTGTGTAGAACCACAGGTGAATTCGGGAACCACCATGGACCACCTCCACCTCCTTGTTTACTCTGCCCCGGGATTCACAGGCTCCGCCCTACCAGGACCAGAAACACAGGCCACTCCCACTTCTGCCCATTGTCTATACGTGGGGTTTAGGATCCGAACTCAGGACCTTCCACCTGCAAGGCAGAGTCTTAACCCCTGAGCCACCTCTCCAGCCCCCATGCAGTTTATCTTGATTATATTCTCCTCTTCCTCTTTCTCTACATGTGCTTTAAAAAAATTGTCCCATTAGTGCTTCCCTTTATGTATGTAGGTGCGAGGTCATTCACTGGAGAATGACCAATGAGTGGCTACAGCCCCTTCATCAGCAGCCAGCAGCTGCCACTAGCTCTTCAGTTAGGGGTGATCAGAATTTTTCAACAAGCACCCAGGTGAGTATACTATTTTAAGGCAAGCTGTAACCCTGAGCCACGGAAGAATTGAGGTGTGAAGGTTATAATCAGAACAAGCCAGGACACAACAAAAACAACCCTTAATCACCAGAAATGGATAAAATTCTTTTCCTTCCTGCCACCCATTCATTACCGTGAGGAGGAAAGAGCTGTGTTGTCAGTTGAAAGCATGAGAGAAAGTCTGATACCAGAGAACATTGGGATATTGCTTGCCTAGGGCATGGGCACAATAACCAGGAACACTTGCACAGACAGCACTTGAGCTTCGCTTGCTGTCATTGTGGTAGCAAGAAGACCTTTGTGAAGCCAGACATTCAACTATTCAGAGGGCAGAGACCAGAGAGGCACCCGAACACAAGAGTTCATGACTAGCTCAGATAACTAACTCATTGTCACTATCTCACAAAGAGGGTGGGGAGGGTTAAAAAGTGATGGGAGTCAGAGTGGAGTGAGGCTTACTGTCCAAAAGGAGATCTCTGAAAAATAAAATTTTGGTTCTTTCCTAATAAAAATGTGTGCAAAAGGGCAGGAGAAAGACCAGATCCTGCAAACTTTGGTTTTTACTCAGGGCCAATAGGAAGTAAAATTCAGATCATAACAGCTGCTAGGACTAATTGGGTCTACTTTGGTTCCTGACTTTGGATCTCCACGATTAAGGTAACCTGGACACAGAGCACTGGACTGGGTTGAGGACTTCTTAACATCTGCCGCGTGACAGGTTGAAGATGAGAGATCGCATCAGATGAGAAGGTCCCTTGGAAAAGAAATGGGTTTCCTTGTAGGAATGCCGTGCTACTAGAAATTGTGTTCCCCTGAAACTCATGTTGAACCCTATCCTCCAAAGTAATACTATTAAGGAATGGGGTCTTTAGGATGTAATTAGATCATATGTGTTTTCCTCTAATGAGGGGCATTAAATCCATTATAAAGGAAACTTCCTGTCCTTCCCACACAATGGGAAATTCTGGCAACTTGAAAAGGAAATTCTGATTCATGCTACAATATGATGAACTTTAAGGACATCATACTAAATAAAATGGGCCAATTGTAGTCACATAAGGAAAACAACAGTGTTCCTAGTGAAGTGAGGTTACATGCAGTAAGTAAGAGCAGGGATGGGGGTGTAGGGAGCCATCTATAATGTATAGTTTGCAAAGTGATGGTTGCACAGCAGAATGCAGACATTCTTAATGGCACTTACTTTAGGTTTTTGTTTTTTTAAGACTGTGTCCAGGCTGACCTCAAAGTATACAAGGATACTTAATTCTTGATCCTATCTCCAACTCCCAAGTGCAGGAATTATAGGTATGTACACCACAACATGTAGAGGTCGGAGGGCAACCTTGTGCAGTCAGTTACACAAGAATAGGCTCCGAGGGGAAGGGGAGGGACATCAGACTTCTGAAGACAAGGTTGGTCAGTTCCCCTGACACAAGATCTCCAAGACAATGTTGGTCTTAGTCCCCCAGACTAAGTCTAGTGTGACAATCTTCTTTTATAAGATGAAAATACTGTTACCAAGACAGAGACTTACAAAAAGGATCAAACCCCTGTATTCTGGTGATACCTCCCCAGGCATTTCCTCCCTGCTCCCTCCTCCACGGGAGGGGCCAGGCCAAGGTCACTTCCTAGTTCACAGGAAGCTCTTGCTGCTTAGCAACCCAGAGACCTAGCAAGCTCTTAGGAGCTGATTGCTAGGCACTAAACTAAGACTGGATTGATGTGTGGTAGAACTTTAGTCTCCAGAGTCTTATTTTCCCTTCCAGCTTCCTTAAGGGAACTGCAAAGATCCCCCAGGCAATCACATGGTTAAATCGTAATGACACAACCCACCTTAGTGATAAGGACACCAGGCTCTAGTTGAGGCCCTCAATCTGAGGGAGCTAACGCAGAGGCACGGTTGCGAGCCAGTATCCTGCATATTGGTTCCCATGTTAGAAGCTAGGAAAGGAGGAGCAACATCAACTTGAATTTCTACCCCCAAAAGGCTTATTTTCTGTAACAATTTATTCACTAGTGTTTATATACAAGCCCAAGTCCCTGAGGGGCCCGAGGTCCCATTGTGCAAAATAGGCAGTATATGGATGGATGGCCTATGTCCAATTCCCATATTGGGGCTCAGTTGAGAAAATGCAGCTGCTTTTAACATGTGATACATAGGCTAAGTAAAGGGGGAAGGAAGATGGAAAGATACTGAAATGTTGTAGTGAGAATCAAGTCTTGCCTGGGCCGGGCTGGGGCCCCCTGCAGCCGAATGACCCAGAGCACTAATCAGAGGGTCAGTCCTCGATCCTTGAACAACTGCTTCAACGCCTCTTCCAGTTGCTGATTTGTTCCTTGCAGCCCCTCGACCACTTGCGCTGCCCACTTGAAGTATTCCTGGACCCGTTGTTCAGACCACCCTACAGAAAGAGTGGACAGAAACCCGGTGTAAGGTCAAGGCCAGCACTGTCTTTTACCTGCTTCCTGGAAGACTTGGTGCAAGGTCATGAGGTGAGGTCCTGATGAAATGGTTGGACAAGTTCCCCTGGATTCAGTTATTCTGTTTTCACCTTATAAGAGAAGACTGTCGCACTAGGCTTAGCCTGGGGGACTAAGACCACCCCAACTTGTGTCAGGGGAACTGCCCAACCTTGTCTTCAGAAGCCCGATGTCCCTGCCCTCCCCCAGAGGCAGTGGGGGAGCATACCCTGAGGTGTGCAGCGATTCAGGTCTCTCAAATTGTACAGCTTATCTGCCAGCTTCACCAGTTTGGCTCCCGGGCTGCTGTGGGGCGCGTTCTCCACCTGTTGCCGTTTTCTCTCCATTTTGGGCAGAGTCTTGTCATCTGTCACCTCCTCCACCAGGCGACGCACTTGTGCCCCGAAGTGCAGCTCCACCTCATCCAAGGTGGTGTCTGTGTCTTCCACTGTGTCGTGCAGGAGGGCCGCCTAGGGACAGCCTCACTCAGCCCCGCGAGACCAGCCAATGGGCACCCACAGCTGAGCAGGCCTCCTGAACCCCATCCCAACCTCCTGACACAGAGGAGGGTGCAGTTACCTGTAACACCACAATGTCAGTGACTCCCGCCTCGTGGGTTAAGATCCGGGCCACGCCTGACAGGAGCAAAGGAAAGATCAGATCAGGGGGAGCCGCACGCATGTGGTCCTCACTAGCCGAGTGACCTTGGGAAGTCCCTTGCCCTCTTGGGATGCCCGACTGTACTAGAGGAACAGATGTGGCTACCGCACCAGGTGGTTGTGAGGTTAAACGGCACACCTCGCCCAACGAGCTTGGCACCAAGCAGGCGTCCGTTGGATAAGGTGCACAACCCTTTCTGGTTTCGGTTCCCGTCTGTCTCCAGCACCCTCTAGGCGCCCCAAGGACTGCTTTCTAGCCAGTGCGCCCACCGATGGGATGGTTGATGTAGGGGGTCCCTTCGGGGTCTTTGCGTCGCTGCTGCCGGTGCTTGCGAGCCGCGAAGTCAGCAGCCTCCAACAGCTGCCCGGCCTCTGAGTCCATCGTGCACGCGTGGCGCGGAGGACTGCAGCCCCGAGACCCGACGGAGCGTCCGTGGCGCCCCCTGGCGCATCGGAGGCCGAAGAACGTAGGAAGCTGACATAAAGAGGAGAAAAGGAGGAGAAGGAGAGAAGAGAGAGAACGCGGGTGCATGTGGAGGCTGTGCGTCAGCATCGCGTATCTTCCTCCATCCCTCTCCACTTTATTTTTCAGATAGGGTCTCTTGCTAAACCTGGAGCTCGAGCTACCAATTCGGCAAGACTAGCTGGCTGGCAAGCTCCTTGCGTTCTCCTATCTCCATCTCCCAGTGGTAGGATTACAAGGCCCATGCTGCCCACCCCCTGATTTTTACATGGGTGCCGAGAGTCCAAACCCAGGTCCTTATGTTTGGCTAGAGAGAGAAGGAACATTTATGTTATGGTACATAAATGGCGTCCTTTTAGAAGCCAGTTCTCTACTTCCACCGTGTGGACTTCCAGGGATTGAACTGGGTTGCCAGGCACCTTACCAGCTCAGCTATCTGCTGCCCTGATGATTCTTGTGGACACAGAAAATAACTGGTGTTGGGAACTGCCTTCAACATCAGAGCCCTGGCTTAGTTGCTCTGCTGTGGCCATAAGAAGAACATAGCCAAGATTTGTGAGAGCCAATAATGCGTGGAGAAGGGGAGGCCAAATAAAAGTGATGGCAGTGATCTTGCTGTGTGCTGATCAGAGCACCTCAAAACCACGGAAAAAGCACAATTCACCTAGGCTAATGTTCAGAGACAAGTTCTTTCAAGAAGAAAAGAGCCTTCAACTTGTCAATACAGCGAGCATTTCAAAGTGCTCCAAACATCGTCCTCCCTATGGAGACAGGCTCTGTTACCATGGGCACCAGAGCATCATTTTCGGGCCCAAGGATCTGGAGAAGGTCAGAAGACCTCAGGAATTTGCCTTCTGCAGAATTGTATCCTAAACTAGGAATCCTGCCTAATTGCTTCAGATTTCAGAAGTGTTGTTTTACAGAAACCACCTTTCTTCTCAGTGCTGGAACAAAATTTTCATTTCTTTCTTGAACCATAAAGACTCCCTGCTTCAATCCCCAGAGACCTGCTGTGGGCCTCTGAGGTGATGAGCTTTGTCCCTGCTGTTTCAGGAGCACAATGTTGCCCAGCCCGGGCAGGTACTGGAGTACCGCATATCTCTGTTGGCTAGCATCCTTGGACCTGCAGGAGAAATTCCTTGTCTTAGGGTTGGCAGCTCTGAGGCATAAGGGGCAAGAGAGACAGAATTGGAAATCCCCCAAAGGGTTTCCTTGATAGTGGGAAGTGACTAGTTGCTAAGTGTATTCCAGCTGACAGGTTTCTTTGTTTTTTTTTTTTTTTTTTTTTTTTTTTTTGCATTTGGACTGACCTCTGGGGAGATGAGGCTCAGGGGGAATATTAGTGAAAGGAATCACCCTTGTTTTTTGGCTAGACATGGTGGTTGCTATGTTGCAGCTGTCAGGGAGGGAAGCTTCATAGGCTGGAATAGAGGTCTCAGGGGCCTGAAAGGGAATGATCAGAATCCCCAGGTGTCTTCTGCAGTCTAGAAGTTGGAGAATGAATAGGGAGAAATAATAGACTCTGTGTGTTTGTTTCTCAACTCCTCTCTGGGCTTCTCCTCCCTGCTTGGAAAACCTTAGGAGTCGAGAGCCTCCGGCCCATTTCCTAGTAGGAGGTAGGAATTCAGTCACTTTCATCTTTTTAGAAGCCTGTGCCTTGAGGGTCTTGGGACTCTGATTTCTAATTCTTTCTTGTCTGCAGACATGGGTTAGAAAGACAGACACTGGGATTCTTAGAACCAGGGCTAAGGTGGAGGTGACTTCTCATGGGCATTCGGATAAGGAGGAGCCGGCCCCTTCTGACAGGCTTGTTTGTGCGGTTGCTGCTGCTGCTTTTCAGCTGGATGAGCCTTGCCCATCCAACCTCTCTCTCAGGTACAGTATTCTCCGGACCTTCCACGGGTGATGTAGGTTACCGGGAAAGCAGGCCAGGAGGGAGTCTCTTCTCTTTTGGTATACTGATTACTTTTGTACTATGAAAGGGATGGAGTGGGGTGTGGGCAGATGCTTCTTATCTTCAGACCCCTTGCCTCTCTCCAGCTCTGTCTCACCATCCCCACTTGTGCCAGACCACTCGGTATGCAGATGGCCGCCACTACCCTGGTTTCTTCTGCCCTCGCCTCTCTGACTCTCCGGAGGAAGCCTACTGTTGCCACCTGCAGGCCGCTGGGGGCTCTTGCTGCACCCGGGCTGAATTTGAGGCCCTGTACCAAGTTAATCTGTCCACTCTACCTCCCCCACCCATCCTCAGGTGAGATCTCTAGCTCCAGAGTCACCCAAACACGGACAAGGGTGGTACAGCGTCTGGCTTTTGTTCTAGAACTCAGGGGTAGGAGGATGGATGCAATAGTAGAGTATCAAGCAAAGGGAGTCGTTGTATGTGTTGTGGGGCTTAGTGGGCGAAAGGTTGTGTTGGCAACCAAGAAAATGGGTTACACACATTGTAGTAAAGGGTTTTAGTTCTGAACCTGGCTGATGTCTTCAGGATATCTGTGAGCTCCCCCAAGTTGCATGCAAATGTATGTGCTTGTTTGTATTTATCTGGCGCTTGCTCCAGGTTCCCAAGGAGCTCCTCAGATTCCTTCCTCCGCTCTCCCACAGGGGCCCAGGACCGCTCCTAGCTCTGGGGCTCTACAGCCTGCTGCTGGTGGCGCTAATGACCGCAGATTTCGTGCACTTCTGCCGCGATCGCCGCGGGGGAGCCAGCCCGGGCTGCGGCCGCCACCGCCCGCCCTTTCGATCCTCGGCAGCGCGCCCCCTGCAGGTCCCAACCGGAACAGATTAGGTGCGCCGGGGACTTTCCTGCGCCTGCGGTCCGCCGCCCCGCGGGCTCGCTCACTCAGGCATCGCTTCTTGGCTCCGCCCCTTCTCTGACGCATATCTGACGTCAGGCTGGGGCGGGGCAGCCCTTTGCATCTTCCCCAGCCCGGGGCCACCCTTGTACCAGAGACTGCGCCTGCGCGGGCCCTGGACGTCAGCTCCGCAATGACTGTGAGTGGTCCCGAGACCCCCGAGTCCCAGTCTGCGGTCCCCGGGGTGCGTAATGATCTCCTCACGCCATCTCCACTTCGCACCCATCCCTTCGCATCTGATCGCGGTCTTCCCCATTCTTAGCCTCTCTATGAGGGTCTCCCGGACCCAGCTCTCCTCTCCTAGGCGCCGCTGTTTGCTCAGAGCCCACCGCCCTTCTCTCCCCAGGCCAGCTCAGTGGAGCAGCTGCGGAAGGAAGGCAACGAGCTGTTCAAATGCGGAGACTATGAGGGCGCCCTTACCGCCTACACCCAGGCGCTGGATCTGGGCGCCACGCCGCAGGACCAGGCCATACTGCACCGGAACCTATCCGCTTGCCACCTCAAGCTGGTGAGAGGGTCAGATTGCCCTAACCTGGTCTAACAGAGCCCAAGTTTGGCCATCACATTGTCATCTGTGTCCCGGGTGGACATTCCCTGGTTACTAGATGTCTTTGGGTCATGGGTTGATCACTAAAGAATCAGATGTCTGTGCTGGAGAAAAGCGTCCTCCTTCCCTGTTTAGCTTCTAGAAAGAGAGATGACTGTCTTCTCAGACTCTGTGTTTCTTTTACAGGAAGATTATGTTAAAGCGGAAACTGAGGCGTCTAAAGGTAGGAGGATGCGGATCCTTGTACAAAGTTGTGGGCTTCAATGGTGGGCAGGGACACTGGGACCACTGAGCCATTCCCTTCTTCTCCTCTGGCCCTGGAAAGACACCTGCCTTCTTGCTTTCCCACTTCTTCGGGCTTTTCCTTTTCTACAGCTATCCTCACCTTTTCTGAGGCTGAAGCACCGAGCTCCACGTCGGTACCCCCACCTTCTTCTGGGCCTCGAGATCTTTCCCCACTGCTCTTGCCTGGAGACGGTGGTCTCATGGGTGCTGACCGAGCTCCTGTTTGTGCTCAGCCATCGAAAAGGACGGTGGAGACGTCAAAGCACTTTACCGGCGCAGCCAAGCCTTAGAGAAGTTGGGCCGATTGGACCAGGCTGTCCTTGACCTGCAGCGATGCGTGAGCCTCGAACCCAAGAACAAAGTTTTCCAGGAGTCCCTGCGGAACATTGGGGGCCAGATTCAAGAGAAGGTGTGTGAAAGACCAAGAGAGGTTGGGGATTGTGTCTGGAAAGGAATCTGCTTCAGTTCTCCAGGGAGCATGATGATGGTCAGCTTTTCACTGGTTAGGGGAAAGCAAATTAAAATAATAGCACAATTGTTCAGTGTGTGTAAAACTTTGAACACTTGGCAAGGAGTGAGCCAGACTCCAGTTGTGTGGCTGTGAGTGTTTCTGACTTCTGGGGAAGGTGCAGATTGGTAGAACTCCTTTGGATAGCACTTTAATAATATGTATTACTGGAATTTAAATGAACATATCTTGTGATCCAGTATATATAACAGTGATCCTGATGTTTCCCTTAGAGATACCTTGCTTATACACACAAGAGGCACGGTGTGTGTTTATTTCAGCCTTTTTTTTTTTTTAAAGGTATTATCCATGTAGTGTGGCCTGACTGCACTATATAGCTGGGGCTGGCCTTGAACTCCTGATCCTTCTGTTTCTAAGTGCTGGGATTATAGGGTTGTTAACCACAGTCAACTTTTTTCTTTCTTTCCTTTTCAATATTTTATTTGTTGTGAGAGAAAAAAAGAAGAGAGAGAGAGAGAGAGAGAGCGAGAGAGAGAGAGAGTAGGTGTATATGCCATAGTGTGTGTGTGTTATTTGTAATGGGGAAGAAGGGTTCAGAGGGCAACATCCAGAAGTTAGCTCTCTCCTTACACCATGTGGGCTCCAGGGATCAATCTCAGTTTGCCAGGTTTTTATACTGATGCTGTTACCCACC
Source organism: Typhlomys cinereus (assembly GCA_023101885.1). Classification (NCBI taxonomy): domain Eukaryota; kingdom Metazoa; phylum Chordata; class Mammalia; order Rodentia; family Platacanthomyidae; genus Typhlomys; species Typhlomys cinereus. Next base: position 540,714 of record JALPQD010000659.1, read on the forward strand.
TAGCCATCTTGCTGGCCCCTAACTTATTTTTTTTCTCTTTTCCTTTCTTTTCTTTTTTTAAACAGGGTCTTATGTAACCCAAGTTGTTCTTAAACTTGCCATGTAGCCAAGGGTGACCCTGAGTCCTCACCCTCCCTCCACTTCCCAAGGGCTGGGATTACAGACATGCGCCACCACACTCAGCGTACGATTTTATTTTAGCTTTGTTTATAGTAAGGAAAACTTAGAACTTGACTAAATTCCCAGCAATGCGGGGGAAGAGGGGGTGGGCGGGGAGGACCAAACAGATTTGGTTCAGTGTTGTGGTTACTGAGAAGAGATGAATCACATGTAGTTATGTGGAGGGATCTTTGCCACTTGGTAAATGAAAAAAAAGTAAAATATGCAGTAGCACATAGAAAAGTGCTCTGTCACTGAACTGTAACTTCAGCCTAATAGTGCATACAATATATAATTTATGTTCAATGGTATCCTAAGTACGCAGCCAAAGCAATATTAATACCTTGCTTTTTTTCTCTGGGTACATTTAGTATGTGCAGTGAAAAAAATTGTTTAATATTTATTGTGTGTGCCTGCTCTCATGCACGCGTGCACGCATGTGATGCGCATGTGGAGATCAGAGGTCAGCTTATGAGTTCTCTTCTGCCATGTGAGTTCTTGGGATTGAACTGAGATCATTAGACAGCATCTTTATGTACTGAGCCACTCATTGGCCCTGAAAAATATATTTTATTTATTTATTTTGTGTGTGTGTGTCTGTGTGCACGTGTGTGTGCACTCTCAAGCCTCAGAGGACCCTGTGTGTCCCTGTGAAGTACCAAGGGTGACTTTGGGGTCATCCTGGATTGCTTCTTCCTTCTTGCTTTACTCTGGAATTTCCCAGACTCTGCCCACCAGGGCCAGAAGTGTAGGCTGCTGCTCATTTCCGCCTGACATTTTTATGTGGGACCTGGGATCCAAACTCAGGACCTTCTGCTTGTGAGACAGAGTGTTAATCCCTGAGTCATCTCTCCAGCCTTGAAAAATATTTTTAAAAACATATATCTCTGAATGGTAGCATTAGAAAACAATGGGTAACCAAAAAAAAATCTTTGATTTAAAACACACACACACACACACACACACACACACACACACACACACACCATCAAAGGGAGTGTTGTTACCAGCTACCTCACAACCTTCTCATAGAGAGAAATGCCTTCTAAGAGAAATGCCACGTTCAGTGCCATAGTAGCATCCTCATGCTGCCACCACATAGATGACACCCCTAGAAGTTGGTTTCCTTATGGCTAATAAGATATTTCCCTTTTTGAAAGTATTGCCTTTAGCATCTGTGTGGCCCCATTGCCCAAGCAGGAAGTAGCTCAGAGTGGAAAACTGCCTGGGGAAATTGAGGAGGAGCTGCCTGGCAAGTCTCTTCCTGCCTGCCCATAGTAGCCAGGTAGCTCGGAGCTCGCCCTGAGCTCTGAGCCCAGGCATCCTCATGGCGTCTCCCAGAGACGAGGGCCAAGCTGTGGAGGATCCAGAAGGAACAAGTAAGAATTGTGATGTCTCTGAGCAGGAGCACTGATTTCTTCCACTCTTTGTTGTTTTGTCTCAGGTACGATACATGTCCTCAACGGATGCCAAAGTGGAACAGATGTTTCAGATACTGTTGGACCCAGAAGAGAAAGGCACTGAGAAGAAGCAGAAGGTACAGGCCCCGGAGCCAGCCGTGGGCTGAACGTCCGCTAGAGCCATTCACCAATCTGGGCTTCCAAAACCCTGATGGCCTGGTCTGCTGCAGGATGTTCTTCAGTGGTACTTCGAGATGGGATGTCTCAGGAGTTGGGGCTTTAGTGTGAATCATGGGAAGTGAACTAGTGTTCACCGAGTGCCTTGGTTTGCAGCCTGGTGCCAGGAGCTGAGTCTGCAAAGGGACTGTGTCTGCCCTTCAGGGTCTGCTGGGGATTCAGCCGCTCTAACTGTCAACCCAGGAGAGATTCTTTCTACTACTTACAGGAAAGGGGGTTGACATTCAAAGAGGTTCATCTCATTGCCGGTTCCTCTTAGGTGCCGAGGGGAAGCCCAGAGGTCCAGGGCTCTAGGCCTCCCCTTATCCTCCTCAGGGTGTGTACAGTGTCCTTGTTATCATGTGCTTCCTTTGACACAGGCTTCTCAGAATCTGGTGGTGCTGGCTCGGGAGGATGCTGGAGCCGAGAAGATCTTCCGGAACAACGGCGTTCAGCTCTTGCAACGCTTGCTGGACACGGGAGAGACTGACCTCATGCTGGCAGCCCTGCGCACCCTGGTTGGCATTTGCTCTGAGCATCAGTCACGGGTAGGTGGAGTCTCTCGTTACTACTTCACTTCGTTTCTATCTGTCTGTCTATTCATCCATCTATCTGTCCATGCTTCCATACCTTATCTCTTTCCAAAAAGAACTTAAAAGCAGGAGATATACAGCAGCTAGAGAGGAAACATTAAAAAAATGCAAAAAAGACCCACACGAATCAGGATGGAGCAGGGCCAGAAAGGGTAAACACAACCTTGTGACCTTCTAAGGACTGCTTTCCCCACCCAGCTCTCAGAGAGATGCTGTCACACCTCATTCATGGTTGCCTAGAAAAGGACTCTTTCCTTGCTAGTGTTTCTCTGGTAGAGAAGTCCTCACAGTGAGTGACATGATTAGTGATGTCACCTGTAACATCTCTATCTTGGACACAGAACTTGACTCTGACTTGATTAGTAGTGTGAACTGTGGTGTCCCAGCACAGAGAGTGTAGCAAGAATGGTTTACTCTTAAGCCAGAGTGGTGAAGCCCTAGCACTGTCTGAGCTGGCTGGGCCCAGGAGATAAGAACTTGAACCTCTGCATATAAGGGGAGGAGGCGGATGGAAGAAAGAGAGAGAAAGAGAGAGTGAGAGAGAGGATCAGAGCCCAGGCTGGACTTGAACTCATGGTCTCCCTGGGACTTCAACAGCATATGCTAGCCTTTTAGAGGACACTTACTCTTTCTAGAAGAAGAATGGAATTACAACTCATTCAACGAAGTTGAGACCAAGCCTAGGCTATATATTGGAGTCTCCCTGGGATTAAAAATGGTCAAACTACACACATTCCGTGACATCCAGTAACGTTCCAGCTTTATCCAGTGTGAGCTGGGATGGGCCTGGGTGGTGGCCCTCTTGCACTATCTAGCTTCAGAGAGAGATGGACAGGCCTCGCGGATGGAGGAAGAAGTAGGTGTGTGTGGTCTGGTGGTCAGCGGACTTTATCTAGGTGTGTCTCCTGCTGGAGAAGTCGTGAGACAAAACAGCTGCTGCCAGAGCCAGAATATTCCTTGTCTTCTCCATTGGAGCCAGGAGAGCCAAGGTGTAACACCTGTCCTCCACAGGCGACTCCTCTGCGTCTCCTCCTCCTCCTCCTTCTCGTCCTCCTCTTCCTCTTCCTCTTCCTCCTCTTCTTTTTCCTCCTCCTCCTTCTCCTTCTTTTCCTCTTCCTAGTTACTTCCTCTTCTTCCTCCTCCTCCTGCTTTCTCTTTCTTCTTCTTCCCCTTCTTTTTTCTCCTTCTTCTTCCTTCTTTTTTTTCTCCTCTTCTTTTTCTTCTTCTCCTTCTCTTTCTCCTCCCCATCTTCACGTCTTCCCTCCTTCCTCTCCTACTTCTCTTCCTCCTTCCCCTCTTTCTTCTTCCTGGCAGGTTCTCACTAGTAACCCTGGCCAGCCTAGACTTAGGAGATCCTCCTATCCCTATGCCATCACTCCTGACTTTGGGGAGCCTTTGTGTAGAAAACCATGACCCAGCTCACGTCATCAGATCGGCCTGTTCCGTTTTTATTTGGTGCTGGTCCTTCCCCCCAGGCGCTTGCTCTTTCTGATCACGCGCCCCAGCACCGTTAGGAGTCGCTGTGACTGCCCTTCATCAACTGGAGGCTTTGCCTGGCTCTCTCCCACCGCAGACAGTGGCAACCTTGAGCGTACTGGGAACTCGGCGAGTGGTTTCCATCTTGGGTGTGGAAAACCAGGCCGTGTCGCTGGCTGCCTGCCACCTGCTGCAGGTCATGTTTGATGCCCTTAAGGAAGGGGTCAAGAAAGGCTTCCGAGGCAAAGAAGGTGCCATCATTGTGGGTGAGTGGAAATGGGTCTGGTGAAGTTGGGGAGTGGGTGGGACTGACCTGCCCGGCCAGCTCTTTTAGGACGAGACTTACAGCTGCATGAGTATGGCTTGGTGACAGTGGTTTACTCTAGATTCCTCTTACTCATATATCTTGTATATGTGTGTCTGTGATTTATACACGTTATATGTATATGTATGTGGATATTCATGTGAGTATTAACACCTTATTTAACCCACAAGCTTTCTGGACATGCTCTGTCTCTGCCTGCCATCTCACATTGGAGTTGGGACTGTAGACATGTACAGCCGCACCGAGAACACAGGTTCTGGGTATTTGAGTGCAGATTCTCACACTTTATGCACTCAACCAGCTCTCCAGCCCCCTAGAGTCTTACTTTGTTTTGTTGAGACAGGATCTCACCGCATAACCCAAGCTGGCCTGGGACTTGTTGCTCAGGCTGGCATCTAACTCTTAATCATTCTGCCTCTGCTTCCTGAGTGCTGGCACTGCAAGTGTATTTACCATACCCAAGCTTTTACTTTAGATTCTAAATAGCAGGTACCAGAGGGGAAACTGGAAGTCAGCGGGAGACCAGCATGTAGCCCCCTTTCCTGGGTCTCCTTGAGTGGTGGAGGGGTTCAGTGGCTAAACAGAGCTGAGCCACTGTAATGTCCTCTCTTTCTGTTGTGTTTTTTAAAGATTTAATTAATTTATTAATGAGAGAGGAGGGAGGGAAAGAGAGAGAGAGGGAGGGAGGAAGGGAGGGAGGGAGGGAGGGAGGGGAGTGTGTACGTGACGTGGCCCCACCATGTGGAAGGTTGAACTCAGGTCACCAGATTTGCATGCAGGTGACTTACCCACTGAGCATCCTGTATTTTTGTTTTGTTTTGTTTGTCTTTGGTATTGAGGACTAAACCCAAGGCATCTTTTTTTCTCCCTTTCTATATTATCATTCTTTATTTTCACTTTTGCAAGTGTCTGAAACTGAGTTGTAACTTTCCATCAATATAGTCATTTTTATGTTTTTTTATTTTTCCAGTTCTACAAGCTGTATGAGTGGTTATCTTTGCCACCCTCCTTATCCCCTTCCTTCCCTTCTTCTATTCCCCCTCCTTCCCTACCTCATCTCCCTTAGTGGATCCAACCTGCCTCTCCCACCCTCCTGTCTGTCAGCTTATGTGGGATTCTCTCTGGATCATCTGCTCTAGGGGGGTTTAGTTTTCTGTGGCAGACCAAGAGGCCTTTCCTAACCCAAGACATCTTGCACATTGATAACTGATATGTTTTTGTTACCAGATCCTGCCCGGGAGCTGAAGGTTCTCATCAGTAACCTCTTGGAGCTACTGACTGAGGCGGGGGTCTCTGGCCAAGGCCGAGACAATGCCCTGACCCTTCTGATTAAAATGGTTCCCCGGAAATCTCCTAAGGACCCCAACAATAGCCTCACACTCTGGGTCATTGACCAAGGTAGGCGATAGATACAGCTAGAAACACTTGCTTGGGGGGCTGGAGAGATGGTTCAGGGGTTTTAAGACTCTGTTTCACAACAGAAGGATCTGGAATCATATTCTGGATCCCACATAAAAATGCCAGACGGCCTATACTTTGAAGCTCTGGAAGGTGGAGCCTGGGAAATATCAGAGTGAAGCAAAAAGGAGGTAGATGCAATCCAGGATAATTCCTGAAGTCACACAGTACCTTCTGATATACACACTCTCACACACAAATAAATTAATAAAAAAAGGGCTGGAGAGATGGTTCAGAGGTTAAGACTCTGCCTCATGAGATCCAGAATTCAGATCCCAGGTCCCACGTGAAAACACCAGGCCAAAACGGTGGCAGCCTGCAGTTCCAGTGCTGGCGGGTGGTGCCTGGGAAATCCTAGAGTGAAGCAGAAAGGAGGTAGAAGCAATCCAGGATGATTCCCAAAGTCACCCTTAGGCCTCCAAAGGACCCAGTGCCCTTTGATACACACACACACACATACACACACACACATACACACACACACACACACACACACACACACACACACACACACACAAATAAATAAAGTTTAAAAAAAAGTCATAAAAAAAGTTGGCCAGATGGCTCAGCAGGTAAAGGTGTCTGTCTGCAAACCTGGCAATCTGAGTTTGTTCCCTGGAGCCTACCTGGTGGAAGGAGAGAACCAACTTCTGAAAGAGATGTCCTTAGACTACACATAATAAAAGTCATAAGAAAAAGAAAAACTAGTTTGGATGACTAAGAACTGCTTTTCTCTAGAAGTGCTAAGCAGCAGCATCTGCCATGAAATGACTCCTATGCCTGTGTAATCTTTTTAGGAAACTCAAAGTTAGACTCTTCAATCTTGTGTTTGTAAATTCCGACACATTGGATAATCCAAAAACACATTTACACAAGGGCTTGAGTAAGTTTTCTCTATGTCAACGTTTTCTTACTGAACATATGTGACTGCTGTACTAGGGGAAAAACAAGTTGACTATATCAATTCCAATTTTCATTTCTCAAAATGATGAGATTTGTCTTGCAAAGACACTGTCTAAGAATTACTCGCAATGTTAGGATGGAGAGATAACCCAATGGGGAAAGTGCTCATTTTGTATATGCCAGCTTGATGACCTGAGTCCAATCCCCAGATTTGTGTAAAAGCTGGACACAGCAGCATTAGAGTCTGCAATCTCAGAGCACCCACAGGAAGGGGGAAGAAGAGACCTGGCAATATCAGAAGCCTGTGGGCCAGTCAGCCTGGCTTCTGCAGCAGTGGTGAAGAGATCTGATCTCTTACAAGGCGGGAAGGCCCATGGAACACGTGCGCCTGGACTCACAAACATGTACACACACTTACACACATACATGCACACATACACACATTCACCCATCATGCACATACACAATACATGCAGCGATGCCTTGAGGCCTGGTTCTGTTTCCCATGGCTTTACAGAACAGGGTTCCAAAGTCCTGTATAGCATTTGGCCTGTGGCTGGGCTGGCATGCAGCCCTCACTTCCGAGCTTCTGCCTCCTGCAGGGGGCTGGTCGGCTGTGCTGCCTTCACATGCTGTTCTGGCTGAGGGAGCTGGCCTTGCTTTTCTGTGCCTCTCCCAGACACTTCTTCTCCTCTCCGGCATGGGTTGGTACTAGCATTCTACTGTCTAAATGAGGTGTCTTTACAGGTCTGAAAAAGATTCTGGAGGTGGGAGGCTCCCTGCAGGACTCTCCCGGACAGCTCACGGTGACAGCCAACAGCCGCATGAGCGCCTCCATTCTCCTCAGCAAGCTCTTCGATGACCTGAAGTGTGATGCAGAGAGGGAGAATTTCCACCGACTGTGTGAGAACTACATCAGGCAAGAATCTACCCTTTCTCCACTGCCGGTGCTGCCCCACAAAATCCGTGATTCTGCAGAGGGACAGAAATGACAGGCTTTCAGCAAGGAGGACTAGTCCCCTAGACAAAGTATTTAATTTGTGTGTGTGTGTGTATGTGTGTGTGTGTATCAGAAGGTACCATGTGTCCCTGTGGAGAATGAAGGGTGACGTTGGGAATAATCTTGGATTGCTTCTACTTCCTTTTTGCTTCACTCTGACATTTTCCAGGCTCCGCCTGCTTATATCAGAAATGCAGGCTGTCACAATTCTGCCTTGAATTTTTATGTGGGGCCTGGGATCTGAACTCTGGACTTTCTGCTTTTGAGGCAGAGTCTTAACCCCTGACCCTTCTCTTCAGCCCCAAACCCCCACCCTTTTTTGGGGAAGGGGTGCAGAACCTTGCTGTGCAGTCCAGGCTGGCCTGAAACTCCTGGGCTCGATTTGTTCTTCTACCTCAGGTGCCCAGTAGATGGGACTTAGAGTCATTCACTGCCGTGTCCAGCCCAAGGCCTGCTTTTTGTTTCAAGGGGACTATTCCAGGGGTACTTTTCCAAATTGACCTTCTAATACTGCAAAGAAAAAAAAAGTCAAGCATATACTCTACTGACAAAAGCACTTACTATGTCTCTGTCTTAATACACAAGCAAAACATGATAGACAGCCTTGCCCTTCAAGAGAATACGGCTGTGGAGAAATAAATTATGGTAAATTATGAACTCAAAAGAATGATCTCAGGCCTAAACATAGGTACAAGGAAGTGACCAAGTGATGTGTATGAGCGAAAGCTATATTCCATTGTATGTCCTCAAAGAGGGCACGAGTGACGGGGTAGATAAGATGGACGACTGCTTGTTCTGCTGGAAATTCTAGTCTCCTTGGCAGCTTTTCTTATTTCTGTTCAAGTGGTACCAAGTGCCAAGCCAGTGTAGGGGACGCGTAGGAAGCAAAGCCTTTATGTATGTTTTGGTGTGACAACTGTCATTCTGTGTCCCTCAGGAGCTGGTTTGAGGGCCAAGGACTGGCTGGGAAGCTACGCGCCATCCAGACGGTGTCCTGCCTTCTGCAAGGCCCATGTGACGCCGGCAACCGGGCCTTGGAGTTGAGTGGCGTCATGGAGAGCGTGATCGCTCTGTGCGCCTCTGAGCAGGAGGAGGAGCAGCTGGTGGCGGTGGAGGCCCTGATCCACGCGGCTGGCAAGGCCAAGCGGGCCTCGTTCATCACTGCCAATGGTGTTTCCCTGCTCAAGGACCTTTATAAGCGCAGTGAGCGGGACAGCATCCGCATCCGCGCGCTTGTGGTGAGTGAGATGGGAGGCCTGGGAAGGCAGGCAGGGGTGTGGGGGTCAGGTGGTCTGCTGGAGTCTCATAGAGTGGCCCCAGCACTACAGGTGTCTTAGAAACTAAGGCCTTGTCAGGACCACCAATGTGGGCCTGAATCCCTCCACCACAGAGCTGATGGTCAAGTGGGGGACTTGAGCCAGGTGTAGTGGGTGCCTTGAAATGCAAGGTAGCTCATGCCATTCCCTTTTAGTCAGAAAGGACCATGGAAAGGCAAAAACTGGAGGTTCGAGGTCTCTCTGGCTGTCCATAATGCTCCTGTAGCCTTGTGCTGTGGAAGCTGGTCCTCCTCTTTGAGGCACTTAACCCTGAACTTGTCTGTACAGTAAGAATTTACGTCATGACTAAAGTATGTGCATCCTTTCTTCCTACATGCCTTGCTTTACTTTATTTTGTTATTTTGTTATTTTTATCTTTTTTTTTTTTTTTTTTTTTTTTTTGAGACTGAGTCTCACGTAGCCCAAGCTGGCCTCAAACTCCCTGTAGAGCCGAGGCTGGTCTTGAACCCTTGATTGTCCCGGCTGTTCCTTCTGAGTGCTTGGATTAAAGGCACACAGGGCTTTCGGTATGACAAGACAGGGCCGGGGCAATTCTCGGCGTCGGGTGTGGGGTGCTCCAGTGGCCGGCGTAGCAGCCTTCACCTGACTCGGTGTCACGTGATCGCCTCAGTAGGCGATTAGCAGATATAGCTGGTGGGGAGGATGCTGATTTGTGTGTATGGTCCCTTGAGAACGTGGTGGGGGTCCAGGAGGGACTCCAGCTGCGTTGGGGAGCTGGGTTCACCTTCAGTCCTGGGGGTCAGGCAAATGGTCTTGTCTTCTTCCCTCAGGGACTCTGTAAGCTTGGCTCAGCCGGAGGGACCGACGTTAGCGTGAGGCAGTTTGCCGAGGGCTCTACTCTCAAACTGGCCAAGCAGTGTCGAAAGTGAGTCACCTGTTTCTTTAATGGTGGGGCAGATATAAAGACAGGGGGTGGGCGCAGGGTGCAGGGCGGGTGTCCTCGCGCCCTGCTCTCTAACCTAGGCAAGGGGTAGTCTTCTTCCACAGGCCAACTGTGCAGTGACTTGGCACATTGATGGTAAATTCCCAACCAAACGGCTTGACGGAACAAGGGCTTTTATTCTGTCCAACAGTTGTCTAGGTACAGTTCCTTGTCTAGCTTGGCAGGACACACCAATGCCAAGGGCTGAGGGAACTGACCGCACATACCCGCAGGCCCACTGAGAAAGGGACGGTCTTCACTTTAGACCAGGACGTCTGGCCAAGTTTACAGATAAATGCTAATCCCTTCCCTGCGTCCCTCCATCTTCTGCATCTCCACCAGCTGCGACCACCATCAGTCAGCTAGTGCCACTATCAATCAGACGATCTCCTGCAGGCTTCAGCTACTGATTTCTTACAACCGTGCCCAGACCTGAACCCTCAACCATCAAATTGTCTCCTGCATCTAACTATGACGCAGACCATCCTGGAACATGGACACATCAATCCTACATAGGAGAGGCTGGAGCCCCGATCCTCCTCTCTCTCCCCACCTCCTTTTTTTTTTTTTTTTTTTGATAGGGTCTCACTCTTTAGCCCAGGCATACCTGGAACTCATGATCCTACGGCCTCAGACTTCTGAGTGCCAGGCCAGATGCCATGCCCGCTTTCTGCTTCCCTGTTCTGATGGTGGTTCTAATGGTTCCCAGGTGGCTGTGTAACGACCAGATCGATGCGGGCACCCGGCGCTGGGCAGTGGAGGGCCTGGCTTACCTCACCTTCGATGCCGATGTGAAGGAAGAGTTTGTGGAGGATGAGGCGGCTCTGAAGGCTCTGTTCCAGCTCAGCAGGGTACCTCCCGGGGCTCCTACTGGCGTTCCGAGGGCGCGGTCTAACAGTAGAGTTTACCAAGCCTTGGCCCCCGGGGAGGCAAACCCAAGCTGCGCTGCGAGGCGTGGGCGCCCGTAGTGTCTGGAAGGACATTCAGCTACTTTGAAGGAATTGGGGGTCAGGTGGTGAGCTCCCTGAGCATCCCGGGGTCTGGACCACTTCCCAGGTTCACCCTGAGACCAGGGTGTGGCAGCAGAGGGAGGGACAGAAGCCTGGGTGTCTAACCGCCCCTGATGCTGCTGGGCCCAGGCTAGCCAGCTGACCACCCCTCTGTCTCTGGCAGTCCGAGGAAAGATCTGTGCTCTACGCAGTGGCCTCGGCCCTGGTCAACTGCACCAACAGCTATGACTACGAGGAGCCTGACCCCAAGATGGTGGAGCTTGCCAAGTATGCCAAGCAGCACGTGCCTGAGCAGCACCCTAAGGTACAGGGTGGATTGGGAGGGGATGCGATCCCAGAGAAGCGGGGTTATCCTAGGGGGAGGCATCCTTTACGCTGGCCGTTTCCCTTTGGCTTCCCCGTTTGTTCCCACCTTACACATGTTTCCACTGGGAGAAGGTTCCCTCTTTCCCTGGCCAGTTAGTCAGGGCCCCCTCCTAAGCCGCCTCCTTCCCCAGGACAAACCGAGCTTTGTAAGGGCCCGAGTGAAGAAGCTGCTGGCAGCCGGCGTGGTGTCAGCCATGACGTGCATGGTGAAGACCGAGAGCCCCGTGCTGACCAACTCCTGCAGGGAGCTGCTGTCCAGGTGAGCCTGGGGCTGCGGCGTGGCTGCAGGAGGAGCCGCGCCACCTCCTTGTCTGCCTTGCTTGGCCGACCCCAAGAGTGGAAACATCTGCCTGCCATGCCTTCTCTCCTCAGGGTCTTTCTGGCTTTGGTGGAGGAGGTAGAGGACCGAGGCACTGTGGTTGCTCAGGGAGGGGGCAAGGTAAGCTGGTTTCTGGTCCATGTTGAGCCATCTGCCTGTAAAACATGACTCAGTGGCCACACTGAGCATGGAGCGGCATGTGAGTGACTAGATCACCTTCCTGCCAGTGAGTGAGCTGGTGTGGGCAGCTGCTAAGAGTCCCTCGGCACTTAGCGCCCGTGGAGATCCTGAGCTTGTCCTCTTTTCCCTTCCTTGGCCTCAGGGCTTAGGCTAATCCATGTTTAGACCTTTCATAGGTGTTTGAGGAAGCGTTTGAGTGGTTTTAATAAGGAGACTCCTGAAGGGGGGAGAGAGTCTAAGCAGGAGTATCTCCAGTCTGGGAGAGGAGCAGGGAGGTGCGGGCGGGCCTCAGGCCCAGCGGCTTGGACCAGGCCCTCCCTGGCTCAGCCAGAGCACTGAGGGGCTTGTTCTGATAGGCTCTGCTCCCCCTGGCCCTGGAAGGCACTGAGGTCGGCCAGACAAAAGCAGCGCAGGCTCTGGCCAAGCTCACCATCACCTCTAATCCTGAGATGACCTTTCCGGGCGAGCGGGTATGTGTGCATCTCCTTGCCCGGATCCTGACCCCTCTTCTCTTCCCTCACTGTGTCCTGATGGCCTGTGGCCGGGCCACCTCCTGTGACCAGCAGACAGTGGAAGGCTTGCCAAGTCCTGGGGTGGTCTACAGCCTTAGGGAGCAATACTTTTGCGGAGCATCTTTCCTATTTTGGATCTGTGGCTTTGGGGTGGGCAGTGTGTCAAATAGTCCTGATGGATGGGCTGCACATCACAGATCTATGAAGTGGTCCGGCCCCTCGTCTCCCTGTTACACCTCAACTGCTCAGGACTGCAGAATTTTGAGGCACTCATGGCCCTAACGAACCTGGCGGGGATCAGTGAGAGGCTCAGGTAAGATCCTGTGGGAACTGGGCATAGGTCTTGGGTTAGTCCTAGTACAGCACTTGAAATTTTGGGAAACATTTGCTTATTCAAGACTCACAGGGACCCCTTTGCATCATACAGATAGAGAGGCAAAGGATGATATTAAGGGAGGCATAGGGCAGGACACAGCAGGCTCCAGAGTCAGGCTGCCTGGGTTCATCTTGTGAATTGAAAAAAAAAACACTTTACATTAATTTTATTTGTGTGTGTGTGTGTATGTGTTTGGATCAGGGTACTGTGTGTCCCTATGGAGCACCAAGGATGACTTGGGGAATCTTCCTGGATTGCTTTTACCTATTTTTTGCTTTGCTCTGGGATTTCCCAGGCTCCGCCTACCAGGGCCTGAAGAACAAGCCACTGCCATTTCCACATGGGACCTGGGATTTGAACTTAAGACCTTCTGCTTGCAAGACAGAGTCTTAACCCCTGAGCCATCTCTCCAGCTCAGGCTGTCTGGGTTCAAATGTGACTTACTGAACCTGGCAGATTTAGAAACCCAAGCTGTCGGGCCCTAGGACTCTGACTGTGCTGTCACCTTCCTCCTCTCCCTAGGTCACTGTGTAACTCTAAGGAAGTCTCTCAGCCACTCTGCCTCAGTTTTCCCTTCTATGAATTTATAGTTGTGTCTAGTTCCTGAAGTAGTGGTGTAGAGAGTTCATTAAGAAAATAAGTGAAAAAGTCCTTAACTCAACTGATTGTCATGGCCGATGCTAAGGGAAGAAGATTGCTACAAGATCTAGGCCAGCCTGGGCCATCTAGTTCTAGGCCAGCCTGGGCTACAAACCCTTTGTTAAAACAAAATAAAAAACAGAAAATACCTTTAATGCATCATTGCCTGCCCCTAGCAATGTGCCCGGCCAAATAATTAGCTTTTATTACTAATTGGTCTCATTGCTTGCCACACAGCCCACAGCAGTTTCCCTTTCTAAAAAATAGTAGTTGCGATACCCGCACCTGCACTTGCAGCACAGAGTGACAGTGAGCATTACGGCAACTCAAACACTGCGGGGTTACTCTGAATATTAAGCAACTGGTCAGGTTCCACGCTCAAGCATCTTCCATCGTCATGGCCACTGTGTTCTGCATACCAATTTAAGTATTTCTTACCATCCCATGCTGTTTCACAGCCAGAGGACTAGAAGGTACTGGAGGTCATACATGGTACAGGAAGGGCATTGAACATTGCGGGAGACACTCCTCGACTTAGGGCTCCGCTGTGTGGATGTGGGGAGCAGGTTATGTTGACCCTCTTTCCACCTCTGTCCTGAAGACAGAAGATCCTGAAGGAGAAGGCTGTGCCCATGATCGAGGGCTACATGTTTGAGGAGCATGAGATGATCCGCCGGGCAGCCACAGAGTGCATGTGTAACTTGGCCGTGAGCAAAGAGGTGAGGGGCGGTCCAGGTGGTCCCCGCAGCAGGGATGCAGAGGGCTCTGTGTCCTGGCCGCGCTTCACATGCAGCTGACACAGTCCTTCCCCCACATGGCTACAGGTTCAGGATCTTTTCGAAGCCCAGGGCAATGACCGACTGAAGCTGCTGGTGCTGTACAGTGGGGAGGATGACGAGCTGCTGCGGCGGGCCGCTGCGGGGGGCCTGGCTATGCTTACCTCCATGCGGCCCTCGCTCTGCAGCCGCATCCCGGAAGTGGTTAGTGCTTGTTCTTCGTGGGGGAGGACAAGGGGACCAGAAACTACCCCAAGAAGAAATAGGCATTCAGTGGGGGAAGTCCGAGGGTGCCAGTGTGTTTTCCACGGGGTTGAGCCTGTTGCTGTGTAGTCACGCTTCTGTTTCCTGTAGACCACACACTGGCTGGAGATCCTGCAGGCCCTGCTTCTAAGCCCCAACCAGGAGCTGCAGCACCGGGGCACCGTGGTGGTGTTGAATATGGTGGAGGCCTCAAAGGAGATCGCGGGCACCTTGATGGAGAGTGAGGTGCTGGAGATTCTGTCAGTGTTGGCCAAGGGGCAGGAGAGCCCAGTCACCAGGGCTGCTGCCGCTTGCCTGGGGAAAGCAGTGGAATATGGGCTTATCCAACCCAACCGAGATGGAGAGTGAAGCTGGCCCTGTCCTAAGGCACAAGCACGCCCCACCACCGCGGCACTGAACGCAGGGACAGAAGCAGCTTTGGCTCGTGGGGCTGGGATGCCCAACACTTGCCTCTCTCTCCTCCAACTGCACTTCCACGTGTTCTGAGTTAGGGACCATGTTAAGGGAGCCAAACTACCCTGCTCTGCCAGCACTGCCTCTTACCCAGAAGGGCTCTATTTCCGTACTACTGTAGAGAACTGGGACCAGGCAAGGTGCATCCCGACTCGTCTGTGCATCCTGAGCATCAAGTTGGGCTCTGCAACAGCCTCACCAGCTGCCAGCGTCACTTGAGCCTGCTAGCAGGCCCACCACTAATAAAGCGTGTGGAACTCAACTGCAAGCCGTCTGGCTGTGTGTGGGGGGGGGTGCGAAGGGTGGGAGGCTCTAGGACAGGTAAGCGTGGGTGAGCGGGCTGCAAAGTAGCAGAGAACAAACAACCTTTGGGTGAGGAAACCAATGGATAGCTACCCCAGACTCATTGAGTTTTTTTTCCTTCTTTCCTTCTCTCTCTTACCAGTCTTTCTTTTTTGAGACAGTGTCTTGTTGTGTAGTCTAGGTTGGCCTCAAACTGACATCCTCCTGCCTCAGTCTTTGGAGTGCTGGGAATTACGGGAGTGTGCCACTATGTCCCGAGTATTTTAGTCTAGGTGAAGGGACAAGCCTAGGAAATTTCCTTGAAATAAAGTTGTAGAGTAGAGCCTATAGGCTGGCCCATCAGTGCATATGTCACTGCTGATGTCTGGGTTTTCAGGGACCTCTGTCCAGGCTTTGCCTTGGGTTTGATGTTACTTCTCTTTCCCAGCGTCCCTTGCAAGGTGAGAAACCAAGCGGGCCTAAGTCCATCCTTCCCTCGGGTTCAGCAAGTGCATTCTAAGCTTGAGGATCACTGGCTCAACAGATGTAAATGACAGGAGCCCAAACCAATCAGTGGTCGGCAGAGACATCTAGGCCTACCGCTTCCGCTTTCGTCATCGGCTGTGCGCATGAGCAGTAGTGAGCGGCCGCTTGCCGGGCGAAAAAGAACCGCGGAGCCTGCGAGTCTTGCTGATTGGTCTGCGCCGGTTCTGTCCCTCGGTCCTCCACGAGTGCCCCTCCGAGGTCCTGGTCCCGCCCGCGCCCATCGGTGCCTAAGCGCAGGCAGAGGCGCCTCGGGCGGCAGAGGCAGGTGAGCGTTGCCCGCGCCGCGCGTGGACGTCGCCGTCCCGCCGGCCAGTGGCTCCTGCGCGGCCTCTGCAGCCTGTGGCCGCCCGTCTGGCGCGCGGCTCTTTGGACCTGTCTTCCGGCCCCGAGCGCTGGAGGCGGCCTGTTAGGAGGCATCCGGCCCGCGCCGGCGGGATACTCGGAGAGTGCCCACTCCAGGGACTTCCCGGAGGGGTTGAGGGCGCAGGGTCAGAGGTCCCTTAGTGGACACCAAAGGGATCGGGAATCCAAGGTCAGATTTTAAGAGGCTTGAAATTGCTTGTAAAACGCGAACCTGCGGTGAGTGCGGAGAGTGGTGTTGCGACAATCAAGAGGCTGAGCGAGAGGAGGGCCAGCAGCTAACCTCATCAGCCCAAGTAGGGACACGATGAAGATTCGTTGAAAGTCCAGTGGAAATGTGTTTAGGTACCTCTGAAAATCAGCTAACCAGCTGAGCTCGCCAGCCAGCATGCCAAGACTTGCATTTGTCCCAACCAATTCTGTGAGGTGAAACAAGCAGCTCTGTTTCTATTTCCTTTTGTAAAACTCAAGTTCAATTGGCAAGGTCCTGGCTAACTGCGGAAGTGCACACCTGGGTCCTGGAGTCGTAATACTCTAAGGCTGCTGCCTGTTGGGAAGAGAAGTATAAATCCAGTCGGGTGGGATTTGGCTCTACTGGGCCCTTCTGTGTGATAGTCTCCTGTAGAATGAAGCCAGTTCTACTTACCAAGATCCTGAAGTACATGAAACTGGAATTTGGAAATAGAAGCTCAGCTCCTAATCTTGAGCCTAAGCTCCTATTTAAATCCCTTAGGGCTACCTTTTGGCACGATCCGTTGACCCAAAAGGAAGGGGAAGTACCCAACTCCAGACAGCTCAGAATCTGGTAGGACCTTGGGCCAAAGCTCTGTTCAGCAGACAATCATGGGACGCACTCTGTCTGCCCCTGTGGTTACCAAATTGAGAGGTGTCCTGTTTGCATTTTATAAATAAGGCAGCTGCAGCCCCTTTGGAAGTACAGATTTGCCTGTGTTCTACCAATGCCCTGTTAAAAAAGAATTTCTCTGGAGCTACAGCCTTATCTCCCTCTGTCCCAGGCCCACCCTGTCAAGTGAACACGGGCACAGAGGCATGGCTGAAGAGCAGCGCGGGGCCTGGTTTGGCTTCGGTTTCTGTGGCTTTGGGCAGGAGCTGGGGTCTGGGAGTGGGCACTTGGAAATGCACAGTACTGAGCCACTGCGGATGGGCGACCAGGTCTGCAGCGTGAGCCCCAGCTGGAGCTACACTGCCGTGCTGACTCGTGAGTGCCCCCACGGGCCCCCAGTCCAGCCCTGTCCCTGGTACACTAGTCCTTTTCTGATCATCCCCTAGAATAGCTCTCCAGTCTGAGCAGGCCCCATTTCTGTCCAGGAGCACCTTTCACCCTCCATCTGGTTCACTACCCCTTTGTCCCCCATTTCAGACCATCTCTCCATACACATCTCTTCCCACTTTCCTGTGCAGGAGGAGGCGGTGTGGTGCTGTCCGGCTCCGTGAGCGGTGCTACGGGCAACTGCAGGGACGTATGGGCTTCAGAGGGACTCCTGGTGGTGCTGCGCTCTGGGTCAGAGTCTGGAGCAGAGATACAGGCTTGGACGCCAGGCTCGGCTCTGCAAGGGGAGCCCCTCTGGATCCAGAGTCTACTTTCAGCAGCAGAGGCGGAGAGAGAAGACCAACCTGGTAGTGAGATCGTGACTGGCACCCTGCCCCTGCTGCCCTGCACCCGCGCCTACATGAACCCCCTGCCTCCTTTTTGCCAACCTCTGGCCCCAGAACTGAGGGCGCGCAGGCTGGAATTGGGTGCAGAGCACGTGTTGGTGCTATGTGCTGCTGGCCAGGTATTCTCCTGGGGTGGTGGCAGGTGAGGACCAGCCAACTGAATGTGATTAAAAGCATTGGAGGGGTCTTCTATGTATGAGCAGCTGACTGTCTTCCCCTTGCTCAGGCATGGACAGCTGGGCCATGGGACACTGGAAGCAGAGCGGGAGCCAAGACTGTTAGAAGCACTGCAAGGCTTGCCCATGGTGGAGGTGGCTGCCGGTGGCTGGCACTCTCTCTGTGTGAGTGGTGAGTGACCTGGTGCTTCTCCAAACAAGCTTGGGATGTTGGACCCCCTTTTCTGTTTCTTCTCTCCTTCCATCTTTCTTGATAGGTATCATATATCCCAGGGTAGTTTCAGACTTTGTAGCCAAGGAAGATGTTGAATTTAGGATTCCCTTGAATTCGTCTTTCCGGTACTGGGATTACAGTCATGCTTCGGGACCACACACGGTCTTGGGGATTGAACCAGTCTTTGTGCACGTTAGGCAAGTGCTCTGTCATCTGAGTTACATCTGTTATGTTTTCAGAGATAAGCCCAGACTGGCCTCATACTATGGCGACTGGCTTTGAACTGGCCTCCTTCCTACCTTTGCCTTCCGAGTGTTATGGGTTTTTGGCATTAAGATTGTTGTTCCACCAATATTATGGTGGGAAGGCAGGCAGGAGAGCCAGAACCTTCAATAGGACCAGTGGCGTGTGGGGTCAAAGAGATGCATAATGGGGCTGGAGAGGTGGCTCAGGGGTTAAGCCTCTGCCTTGCAGGCGGAAGGTCCTGAGTTTGGATCCTAGACCCCACGTATAGACACCCATGGAAGCGGGGGCGGCCTGCGTTTCTGGTCCTGGTGGCGGAGCCTGTGAATCCCGGGGCAGAGTAAACAAGGAGGACGTGGAGGCGTCCATAGTGGTTCCTGAATTCGTCCGTGGTTCTACACACACACACATATACACGCACACACACATACATGCACAATTGAATAAATAATAAACAATAAAAAATTAAAATAAAAGATGCACAGGTTACAGTCAATAGGTTGGAAAGGGAGACAGTGGAGAGGTTCTAGGTGGTGAGAATTTTACAAAGTAAGGGAAGAATGAGATTTAGCAAGGGGGTTAGTTTAAAGGAAAGATGGACAAGCAGTGTACTGTAGTGCCTACCCACAGTCTCAGCCACAGTGTAAGGCTGAGCTTCTATAGGACTTAAGCCTAGAGTTGGTATTACCTGGGCAACATAGCAAGACTTCATCTCTTAGGAAAAAAGTGAGCTGACAAGGTAGTGTAGTGGAGAAAAGCACTGAGCAAGACTGATGACTTTAATTCAGTCTCTGGAACCCACAGTTGGATGCAGTGAAATTTATCTGTAATCCCAGTACTCCCAGGAGAGAGAAGACAGAATCATGAAGAAGCTCACAAGCCTGCTAGCCTGGAATACAAAATGTGGTAGAAATGAGAACCTGCTTCAACAAAGTAGAAAGAAACAGAATCAGATCCCAAGTGTTATTCTCTGACATATCTACCATGACACACACAATAATGAATTTTTAAAGAGAGAGGGGGGATGGAAGGAAGCTGGGAAGCTGGCTGGGCATGATGGTACATACTGTAATACAAGCATTTGGGCAGAGGATGGATTTTGAAGCCAGCTTGGAGTTTTGTTTTGAATATTTATTTACGTGCTCACTTCAGCAGCACATATACTAAAATTGAATATTTATTTACTGTGTGTGAATGTATCAGAGGGCAGTATATGTTTCTGTGGAGGCCCAAAGATGACTTTGAATATCATCCTGGACCACTTCTACCTCGTTTCCTTCCGGTGTTTTTACGTGAGACCTGGGTTCTGAACTCAGGACTTTTTGCTTGCAAGGTAGAGTCTTAACTTCCGAGCCATCTCTCCAGCCATCTGGAGTTTTAAAAAAGATGTCTTGGAAGGTATCATTTGGGCAGACAATCTAAGACAAGGAAGCTGCTGGGACTTGGGAAGGGCGGACCTTTGCCCAGAAAGATACTTGAACACGCACAGCAGGCGTAGTTGTCCCCAAGAACTGGTGTGTGTGGCAGAGGAATTAGAGTAGATGGAGGGGAGTTTATAGACCATTCTATGGACTTTTTCTTTCAGAAACTGGAGATATTTATATCTGGGGCTGGAATGAATCAGGGCAGCTGGCTCTGCCCACAAGGAGCCTGGCAGAGGATAGAGACAGGCACAAAGGAAGGTAAAGAATTTTCTAGGATATTGCTGTCAGTTCCACGTGTGCCCTGGCACACATGTGCATGTACACACTATAATTTTTAATGAGAAGGGAAGGGCTGGAGAGATGGCTCAGGGGTTAAGCCTCTGCCTAGAAAGCAGGTAGTCCTGAGTTTGGAGCTCAGATCCCATGTAAAAATGCCAGGCAGAAGTGGTGGCAGCTGCCTGGAAGGCAGAGCCTGGGAAATTCCAGAGCAAAGCAAAGAGGAGGTAGCACAATCCATGGTGATTCCCTAAGTCACCCTTGGGCCTCCATAGGGACACAGAGTACCCTCTGATACACACACACACACAAAGAAAAAAAAAGGGAAGATAGAAGAAAGGAAGCTTTGTGTTTGACAGAAATTTAATGGGGGGGAAGAGGGCATGAGCATCCTTGTAATTCCAAGATACAGAATTCCAAGTTCCCCACAGGAAGAGCATTAGCAACCTAGCAGCTTAACATCCTGTGTAGCAAGGGTTGTGGGTACCTCCTCAGGAGCTAAAAAAAGTGTTCTTGGTAGAGTAGTTGGAAGAAGGTGATAATGTGTAAAAATTAGTGCCACACTCAGTAAGTGCTAAACATCATATCCATTCTGAACTACAGGACTAGATGAAGATTGTTCCAAACAAAAGGGAACAGCTGGGACTAAGGATGCCCCTGACTCCTTCATTGCTGTCCAGCCCTTCCCAGCTTTATTGGATCTTCCGTTGGACTCAGATGCAGTGAAGGCCAGCTGTGGGTCCCGGCACACTGCTGTGGTGACATGTGAGTAGGTGGCCCAGGATGGAGCCAGAAGGCAGCCCATCCCACTCTCCAGCTCTGGATCGGAAAGAAAACAACAAAAAAAAGTGGGCATTTAAAAACTATTTTTCTTTTTCCTTGTGAGAAAGGGTCTCATTTTGTTGTCCAAGCCTACTTTTAACTCCTGAGCTCAAATGATTCTCCTGGAGGCTTTAATCATTTGGCACTGAGCTAAGTAGGACCATGCCACCTGCATTCAATGTAACTTTGATACTAGGGATGGAATACTGGACTAAGTAATCGCACTACCACTGAGCTTTGTCACCAGCAAAAATTATCTTATGGTGTCCTTTAAAAATAACTTTTTAGAGCTGGAGTGGTTCAGGGGTTATGACTGCCTCTCAAGCAGAAGATCCTAAGTTCAGATCCCAGGGCTTACGTAAAAATGTCAGGTGGAAATGGCAGTGGCCTGTACTTCTGGCTCTAGTATGCAGGGCCTGGGAAAGGAGGTAGAAACAATCCAGGATGATTCCCAAAGTCACCCTTGGGCCTCCACAGGGACACACAGTGCCCTCTGATACGCACATAAAATAAAGTTAAAAAAATGGTTTTTTACCTGTGGGGGGAGCATGTATACCATTTTGTGTGTGTGAAGGTCAGAAGACAGTTTTGTGGAGTTGGGTCTCTGCTTTAACCTTTACATGGGTTACAGGGATAACTTGGGGCATCAGGTTTACATGGCAAACCTCTTTACCTACTGAGCTATGTCACAGGTTCCTTATAGTATCTTTGATATCGAGTAGCTGCTTCATTCATTGAAAACTTTCTCATGCTGGACATGGTTGCAATCATTTATCAATTCCAACACTTGGCCTGAGGCAGGATTGTGGGTTTGAGGTCAGCCTGGGCTATCCAGTAAGTTCCTGTCTGAAATGACAACCAACCAACACACTAATAACAACACAAAAGAAAGAAAAGAAAGGAAAAGGAAAGACAAGAAGACAAACCTACTCGTGTAGTTTTAATATAACTCCCAATCCATATGGCCTAGTGTGGCCATCCTCCATTCATGGGCCTGTCCAAATCAGCATTTGACCCCTGATCTCAGTAATTGTGCAGTACAAACTAGTGAGCTGACATACAGAAAGATAGTTTCTTTCTCAGTTGGGTTTTTACCACCCCAAATGTGTTAAAGAGTATGTGCTGATTTGTGCCAAGCTTATGTCCAGAAAATTATAGCATGCTGACCACAGCTCCTGCCATGCCAGGCTAGACAGATGTCTTGCCAAAGAACAGTCCTGATAGCTACTTACTGTCCCTTTGGTTGCAGGTGCAGGAGAGCTCTACACCTGGGGCTGGGGTAAGTAAAAGGATTCTTTTGGTGGATCTTTAAACCAAGGAAGGGAAAGACTGGAGAATATAAAACTATATAGATTAGAGGTGGGACCTCAGCCTCCCTAGGAGGGTGAGATAAAAAAGCCACGTGACTCTCCCTGGGGTGGGACTAGATCTAGGCACACTAGAAGGTTCACGACTGCATGTCTGTGAGGTTCCTTTCCTGTTTCCTTGCCTCTCACCGGACTCCATGTTGGAATCCGTGAGTTCTAGGCTCTCTTACCCCTTGCAAATTTGTATCTGTGAGTTCCATTCTTTCTGTCCTCTAATAAACTCTGCCTTAATCCTCAAAAAAAGGTCTGAGACCAGACAGCAAAGAAATAAGGTGATGACAGGGTGCTGCCATTGGAAAAAGGAGTGTTCATTCATAAAACATCTTTATAGTGTTATGGCTCTGGTAGAGAAAAGGTAAACTGAAGAAGAGCTCTGAATATCTTGGCACAGATGGCAGGGAACCCTGGAGGCTTTTTGGCTCCAGTCTCCAAGTTTATAGGAGACCAGCAGTGCAGTGGTTGTGAGCCCACACTTCAGTCTATGAGTTGATTCCCACTGGAGGGGAAAGACAGCAAAACCCAGTAGAAAGGGGTCATTTCACTTTAGGTAAATATGGACAGCTCGGCCACAAGGATAATACCAGCTCAGATCAGCCCCGCCGTGTGGAATATTTTGTGGAGAAACAACTCCAAGTAAAGGACGTCACCTGTGGACCCTGGAACACTTATGTGTATGCTGTGGAGAGATGGAAGAGCTAACACACAAGTGTACGTATGTACATACGTTCTTTAATTATAAATGTTATAAGAAGGGGCTGGAGAAGTGGCTCAGGGGTTAAGCTTCTGCCTTGCAGGCAGAAGGTCCTGAGTTCGGATCCTAGATCCCATGTACAGATGCCAGGCGAAGCGGCCTGTGTTTCTGGTCCTGGTAGGGCGGAGCCTGTGAATCCCGGGGCAGAGTAAACAAGGAGGAGGTGGAGGCGGTCCATGGTGGTTCCCAAAATCATCCGTGGTTTTACATGCGGGCGCACACACACACACACGCACAATTATATAAATAAAAAAAAATTACAAATGTTATAAGAAAACATAGGAAACAAGAAAACACCTGAGGAGCTCCCACTTGGTGCAGAGAACCAGCACTTGCCCCTGCCGAAGCCCTCTGCCTTTTACAATATCCTCAACTTCCCTGTACTTTAGAAAACCCCTGGAGAGCCTTATAAACTGATACTCCAGGCCAACATCCTAGACCATAAACATCAGAACCTCTGGGCATGTGGTGTAGACACTGATAGATTTGAATTATTCCTACCCAACCCAAGTGATCTTGATTCCAGCCAGAACTGGAAACCACTGAATGTATCTTTTGCCATTCAGCTTTAATTTTCACTTAGATCTTTACCAGTCTTACATACATTTAGTGCAGCTTAGTTTCCTGCTTTGGAACATAAAATGGAATTGTATTTTTGGTGCCCTCACTTTCCACTCATTTTTATCAGTTCAGTGTCCTACTATATGAACATGCTTTAAACTCTATTGTTTTTGTTTCTAATTTGTTCATGGGCACAAGTTCTACAGAGTGTTCACAGAGTAGAAGGAAACATCTTTGTAGTGTGGGGCTTACTGTTACTGAGATAGGATGTGGATGTGCAGTGGTTTTAATCTGCATTTCCTTTTCATTTATTGGCTTTTGGGAGTTTGAGACAAGGTCTGGATTCTAACTCACCGGCTTCCTTCTTCAGCCTCCCAAGTGCTTCAAGATTCTTAATTTGAGAAAATAAGAAAACCATACTTGTAACTGAAAAGTTTCTTGTGCCAAACCAACTAAAAATTGACTTGAAAAAAAAAAAAAACACAATGTAGTTTTATTTTAAAGAGAACTATATACATTTTAATTTATTTTAAAAACAGGACATATATATGTATGACTGAACAGCATGCTGACACCTACTGACCAAGTCCACACTGGTAAGTTTTTAAGAACCATTTATGTGTTGACAGTAGCGCTGGTGCAGGCAGAGGAAGAATAAATAATAGTGCTTTGGGAAGAGCATTAGTGATGGGTGGTGGGGGTAAAGGAGAAGCCTCACTGGGGATACTAATTCAGGAAAACTCCCTTGTAGTAACATGTGCAAAGTTGCAGATCCCAATGACAAAAATATGGCCTAACCCACCCAGAAAGCCTCTCCACCAGGCGGGCAACTGGCACAGAGGACACAGGGTAGGGCTGGAGCCAGAAAAAACTGAAGAACAATTCTGACAAGCAATGTTCACACACACACACACACAGCCCCTGCAGGGATTGCACTATATACACACACACATAACACTGACGGTACACAACTAACAAAGGCGCTTCTACTCTCCCTGCTACTCTTTGGCAGCAGGCTGGACTACTTCAGATGCTGAGACCTAACTTTTTTTCTCTACCCCATAGTTCTAGTTGTTTAAGCATGATCAAGGACTTTTTAAATTTACCATTATATATAGAAATGATAGCCTAATAATTCTGGCATTATAGACTTGTAATTAGCAATTAACATCTATTTTGTTAGAGATGGACAACGAATGCTATAGTTATGATACTTTGCTCTCATCCCAAGGCCTGTCCCCAGCACTCATCCTGATGTTAAAATTTACTTGCTGTTATTAACTAAGTTTTAAGGTATTTCTTGAGTGTGGGGGGGAAAGTCTCTACAGACTTTGATCTATCACACTCATTTGTGTCTAAATTAGGCCCATGGAAATAGAACTTGTCTAGGGTTTTAAGCACACCTAAACTGAAAAAAGACTTATGAAGTCACCCTTGTTAAGCACAGGAAGCCACATCTGGCTGGCTGGTCAAGGATTCTCAGGACTGGATGTTGGTTGAATTGAGAATTCGAGAAGTAGCATCAGATGTGGAAGCCTTTGAAAGTTCCCGCTGTTGAAAAATAAGTTAACATCAGTGACAGCACTTCCCTATCACACATGCCCCTCCCTCTAAGCATGGTTAAGTGTTAGCAGAAAGTCCTATCTCCTCCCTGAGACAGAGATCCCTAGCAAGGCTTGTGCTAGAAACACACTGTGAGGAACTTAGAGCACCATTCTGTTAGTCACAGGCCCAGCCTAAGTGCACACTTGCCCCTGACTCATGCTCAGCCAATATGTCCTGTTCAAATGTGACCAAGAGAAATTCTTTACATGTCACAAAGCCATTTTTAGGAATTGTCTAACAAGTAGCAACAAGCACTGTTTTTATTTTTTGCTATTCTGGGGATGGAACCCAGAGCCTTACAAAGGCTAGACTATTTATCTACCAATCCCTGGGGCTGAGGTAACCTGCTGGTGATTTGATCTCATGCTGGAGTACATGGTGCAAAAACAGAAGATAAAGCATGGATGGCTACTGTGAAAGACAGGTATTAGTAGAGGTCAGTTTAGTGGCTTTAGTGCTACCTGGTGGATGGAGTCTGTTAGCCATAGCAACCAATACTAACTAGATGGATCCCTCCAGGCTTAGCCAAAGGTACATGGGTACAATTTAACTCTCTAATGGATGAAACAAACTTGTTGAGCAAGAAAAAAATGGGAAAGCTGGAACCGCCAAAGCTACATGCACCCACTTCATAAGCATTAATACAACCACATAGGTTAATTGGCAAAGAGTGCCAGAACATTAACATCTCAGTATTTCAAACTGGCTGTATGGTTGGATAACAACCCCATTCTTCTTCACTGGGAAAACAATGGAGAACACAGCCTAAACTTTAATTCCGAGTATCCTCAGAATGAGGGGCTGTTTCACTTTTCATTGGTAAGATTTTGAGGGTTAGAAGGCACTGCAGTTAAGTGTTGCAAATTCAGAGCAGGATACTAGAAGATGAGACCATAATATGAAAATGTAAATTTTTTCTCTTCAATGCTTCAGACACATGCTAGCACTCAAGGTGGTAAAAATGGGCAGAGTAAGAAAGAAGCATAGAATGGCGTAAGAAGGCAGACAGTGGGTTGGAAGTCAGCCCTGAGAGGTTAGTGAGACATGTACTCCAGGAAATAATCACACAGGCCAAGAATCTCAGCATCAGCAGCACACAGCTGGGGCTCCCATCCCCCTGTGATGGGGCCTCTACTCTTTCCAATACATTCTAGGCCTTTGGTATCATGACTGGTGAGGGTGAAGGCTTTTGTAGTTTTGAAATAGGTTCTTTAAAAAAAACAAACTTTGTACAACCTTAGGTAGGGCTGAGAATCCAATTCAAGTCTGAACAAGTTTTTTTTTTTTTTTTTAACTAATTAGTAGATAGTCTACTGGAAACAGAAACTGGATACTTATTTTTGAAACCCAATGGGAATTCCTGCTCCATTTGTAAAAGGGGTCTGTGATGATACAGCTGAGATTGTGCAGTCCTGCGCTCGGGCAAGAATGAAGCCAGCAGATGACAGATCAGTCTAGAAAGGGGACATGGGACATGCAGGGATGCCATACAGACCTGAAGCCCAACAGTAGAACTGTCAGAGAGGGACGGATCCTTCTAAGAACAAAGAATTGAGATAATTACCAAGAACTCCACCAAGAGAGCACCAGAGTAGTGATTAATTGGTCACCTCCTGCAGCCAGGGAGTGGCATAGCTTAAGTAGATGAATCCAAGTTAAACAGTGAGTTGCTGACATCAACTTCTTTCCTATACACACCCTTAACTTTAATCCACCCACACCCTTAACATGGTCAAAGCAGGAAAGGGATTCTCAGCCTCCCAAGTAACTAACTGTTCGAATAGCCTAGGTGTTCTCTAGAAGATACCAGTTCTGCCCCAACTGTGTGCTCCCCAGAGACTGGTAGATACTAGAAAAGGTGAATTACCGCAAACTCAGAATAGGTGCTGGCAACAGAATTAATGCTGCAGTTGCGCTGGAGGGGGGTCAGGCCAGAGTACCCACCACTCAGGATGCTGCCGTTGAGTTCCAGGTTCTCCTTGTTGGCTCCAAGCCGGGTGGCTCTGGGTGTTTTCTTTCCAGAGCACATGGAAGTGACAACTGACTGCAGAGAAAGGAAAGACATCCATGTCACCTCAGAATGAATGTACATGTATATAAAACCTCTAACTCCCAACAGCAGATGTAACATTTATATCACTCATGTTTATATTTCTATACTTCTGGCTAAATAAGATTTACTTTTTCTTAGATATGTTGGGGATTGAACCCAGGGCCTCCAAAGTGCAAGTCACATGCTTCACCACTGAATATTTCACGCTTAGACTCAGTTTGAACCATTCATGATCCACACCTATCTTAAGCACAGCATGTGGAGCATCTGAGGACTAAACTTATTTTTCGGCAGAGCCCTGTCTCTCACTAGGCCTAGTGATCCATCATCACCAAGCTGCAGTCCACTTGCAGGGCTGAAGATTGGGGTCCAGCCCAAAGATCACTTGAACTTCATTTTCCTCAGCAGCACAATGCTTCCCATGGTGCCAGTGTGGTGCAGTTACTTTGTTTCCCTCAGTCTTGACTATCATCTAATGCCCAGTTTCTTAAACTGGATCATGAAAAATTTGGCCATCAAAAGGTGTTTGAATGCACAATCACCAAAAACTAATTCAAAATCAAATGTCTTGTAAGTCTGAAGTGTTTTTGGAAGTACCTGTCTGTATTATATTACATTTCACAGCCCTTGGTTCTGAACACACATGCTGCTTGCCTTGCATGCCATAATCATGCAGTTCCTATTGTTCCTTTAGTATGCACCAAACTAATACATCTTTGGAGTATGATTTTAAAAATTACTACCTCAATTTCTGACTTAAATAAAAACTATTAATTGAATTTTGTCTAGAGATTAGAACTGAACTTATCAATTTCTTTAGCTTATTATTGTACATATGTTAAAGCACATGTTCAATGACATATGCATGGTGGTGAGAAGACAATTTTGTGGAGTTGGTTTTCCCCTTCAACCTTTGGTGGTTCCATAGATTGAACTCAGGTCACTGGCTTGTATGGCAAGTACTTTTACCTGCTAAGCCATCTTGCTGACCCTCCAACAATTTCTGAAATGGCCCTCAAAAAACTTGTCATTTTGTATTACACATTCACATGAAACTGTTCTTTGCATTGATAATTACAAAATCAACTATTGACAAATCTGAGAAGGGTTAAAGATGCTTTATATCTTGTATTATCAAATACTTGGCTAAGATTTAATATTATATTTAAAAAGCATATTTAGATATGGAAATTTGCTTTTGTCTTAAATGATATAATTATGTGTATACCAAATAATTGATTTTAAATTAATTCTTTCTCAAAAAAAAATTATCTCTTTCTCTCTTCTGAGACAGTATCTTGCTGTATAGCTCTGGCTAGCCTAGAACTTGCTATATAGACCAAACTGGCCTTGAATATCTGGTGATCCTGTACCTCTACTTCCTGAGTGTTGAGATTAGAGGCACACACTATCACATCTGGTTGAAAATAAATGATTTACTATCAATAATGTGTTTTTTGGTTTATTTCTTTTTGAGGCAGGGTTGCACGTTGCTAGATGTATACTTTTATTTATCTGTATAATCAGGGTTGCATAAAAACATCTCATGTAAAAAGGGGTTACAAGTAAAAAATATTTAAGAAGCCCTGATCTGATCTAGTAATTATCTGGTTTATAATTGTTAGCTCTCAGCACCACAAGCCCAAGGATCTTAGAAACTAGACCAAGTATGAAGGGACTCTGGAGAAACAGGTATTATACAGGGATCTGCTTGTACAGTGTGCACTGACCTTGCTACCAGAAGGAGGGAGTCGAGACACAGGGGAGCGGTACACTGTTCCCCCAAAGGCAGGCCGAATGCTACTATTGGGTGTAGCATTGGACATGGTGGTAGTGTTCAGCTAAGGAAAAGAATAGACACATTACTGATGTGAGGTAACAGCCTCAGCCTTTTTTCTCTTTTAAATCTTTCATTTGCTTAAGAGATGGAGAGAGAGGGGGAAAGTGGGGAAAAGGAAGGGAAAGGAGGGAGAGGGAGGAGGAGAGCCTGAGAGAGAAAGAGAGAGAGAGAAGCAGTGTCAGCCTTTCCAATAACCAGCTCTACCCTACAGAAGGTAGAGGATGAGGCGTCCCAGGAAAGGAGCTTCCATGGTAAAAATCTACAGTGCATATATGACATAGCTTTAAAGAAACTTGAGGAAATTTCAAAGTATATTTATACCTACCAGATGGAACTGTAAAGTGGCATAACCATTTAGGGCACAAAACCACTCAATACAAACATTCTATTGGAGGGAAACTAAGTATAAATCCATATAAAAATTTTCATAACAAATGTCTTATCCGTAATAGCTCAAAGCTAGAAATGAGTATGTTTCAACAGGTGACTGGATGAGCAGACTGATAAATTCATAGTATGAATACTGCAAGAATAAAAAGGAATGACTTTAATATGTGCAACAACATGAATCTCAAAAACATGCTAAATGAAAGAAACCACACAAAATATACTATATGATTCTGTTTTATAAAATGCAACTAAATGTAGTGTAAATCTGTTTGTTAAGGGCCAAAGGAAGAGGAAGAGAATACAGGTGATACTAGCGACCTTTTGGGGACCACATACATATCCATTATCTTGATTGTGATAATAATACCAGGTTGTATATGTATGTCAAAACACACCAAAGTGCACACTTTAAATATTACATGCTGATTATAAACACTTCTTTTAGTGCTGGAGATTAAACCATAGCCTTGTATATACATGTTCTACCTAATTTTTTAAAAAATGTATAAGGTTGCTACTGGAGATCTCCTAATCACATGTAAAAATGCTAGATAGCATGGCTGCAGTCTGCACTTCCGGTCTGGAAGGTTGTGTGGGAAACCCCAGAGCAAATTAAAAAAAGGTAGAACAATCCAGGATGAATCCTGAAGTTACCCTTGGGCCTCCACAGGCACACGTACACTACTACACACAGACATATATGCAAAATAAATTTATTTGTAAATATGTAATATAAATATTTAAGTAAAATGTACAAGACTAGAAAAATGGCTCAATGAGTAAAGCACTTAAAGAACCAAAGTTTGGATCCCCAGATCCCAAATATACTCAGGATGTAATGGCATAAATGTAATTCCCATGTGCCTATGAAAAACAGGAGGTTGAGATACAAGAATCTCCAGAAGCTCATGGATCAGCCGACCTGGCTCATATAACAGCACTGGATTTCAAAACAAGATAGAAAGGCAAAGATTTTCTTCTACTTCCACGTGCTCGCTATGGCATGCATGCATGTGACCACATGCACACATAAATAAAGACAAGCATAGTGTATTAAAGCATGAAGGCTGTGTTTATTCTAGTATTATGGTTACTTGTTGAAATTACTGGATGATGAACTTTAAAAAAATATTTTATTTACTGTGTGTGTGTGTGTGTGTGTGTGTGTGTGTGTGTGTGTACCTATGTGTCAGACGGTAGGTACTGTGTGTCCCTGTGGAGGACTAAGGGTGACTTTGGATATCATCCTGGGTTGCTTCTACCTCTTTTTTGCTTCATTCTGGGATTTCCCAGGCTCCTCTTTCCAGAGCTGGAAATGCAGACCACCATTTACCATTTTATGCAGCTTGCTAGGGTGCCAGGATTTGAACTCAAGTCCTTTTGCTTACGAGGCAGTCTAGCCCACAAGTCATCTTTCCAGTCCTAGATGAACTTCTGAAAGCTCCATTATCACATACAGAATGTTGGCAATTATTGGGTCCCAGGAGTTTAATACAAGGACTTAACTGACATGCAGCAGAACTGACCACCAAAACCACCACCCTTGACTGTTACTATAAAATGTTATTCGGTATTAATTTTCCATTCAGTCTCAAATGGAATCTACCTTCAAAGGTAGAAACTCTCCGTCTCTCTCTTTTTTTCCGTGTGTGTGTGTGTGTGTGTGTGTGTGTGTGTGTGTGTATTGGGACTGTGTGTGCCTTTGAAGGCCCATGCCTGAAACCTGCAATCACCTTGGATTGCTCTATCTCATTTTTGCTTTGTTCTGGGATTTCCTAGGTTCTGCCTTTCAGGATTGGAAATACAGCCCGCCAGCCATTTCCATCTGGTGTTTTCATGTGGGGCCTGGGATCTGAACTCTGGTTCTTCTGCTTGTGAGGCAGAGGTTTAACCCCTGAGCCTCTCTCCAGCTCTCTTTTACTTTCTTAGCAGGACAGAGGGCAAGAAAAGGCAAAGAATTCCGCTTCCCCATTCTCTTTTGAACAGTAACAGCATGAAAAGTTTACCTTGCGTACTTTGCCAGGAGTGCAGGGAGTTAGTCCTCGCCGCTTGTTAGGTGTCCGGGGAGTGCTGCCATAGAGCATCTCTGTCTCCATCTGCTTCTTGTTCTTTAGTTGCTGTAGGAAAGTGAGACGCAACAGTGATCGTTCCAGTTAGAAAGCAGGGCCAGAAGTAAGGTTTCTGCAGCCTGAAGTAAGAAGAAGCTGCTCGAATTGCTGCCCATTTTTGCAGTTTGAGTAGTATGCTTACCCGTTCCTGTTTGGCTTTCTCTTTTTCCAATCGATACATCTCCCATTGTTCTGTAACATAGTCCATGAATTTCTGTCCTTTTACCACAAATGCCATTGATTGTTCTTGCTCCCAGTTTTCAATCCGTGCTTTCAATTCCTCTTCCAGCTGAGTCCAAAATCAAGGCCATGTTAATTACTTCAAATCTTTGATATTAATTCCAAATGAAATTATTATCCTATAGAAAAACTCTTCCTTTCCCAGAATATCATCAGCCTAACTTCAGATAGTTGGACTTACAAGAATAAAGGTAAGAGTGATTAGAAATCAAAGGCTGACTATGGTTTGTTCGGAATACACAAAAATATAGAAAAAGGCAAGAACCTAATTTGAATTTTTTTTAAATTTTTTTCATATGTGTGTATCAGAGGGCACTGTGTGTGCCTGTGGAGGGTGACTTCAGGAATCATTCTGGATTGCTTCTTCCTCCTTTTTACTTTGCTCTGGAGTTTCCCAGGCTCCGCCTCCATTTCTGCCTGACATTTTTACATGAGATCCAGGATCCAAGCTTAGGACCTTCTGCTTGTGAGGGAGAGGCTTAACCTCTGAGCCATCTCTTTGGCCTAAAACTGGAAGCAGCATCAGGAAGTTACTGATCTTCCTAGGAAACATTATGAACTGAACTAGGGAACCACACTGAGTTTCAGTACAAAATCGACTTTACTGATTTTGAAAAGTGGGGGCTAAGTTACTTCTCAACATCTTTATCTGTAAACATAGGAATATCAACCTTTGGAGGCAGTATGATAACAATACCAATTATGTGGAAACACCATGAAATGGTAATGAACCAATAAATGCTAAACTATTGTACTAAAATAGAAGACAATAATAAAATCCACATCACTTTTGTAAAAACCTGTCCTCATATTACAGGCCAAATTATCCCATAATTCATTTTTAAATCATAATCCCAAGTACCTTTGTTTTAAAATTTTTTAAAATTTTTACGTGTGTGTGTCTAGGGTGACTTTGGGAATCATCCTGGATTGCTTCCACCTCCTTTTTGCATTAATTTGTGATTTCCCAGGCTCTTCCTTCCAGAGCCAGAAGTACAAGACTACCTCATTTTAATTATTGGGGACAGAATCTTTAAACTAAGCAACTGAGTTCAAATATGATCAACAGTGTAGTCCTAATTGAAGTCCTAATTGAATAGGACCATAACTGATTAGGACAAAGACATAGAGGGAAGGCCATGTGAAGATACACACACACACACACACACATGCATTGAATAAATATTCTTATGGCAAACTCATATACCTTGATTAATAGCTGTTACACTTGAAGGATCCATAATACATACCTATTATTCCTGCCTAGATTTGGAAAAATGACAAACCAAAGAACATAGCAAGAATAAAGTATTGGGCTAGAAAGATGGCTCAAGGATTAAGCCTCTGCCTCAAAAGCATAAGGATCTAAGTTCGGATCCTGGAGTCCATGTAAAAATGTCAGTGAGCTGCACTTCAGGCCTGGGAAGACACAGCATAGGAAATTCTAGAACAGTAATCAAGGATGATTCTCAAATTCACCCTTGGGCCTCCACAAGCATACATAGTGCCCTTTGACACACACACACACACCAAGAGAATAAAGTATCTTATAATTACATATCAAAAACCCTTGGCAGCATTACCTTGGGTAGTGTTTTCTGTAGTTTGGCTCGTTGTTTTTCTTCTTTTAGAAGATTTCCTCCCCGGTTTGTAAAACGACTTGGATCTGAAGCTTTTCTCTGTAAATAATACGTTTTATTTAAATTATTGACATAATTTTCCGCAATGAGTTTTATTATGACGCTTTTATATTCTCAACAAATATTTTTTTTCTCCCACATTTTATATTTTTCCTAGTCATACAAGCTCAATAGGTACCCTGGTCCTCTTCCTCCCCATCCCCTCCCCCGTCATCCCCCATTACACTCTTATCTCTTTCCCTTTCCTTTCATCCCCCCCTTTCTCCCTCCCTCTCTCTTCCTCCCTCTCATCCCTTGGAGCATCTATTTATATTAACACGTAACTTCCTTGAGTCCTCCACCTTATTGGGGGTTTAGGACTCAGTGGCATAGCCTGGGCCCCTTCTTGGGCTCCCCATTAGCATGGGAATTCTATTATGACGGTTTAATCCTTTGCCTCTAAGGAACCTACTGCCTGAAGCCTTCTCCCCTATGCACATGTCAGCCATGGTGCAGGTCAGGCAAAATCCAATCCTGGCTGCTGCAGCCTTAACTTGTGTAAAATATTTGCATACCATAGGTCCTCCCCATCTTTAGAATCTGCCACCCTTCTTTTGCAAGGTTCCCTGAACTTTAGGATGGGAAGAGATTTGGCTGGTCTAGTTCCAGGTGAATAGAGACTTTGGTGTTCTGAATTATGGTTTGTTTTCAGTTTTGTTATTCTGACACTTTCAAAATGCATGTTGATCATTCACCGGCAGCTGCTCTGGTCATGTTATCTCTTTCCTCTTCTTTCCTAGTCTCCTTTCTACCTTCACGTTTTGTTTAATATTTTTATTTGTTTGAGAAAGAAGAGAAATGGAAATCAGAGGTCAGAGGACAATTTGCAGAAGTCAGTTCTCTCCTTCCACAATGTGGCTTCCAGGGATTGAATTCAGGTCGCTAGGTTTATGAGTAGGTACCTTAAGTGCTGTTATCTTCGTCAGCCTATTTTCATGCCATCCATCCATCCATCCATCCATTTATTTATTTCTGAGATACCTAATGAGTTTAATTATAGTTGCTTACAGAAACATGGACAATAGGTTATTTACAGGAGGATGTGTAACTTGTCAGGGGCAGTGTCACAAAGGAAAATGTTTCTCTTTACCCTAGCAACCACTAACTGCCTGTTGACCATCATGGAGGGGCAGTCTTGTGAGTCCCTTCCCCAGGTGCTTCCTTTTAATCTACAAAACAAAGGTAGCAAACGGGCAAATAAGATGGCTAAGGGGTTAAGCCTCTGTCTTGCAAACAAGAGGTCCTGAGTTTGGATCCCAGATCCCATTTAAAAATGCCAGGCAGAAATGGTCTGTACTTCCAATCCTGGAAAGTGGAGCCTGGGAAACTATAGAGCGAAGCCAAGAGGAGGCAGCACAATCCAAGGTGATTCCTGAAGTCACCCTTGAGCCTCCACAGGCACACATAGTATCCTTTGATACACACAGAACACAAGACATTAAAAAAAAAAAAATTTAAGGAGGGGGGAGAAAGATAATATTACTACTGACTCCTTTCCTTTGAGCACTGCTTTTCTTGAATCCCAGTGGACGCATTTGCATATATATGACCAAGAGTGCCCATGGCCCAAAGTATCAGCATTTCTCACTGCCAAAAGTAGTGAACTTGTAAGGACTTTAATATATGCATCTAATGAGCAAGGAATTCTAGCTGAAGTAATTGGTCTGAGTATTCGAAGCCTTTGCTCTTAGGTTTTTTGGTTTGTGACTATTGAGTGTGGGGTGCATATGCTCGTGGAAGCAGAGACAGAAGCCAGGTGTCTTTAGTCCCACTCTGCCTTGCTGTTTGAGGTACAGTCTTTTCCCAAATGTAGAGCTCATGGATTGGCTGGACAGTGAGCCCCAGCGATCCTCCTGTCTCCACACTCCCAGTGCTAGGATTTCAGGTACACAGCCACCCTAAGTTTTTACTGTGTAAGTTTTTAGACGGGTCTTGTCAACCATAGACACTGCTTTAGCTTTTTGTTCCTTCTCTTGCTTTCAAATGAAACAATACCTGAAGACTAGTTTTAAGATCTTGCAGTTCTTTCCACTTCCAAGTACTAATTTCCTGCTTGTCAATTTTCTCTCTCCTATCTCTCTCTCCCTACTCCGAGGGTTTTATTTTGTAGCCCAGGTTGCCTAGAACTCATAGCAATCCTCCTGTTTCAAACTCCCAAGTGCTGAGATTTTATGTGAGGTACATACTTGTATGTTTTCATAATACTTAATTTCACTTTAAAGAAAAGAAACAAAAACTAGGATATTACCTCAAAGTCCAGAAAAAGTTTCCAGCTTTCTTCCCATTTATGTACACCTTCAAAGAGTTCCTTGTGAACTTCATAGTAGTTTCTTAACCGTACAATCTCAGAATCATGGAGATGGAGTAGGTTTTCTGTGTAGTCCTCTGCAACAGATATGCTTAGTAACTTAAATAGTATATATAGTAATATGAATAGTAAATCTATAGTATATATAGTAAATAATATATATATTCTTTAAAAATCAGACTGGAGGAGTGGTTTGGTGGTAATAAATGAGGTTTCACTGATAAAAGAATTTTAAAATGGATTCAGAAAGAAGCCTAAGGATCATTTTATTCGAATTTTTAAAAGAGAAAAAAGGTAGTCAGAGAAGAGAAATATACATAATAAGCCACACTTTTTGAGTTAGACATAGAGGATGGCAAGCAGCTGTACAAAGTGGGATCTTTAGGGCTGGGAGATAGATTAGGAGGTAAAGCCTTTTCCTTGTAAGGAAAAAGGACTTGAGTTTGGATCTCCAGATTCCACATCAAAAAACAAAAACAAAAACAGTGGAAATGGAGACACCTAACAAGCATTTCCAGTCTGGAAGGCTGAGCCTAAAAAAATCCCAGAGCAGAGCAATAACGAAGCACAACAATCCAGGATGATTCCGGATTTCACAATTGGGCTTCCAAAGGCATACACATTCATGTGTCTCAGCTACACATACACTGGCACAGAAAACAAACAAAAAGCGAGATCTTGAGAGAATAGAAAATCTAGACTATTAATTGATTCCAGGCCTTTCATCACAAGAAAAAAGGACTACATTGAGTATACATGGTTAGAAATAAATAGTGTATTAAGAAAGGGAAAACAGTCCTAAGAATGACAGTGGGCTAATGGGATGAGGAAAACAAAAAAACAAAACAAAACAAAAAACCCAAAATGCATTGTCTGGGGGGGGGATAAACTTGCACATGCTTTGCCATTCAGATGGAGCCCAGGTGAACATGCTTTCAGTCCTTCTCTGCAAACCAGCCTGAGCACACACTGTTGCATAAAGCTCACGCAGGGGAGGCTTCGAGCCTTTCTGTCAACTGACTTTATCTGCTCAGAAGTGCAAATACTGAATTTCCTACTGAGTATCTGGGCTTATAGAAGACTAGTAATAATAAGACAGGCCACATGAAGATTATCGCCTCTGTACTAACCAGCATAGTAAGGGGCAAAAGCCTGTCTTTGCTCCTGGCTATAAAAACACTGGTCCCAGTACTGAGCCAGCTCCACTCGAATAGCCTCAATCACTTTCTTCATGTTTTGCTTTTTCAGTTCTTCCAACCGATCCACTTCTAATTGCAGCTGAAAGAAAAAGACATTTTAAAAAAAATTACTGTTCCATTTCTATTAAAGTAGGTTTGTAAAAGTCTCAATACAAAGCTACAAAGGGGGACTGGAGAGGTGGCTCAGGGGTTAAGTCTCTCTGCCTTGCAGGCGGAAGGTCCTGAGTTCAGATCCCAGACCCCACCTATAGACGCCAGGCGAAGCGGCCTGCGTTTCTGGTCCCGGTAGGGCGGAGCCTGTGAATCCTGGAGCAGAGTAAACAAGGAGGAGGTGGAGGCGGCCGTGGTGGTTCCTGAATTCGCCCACAATTCTATACACGCACGCACGCACGCACGCACGCACGCACGCACGCACGCACGCACATGCACAATTGAAAAAAAAAAAAAGCTACAAAGATACATCAACATGCTTTACAAGAGTTAGAAATCAAAGGAATAGGCCTATAAATAGAAGACAAACAGGCTACTTGCCACCCTTCATTGCCCAAGAGATAAACTAGCAAGGATATCAGACTAGATCCAGAAATGCTCAAAGAAGACAGTTTACCCAGCACCATTGGGTCTCTTACCGCAGTCTTGACCTTGGCTTTTGACCCAGTCATAATTGTAGCCACAGAATCTCTCTCTTCTTCAGGTATCTGTAACCTGTCCCAGAGCTCTCGGATTTGAGCACGCAGTCCTTCGCATTCTGCTTCATTTTGTGATTTTTTCACTTCTAACTATAGAAAGGAAAGACAGTGGTTACAGCAAGAAAACACTGGCCTTCAAATTCCCAATCGCTCCTGAAGAACACCTAAGTTGACCTCTGGTCTCCAGATGCACACACACAAAGTAAATAAATAAATACCAAGTATGTATTTTACATACTGTTATCTTCATTCTCTTTTATTAACTTACATTGTTTCCTTATTTAAGACTAAAGACATATCCATCAGTTTTTTCAAGCTACTGAATACTACTGAGATGTCAGAACGTAATTTGAGAAATTACCTGATGTAGCAACTTTTGCAGTGTTGCAATATTCTCCAATGATAAACAAAAGGCACTTTCATCTTCACACACCACATCTTTTTCAAAGCTTGTGTCTGGAGTGTGTTCTAATTCCTCCATACATAGTATAATTTGTCTCTTTATGCTGACAAATTGCTCATGTCTAGATTCCTGAAAAATGATAATCTATTATAAAATACCCAGCAAAAGAGCAAATGGCCTTCAAGAGTATGGATGAAGACAGTATACCTTTGTTTCCTTCAGAGTTGTCACATGTTGTCTGAACAGATTCAGTTCTTCTAAGGTGGGAACACAAGTGCTATCAATGTTGTAGTGGGGCATGCATAGAATTTCACACAGTTCTTCATCTTGTTCTTGAAGTAGCTTAAGTTCCTGCTTTCTCTCCTTTTTCTGTTTTCTCATCAATTCTACTTGAGTACGCAAATCTTTTTCTAGTTGTAAGACAGTTGTTTCTCCTTCTTCCTGTATAAGATAACATACTACTATTGTAAGTAAATTATAAGGTACCTACTGAGTGATTCCTTCCTAGGATGAGGACAACAGGAGAGAATTCGGACAAAATTTACAAATAAGCCAACAGAGCATAATACAAAGAGGATTATTTAACTGTTCCCAGAAAGGAAAAGTTCTAGAAACCAGGACAGTCTTATGAAGCCTATGCTAGTCTCAAATTTACTATATAGCAAATGAAGACCTTAAATTCTTAATCCTCCTGCCTCTACCTGCCAAGTGTTGGAATTATAGGTGTGTACCACCATGTTTGACTTTCTTTCCAATTGTTATTATGGTAAAATGCCTGTAAGATTTTATTTGCCATCTTAGTTACTTTTAAGTAAATAGTATAATAATCTGAGTACAGATGCTCCCCAACTTTTTTTTCCCACTCATACAAACTTAATAGGTACCCCGTCCCCTCCCTCCCTTCACCCCTCCCCAGACACTCTTGCTCCCTTCCCCCCTTTTCCCTTCTTCCCTTTCTCCCAGTGCCCCCCTCTTCCACCCTCATTCCCTGGAGCATCCTTTAGTGTGAATGTCAAACTTCCCTCTGCGTCCTCCACTCTAATGAGGTGTAAAGACTCAGTAGTATTGCCTAGACCCCTTTCTTGTGCTCCCCTCTAGTATGGAAACACTATTGTGACCGTTAATCCCTTGCCTGTTAATTCCTAGTGCCTGCGATCCATGCTAGAATCTGTGCAGATCATGCAAAGTCCTGTTATGGTTACTTCGGCCCTAACTCTTGTGG
Source organism: Typhlomys cinereus (assembly GCA_023101885.1). Taxonomy (NCBI): domain Eukaryota; kingdom Metazoa; phylum Chordata; class Mammalia; order Rodentia; family Platacanthomyidae; genus Typhlomys; species Typhlomys cinereus. The sequence continues at coordinate 579,833 of JALPQD010000659.1, forward strand.
AGTATCGTGCGTATTGTTGCTTCTCCCCATCTTTAGGCTCTTACCGTCCCTTCTTCCATAAATTTCCCTGAGCTTTAAGATGGGGAGAGATTTGGCTGGTCTGGTTCCAGGTGATTAATGTAGGGTCTCTGATGTTCTGAATTATGGTTTGTTGTTGTTTTCAGTTTTGCTGTTCCTGCACTGCCCTTGTTTCCATCCTGATTGATATTGGATGTCACCTCCTGAGGAGCAGTGTGTCCTTCTTGGACTGAGCGCATCCCAGGCGGAAAGGTCCCCAACTTCTTAGCAATAGTTCTACTTAGTGTTTTTTCATCTTTACAATGATGCAAGAACAATATTCATTCAGCAATATTCTTATTTTAAGTAATCATAAAATCACTATTTTTCATTTTCAATAGAGTATTCAATAAATTATATGAACTACATAATTTTAGGGGGAGGAAGAAAACGTTCTCACTCTATAGGTCAGGTTGGACTATACTTAAGATCCTTCTATTCAGGCTTTCAAGTGCTAAGATTCCAGGCCTGTACCGCTAACTGCAGCAATAATTAGGTGTGTCCAGTCTTATAGAATACAAACATCAGGTTGTTATCTATAAAGCTCATGCTTGAGAACTATGCAATTTAATTACTAAGACCCAAAAACCATTCATTACATTCCTGGAACCAAGTAGCCAAACAGCAGATTTTTCCCACCTTCATAACTAGCACAACCCCTACCAAGCAGCTTTCCATTTGCAGTCCCAAATCAATACTTCCTCCTAAATCTCAGACCCAAATTGATCCTCCAACACGTCTGGGCTGCCACATACCTGAAATGGTTTTACATGCAACTCACTGCACAGGGTGCTCAGCTCTTTTTGGCATACGGATATGCTTTTGAGAAGCCTTTCCTTCAAACTCTCTTCTTCAGCAATCATCCTATCCAGGAGATCCTGTAAGAGAGAAAACAAACCATAAAACTTTGGGGATATAGGGGATTTAGGAAACCCTAACATCACTAGTTCAGTGGGTGGGGCATTTGCACACAAACCTAAGGACCAGACTTTGAGGCCCAGAAGCCCACACAGTAGAAGCAGAAAACTGACTTCTGAAAGTTGTCCTTCTGATCTCCACCCAGGTATGTGCTGCCTCCTCACAAACAAACAAACAAACAAACAAACAAACAAACAAACAATCTAAAAACCTAACACCAACACCAAAACCCTAATAACTTCAAATTCTCAAACAAAACCACACCACCGAGGACATCATTTCTGTCTGCTCGCTCAGATGACAACATCTCTACTAATTTCACTACAGAGAGACCAGTACCAGTCAACTTACCTTGATGTGCTTCTTTACAACCTCAGTTCTTTGTAATCGTTGCTCCTCTGGAATCCCAATTAATTCCCATATTTCCCGAAGGTGAGTTAAGGCTTTCTGGAGACATACAATGGACTCCTCCGCTAGCATCTCACTGAAAAATAAAACCATTCTGCCTATTGGACTCATCATCATTGCCTCAAGGCTGCAAAATCATTATATTCATTCTGAATAACATTCCATGACTATTGTCAATGATTCTTTATGGCAGTACAATACTGAATTAAAAATGATTTTATATAAGGAAAACCAGACAAACTGTCAATACAATAAATTCTTCACAAGAGCTTGCTGGTAAAAAAACTCAAAAAGGGGCGATCTAGCCCCTCATGGCCCTCTAGTGCCATGAGTCCGTTTCCAGCGGCCTACTTCTTCTGGAGGCAATCTAGCCCCTCATGGCACTCCAGTGCCATGAGTCTGTTTCTTGTTCCTTGCTCCTCATGAATTCCATGCCTAAGCACCGTGAGTTCTCATGGGCTCCCTAGCCCCTCATGGCACTCTATTGCCATGAGCTGTTTTATTTCTGCTTCTCATGGAGGCGCCCTAGCTCCTCATGGCACTCCACATCTGGAGTCTGTGAGTTCCAATCTTTCTCTTTACTAATAAACTCTACCTTAATTCTCAAAAAAAAAAAAAAAAAAAAAAAAACTCAAAAAGCTGTTCAGGCTGCTCATGACTGTAATCTCGGCACCTGGGAAGCTGAAGCAGGAGGACTGCTGTGAGTTTGTCATTGGTCTGGGCCACACGGTGAATTTGGGATACATAAGACCCTATCTCAAGAAAACAAGGACTAGGAATGTGACGCAGTGGGAAAATATTTGCCTAGTATGTATGACACCTGGATTCCAATCCTGGTCATGCAAAACGAACAAGCTAAGTCCAGACTGTCACAAACTCAAGATCCTCCTGCCTCATCTTTCCAAGTGCTGAATCACAGGGGTGCACCACCAGTTTCCTCCCTTCCTCTATTTCCCCTCCCTCCTTCCTTCCTGGGCATGTATAGGTGTGGATGTATATAGAAGAGGATACCATATATACTTGTGACGCCCAAGAGTGACTTCAGAAATAATCCTGGATTATTTCTCTACCTCCTTTTTGCTTTGCTCTGGGGTTTCCCACCCTCTGCCTTCTAGGGCCGGAGAGCAGGCCACTGCCATCCCATCAGGCATTTTTATATGGAATAATGGGACTTGGAACTCTGGACCGCTTGCTTTCAAGGCAAAAGAGGCATCTCTCCAGTCCCAATTACAAATAGCTAAAATTGGAAGATATCGAGTGTTGGTGAATACACAGGAACACGTGAATTTTCACACTGGCATGCTATTCAATTTGATATACCAATTAAAAAATATTAGGTTAAGCATGACAACACATGCTTGAAAACAAAATTGCTGGCAGCATCCATCTGATTAGCTGTAACTAACAGAAACACACATATATGTTACCACAGAAATACATATGAAAGTGCTCAGAGAAGCATGGAAAATGCAAACAGCCTAGATATCTATAAATAGAACGGGCAATACTACATTCCTACAACAGAACACAGCAATGAAAATAAGGAAACTAATAGCTAAATATTAAAATAATGCTGACTGTGCTAAGGGAAAGAAGTCATGCACAAATGTGTATTTCTTATATGAAGTTCCAGAAAAGCAAAACTATAAGAAAGCAAAGAACTATCTGGCACCAGGAAAGGGCATCAATTGCAACAGTGCACAAAGAAAGGTTTTAGACTGATGGAACAAATGGGCTACAGAGACCTTGGTTATTACCACAACTGAAACTATACATTTAAAATGAGCCAGTCTTATAGCATGCAAATTATGCCTCAGATCATAAAACAAGAGGAAGAAATCTAAAAACAAAACAAATTACAGAGATGGGCATGGTGGATCATGTCTATATCTCAAGATTTGGAAGGCAGAAGCAGGAGGATTAGGAGTTCAAGGCCAGACTTAGCTACTTAGCAAATTGCAGGCCAGTCTGGGCTACACAAGACTAGACTAAGAAAAAAAAAAGTTGCAGGGGCAAAAGTAAATAACAAAATCACACTGGGATGAGCAAAGAAGTGACAAGCATGTACTGCCATGTGATTTTGGTGATAACATAAAACTTAAAACAAGACAGATTGAACTCATGCTTTCAGGAGTCAGGACAGTGGTCTCCTCTGCTCTACAAAGACTTCTGTAGTGCTTGTAAGAAACTTTTTTTTTTTGAGACAAGGTATCTTGTAGTTCAAACTGGGGCTTAACTCACTATATAGCCAAGAATGACCCTGAACTCTTGATTTTCCTGCCTCTGTCTCTAGGTGCTGGGATTACAGATTGTACTGAGGACAGTGTCATTCTGGGCTTGGAGTACACTAGACAAGCACTCTACCAATTGAGCAACATCCCCAGTCCTTTAAGTTATGTTATATTTATGTTATTTTATGTTATGTTATTTTTCAATTACAAAAAGCTTACTTAACTCAAAAATAATTTGTCCAAAGCACACATTTAGGGGGGAAAAAAAGAGGTCAAGTATAGTAGTTTGAGCCTGTAATCCCCACTACTCAAAAGGCTTGAACAGGAAAAAAGAGGCAAGTTTCTAAGGCAAATCTGAGTTACTTGGTAAAATCCTGTCTTTAAATAAACAAACAGTAAATAATAAAAACAACACGCCCAAAAAATACAAAATAAAACACATTTTACTTGTATTCTCCAATTTAGCTTTTTGTTTTGTTTTCTCTGAGATAGGAACTCATTAGCTACTGATGACTTAACTCTAGATTCACCTGTATCAGCTTCCCATGCATTTTAGGAATGTTTTTAAAAATTAATCTAAATAACAGGCTTATCTATCTACCTTTTTTTTAGCTAGAGCTGTTACCCATCAGCTTCCCTTAGTGGACTGGAGGCTCTGATTGAGCCCCTTTGTGTCAGAGCATACATTGAGTCTTGTCACTGGTCTAGATACCCATCAGTTAAAAAAACAAACTTAGAACAGTCACAAAAAAAATAATATATCTACATTTAAGCACCTCTCTAGTCATAAAAATCTTAGTTCATAGGTTGCCTGTGCTTGAAAAAGTTTTCACACAAATACTAGTTGTTCATACCAGAGAGATTAATAACACCATTTAAAAATTTACTAGTATGCTGACCCAAAAATTAATTTTAAAAAATCAGCATTTACTATACTCCATTCATTCCAAGTGTCAACAGATAACCAAGGCACTTAATATAATCATATTGAACCATCATTCAGCTAAGAAGTTCTCCTGGGAAACATGCCTTTTGCACCTCACTTGGATAACAAAAGTATTAACATCATGTAAAAATAAGTCTCAGCTAGAAAGATGGCTCAGGGATTAAGACTCTGCCTGTGAAACACAAGGTCCTGAGTTCAGATCCCAGATCTTAAAAAAAAAAAAAAAAAAAACAGGTAGAAATGGTGGCAGCCTCTACTTCCACCCCCTGGTGAGTGGAGCCTGGGAAATCCTAGAGCAAAGCTAAAAGGAGGTAGAAACAATCCAGGATGAGTCCCTAAATCATCCTTGGTCCTCCATAGAGGCATACAGTGCCCTCTGAAACATACAGACAGACACAGACACACACACAAAAATAAAGTTTTTTTTTTAAAGTCTCCTCAGACTGGCCTACTCCCCTAAGCCAATCTCCAGGAGACTGATAGGTTTCTATGAAAAAAAAAAAAAATCCATCAGTCACTGTAGACTTTTCATATCACAAGGGATTTCCATTTATAGGAAACAATTCCTTTAAGGGAAAGCTTTCCAAAAACCTCCCTAGGGCTGCGGAGATGGCTCAATGGTGAAAAAAGCCTTTATTCACAAGCAAAAAGACTTGAGTTCCAGATTCCATGTAAAAAATGCTAGTGTTAATTACAGCTCTGGAAAGCAGAGCAAGCTGGCTAGCCAGACCAGCACTAATGGGGTACTCTGGATTAATTAGAGACCCAAGCTCACAACAATAAGGTGGAGAAGAATTGAGTATGATTTGGAAGATGAGTCTGAACATTTGTACAAGGTCCATAGGCATTAAGAGAGCATTCAAGTACAAATACTAACACTGACACACAAATGTGGATATGTGCAAGCACCCCATACATACATATGTACACCCATCTGAAAAGCAAAATATAAACAAAAAACAGCGAGCAGGTCCTCAAATAAACAGTTATCATACAACCCAACACTTCTAATGGTAGGTACTTATCCAAGAGAACTAAAAAGATGTCCATAGAAAAAAATGTACAGAAAAAAAAAAAAAAAAAGAGAGGCTTTTATAGCCCACAGCTAGTTTGCAAACTCACTATATGGCCAAGTTTTTTTAAGGGATAGCCTAGACTAGCCTTGAACTGCCAGAAATGTGCCATATACTAAGGCTACAGGTACCACCAGCTCAGAAATGTTTAGTTGCAGCACTATTTATACAACCAAAGATGACATCAACACAAGTGACAGTTAAGCTAGTTAACAATTAAAAAAAAAAAAGGAAAACATGCCAAGTCACAGAAGTAACAAAAAAACACAAGTTATATTATTCCTCTTATATGAAACATCCAGAATAGGCAAAAAGTAAATTCATAGATGTCAGAGTTGACATCTTTCCTGTAGGGTAAAAAAGGGTCTAATGACCATTAAAAACAAAACAAAACTTTATAATACCTGTATTTGGCATATTGTTGTTTATCTGTTATTTGAACTTATTCAATACACTCTCTATAAATAAGAAAAGAAAAGGGGGCTGACTGCCAAAGGAATTTGAGGGAATCCAAAGTTTTTCTGACTAGGGGGAAAAAAAAACAACTTGAGGCTGGAGAGATGACTCAAGAGTTAAGCCTGTGCCTGCCAAACAGAAGGACCTTAGATCAGGTGCCAGCTCCCAGCTCCCACATTTGGCCTGGCAGAAATGGTGGCCGTCTTCACTTTTGACCTTAAAGGTGGAGCCTGGGAAACCCAGAGCAAAGCAATAAGAAGGTAGAGCAATCCAGGATGATTCCTGACGTCGCCCTTGGGCTTCCACTGGCACACACGGTGGGTGCTCTGATACAGACATACACATACACACATAAAAGAAACAAACAAACAAAAAAAATCACTGAACTGTATAATTTACTTACTTGTGAATTACATGATAGGTGGTTTTGATCTGGCATATATCTTATTTTTTTCATTATGGGACAACAGAATGACTTACAAATGTGATTTTGATAAATCACATTTTAAAAATAACATTGAGTTGGAACACGAATTTGTAGATTTCAAGTCCAACTGAAACCAAGACAAAGTGCCTGACATGGTGATGATGCAATGACTACACCATACTTTAAAAAAATTATTTATTATTTATTTAATTGTGCGTGTATGCATATGTGCATGTGTGTGCGTGTGTGTGTAGAACCACAGACGAATCCGGGAACCACCATGGACTGCCTCCACCTCTTCCTTGTTTACTCTGCCCCGGGATTCACAGGCTCTGCCCTACCAGGACCAGAAACGCAGGCCGCCCCCACTTCCGCCCGGCGTCTATACATGGGGTCTAAGATCCGAACTCAGGACCTTCCGCCTGCAAGGCAGAGGCTTAACCCCTGAGCCACCTCTCCAGCCCCCCCCCTTTTTTTGAGACAAATGTCTCATGTATTCCAGGCTGCCCTTGAACTCCTAATTCTCCTGCATCTACCTCCCAAGAAAGCAATAGGATTATAGATGTGTGCCACCATGCCCAGCTGTTTTAATTTGGTTGCTGAGATAGGGTTCCCCCCCCCAAAAAAGTGCAGGTATCCTGGGAAGTCAAACTGTCCTGCCTTGGCCTCCTGTTATGTACTGCAGACATAGGCCCCCACACTCGTCTAAAAATATACTTTGAACGAGTTTCCTTTTGATAACAGTTAGGATCTTGCTAGTTAGTCTTCAGAATGCATCATTAGCTTAAATGTGTAAGAATGTAAAAGTAATGTCCTTCGAATGTGATCATCTGGAATCCTTAGCCTTTATAGGAGTTTGTTTTTAAAATGATAAGATTTGTACTCCATTCCCATTTCCCCCAAGTTAGTATGGTAAGAAGGGGGAGAGAAAAATGATTGATTAGAATTATTAATAAAAGAACCAAGAATCTTACAAAGCCTTGGGGGAATGACCGTGACCATATCACCACCAATACTGAATTTCACAGTACTTCTGCAGAGGCTTAACTTAAAGGGATATTATTCTACAAGTGCGAAAACTGCGTTCAAGTTCTTATCCAAAATGACGTAAGTGTTCCGACTCCCAGGGGTACACTCCGCAGCGGTGCCTAGGAAACTCTGAACCACCGGAAAGGAATTCCTTAATCGGAGTTTTGTTAATTGAAAGGAAATGCAAGTAAAACGGCACCCTCGGGTCAGACGCAAGGAAGAGCCGTGTGTACATTCGAGACCGCACGGCTTTTTGGTTTTTTTTTTTTTTGAGCCCGTGTCGCCCAGGCTCGAGTTGAACCACGTCTAAGCGGGTGAACCTGCGCTAATCGTACTGTTTCTCAGCAGAGCGCGGGGATTACGGGGGTGCTCCACCAGGACCCGCTTTCCCGCGAAGTGCCCCCCACGACAGGGTCCGCACCCCCACGGAGCCCAGGCTGCCGGGGAGCCGCAGCTGCTCGCGGCCCGGGTGGGGAGCTGGCCCGTCCGCGCCGAGGCGGCTCCGCGGCCCGTGCACCTGTGCTCGCCCCGGCTCCCCGCCTCCCCCGCCCGCCCACCCGAGCAGACCCTCAGCGTCCCCAGCCTCCCTCCGGGCGAGCGCACCGCACGCCTCCGCCGCGGCCTCCCCTGCCCCGCACACGCCGACACCCTCGTTGGGCGCCGCTCCTTCCCCGCAACCCCTCGGCTGCCCAGAGACCTGCACCTTCTCCTCATGGCGGCCACTCCGAGCGGACGACAAGTCAAGACCCTCGACCTCCTCCCACCAGGGACCAAGAGCAGCAACCACCCGCCGACGGCGTCGTTCTCTCTCCGGGGCGCTGCACCTCGAGCCGTTGGGCCCCGCGGAATTCAAACCGAGCGCGGAGGCGGAGCAGACGTCAATTGGTGCCGCGTTCCGTCACTCCTACGTAGCCCCGCCTTCGCCCCGCCCCTCTCGCAGAGACCGGCGACCGCCCCTTAGGCGGAGATAGAGCCGGCGCTGGGCGTGGGAAGAGTTGGCCCGCGAGGGGCGCTGGCCACACTCTCTGCGCATGTCTCCCAGCCGGCCTGCGGGACTTGTCTCCGGGGCAGTGACGTCATCCTCGCCCCACCCAACCCGCGCAGTTTGGATTCGAAGTGTGCGCAACCTCCCAGAGGCAAATGGGAAGAAGCGGACGATTCCGGAACCGACTGGCAAAACAGTCTGTGTCCCCAACCGTTGGGAGCGGGCTGGGAGTAGCAGGCGCAGGAATGAGCAAGGTTTAGCGCCTCGTTTTTCTCGCTAGTCCCGCAATCGAACATAGGAATTCATCTTTGGTAGTAGTGTTGTGCAGATTGGCGCAGTGGTACACAACGTAACCCTGCTCTCCGCGATCCGCTGCCTTTCTAGACATGTTATCCCACTTAATTGCTAGGATAAACCTCTTCGGTAACAATTATCATTGTATACTGCGAAGAAAAGTTTCAAAAACCATTTGAGTGGATTTCCTAATGCTTGGGAGATTGAGGCAGAAGAATGGTGAACTCAAAGCCAGCTTAGTATAAATAGTGCAACCCAGTCTTTAAAATAATTAAGGGCCGGAGAGATAGATAGTTCAGGGGTTAAGACGCTGCCCCGCAAACAGAAGGACCTGAGTTCAGATCCCAGGTCCTATTTTTAAAAACGCCAGGTGGAAATGGCATTGGCCTCTACTTCTGCACCCGGTGGGCAGAGCCTGGGAAATCCCAGAGTGAAGCAAAAAGGAGGTACAAGCAATCCAGAATGATTCCCGAAGTCACCCTAAGCTCTCCACAGGAACACACACTGCTCTCTCTCTCTCTCTCTCTCTCTCTCTCTCTCTCTCTCTCTCTCTCACACACACACACACACACACACACACTAAAAAGTTAAAAACTAGGCATACACAATAAAGGACTCTCTGGGAATTGGGGGGGAGGCACTGGGAGATGGGGAGGGAGGGAGGGAGAGCAGAGGGTTGGGGGGGAGGAGGAGGGGGGTAGGGAACTGGTCTACCTATTAAGTTTGTATGAGCGGAAATAATAAAAAATGTTAAAAAAAAGAATAATATTTATCTCTTCTCAGATTTGTTTTTATAACTTCTATCATATACTTCAAGATCTGTCATTTGGGCCAGTGAATAGCTCAGTGAGCAAAGCACCTGCTTGCAGAGCTAAAGACCTGATGAGTTCGATCCCTGGGTGCATGTGTGCACCCTCCCTCTCTAATAAATTAATAAATAAAATATTTAATAAAAAAAAGTTAAAAACAAAAAACAATTAAACTCTGTAACTCGTCCAAGCTAAACTATGAGCACATGGAGATAACATTGGTGTGACTGGAATGACTTTTTTTCCTTCATTTACTGTGTGTGTGTGTGTGTGTGTGTGTGAGAGAGAGAGAGAGAGAGAGAGAGGAGGGAACACTGTCCTTGTGGAGGACCAAGGGTGACTTTTAGAATCATTCTGGATTGCTTTTGCCTCCTTCTTACTTCACTTGGGATTTCCCAGGCTCTGCCCACCAAGGCCGGGAAGTGCAGTCTGCTGCCGGTTCCACCCGGCATTTTTTACCTGGGATCTGAACTCAGGACCTTTTGCTTGGGAGGCAGAGTCTTAACCCCTGAGCCATCTCTCCAGCCCTAATATGACCTTTTATTTTTTTTTAAACAAACTACAGAATTTTGTATTACCTATGTTAAAGTTTTAAAACTCAAAACTGACTTTTTTTTTGGCATGTATATATGTATTCCCATGAACTTAGTTATGGGGTTTGCCAGGCTGTGCCTTTCTGGGCAGGTTCCCCTGGAGGGTTTTGTGTGTGTGTGTGTGTGTGTGTGTGTGTGTGTGTGTGTTTCTTTTTGTGTGTATCTCTGGGTAGGAGAGGTCACTATGTGTATACCCCTTGGAGGCCCAAGAGTGACTTCAGCAATCACCCTGGATTGCACCTCTTTGCTTTGCTCTTGGGTTTCTCAGGCTCTGCTTTCCAGGGCAGGAAGTACAGGGCACTGCCATTTCTGCCTGGCATTTTTTAACATGGTATCTGGGATCCAAACTCAGGACCCTCTGCTTCACAAACCCTGAACCATCTCTCCAGTCCTTCCCTGAAGTTTTATTTACTTGGGAGCTGGGGATTAGAATTCTGATCCTTTTGCCTGCATAGCAAAGGGTTACCCTGAATCATCTTTCGAGCCCCTCAAAGTATTTCTGTATCCATCTGTAATCACAATTGCATCCCTAAATGTACCTACAGTCACTTTTTTTGGTAATTCACTATCACTTAGTATCTCAGCATTTTGCTGGTAGTTGATTTTAATTTTTAAGGTAACACTGCCAAGTATTTGCATCTGACTTTTTTTCCCCACTTTCTTGTGTGTACATATATACATGTGTGTGGAGGCCTGAGGCTAACACTGGGAATCATTCTTAATTGTTCTTCTACCTTATTGGGACACGGTCTCTAAAACCCAAAGAGGATTTCCAGTATCTGTCTCCGGAAGGTGGAATCACAGGAAGGCCACTATGCCCACTTGGCACTTTTGCTAGCATCTGGGGATTCTGACTCAGTCTTGTTTGTCTGGCAAGCACTTTAAACACTGAGCTATCTGCCTTGTGTCCTTATGTTATTTTTTTTATGACTGAATCCTACAAGTGTAATTACCAAACTTTCCCTTTCCAAAAAGGCTGTATTTATTAATTTGTCCTCTCCACAAGCCTTACTTGAATATTCCGGTCACCCACAGCAGTGCTGAATATTATTGTACTTTTAAACCACATTGCTCAGTTCAAAATGACAAAAATAGTATCACCTTGTTTGGTTCACACTTGATTATAACTGAAATTGCCCATTTTTCATATTGGCCTATTGTACCTGAACCTACAATGTTAATTTTTATCATTTGCTTTCTCCTTAAACATAGAGCATGCTTTTTGCTCATCTGTAGAACCATGTTTTTCTTACTTTCTGGAAAAAAAAAACTTCATTGATTGGGTATAATAGCAAACACCTGTAATCAAAACACTCCAAAGACAGAGGAAGGAGGACTGCAAAAGTTCCCGGCTAATCTGGTCTACATAGTGAGTTCCAGGTCAGTCAGGGACACACAGTGAGACTGTCTTAAATCAACAAAAATAGTGTTGGTTTAATTTAAAGCAGTAATTTGTTTTCTTCAAAAGTATAATGAAAGGCTATTACTACTCTGTGGTACAGCACTTATTTCCCACACATGATGCCCAAGCCCCTGTACTGCTGGAGAAAAAAATGTATAATGAACCACCAAGGAAGAACTAGAGTTGGCCCAGAGCTACTGAGTGCAAACCATGGAGCATGCAAAACCCCTCAGGCAGTGCCACTGTGCTTTCAGTAGTAAAAGATGGAAGTGTGTTTGGAACCATAAGGATGTCACATTTGACAGCAGAGGCTTTATTTACAATAGAAGTTAGCAAAAGATCTCCCTTCTCCCTTACATTTTAGCAGCATGAACAAAAAGAGGAATATCCTAGGGAGAGAACATGAACTCTGTCGCAGACATGTTCCCTAGGTTCAAATTGGTTCCAGTCTCCAGCTCTGAGCAGGGAGCTGGGGGACATTTTTCTCACAGCAGGTGTCCCACGAGATCTGTGTCCAGGGAAGACTTCAATACGGGGCGGGTGTTCTTCAGGCTTTCACCTCGCTCATGGCCTCCATGAGACGAGCACTGTTTGTGACAGCTGTTGTCAAAAAGATGAATCTGTACCCTAAGGAGTCAAGGAAAATAGTACAAGTGAATAAGAGTAGATCTTGGGTCCCTAACACAAACCACATGAAGACCCCCTAGAACCACAGTGTCCCTGATCAGTTTACAGGCGCAGAAACAGCTACATCAGTAACAGCAGTTTGGCAATGCACATCTGTCATTTAAGCACCCAGAAGGCTGAGGCAGGGGGAATGCCACAAGTTGGAGGGCACACTGGATAAATAGTGAGTTCTAGGGCTGCCTGAAGATGCATAACAAGTCTCTGCCCATCTCCTACTGGCCACGAAGTGAAAACTAAAGGCGAAAACATCAGTAACAGTCTCTTGGATACTCTAACGTGCAGAGCCTGCTGGGACTAGGCTCCCTGCCACCCACTAGCAGCCCACAGCAAGGTTATCGAAAGTGGAACCATGGACAGGAACCTTCCTCTGCAGGGCATGCTGTCCCCCGGAACCCACGTAGGAAGGGTCTCCCTCTCGGTTCTCTTACCTTTCTCTCTGCCCAGGAACCGCAAGGCTGAGATCTCTGAGAACGTACAGCCCCCTAAGAATACCACCAAGATGAGACGCAGGGACTCACTGGAAGCCTTGTCTTCCTTGGTCATATCTGTGAGGATCAGAACAGACTCCAGTCTTTACTGCATGCTAGTCCTGGGTGACGCAGCTAGCCCACCTCTCGGCAGGCACGCTGGCCCTGTGACAATGCCACATACCTGTGAATGCAAACTCACTGCAGTTTAGCAGCCGTACCACTTCGTCTAGGCCCTGCCAGCTTCGCCGCTCCAGCACCTGGGAAGGCGTAAGCACTGGTTTGAAGTTCACTGATGACATGAGACTTAGGAGAGAAGGTGCAGCAGCCACACTTACATTTCTTGTTAGTTACTTGGGAAGTAAAAGTTGGGATGGGCCGGGGACCCAAAGAAAGCAGAGTGAAACAAGAAGTGGGAGTAAGGCTGACTCTTGCCCACCTGTTCAATGACTTTACAGCTCAGGGGCACGTAGGCCCCACTGAAGACATAAGCCATATCTCGGGGCACTTTCAGGTCATACTCGCCACCTACACGTGGGATCTAGAGAGCAAAGGTACTACATTGAGCAAATGAGAATGGATCAGATAAAAATAGCACATTCAAACAACAGTTCCTACTTCAACTAAAGAGAGAACCAGCAAAAGTCTTGACAAAAGTATATCCATCTCTGCAAATCAAAATCAACTTTCTGTGATCAGAAAAATAAAGATGGATTTGGGGGTGTAGCTCAGTGATACAGTACCATCCTAGCATGTGCAAAGCCTTGGGTTTGATTCCCAGTACCCCAATAAATAACAAACAACAAATAAAAAAAAGTTACCAATATAAAAACAAAAATCAATCCATAATCATGACAACAATTTGTATTCAATACCTGCCAATTCTCTCTAAGACTCCCCCATCCCTGTGAAGGGAATGGAGGGATTGGTTCTCCTTTTTTCAGCTTCTCTTTTCAGCCCTTTCACTGGGAACAGGAGAACTCATACTTCTCAGTATTCTCTAGCATGGCAGGTGACTGTTACATGTTTATTAAATACAGCATATTTATATATTGTTTTATTACTAAATCAAATTCGTGCTTGATTTACATGAATTTGAAATGCTCCACACCAATCCCATGGTCTCCCCTCTCCAGCCCTGTCCCACATACCAAATTCAGCTTTTTGCTAATGGCACGAAAATTGCTCCTCTTGGCCAGAGAGCTGAAGGCATCAGTGATCTTTCCTGAGGAAGAAATCAGTACCAGATTCCATCTGCAGTGTACAGATGTACACAGCTGTAGACAATACCATTTAGGACAGAAGACCAATATATCCAAAGATCACCTCTGCCTTTGAAGTCATTCCCTACAGGAACTAAAGTCATTCCCTGGAATTAATTAAGACGTGTCTCTTCCCAAGCCCACTGTTTTTCTCCTACGGGGTACCAGTTGCTCATTGACTACAGACTACGACATGGCCTTAGCTGTCATCCTTAGAATAAAACCAGGCTGATTTACTGAGGGTTTTAATTTCTCTACACCTCCCTCCATTTCCTCATTTGTAAAGTGGGGGAAAGAAAAATTTTTTTTGAGAGAGAGAGAATTAAGTGAGAAATTTGATGTAAAAGGTCAGTCAGTGCATGCTAAGTGTTCATATATGGAGACTGCTCTTCCTCTAAGATGCAGCAGTACTAAGGACAGGAACAGTAAGGAATCAGACCCCTCCCTCCCTTGGGGAGAGAATCCCCAAGGATTAGGGGTGCAGGTGCTCCCAGCTCACCTGCAGCTTTGTCAGTCACCAGCTTGCTCACTTTACTCTCCACTGCTGTGAGGGTGTCCCCTGGAGCCTGCTCTGTGAGAAGTCCAGCTCGTCGCAGATTGGAGAAGGTTAGCAGGTGTTCAGGGCCATAGCTCTGAAGGAATTGTAAGTCAGCTGTTTACTGAGTGCCCACCAAGCAGTGAGCACCACTAGGTGATAAAGAGATGTGTAGACAAAGGAATCCACAAGCGCACTCAGCAGACCAGAAGGAACTCGTGTGTGGAGGATTTTCCCATCAGAAATAATGCAACATTGAGGAATAAAACTCAAAAGGAAACTACTAAAGAAAAGCAAGAACAAAGAGTGTAAGAAAGATGGTGAGAGTTTTATGGATGAAGTAAGACTTGAGAAACAACAGGAAGAAAACTTGAATCCATGTCCCACAAGGAGCTAAAATGAAGAAATTTCCAGAAGCAACTTGTCACAGGATCTAATAGTCATGGCTTAAGTTGTCTTGACATTGTCTCTCAACACTGCTCAAAGGGGATTCTCCTTAGCACCAAAAAAGGAAGACCAGTACTATGTAGCAACTATGGAAATGAATACAGAGGTTCCACAGAAAACTGAAAATACAATCAGCAATAACCCAGCATATACCCAAAGAACATATGATCTAAGTGAACATACCACAAATATAGGTGCACATTCATGCGTAGTGCCACTGGTCACAATAGCTAGGAAATGGAATTGGCCTAGATGTCCACCAAGAGATGAATGTATAAAAAGAAAACAGTATATAGACACAATGGAATTTTATGCGCCATAAAAAAATTTGAACAATGGACTGGAGAGATGGTTTAGGGGTTAACCTTCTGCCTCCCAAGCAGAAAGACCCAAGCTTGGATCCCGGATCCAACATAAAACTGCCAGGCAGAAATGGTGGCAGCCTGCACTTTCAGCCCAGGAAGGCAGAGCCTGGAAAACCCCAGAGCCAAAAGGAGGTAGAATAATCCAGGATGATTCCCAAAGTCACCCTTGGATCTCCATAGCAACAAAGTACCCTCTGATACATACAGTCTGATATGCACAGGAAAACATGTGCGTGTGCACACACACATACATACACACAGACACACACACTGAAAAAAATAATAAAAAAGAAAAAAAGGAAAATAAAACGGATATTCTCAGGAAAATAGAATCAAATGCATATCATTGTTAAGTAAAATAAGCCAGACATTAAAAGACAAGTCCCACATGTTTTCTCTCATATGTGATAACTAAATTTTGAATTATATACTGAAATATCATACATATTGGAGTAGTTAATTATATATAGAAACATTAAATTATATATTGGAATACTGACTTATATAAACATTGAATTATATATTGGAATATTTAATTATATGTATTGAAATCTGAGTCATAATACATATTGAATAGATATATATATATATATACAAAAAGGAGATCATGACCAAGGGGAAAGATATCAAGAGTGTGGAGGAAACAGTTAAGAGAAGACATGCAAAAAAAAAAAAATTGGGGCTGGACAGGTGGCTCAGGGGTTAAGCCTCTGCCTTGCAGGCGGAAGGTCCTGATTTCGGATCCCAGATCCCACATCCCACGTATAGATGCCGGGCAGAAGTGTGGGTGGCCTGCATTTCTAGTCCTGGTAGGGCGGAGCCTGTGAATCCCGGGGCAGAGTAAACAAGGAGGAGGTGGTTCTACACACACACACACACACACACACACATGCGCACGGAACACACGCATACACGCACAATTGAATAAATAATAATAATAAAAAAAAAAAGAGAAGACATGCAATAAGGAAGTAGAAGTTGGGACTAACTGGGAGGAGAGAGGGAGCCAGGTAGAATAGAAGAGGAGATACAGCTGAGGACAATGAGGGAAAAAAATAAGCATAATGACACATGTCTGTGAAGATACCATTACTGCATATACTAACCTAAAAAATTAATTTAAAAAAGAAGAAGGACACTGGATACATATAGGAATATAAAAGGGGCCTTTTTTCCTTGTGCCTCTTTCGGTTATTTATCTATTTTTAATATTTTTGTCGATTTATTTGAAAGATAAAGTCAGAAGCACAGAAAAGTTCTGTCTATGTCCGCATGGCATACACATGGAAGTTGGAGGACAACTTTCAGAAATCATCATGTGAGCTTTCAGGGACCAGCTGAATTCATGTGGTCAGGTTTTCAAGCAGGCACCTCACCCACTGAGGTATCCCTTGTGCCTTTTTAAAATGTTGAACCAGCACCCTAAGCTAGCTTCCTTAAGGAAGAATCTTAAAGTTTCCTCTCATCTCTACCCATACACCATGGAATGTATGTGCTCGATCTCTCTCTCTCTCTGTCTTTCTCAAAAAACAAAAACAAAAACAAAAAACTCACTTCCTTTCAGGAGCTAGCGAGACGGCTGAGTAGGAATGGTACTTGCCAACAAACCTGAAGACTTGAGTTCAAACTCTGAACCCACATAGTGGAAGGGGAGAATGAACCCCCTTCAAGTTGTCCTCTGACCTCCACAAAGGTTCTATAGTAGGCATCTGCTCTCCCCCACACACATAAGATAAATACAAATTTTTAAAAAATTAAAGACTCTATCTTTCCAGCCTTACCTGCAAATACTGTGTTTTCAGGGATCGGTAATCCTTGGGGATTAAACCTGAGGGTGAGGGAAATAGGCAGGTGAATGAGAAAAAGACAAGCTGAGGTTCACTGAAGCGTACAGCCAAACCACTCAAACAGCATGTCAATAAGAGCCACCTTGCATAGGAACACCTGATTCTAAGACGACTGTTAAATGTAATCTTACTTACAGAAAAGATAAAGCCCAGATCCATAGCGCCGAGGAAGAGCTCTAACCTACAGAGTGCTAAGGAGAAGACACTGGAACTCCTTAGTGGGAAGGACAGGCTAAGGGCTATGGCAGGGGGAAGATGGGCCTTCCCATGCATTCAGCCAAATGACAATTCTTATAGCTACTAAGAAACAGAAGAATGAAGATGAGTTCTACAAGCACGGTCTCAAATGTTTTACTCCACAGAGGTAAAAGGAAATGGCCTTCCAACCACAATAAAGAACATTCAGAATAAGCAAACTATTTTTCTGTGTAGAGAACAACCTTATAACTGACTATTGTAAGGATTAACAGTACAAAATGTGTCGTGATAGGGTACAGATTTGAAACTTACAGAAATTTTTGCTTTTTTGTGTAGATATATAGGGGTGTAGGTGTCAGAGGACACTGTGTGTGCCTGTGGAGGTCCAAAGGTGACTTCGGAAATCACCCTGGATTGTTCTACCTCCTTTGGGCTTCACTCTGGATTTCTTTTTTTTTTTTTTTAATTTTTTTATTTATTCAATTGTGTGTGTGTGTGTGTAGAACCACAGGTGAATTCAGGAACCACCATGGACCACCTCCTCCTCCTTCTCTACTCTGCCCCGGGATTCACAGGCTCTGCCCTACCAGGACCAGAAGCGCAGGCTGCCCCGCTTCCGCCTGGTGTCTATACGTGGGATCTGGGATCCGAACTCAGGACCTTCTGCTTGCAAGGCAGAGGCTTAACCCCTGAGCCACCTCTCCAGCCCTTCACTCTGGATTTCTACCCAGCATTTTACATTGCATTGGGGATCTGAATTCAGGTCCTTCTGCTTGTAAGGCAAAGGCTTAACCCGAGTTATCTCTCCAGTCCACTTTACAAGTTCTTAAGAAAATAGTTTATTTGCCCTTGGTCTTAGAATGTTAGGTCCAAACCTTGCAAAAGAGAAATGCCAGTTAGTTCTGAGCCTTGGCAGTCTGCCCGGTTTGAACGTGAGTTGTTCCCCCCTCGTGTGTTTGCATCTTTGATGTTAATGTTTGGGAAAATCGCAGCACCTTTAAGAGATAGACCCCTGTGGAGGCATCACTGCCACAGGGGGTGGATCTTGGGGTTTGGTTGTCCAGCCCTGCTTCCTCTGGAGTTTACTCTCTTGCTCTCTGCCTCCATGATGGCGGCTGTGGCCTTGACTGGGTTCAAGCTTCTGCTGCTGACATGCTTTTTCTGCTATGGTAACCTCCCCTCCAGAGCCATAAGTCTCCCTTGTGCTGGTTGTATCCAAGTACTGTCTTACAGTAATAGAGAAGAGCAACTACAACAGAGTCCTAGCATATGATTGACATGCTATTGCTGGGTGGTCCTGCTCAAAGCTTAATAAGTTATCTGCTTGTGATTTATCCCTAACAAAATCTGTTTCCTTTTAAAGGGAAAAAAATTGGTAAATTACAGGGGAAAACCTTATTTGCTAAACACTTGTCTCTCAAAATTATTTCTTTTATTCCTGAAGCATTTTTATTTCTCAATCTGCCAATGTCAGCTTTGATCTTTGGACTCACCATTCTCAGTGATGGACAGAAGGCACATGAGGCGAAGGCTTTCTATAGGTGACACCTGCACAGAAGGACAGAAGTTTCAGGATGTTCTCTTCTTTCTGCTTGGGCGACCCTACCTCTAAAGACCAACTTCAGCCTCCTAGGCCCTCCCACTTACCTGCCGGTCTATATGTTCTTCGATGTAGCTGGTGCTCTCTCGGATGTTGAACCCTTCCAGCAGCGCTATGAGTAATCAAGGGACAGCCTGTTACTAGCGCTTAGCTCATCTGTGCTAACAGGAGTCTGCCTGGCTATCTCTTTCTCCACCTTTGGGCAGGGAGGGTAAGGGACCCCCCCCATTAGACTGTAATGCTGGAAAGACTGGAAGAACATCTTTGGGGGGGACTGGGGTCAGAAGTCAGGGGTACATGAGCATGAGGAACTGCTTAGCAAGGTTGCTATGATTACCATGCTCGGTTTTGATTAGTTCTTGAAAATCTTGTTTGGTTTTTTTCTTCATGATGGATTCACAGGCTCCAATATCTGCAGGTAGGACAAAAAGGGAGCTGGCATTCCTGGTTCTGGAAGGATAGCTCTTTAATGCCCAGAAAAAAGAAAGTGTCTTTCAGGCAAAATCCAGAGGCTGGGCTGGAGAGATGGCTCAGGGGTTCAGTCTGCCTCACAAGCAGAAAGTCCTGAATTCAGATCCCATGTCTCATGTAAAAATGCCAAGCAAAAAAGGAGGTGATCTATATGTCCTGCCTAGTGAGCAGATCCTGGGAAATCCCAGAGCAAAGTCAAAAGGAGATAGAAGCAATCCAGGATGATTCCAGAAGTCATCCCTGGTCCTTCATAGGGACATACAGTGCCCTGATACACACACACACACACACACACACACAAACTAAATAATAAAGTTAAAAAAAAAAAAAAACAGGCACACTTCTTCCCATTTTGGACCAAATGAGACTGTTATTTGTCAGAAGAACAAAGATTTCCTGAGGAAGTCAACAGCTTTGCAGCATTCCCTTGAGGTGACACAGAGTCCCTTCCCCTCACCCCCAGCCTGGCACCTACGGAGACTTAGCAGGCGGTGCTCCTGTTTCAGTCCCTTGAGCTCCTGAGACACAAAGTTCTTCATCTGTTTTATGTCCATGCCTCTGCGGCGCTGTGGGGACATTCCCATAGGTCAGCAACCCTGAGAAGCCGTCGGCCTCCCTCCGTTGCTTTCCATTCATGAGGAGACACAGAAGGCTGTCATGGGATTAGAAAGGGACCCACTGAGGAAGCACAACAGAGGAGCTTACATCATACTGTGCCTGCAAGTTCCGGGCCTTCTGGCTCAAAAAGCCAAAGACATTGGAGAAGTGCTCGTTACGGATCTCATTGAACACCTGGAAGACAGGAACCAGTTACTTTGCTAGATCCACAATTGACCCTTGACTCCCACATTAGTAGAATGACAGACAGCACAGGAAGAACTCTCAGATTGTGCTGGCAGAAGTGCAAAGAGAACCAAACTAATATCAATAAAGTGGGTATCAGGGACGTCAACTATTCTGGGTCTGCTATTTGGAACTGTTCTGTTTGTTGAGACAGGGTCTTATGTAGTTAGCCTAAGCTGGCATCATTTGCTATGTGGGCAAGGCTACCCTTGAACTCCTGATCCACCTGCTTCCACTTCTCAAGTGCTGGAATCATAGCTACCTTGGCCTGCTCTTAAGAATGGGAAATCCTCCAGGGGCCTTGGCCTTTTTCCAGAGCTGAGCCCTGGCCATGCTATGCTCACATTCTCACCTTGTCATCAGCATTGAGCAGCACCTTCAAGCTCTTGTCAGATGATGTGACTTCTGGGCCAAAGTCAACACTCCCTTTGGGACAGAGGAGACAGCTATCAGGAGCTCTACTGATGCCTTCTCCACCCTTTCTTGAACTTTGGTACAAGTCTTCCAGCATTGGGTCTCTCCCACAAGCCCTGCTTACAGGAAATCCCACTTACCACATTTGATGCGGAAGGTGTCATCTACCAGGCCCTCATAAACCACTTGGGAGCAAAGTGCCGTCACAAAGTCCATGTCTGAAATCAAGATCCCAACCATGAAGGGCTCCCAAACTCAGTCTTCTACCCAGTTTGCTCAATATTGGCTCAAGAACTGTCCATAGGGTTCAAGTATACATGTTCCTAATAAATATATGGATGCAGAACCCTAGTATTAGCCCCTCAATTTTCAGTACACTTTGCATTATCCTGTGCCTTCCAAGACCCAAAGATGGGAGAGTGTAGGCATCTTTTACCTCTGTCCAAGAGAAAGATGTGTCCAATTTCTGGTTTTCGGCCTTTGGTTTCACTGTCCTCTTCCTCCTCCAGTTTCTTCCACAGTTCATATGACATCTGCCACGGTCCACAACATTCTCACTTTGGGGTTCTCCTATCACTCTATAGCTACAGAACCCAACCTCTTCATAGGACACTTTATCTTGTCACCAAGAAGGGAGTTGATTGTAAACAGTAAGAATTGGGGCTGGAGAGGAGGCTCAGGGGTTAAGACTCTGTCTTGCAAGTAAAAGGTCCTGAATTTGGATCCCAGGTTCCATGTAAAAATGCCAGGTGGTAACAGTGATGGTTTACACTTCCTGCCCTGGTGGGTGCAGCCTGGGAAATCCCAGAGCAAAACAAAATGAAAGTAAAAAAGCAATCCAGGATGAATCCCGAAGTCATCCTTGGGCCTCTACGGGAAAGCCCTCTGATACACACACACACACGTACTCGTACACGCACATGCATACACAAAATAAATAAATAAACTTTTTTTTTTTTAAAAAAAACAAGCTATTCAATCCCATATGCTATTCTTTCCACATCACTGAGGGAAATGTGTGACTCTGCCCCCAAAGATGAACAGACTTAATGTAATCTAGAAGCACTGGATTTTGTCTATTAGCCACACAAATATTTCTCTGTGGGAGCTGTTGTGGATCATAAAAGCAAAGTCATGTCACAAATGCTTAGAGAAAACTCTTGTGGGAAATTGGGCTTTAGGAACAAGAGTTCCTTTGGTATTCTTACCCTGGCACATCTGCCAATCCCGTAGCAGTTTGGAAAGGATCCATAGAGAGTGCTGAGAAGGTACAAGGCCTGCGCCACAGTGTTGATCCATCGTTGGTCACCTTCCTGCAGGACCACATGGGCCACTAAGACATGGCTCAACCTAGAACTAGAGTCCAGCTAGAGAATGGCTAGTGCAGTAGATACTATGCAACCCTTAGCACCAGACTTGAGAACAATGCATTTACCAGAAAGTAGTCCCTGAAAAATTCAGGCAGCTCCATGCTCAGCAGATCCACATCAAGAGGCAGCAGAGAGAAGGCCCATTCATCACAGCTCACATCTGTAGAGAGAGAACATCAGTCTTCCTATAGAAGGTACTCAGTTCCATGATAAATAAAGGTCTGCCATAGCCATGCAACAATATTTAAGTGTCTGCCATATGCAAAGTACTAACATAAACACTGGAGACTAAAAGGAGTCAGAAACAATCTATGCTCAAAGAGTCCACAATCTTGTAGTAAAAAGAGACATGTCCATAACGCAATTTGGTAAGTGGCAGGTTTGCATCAGAGAACTGAGAACAAGTACAAAGAAACACCTGTATGTACTACGTATACATTCCGTAAGCCCTACAGGTAGAGCTTAGTAAGTACTATGTGGACAGCTGTGCACAAAATGGTTCCTCTCCCAGCTTCTAGTGCTTATAATATAGGGGAGGAGATATGCAACAGACAAATTATAGCAAAACTACTCATTATAATTGTGCTCCAAAATAGTAAAATGGCAAATCCTAGACTTGGAGTATAGAGCATATAATTTATATGCATGAGGCCCTACGGTTCCCCCCAAACTCCTGAACACAAATGTCATAGGGATTAACTACAATTAAGGGTAAAGGAACACCTGGACTATAGAGGGCAATCTAGGTAGCTTAGACAGACTGTCTCAATATAAAAAAGAAAAAGGAAGAAGAGAGCCCAGGGCATAGTTTAGTGGAAAAGTACTTGTCCAGAAAGTACAAAGCCTCAGATAGAACCTCCTCAAATAAATAGACAAACAGAACCTGAAGACACAGATCTGTAATCCTGCTACTCAGGCTTGCTACTCAAGCTGATGCAGGACAATCAAAAGTTCACGGCTGCCTGAAAAATTTCTCCCAAGAAGTGATAATTAAAATTTGAGATAGACTTGAGTAGGCAAAATCTATAGATTAGAAAACATTCTAAGCATCAGGAAAAGCATGTGTAGGGCTGACAAAATGATTCAGTGCTAAAGGTGCCTGTGTGGTTAGCCTGGTGACCTTAGTTCAATTTCAGTTCACATTAAAGGAAGGAGAGAACCGACTTCCTCTGACCCCCACACGCATGCTGTGACTCCTGCATGCATGCCTCACTCTGTCTCCATTTCTCATAAATAAATAAACAAATAAATAAATAAACAAACATTTAAGGAAGCATGTACGAAGTTGCAATAGCTAGAAGGCAACAAGGCAAGAAAAGGTGCAGTGTCGATGAGACTACCAAGCAGGAAGGAGCCAGACTTTCAGGAAACAATTCAGGTCATACAGAGGAGTTTGGGCCCAAATGTTTCAGCTGGGAGCCTTAGAAGCAGCAGTCATTCTTGACTCAAAACCCTGGCATCTCATGGTGTCATTTGAGGTCCTATTCTTTCTCAGAAACCTTTCACTAGACACACAGGCTAAGACACAGAAGAGAAGGGACTAAAGTGGAAAACAGTTGCTACTTCTTTGTTCTTTCTCCCCCTTTCACTCAACATCCATTTCCTCTCACCTCCATAGATCCCCTCCTCCTCAAGCACCATCTCACATGCATAAAACTGAAAGAGAGAAGGAAGTTGATTAGTAACCACTTTCTCCTGTTCTTTTTAGTGTATGATGCTGAATGAGATGGTTAATCTTGTTTACCAACTTGATTGGACTGAGAGATGCCAAAGAGAGGAGCAAAGCTTTGAGATCTGTACCTCCAGAGATGATTAGATCATGAAAGCTCTGATCTAATCAATGGATTAACCCATCAATGAATTCAAAATTTATCTAGACTGCTACAGGTACTGTAGCAGATGGGTTCTACTTGGAGGAAGTGGGTGGCTTGGGGTGTGTCCTTAAAGAGTATTTTAGGACCCTGTTCCCTTCCTCTGCATCCCTGCTCTGGGTGCTGGGAGGTAAGCAGCTTTCCTTCACTATGCCCTTGGAACATGTTTCTGCCTGCCATGATAAAAGCAATGGAATTAGGGCTGGAGAGATGGCTCAGGAGCTAAGACTCTGTCTCGCAAGCAGAAGGTCCTGAGTTTGGATCCCAGATCCCATGTAAAAAACTCGCAGAAATGGCATGGACCTGTACTTCCGACTCTTGTGGGTGAAGCCTGGGAAATCCCAGAGTGAAGCAAGAAGGATGATTCCCAAAGTCACCCTTGGCCCTCCATAGGGCCACAGGCCCTCTGATACACAACACACACACACACACAAGAATAAAGGAAAACTATGTAGACGTCACCTCTCAAAATTCTTTTCATTAAGGCACTTTGATGACAAACCCTTTACTTAGCAATCATGAATATATTAATGAACAGATAATAAGCCTTATCCCTGTCCAGTCTTCACTCCTGTACACTCTCATATCCCCTCACACCAAGATCAAGACTTACCTTCTGAGGACTGAAGATGACTTTGTATTTTCGAGTTCGGCCAGCCGATTTGTCAGCATTGACAAGATCTACAGAGAGGAGTGCAGCCCAGCAGACCATGGGCCATCTGTTAGACCAGAAGCAAGGATGCAGAGACCCTCTACTTGAACAAGTATTTTTCTCTCTCTCTTTCTTTTTCTCTTTTTTCTTTTCTTTTTTTTCGGGGGGGGGGATGTGTGGTGTAGTAAGAGAGGTTAGGGTGGACAGAGTCTTTATTTATTTTTTTTGGCTTGTGTACAGTGTAAGGGATGTATGTATTGAAGATGGCACTATAAGTACCCTGGAGACCTGAGGGTGACTTTGGGAATCACCCTGGATCACTCTACCTCCTTATTGCTCCATTCTGGGATTTCCCAGCTCTGCCTTCCAGGACTGGAAGTACAGGGCACTGCCATTTCTGCCTGGCATTTTTACATGGGATCCAGGATCTAAACGGAGGTCTTTCTGCTTTCAAGGCAAAGGCGTAACTGCTAAGCCATCTCTCCAGCCCAAGACGGTCTTGCTATAAAGGCCTGGTTGACTTCAAACTTGCAATCTTCCTGACTTGGGTTACAAATGCACACTACTACATAATAAAAAAATTAAAAAAAAAAAAACAAAAAACAAATGCACACTACTATGTCCAGTGTATCTTTTCTTGTTAAAGGGTCCTAATGCATAAAACTCTTCTATCTTACCCACCCTTTCCCTGGTCTTGGTTACAGATAATACCACAGCTTACTCACTGGCAATGTAGCGCATGTTCTTGATGCGGGGTCTGACCAAGAAGCACAATCTATAGGCGAGAAAAAAAAAGAGAAAATAATAATAAACAGTGAAGAAAATTTATAAAGTTGGTGATAACAGCCAAGAAGAAAGTGAAATTACTCCATCTTTACTCATTTGTCCAAGCCCTGCTCTTCCATGAATCTCTCTGCTGTCCTTGCAGTCCAGGATGACTTTCTTCTCTGGGTTTCCAGGGTATTTTGTATTATTCTATTCACTTGGCATGCAGTCATTTATGGTGTTACTAGCAACGAACCTGGGACCTTGAGTGTATTAGGCAAAAGCTTTACCACTGAGCAGTATTTTTTTGAGTATTTCTCAGACTTCAATAACATACACATTTCTTCTATGTATATTTGTGGGAGAGGTATGTGTGTGGGTATATGCATGTTTTCATGGGGGGAGGGCATATGTATATGTACATAGATACATGTGCATGTGTGAAGGCCCAAAGTTGATACTGGGAATCATTCTTGATTACTCTTCCACCTTACTCTTTTTTTTTTTTTTTTAATTTTTTAAAAAAAGTTTTTTTTATTCATTTGTGCATGGAACCACCATGGACGCCTCCACCTCCTCCTGTTTACTCTGCCCCAGGATTCACAGGCTCTGCCCTACCAGGGCCAGAAGCGCAGGCCGCCCCCGCTTCCTCCTGAAGTCGGATCTGGGATCCGAACCCAGGACCTTCTGCCTGCAAGGCAGAGGCTTAACCCCTGAGCCACCTCTCCAGCCCCCCACCTTACTCTTTTTGAGACAGGGTCTCTAATCAAACCCAGAGCTTGGTGATAAGGCTAGTCAGCCTATCAAGTTTGCTCTGGGATTCCTAGTCTATACTTTCTGAGGATAGAATTACAGGAAGGTCACCACATCCACCTGGAATTTACATGGGATCTAGGGATCCAAACTCTGGTCCTTTTGCATGAACAGGGCTTTAACCACTGAGCTCATCTCTCCAGCCCAGATCCAATGGTTTATAGGAGAAGAGGGCAGGACAGAATGTTAGGCAGATTGACTCGGGTAGTCCAAAGGTGAAGGCACAAGTCAACAAAGTCTTGAAGGGAATGCATAAGGAACAATGTTACATAGGCTAGTTAGGACCTTGGAATCTATGGTAGACAATGTGGACTATATCAACAAGTAATGGGATGTCCTGGAGCTTCTTTTTTTAATTTTTTTATTATTTTAGTCAATTGTGTGTGTGTGTGCGTGTGTGTATGTGTGTGTGTGTAGAACCCGGACGAATTCGGGAACCACCATGGACCACCTCCACCTCCTCCTTGTTTACTCCGCCCGGGAATTCATAGGCTCCGCCCTACCAGGACCAGAAACGCAGGCCACCCCGGCTTCTGCCTGGCGTCTATACGTGGGGTCTAGGATCTGAACTCAAGACCTTCCACCTGCAAGGCAGAGGCTTAACCCCTGAGCCACCTCTCCAGCCCCTGGAGCTTCTTAAGAGAAGCAGAATAATTTTTGGGAGAGGATTAAATTCAGCTGCATATGGTAATGTGGAAAGAGGATAGAGAAAAAGAAACAGAAAGGGGAACTCGTTTAGAAATTAACAATAATCTAGACATGAAAAAAGTTCAGGTCAATGAGTGTCATGGTTTGAAATGTGAGCGTCCCCCACAGGCTTGTGTGTTTGAATCCTTAGCTGATGTTTGTGTGTGGGAAGGCCATGGCACCCTTAGGAAGTGGAGCTTTGCTGGAAGAAGGCTGTCACAGAGGGTGGGCC
This sequence comes from Typhlomys cinereus, assembly GCA_023101885.1. Lineage (NCBI taxonomy): Eukaryota > Metazoa > Chordata > Mammalia > Rodentia > Platacanthomyidae > Typhlomys > Typhlomys cinereus. The sequence continues at coordinate 606,987 of JALPQD010000659.1, forward strand.
TTGAGATTGGTCAGCCCCACCCTGCTTGGGTAAGTGAGTCTGCTCTTGAGTTTGCAGCAGCAGCTCTCAGCCTTCATGATGTCTGCGGTGACTTAGGCCATCTCCAGCTTCTGCAGCCTGCCATGCCCTTCCGGCTGTAAGGACTGTATTTCCCCTCTGAAACTGTAAGCTGAACAAATCTCCCTTTTCTCTGTTTAAGTTCAGTGGTGTTTCACAGCAACAGACAAGAGTAACCAGTACGATGAGCCATACCACAAACATGGTGCCAAATTTCAGTCAAGGACAGGTCAAAGGCAAACGTGCCCCAAGGAACAGTTTCTAACTTGGAGGCAACACAGACTCTCCCAGATACTCACTGCTCATTGGAGCTGAGGACGGGCTTGTTCTCCACCTTGTACAGCTTGTCTACTTCATGTTGCTACAGAGAGAATCCAACAAGACATAAGAGCTTGAAAAATCCAAAGCATGACACAAAGATGGGGAACTTCCTGAAGGTTTAATTATAGGAATTCCCTGATAACCGACTTCCTAAACTTGACTTCATCAAACTGTCAATGGGGAAAACAAAAATAAAACGATACCAACAATACAAACAATTGCATCTGTCCCTTTTATTATTTCAGGAATTTGTAATACTCATCAAAAGAAAAACTGCTCTGAGAGTAGTATTGCCCTCAAAGAGGTCCCGTGGGAAAAGAGGTGGTACCTTCAGGATGGAGATATTTGCAATTCGATCCAAAGGGCTCATGAGATCCGCCTCAATGAATAAATCCTTTTTTCCAGGAAGCTATAGGAGAAGCAGTATGGTTGGTCACACATAGGTCATACAAGCCTCTTCAGCTAAGAACCAGTCCAGCCACATATTTACTAAACACTGAATCTCCTTAAGAAGCACAGCATTACACATCACCTAGCTAGGCACCTTTTTTAATGTCTGTATCCACCGTTAACATCTAGAACATTAAATAAAAGGTATTTTGTCTTCTTTCTCAGCTTGATTCCTTGTTGCTCAACCCTCACTGGCCTATGACTTTGGCTGGCATCGCTGACTCTCTTCTCCACTCTGACTCTTGAAAACCCCTTGCTTCTTGCTGAACAAAGATAAACAACGAAAATCCACAACTCCTTTAACAAACTCCTAAACATCTCTTCAAGGGACATTTCCCTGTAGTTACAAAAATAATGCATGTTCAACACAGACCTTAGAAAATTAGACAGGGGTGAGGATAGCTCAGTATATGGCTTCTGTTTTACAAGCATGGGGACCAGATTTCAACTACCAGCATTGCATAAAGGAAAAGGAAAGGAAAAATATCCATAACTGTGCTTGCCTTGTCCTCATCCATACACCCACTGACATGGGATTCCTACATCACTACTGCTGACACTGTTCTTTCATCTGCACAGAGGAAAAGGTTAGTTAGTAACAGGATGGGAGAAGTCACTGAAAAGTTCCTCTATTAGGCCTTGACAGATAACTGAGGAGTTGTTGGTGATTTTTTTAAATGATTTTGTCTGCTTTATATATTTACTTGAGAGAGAGAGGAGAGGAGAGGGGAGGGGAAAGGAGGGGAGAAGAAAAGAGGTGCACACAGGTCAAAGGGCAACTTTTGGAAGTCAGTTCTTTCCTTCTACCACGTGTATTTCTAGGACCAAAGCTGTCATGAGATTTGTAAAGAGGCACCTTAACCACTGTGCCCACATGCATGAATACACAGCCTGAATGTAGAGGCAATAGGAAGACTTGCAAGTGTCAGTCCTCTTCTACCAAGTGAGTTCTGGGAGAATGAACTCCAGTTGTTAGGCGTGTCTGCAATCATCCAGACCTATTAAGCCATCTTCCTGGCCTATAATCATTATTTTATTATTTTTTAAAAATATTTATTTTGTGCGCATGCATGTGTGTATATGTGTGTGTGTGTATCAGCACTCTGTGTCCTTACGGAGGAACAAGGGGGACTTTGGGAATCATCCTGGATTGCTTCTACCTCCTTTTTGCTTCTTTCTGGTATTTCCCAGGCTCCATTCACTGGGGCCAGAAGTGCAGGCCACCGCCATTTCTGCCTGGTACTTTTATATGGGACCTAGGATCCGAACTCAGGACCTTCTGCTTGTGAGGCAGAATCTTAATCTCTGAGCTATCTCTACAGCCCTATAATCATTATTTTTGAAACCATATATAAAGAAGTATCCACAGGACTCAGCAACAACTTAAGCATTAGGAGAAGGACTGTTAAAAGAGATTTTGAAGTTTCAAGCTTGAATATTGGTATCCATTAGTAAGAAATAAATCAGCATGCTAGTTCAAAACGAGTCAATTTCCTTTACACAATATGTTCCTCTAAGTCTTTTTGCATTATCTGTGTGTGTATATCTGTGTGTGTATATATGTATCTATCTGTGTGTATGTGTGTGTGCATGTGCAGGTATGAATATCTGTGATTTTTTTTTCATTTTCATTCATTGTTGATACAACATATATTCATTAAGTACATGCTATGTGCTTAATTCTAACCTAGGTACACACTGAGTACATAGTGAATGGATACAATCTTTATCCTCAAGAACTTTCCAATCTAATTAGTATATCATTAAAATAGTAACCCGGTACAATATTGTAGTAGCATTACTCTCCTAATAACACGGGTTAAAAATTTGGGTAAACTTTGCTCCTCCTTCAACATTTATAGCCAATCAATGTCTTTAAGTTTTCTCTCAATGCGACTTTAAAATCCAACCCAAGTAAGGTTTGGAGATGCATGCCTGTAATTCCAACACTTGGTACATTAAATCAGAAGAATTAAGAGTTTGAGACCAGCCTGCACACAACTATTTTAACTAACACTGCTTCATGCTACCGATACAGTGTGGGGTTTTCTGCCTAAAACCTAGTGGTAGAATTTCTTTTTTTCTCCATGGGAGTGTGTGGATGTAACCTAGGGTCATAACAAGTGCTTTACCACGAAAGCTATATTCAAGCTCCTATATTCCCTAATAGCTCTCTTCTCATAATGATGAGTTCCTGGTTCCTCCACTTGGTTTCTACCTGTTCATGTGCCTGGATGGCATATGTACTTAAGTCTCCAAAGAAAGTGGGGTTTTTGTTGTTGTTGTTGTTGTTGTTCATTCCAGTTCCCCAAACTCCGGAACATCCCAACCTATATGGTTGTTTATGAACCCCTCAGGCAGCCCACCTAGCTATCACTCTTACTGTCTGATATCTACTAGAGTGTAAGATCCCTAATGACCAAGGTACCATATTTCCACCCCCAGAGAAGCTTGGCACAAGTGGTGTCGCCCTCTTTTTGGGTGTGGGGAGGATTTTCCATTAATTCCTCTAGCAACTTACTGCAAACAACTTACTACTTTTAGTTTTCCTTGTTAAGTGTTCTATTTTATTAGCTTCAAGGAAAGTATCAAAGGGACTCAGCAAGGAGGAAGTACACATCCAGTGGGGGCTATGCCGTCCACGCAGCGGAGGGGACAGGAGTGGAAGGCACTGACCTGCTCCAGCAGATAGATGAGCTGGTCCCGAGCCAGTCTCTTGAGCATAGAGAAGTCAGGCAGCTCAGGGGCGTCCAGCCGATGGGGAAAAGCCATAGCAGCGGTCACCTGGGCCACCGTGTGGGGGCAACGGGACGACTTCTGTTGCGAGAGGGCCGGCGGCAGTACCGAGTAAATTAAACTCAAGGTGGTCCTCTGCAGAAGTACTCAGGAACCCCCAAGGCGCCCGCGGTCCCCAGCTGAACCGAGGGATGAATGACTATCACCCGGCCGCACGGCCGCAGCTTCCAGGATCCTCGCTGCAGACCTGCTGCTGCGGGGTCCCGCCCAGTCCAGCACGGGTCCACCCTGCCTGTCAGCAGGATCGGGACCGCATCCGCAGAGACCCAGCGCCCCGGGAGAGCCCCGCCCCCGGCCGAGAGGAGCGACTTCCTGGATCTCCCGGAAGTCCCGTTCTCACGATGGCGCTCGGCGCACTGGGAAGAGCACTGACAGGGGATGGCGGCCGGTAAGGGACATGTAAAAACAGGATGCCGCGAGAAGTTTTCCTCGAATAAAGGGTTTCTGCCTTAAATTGATTCCTAAGCTACAGCTAATTTCCGTTCACTCAAACACGTACTCTGTTTTCAAGAACTTTATTAAAATGGGGAAAACAAAACCAAAAAAGGGGGGGGACATTTCAGTCTGCAGGACATGGAGACTTCACCTGGCAATGAAATCTAATATCCGGCGAGGCGATCCGCCAACAGTAGGTAAAAGGATGGGTTGCGTGGGGAGGAACATATTGCAGAAGATGAAAGTTACGTTTCCAGCCAGTTTTGACTCATTTGTTATGCGAGCATGAATAATTATAGAAAAGTCATGCAATAAAAATGTAATAAAAGGGGCTGGAGAGGTGGCTCAGGGGTTAAGCCTCTGACTTGCAGGCGGAAGGTCCTGAGTTCGGATCCTTGACCCCACGTATAGACGCCGGGCGGAAGCGGGGGCGGCCTGTATTTCCAGTCCTGGTAGAGCGGAGCCTGTGAATCCCAGGGCAGAGTAAACTAGAAGGTGGAGGCGTCCATGGTGGTTCCCGAATTCGTCCGTGGTTCTACACACACACGCACAACTTAATACATACGTACACACGCGCACACACGCACAACTGAATAAAAAAAAAATGTAATAAAAGAAGCCAAAAGAGAGTGTATATTTTTCTTTGCTGTTTTTATTTTTTTAATTTTTTTAATTTATGGTGTATGTGTGTATCAGAGGGCACTGTGTCCCTGTGGAAGACCAAGGGTAACTTCAGGAATCATCCTGGATTGCTTCTACCTTTTTTTTTTTTTTCTTTGTTTCTTTTTTGCTTCACTCTGGCATTTCCCTGGCTTGCCCACCAGATCTGGAAGTGCAGGCCGCTCCTGTTTCTGCATGGCATGGCATTTTTACGTGGGACCTGGGATCTGAACCCAGGACTTTCTGCTTTTGAGGTAGTCTTAAATGAGCCATCTTTCCAGCCATTTTTATGTTTTTAAAAATATTTTATGTGTGTGTGTGTGCGCGCATGTATGTGCACATGTGTGTATCAGAGGGCACTGTATGTCCCTGTGGAGGACCAAAGTTAACTTCAGAAATCATCCTGGATTGCGTCTCCCTCTTTGCTTCAACTTCCCAGGCTCTGCCCACCAGAGCCAGAAGTGCAGGCCGCTGTTGTTTCTGCCTGGAGTATTTACATGAGACCTGGGATCTGAACTCAGGACCTTCTGCTTACAAGGCAGAGTCTTAACCCCTGAGCTATCTCTCCAGCCCGCCATTTTTATTTTCGAACCGTTAAAACTAATCTACAGTTGTCATAGTTAGTACAGGTGTCAACTTGACGGTTGAGGATTTGAATTCTGGGCACATTTGTAAAGAATTAGTGGTTAAGTTAGGATCAGAGCAAGCCTGCAGGAGATTGTGTAGTCGATGGAGAAGGCCCAGCTCAGAACAAGGTGCCCAGGACAGGTGAATAAGATGGAGGAAGCTGGTTAAGGAAATTGGCATCCTTTGTGATACTTGGGCATGCTGGTCTGTCAGGTAAGGATTGTCACTCTCTCAGCAATTCTGTGGATATACAGATAAGGTATGGCTAGTTCCCTTGGCCCCTGGTAATGGTGTGCAGTCTCCTGCCAAGCTGAGTCAAGATCCAACTAAATAATCATAAACCAAAATAAAATCTTGTTTCCTTATACCCCTATTGGTTGTGAATTTATCAACCAACAGTGCAGAGTAACTGCAACAGTGTTTTTCTTTTTTTAGTTATCCTTGGCTATGGCCTGGCCACATGAGAAATTTCATTTTCTCATACACACACTCACACACAAAGCACAAAACAAACAAAAACAGAAACTGACTTGAGCAAATGATCCAGCTGCCAAATGGGTAAGGGTATGATAGTATATGAAAATCATTTAGAATAAAAGGACCCAAGTGCCATACTAACAAAATACAGTGCTGCAAGGTACAAATCATGTTTGGCTACAAATACAAACCAACTAAAAAAGTCACTTATGAAACAGATCACTAGCTCAGGGCTGGTGATGTTACTCAGCAGTGGAGAACCTGAGGTTCAATTCCTAGCACCATCAAAATTAAAAAAAAAAAAAAAGCCGCACATATTGCACTTCAGGAACTCAATCTAAGTCATGCTGTGCCCCCCCATACATCCCACCTTTGTAACTAGATTGCACTAGCTACAGTAAAGAAAGGAGGTGCTAGGGAGATAGATTTTACTCTCATCGCCCTATAAAGCAGGTAAGTGTGCCTCTGTGCTGCAGACATGTTGAAGTCCTTGTGTTTTACCCTCATGCTTCTCCCAGCTGCTAAGGAAGCCATCCACAGTTGCTGTTCTCTCCAACTCAGATGTAACCTTGCTATGTGTTTTTCTTCCAGACATGTCATCTATGTTCCAAAGAGCAGTTTAATCTCACTGTGGTAATATCCTTATCAATATCATGAAATAGGACTGCCTAGAGACAGGGCCTGTAGAATCCTATGACCGTAGCTCAGTGAATACAAAATTGTACTCCATCCTATATTCCGGTCTCCAAGCCTAGGCTCAAAGGTAGTTTTCTCCAACACTGAAATGAGCAAATTAGGATGTGAAACGCAACAGGAATAAACTGGCTTGGAAGCTTTCCTGCCTTGGCTGTCTAGATGGTTAAACCAGTATGATGGTATTTTCAACTCCTGAGATTCTCTAAATTAAGGTTGGCCTCTGAGGAATTGTCATGATTGTATGAATCGATGCAGGAAGACCATTCTCTAGGCAGAGGAGTCCATAGTGTGTAAGCATTATGCTGTCTATTCTTGCTGTGCATGAGATGGCCAGCGACTAAAAGCTCCTACTGCTGTCATTTCCACACAACGATGGACCATAACCTGGAACTCTGAGCTGTTGTAAAGCACTTTCCCTGAGTGGTCTGGGTCAGATATCTTGTAGAAACTAATAATGAGTGAAGGTAAAAAGCAAAAGATTGGGTTAATACCATTAGATTAGCTGATTATTAAGTGCTCCAGTCACTTACTGATACCTGGTAGTATTTGAGACCACAGGATTGAACACCCAGGTGTCTTATCTTCATGATGTCTCCAAATCCAAAGGTGAGAATGACAATATTCATTTTAGGCAATGGGATAAGGGTGAGGTGAACAAACATGAGTTGCTTCAGAGTGGGTGAGTTAAGATGGCTCAAGCAAGGTCACTCGGAATCCTAGGGCACCCAGGCTAGAGACCCTGTCTTTTTTCCCCCCCAAGGCAAATGTAACACCGTAGACTGGCTTTAATAAATACAGAAAATGTTTGATTTTAAAGACCCAGGCAGGAGTAGAGGAAAAGAAATCTGGAAAACACATCCATCCAACTTTTAAAGTACAACTAGGGCTTTCAAAGACCATCAGGAAAGGAATGGTCACATGGGTGATTTGCAAGAACAAAAGTTAGGACTGGTAAGATGCCTCAATTGATAGAGTGCCTGCTCTTAAACCCTTCGGCCTAAGTCCAATCCTTAAAAACCAATACAGCAATGGGGCTGGAAAGATGGCTCAGGGTTTAAGCCTCTGCCTTGCAGGCAGAGTCCTGAGTTCGGATCATAGATCCCACGTACAAACACCGGGCGGAACCAGGGGCAGCCTGCACTTCTGGTCCTGGGGGGCGAAGCCTGTGAATCCCAGGGCAGAGCAAAAAGGAGGTGGCAGTCCACAATGATTCCCAAATTCACCCTTGTTCTACACACACACACAAATTGAATAAATAAATTTAAAAAAATGGCAGGAGATAACTAACTTCTGAAAGTTGTCTTCTGACCTTTACCTATGTACTGTGGCATTCATTCTCAGTAAAAGCCAAAAAAAAAAAAAAAATCATTAAAAATGACATATGAAACAAGAAGATTCTAGTAAGTAGTAAGGCCAGAATTTAGAGGTCTACTTTAAAAGCCTACATAAACTTGGGAGTATTCAACATTTACTGATAATGTGCTAAATCGAGACATGGTTGAAAACTTCCTGGACTCTTTGCTTATATCTTTTAAGCTTTTTTTTTTTTTTTTTGGCGTGTGTATCAGAGGACACTGTATCCCTGTGGAAGACCAAGGGTGACTTCTGGAATCATCCTAGATTTCTTCTACCTCCTTTTTGCTTCACTCTGGGATTTCCCAGGCCCTGCCCACCAGGGCTGGAAGTGCAGGCCACTGCTGTTTCCACCTGGCATTCTTACATGGGACCTCAGATCCTAACTCAAGATCTTCTGCTTGTGAGGCAGAATCTTAACCCAAGCCATCTCTCCAGCCCACATGTCTCATTTTCACAACCAGGATTTTTGGACATAATTTCTAAACCAACCGACAAATTAACAGATTATAGTACATGATTCAGTGGTCTGGAATTTTAAGATGTCCTGAATTCAAGTCCCAGCACTATCAATTATCAGCAGCCAACATAAAAGTCTATTCCTTTATCTGAAAGAGGCTGATTATCTGTTCCTGCATAATTACAGCACCTTTGTAACCTTTGAACTGTAATTAAAATCCAATGTAGTCTAACTTTAGAATGTGACTGGAAGTTATGTAGGGACCCTAATGCTTTTGAGGGCTTTTTGGTTTTTGTCAAGTTCCCACTTCCGTGTCTCTTTCAGAACCCAACAACACAAAGATGCTTAGTTTTTGGTTGTCAAAATTTATCACTGAGCAGGAGTTCTGCAGAGCCCTTTGTTGAGATTCCCCTGGCATCTCACCCCCAATGTTTAATGACAATGAATGATTTCCACCTCTCTCATTCCATCTTTCCAGCAAATCCTCCTACCCAAAAGAGAACCAAGCAACAAATTGGGACATTTTATTTTATTTTTACACATAGGAAAACCAATTAATTGTTATTCAAGAACTGTTAGTATTCAGTGATCAAGAAGGAAAACAAGGCTGAAGCAAACTTTTCATTTCCTCCCAAACACAGTAACAAAGAAAATTGTAACACATTGGACACTGGTGTTCAACACTAAAGCCCAAGTCACAAGGATGGAAGAATACTGAAGATCCGTGGGGTCAGATAAGGAGCATAATCCAGGAAGCTTTCATCTATCCAAACAGTTAATTCCAGGCTTAACGCTTCTTCCTATTCTAAAGCAGCTAATTCATGTACAGAAATCCTGACTTCAAAAATACTTGCCCAGCTGTTTCACATGGTGTGGCCACCAGCCAGGCTCAGACTCAGATTCTGTATAGAAAGTTCCCATTGCTGTCAAAGAACTCTCGCCCCCTCTGTACTACTTTGCTGCTGAAATTCTGCTCTTCTGGTTTCTCACCAGCTGGCAATGTATCACTGCCAGCTCTGGTGTCCTGACATCCACTAGTGGAATATTTCTGCAGCTCTCCCTGATGACTAGAGACTGCAGTGACATGCACTAAGCTCTGTTCCAGGTCTTGGATTCCTTTACTCCTTCCAGTCTGTCTTCTTGGTGTGTTTATACTGTGACCATTCGATTCTATTACTTTCAAAGCTGCATGGCGAGTCTGACTTTTAGATGATGCTTCATCCCCCAGCATTGGCACAGGGACAGATATAGAGTGATCTGCAAGTGGCTTCAAGTTCTCGCCAGAGCCCTGAAGCTGCCGCACTGCTTGGGTAAGCCCAGCTTTTTTTAAGACCTTCTGATCCTGCTTCAGTTTCTTCTCCAGAGTGGGTACAAACTTACTTTTTAAAACCCTTCTGATGACATCGGTGCTCACGTCAAAGCCTTCAGCCAACCTCGAAATTGACCAGGACTCTGCACACTCCTTATGTAAATACCTACAGGAAACATGAGCAGGTTTTCAAGTTGTAAAGTCTCCCACCAGAAAAGCTAATTGATAGTGCTAGCGATAAGTAAAAAGAAAGCTTGAAAAAAACTACATAGTCCTCATGCTGTACTAGTTAAATGTGGAATAAGTATACTCTATATCTGTGTGCCAACGAGAATAGTTGGGCACTCTTAAGTCACTTCATTTACAACAACCAAACACTTCTCATAGCAGTCCAATAACTGCCATGCTAGATTCTAATAATGCAGGACAGACCCTCACTTCCAAGATTATATAGGTTGGTGATAAATATATTATGAAAACAGCAGTGAGTGTTATAGCACAGGGCACAATGAGAACACATCATTGGGAGTCCAGAGACAGACAGACACCTGCAGTCTGGCCCAGGAATTGCTCCAAGAAGATCAAGCTTGAGCTGATCTGAAGTATAAGTAATAAACTGGAAAAAGAGAATTAAAAATTGAGAGAACAGCCAGCATGTAAAATGCAAAGCTTTATATTTGGGAATAGTTCAAGTAACAGGACAGGAGCAAGATCGTGTCTTGCTGCATCCAGCAACCCACTGCAATGAAACGTATCATCATCAGACCTGCACAATGGCTGATGTATCAATATCCACCACCCCCCAGACTAGCAAGGATCCAAGGAGAAACAATTACATGCAGTGGTAACCAAAGGGGCTGGGGCCAGACAGCTGAAAGAGTGTGTCCTTATTAGTGAGTCTACCCAAGGAAGGGCCACTTAGTCTGCCACAGAGGACTGAGTCTCCCACCAGAGGAGATAATCCAAAAGGAAACCTGGGGCCCACAGGAGGGAACAGGAGGAATGAATGATAAAGGGAAGGGAAATGGGGAGAGGAGAAGAGGAGAGGGGAAGAGGAGAGAAGAAACAATCATTCATTACGTTTGTAAAACTAGAAAAATAATAATAAAAAGATCTTGTCTTGCTCAGAAGTCTAGAGCTAAAAACAATTCATATGTGACATATGAATTCTGATTCTAAAGTTTAAACCAATGATAGTTTTTCAGTGGCCAAAAAAAGTATAGCTGGACGAGGCAGAGTAAAGGGGTGAAGCTCAGTGGCAGAGCACTTGCACAGCATGCACAAAGTCCTAGGCTCCATGCCCAGCACCAGGGGCATGTGTGGATGTGGCAGGAGAATGTATAAATAGAAAAATCAGGCAAGAAAGAGGCTGTGCAGTATCACATGCAAACTGCAGAGACAGAAGCAATAAGAGCATGGAAGGAAGAGAACTATTGAGAGTTGAGAACTATTTGAGGACAATAGGGGCTGGAGAGGTTGCTCAGGGATTAAGCCTCTGCCTTGCAGGCGGAAGGTCCTGAGTTCGGATTCTAGACCCCAGGCCAGATGGAAGGGGGGGTGGGAGGGGGCCGCCTGCGTTTCTGGTCCTGGTAGGGCGGAGCCTGTGAATCCCCAGGCAGAGTAAACAAGGAGGAGGTGGAAGTGGTCCATGGTGGTTCCCGAATTTGCCCATGGTTACACACACACACACACACACACACACACGCACGCACAACTGAATAAAAAAAAGAAATATTTGAGGACAATCAACTGGAAAAATTTGTTAAGTAGCAATTGAGAGACGTATTGAGGCCAAGATTAAGGAATTTAACTGGGAAGATTAATGGAGGAAACAGGTACAGAATTAAATTGTCAGAAACAGTGGTAAATCTAGGAGTTGTGGCTCATGCTTGTAAACTCAGCACTCAGCAGACTGAGAAGGAGCACTGCCTCAAGCTTAAGGACAGTATGGACTACACTGAGACTTTGTCTCAAAAAAGAAAAAGCATGGGGCTGGAGAGGTGGCTCAGGGGGTTAAGCCTCTGCCTTGCAGGCGGAAGGTCCTGAGTTCGGATCCTAGACCCCACGTATAGATGCTACATACACACATACACGCACAATTGAATAAATAATAAATTAAAAAAAAAAAAAGAAAAAGCAACAAATTCTATTTTGATTTTAGAAAGTTAAAGCAACTTGTGGAGTGGAGAATTTCAAGAAAGCAATTTACGAGACCAAATGCCACAAAGATGATAAGGAAGCTAAATACTAGTGCCAGTCAGCTAGTTGGATAAGGTGAGAATGCTTGTAACTTAGTACTAGAGAATAAGAGAGAATTACCAAAGTTCAAACCTAGATTTGGCTACATAACATGTTTGAGACTAACCTGGCCTACATGAGCTTTTTCAACAACTACTCAGTTGAACTAGCAATGTGATCATTTTTTAAAAATTTTTTATTATTATTTATTATTTATTCAATTGTGCATGTATGCGTGTGTGTGCATGTAGAACCACGGACGAATTCGGGAACCACCATGGACCGCCTCCACCTCCTCGTTTACTCTGCCCTACCAGGACCAGAAATGCAGGCCGTCCCTGCTTCTGTCTGGCGTCTATACGTGGGGTCAAGGATCCGAACTCAGGACCTTCCACCTGCAAGGCAGAGGCTTAACCCCTGAGCCACCTCTCCAGCCCCGCAATGTGATCATTTTTGAACTAGACATTGCTGATGGATTTAACAGAGAAAGGATCTCATGTAACCCAGCCTGGCTTTAAGCTTACTATGTCATATGTAGTGGATGAACTTGAATTCCTGATCTTCCTGCCTCTAGCTTATGGTAAGATTATAGCACTAATCATTGGACCCAATTTCTAGAAGAGGACAGTTTTATTTTAATAGTTAAATATATATAAAACCAAAAACAGTTATGAATAATGTGATTAATTTACTGAAGCACTATTTGCAATGGAGAAAATGGACACAACCTAGTAATCATGATAGATTATAGATAAAATAAACCATGACATCTAAAGTCTCTTAAAAAAAAAAAAAGTAGTTCTCTTTTTTGTTTCCCATGGAGGAGCTAAGGAAGCTGGTGGTACTTGGTATTGAACTTATAACTTCATATACACTAAGCAAATATTCTGTCACTGAGCTATAACCTAGCCTAGGAGCTCTCTTCTAAGAAATGGAACGAGTATAACAGTAAAAAAAAAAAAAAAAAAAAAAGTATAGAATTTAAAACATGCTACTTGTGATTCAAAAGAAAATAAAAATTTATACCTTATATTTTCATAAGGAAATCTAGAAAAAGATTAAAAAAAAACCTATTTAAAATAGTATTTTTGGGCTGGAGAGATGGCTCAGGGGTTAAGATTCTGTCTCACACTGAAAGGTCCTGAGTTCAGATCTCAGGTCCCATGTAAAAACAGCAGGTGGAAATGGCAGCAGTTTGCATTTTCAGCCCTGGTGGGCAGAGCCTCAGAAATCCATGTAGCAAGGAGGAGGTAGAAGCAATCCAAGATGATTCCCAAAGTCACCCTTGGTCCTCCACAGGGACACACAATGCCCTCTCACACACATAAAAGAATATTGGAGAACTTGTGTTGTTTCAGTACCAAGTAATTCAACTTAGGACCTTGTACATGCTAAGCCAATGATATACCACTGAGCTATGTCAATAATTCTTGTTTTTTTTTGAAACTAGTCATTGTAAATTAAAAAAAAAATAGTACTTATAGGAGAATGTGGACAAGGAAATATGTATGCCATGTTGTGGTTATGATTTTGAGCCTTACGTAATGCATTACTAACAAAAAAGAGAAGAAAAAGAGAGGTTAAGGCAAAAGGATCATAAGATCTAGGCCAGTATAGACTATACATAGCAAGACCTCAAAAGCAAAGCAAAACAACTGAATAAACAACAACAAAAAATACTCTTGAGCTAGAAAGATGACTCAGGGGTTAAGACTGCTTCAGGAGCAAAAGATCCTGAGTTCGGATCCCAGGTCCCACATAAAAACATCAGGCGGTGGCCTGCACTTCCAGCCCTGGTGGGAGGAACGTGGGAAATCCTAGAGTGAAGCAAAAAGGAGTAGAAATAATCTGGGGTGATTTCTGAAGTCACCCTTGGTCCCCCACAAGGACATACAGTGCCTTCTAATACATATACACATACATGAATAAAAAAATGAAGTAATTTGTTAAAAAAAAAACTATTAAGATAAAACCAAAGAGGGGGCTTGGAATATAACTCAGCTGGTACAGTGTTCATTAGCATGAATAAAGCCCTGAGCTCATTCCTACATAAAGCAGGTATGGTGATTACATGCTTGTCATCCAAATAATGAGGAGGTAAAGGATCTGAAATTCATTCTTGGCTATAGAGCAAGTTTGAGACTAGCCTGGGACACGTGAGACAATATCAAACAAGCAAACAAAAAGTGGATTAAAAAAATGTATACATACACTTATTTTGTGGGTGCAATGGGGGGGTGTCCATGCATGACACATTTGTGCAGAGGTCAAAGGAGAAATTGCAGGAGTTAGTTCTCTCCTTCCACATATATTCCTGGGAGCAAACTCAGAACATCAGACCTAGTGACAAATGCCTTTATTTACCTGCTGAGGCATCTTGATGTTTTTGTTTGTATTTTGAGACGGAGTCTTACTATGTAACTCTGGCTGGCCTTAGGTAGACCACACTGCCTTCACAGAAATCCAGTTGTCTCAACCTCCTAGATTCTTGGCGATTACAGGTGTGAGCAACTATGTCCAGCTAAAAGAAGCAACCTATTTTTATTTGTTGCGAATGTTCTGTGTGTGGGTGTACACGTGTACCTGTGCATGTGGAGGTCAGAGAACAGACCACCTCTGATGCTAGTACTCAGATGCCTTCCACCTGTTATGTCAAAAAGGGTCTTTCATTGGCTTGGAATTTCTCCAAGCATGCTAGTCTAGATGTCCAGCAAGCTACAGGGATATGTGTGTCTGTTCCTCATTTTGCCACGGCTGACTGAAATTAGAAGGTGAGTGCACCTGGCCAGACTTTCCCTTGGCTTCCGGGCATCCAAACTCAAGTCCTCATGTTTGTAAGGCCAGTACTTTACTCACTGAGTCCTCCATCTCCTCAAAGGGAAAATCTAAAAAATAAAAACAGGCCTGGGAGGATGTCTCAGCTGTTAATGGGTATGCTGTACAAGAAAGAGTACCGGGGGCACTCTAGCCCCTCATGGCACTTCTAGTGCCATGGGCTCTTTTCCAGCTGCCTGCTTCTCATGAGTTCTTCGGCACCCTAGGGGCACTTGTCCACTAGTTCTTTCTAGCTCCTTGCCTTGCTCCTTATGGATTCCATGCCTAGGCTCCATGAGTTCTTTTCCAGCTGCCCGTTTCTCATGAGTTCTCCGGCGCCCTAGCCCTTCATGGCACTCCACGTCTGGAGTCCATGAGTTCCAACCTTTCTCTCCTCTAATAAACTCTACCTTAATCTTCAAAAAAAAAAAAAAAAAAGAAGAAAGAGTACCGGCATTTGGATCCAAATACATGTAGGATGGGCAAGACAGCCCACCTGTAATTCCAGATTCAAAAGGCCGACACTGGGAGTTCACAGAACAAACTGGCTAGCCAAACTAACCCTATGCGGGAACTCTGAATTTGCTTAGAGATCTGTTTCAAAAAGAATAAGGTGGAGGAGGAGTGAGGATGATTCTCCATATGAATCTGGGACCTCCTTATATCGACTTGGGAGCACACACATATACATGCATGCGAGCAAGCAAACACACTCACACGCCTCTCACAAATACAGATGACGAGGGTGAGAAAACTTAATATTAAAACACCCTTTCAAGCGACATGATACATGTCACACATGACACATGTAATCCCAGCACTTAGGATGCCCAGGCTTGAGTTTCAGGCCAACCTGGTCTAGAGACCTTTCCTTTAAGACAAAAACCCAGTCACAGATGATGTAGTCCCACAAGCTCAAGAGATAGAGGCATAAGGCCCCCCTGAACTAGAGGGCGGACCCCCTGAACTAGAGGGCGGCCTACCCTACGTGAGATCTTGGGAGAGAGTGAAAACAAAAAACCCTTTTAAGTTACCGTTTTCCTCAGACAAATGCACTTCAGGGTAGAACAATTCCACTTCAGGACCTCAGACCGAGAAGGTCATATTTGGAGGTCAAATGTTGGGGCGTCTACAACAGTAAAATCGTCGTCAAGAAACCCTAACCAAGTGCATCCTAATCCGAGCTGGGAATGAAGCCAGGCGTGGGGGCGGCCGTCACGACCCCCGCCCAGTACGGGGGGACCCTCAGCTGACCCCCAGCAAGGTGAGGACGAGGTCGCCGTGCCTCCCGCAGCAGCCCCGCTCCCGCCCGGGCGTCCGCCGGCTCGTACCGGATCTGCTCCACGGCCTCCCACGTCAGGCTCCTGGGCGGGGCCCCCGGCGCCTCCATCTGCCTCCGAAGTTTCTGGAATCGGATCGCTTTCCGCTGTCGTTTCAGGGCGCTGAGGAAAGAACCCGTGGCAGGGCCCTGCGCAGCAGAGCGGGGTCCGCAGCGCCGCGAGCCGGGTCCCCCGCAGCCCAGCCCGCTGCGGCGCGCCGCCGAGGCCCACGGGCCGCGCGAGGCCTCTACACGGGGACCAAGCACGGCACTAGCGAGGGGACGCGGCGGCCCGGGGGGCTCCACGCGCGCCCCGGCGCCCGGACAACGGGGAAGGAGAGAACTAAGGTCGCGGCGGACGCCCGGCGCTGACGGGGCGCGACCTGGGGGCGCCGGGGCGCGAGGCCCCGCTTCAGGCCGAGGGCCCGCGGAGGAGCCGGTACCTCTCCGCCTCCTGCAGCTCCCGCTCCTCCGGCTCCCAGTCGGAATCCGGGTCCGGCTCGCGGCCGACGGGACCTGGACCCGCCGCGCCACGGGCCGCGAAGCCGCAGCGAGCCAGGGCGGCGCGGACGCGGGCGCCGCCGAGCAGGCGGCTCAGGGTCAGCGCCATGGCGCCGCACAGCAGCCTCCGCGAGCTCGCGACGCAGCGGCACCGGAAGCTGGGGCGGGACCGGAAGCGGAGGGGAGGACCGGAAGCTGGGCGGGGCCGGGAGTCCCCCCTCCCGCTTACCCGGTGGGCGCTGCCTGTTCTCGGTCTGCCCTTGTGCTTGAGCGCTCCCAACGTGTCTTTCTGTCGCGGTGTGAAGGAGTCGAACTCAGGGCCCCGCTCATGCTAAGCTGTGTCTCTAACCCTCTAAAAATACTATTTTATTTTGAGACAGGATCTGCGTTATCTTAAGCTAGCCTGAAACTCATGATCCTCCTCCTCACTCAACCCGAGAAACGGGGATTACAGACTTGAGCCTCCAGGCCCAGCTGCCTTGCTGTAATTGTGAGAAGGACCTGCCTCAAACGAGAGGATTGAAAGGAGGTACAGGACGCACCTGGAAAATGACATAAACTTTAATAAAAAGATGGGTTCAACTACCCAGAGCTGCCCTTCTGGCACAGGCTGCCCAGGCCTGCCTGACTCTGCCACTGTGGCAGAAAGGGCGAACCCTCTGCAATCTTCTGATAGGGACACCACCATGCCTTGGGCATTTGGCTCGGAGAAAGGGGGCTTCTTGTCCCCGGTGACCGCCAGACCCTGGCGGAAACCCAGGGTTCAGACCCATCTCTTAGTGATAAACCCAGCCTAAGGCTTCATGAGCAAGAGATGCATACATGGTGGCCTTAGCTCTTCATCTTTTAGTTTCCTGATCCCCAAAGTGATGTTAAAGTGTTGAAGAATTCTTGGTATCTTTATGTTTTGCCTTTTGTAAACATGGTTCCTGGCCAGAACTTTTCAAACTGGAACTTGGTGGCAGTCTTTCAATTAGCAAAGATTGAAGGCCATTTGCTCCTTTGGTTGAGTGCTGGGCTTCCCTTCTGCTTCTACCTGTGCTGGCTGATGTTGAGGAGTGTGCTGGAATGCTGTAGCACAGGTGCAGAGGCAGGGCACAGGGTGAGATCCCCAGCCTTGGCTGCTCTGTGTTCAGGGTTTACCATGGAGGGCAAGGTGCAGGATTCAGTCCACGAGTCTCTTTCCTGTCTTTCGGGCTGTAGAAGATAGCCCTGCTTTGGGGTTAAAGTGGGTGGCACTGATCCTGACAGGGCTCGGTTTATGGCTTCTAGCCTTCTGCTGGCTTGGCCTTCTGCAGTAGAAACATGGATCCCCACTAAGTTGGTACTCACAGGAGAGATGTTCTCACCTCTTTACCAACCGCAGTCCAATTACACTGGAATAGCATCCCATGCTTCCCTCCAGGATCTTTACCACAATGTATTTTAATTAGTCTGTTTACATGTCCATTTCCCTGTTACCTTTGTTGAGGACTGGGACTATTTCTGCCATGTATATTGCCAGGGTCAGTAGATAGGAGGAGGTAAGTAAGTGGGTCCACTGCCTTCCCCCATTCCTACACTGCTGGGAGTGCCACTGTATATTTTGGGAGCATCCCATCTGTATTATTTGCTACTAGGAATTTATACCAGTCAAAGTGACCAAAGCTAGTTTCGTATACTTACGGCTAGTGAGCCTGACTCTAGAGCTGGAATAATATTGCCTCCCAGATTTCTTCATTGACAATGAACATGGGCCAATGGCTGCTGGATCTCCTATCCAGTTGAAGTTCTTGGGCTGTAGATGGTACCGGGTATGATGTGCAATTGCGGCATTCACACTTGATAGCGGCCCTAAGATCCTGGGGATCAATTCGTGAGGCCGAAGTGGTTGCAGGAAATGAGGAGGGACCTGCTCTGAGGCAGCCCCTCTCAGGAACACCAATGGGACCAGACTCACAGGTTGCAGTTCTTGACTGCTCAGTCCGTTCTGGTGAAATCTAGGCTAGAGGAGAAGAGCAGCCCCTTACCATATTTCTTGTGAGGCTGGAGAGAGTGTTGGAAGAAATATAAAACTCAAAAAAAAAATCTCTTCTAGGCCATAGTCACTGTTTAGCTAGTTACCTCCTTTGGGGTTCAACAAAAACAGAGGACCCAACAAGTTTGCTACTAGCCCAGGGAATAGTGAAAAAGGCAGCTGTTTTGTTGGCCTAAGACTGTTTACTTAGCTCCCATTACAGCCAGGGCATTGGCGATACTAGGGAGATTACATAGAAGCCACTGAACATGGTGGTGGCTTTGTTATTTGTCAGTCATGAGTTTTAGGTTACTGTGAAACAGAAATAGAGCAAGTCTCTTGCAATTGAGAAAGTTGGGAGCTCTGCTCTTTGCTGGATGGCAAGCCCAAAAACAACGGAGCCTGGGAACAGATGTCATGGAACCAAAGACCCTCTCCCAAGGCCCAGTGTACTCAGCTTTCCCAAGCTCCGTGGACAGATACCATCAGATAAACCTCCTTTGGTGTAACCACCACCATGTGCTGGTATCACAGCCCTTGTTCCCTGGCTTTGTGAGAGGCTTCGCAGGGACCCTCACCCGATACTCATGAAGTTTTCTGTGGCCCCGGTGGCTGGGATACAGCATGCGAGTAAGCTGCTCTACAATACCCAGGCTTCGAATGAGATTCTCCCTTTGTAGCAGGAGCTTCATCCGCTCAAGCTCCTCTTCTTCCACAATGTCTTGTGGTTGCATGGTGTCCAGGTGTACTGGTAGCAGCTACAAGGTACAGAAGAGATAAATGCAGGATGCTCAAGGTGAGTCTCAGGTCATCAAGCACAGCTGCAGAACCCCTGTCCCTCTCTAGCACCTTCCCTTCAATGACCCTTTTGCTATTCACTTCTCACCTTTTGTTCCAAAAGATCAGATTAAATTAACTGGCTAGGGACTCGTCTTTCTCAAGCAAGAGAAAGAAGGGAGTCTTTTTAATAAAAAGATAAAGAGCCACACCTCCTTCTCCCGGTTCCGGTTTCTGTAGGTCGAGTGGGAAAAGCCCCTCGATGCCCCTGCTCTGGATCGGCTCTTCTCCCCAGCTGATTCACCCTGGTTCTGGTCCTTGTTTTCCTTACGCCTCTTGGTGCTTGGATTCTCATGCTGTTCTTGTTTTAGGCGAATCTCTTCCAGTTGCTGCCTGATGAGACACACCAGCTTTAGATGGAAAGCTTATGTGGACAGAAGGGAGGTGAGGGAAAATGGGTCTGGACTAATGACAGGTAATCATGATCAGAGAAGAACGAGGGAGAGATGGAAAATTCACTGAGAGTAAAGACTCATTAAGAACCTGTAGAGGACTGGGGTGACAGTTCATTTGATAAAGTGCTTGCCTCATGAACATTCTCAGAACTCACCCAAAAAAACACTGGATACGGTGTCAGATGCTTATATTCCTGGTTCTGGGAAAACAGAGACAGGTAGAACCCTGGGACTCTGGCCTGCTAGTCTAGCCTACTTGGTGAGCCCTAGACCAATGAGAGATCCTATCTAGGTGAAAAGCTGAGAAACAACATCCTGGTCCTCTGGCATCCACATGTACCTGAAAATACACACATATATACCACCCTTGCCACACACATACAATCTGTTAGGATATGTAGCAGCCATTAAAGCACTTGCCTTGCAAACAAAAAGACTAGATTCAGATGTCTAGAACACATGCGAGATTCCCTGGCTCACAAGATAGAGTCAGAGAATCCCTGGAACAAGCAGACTAGGCAAACTAACTATGCGATAGCTCTGGTTTAGAGACCCAGCATCAGAGCAGGAAAGATGACTCAAGGGTTAAGACGCTGCTTCGAAAACAGAAGGACCTAACTTCTGATTCCAGATCCCATATAAAAATGCCTGGTGGAAATAGTGGTGGCTTGCACTTCCATCCCTGGAAGGCGGAGCCTAGGAAACCCCAAAACAAAGTAAAATTGAGGTAGAGCAAACCAGGATGATTCATAAGTCATCCTTGGGCCTCCACAGACACACACACACAAAACAGTAAAGTGGAAGAGTGATCTAGGATGGGTCCTGATTATCATTTGAAGGCTTCCACAATCACATGTACTCATGTGCATGTGCCCCATGGACACACACCGCCCTCTCCCCCTACACACACACACATCAAAAACCATTGGGATTTTAGCTATATTTCTCTTTCATCAAGTATGTGGCTTCCTCTTTCACCACCGGGGTGTGAATCAGCTTCAGGATCTGCCCCTAACCCACCAGTACTGAGGAAAACGCAGCCAAGGTACCTGGCACACTCCTCTCTGGCCTTAGAGGCAGCAGTCTCCTGGAAGAGGGAGCCATTGTGCTTGAAGAAGGGTGCATACTTCTCTGAGTCTGGCCCAGGGTAGATCCGCCGGTATCCCCCCAGGTGAGAATCCTCATATCGTTCCTGGTCCTGCATGGCTGCCTGAGACAACTCTATGTGTTCTCGCCTGTGGAAACCAAACTCAGGGAAGTAAGAGGAGGGCTGTGAGAATGTTCAAGAGGGAAAGCAAGGCCAGCAAAAGCTTTCTTAGAACTTCTCATTGTCTGCCTGATCTCCCACATCCCTGCCTGTGTTGGGAAGCATCCAAGCTAATGACTGGCCAACTCCACTGTGTATGTGGCCATGAAACTAAACTTGGCTTCCAGAAATAGGATTCTCATCCTAAGTGCTGAGCAGTCTGCTTGTACACTAGCACTCCAAATTGCCATAATATGTTGGTTTTCTAATGTTACCACAGAAAATTTGGAAAAAAAAAGAAAATTAAATATCTAATGGTGCCATAATCCAATAATCCTAATGCTGGGAGGTTAAGGTAGGAGGATAAAAAGGAGATGAAATACAGACTGAGTTCCATAGTCAGTTCAAGATAGTCTGGCCTGGACTGGAGAGATGGCCCAGGAATTAATCCTTTGGCTGGAAAGCAAAAGGATCTGAGTTTGGATCCAGGATTCCATGTAAAAACTCCAGGCAGAAATAGCAACAGCCTACATTTCTATCCCTGGAAATCGGAGCATGAGAAACCCCAGAGCAAAGCAATAAGGAGGTAGATGAATCCACGGTGATTCCTGAAGTCATCCTTGGGCCTCCACAGGCACACACACTCAAGTGCCCTCTTCTATAGACAACCACATCATGCGCACCCACATCCACACAGTCACACACAAAAATAGCATGGCCTATGACTAGTTTCAAAAAACCAAGAACTAGGGACATGCTCAGAGGTATATCATTGGCTTAGCATGTACAAGATTCTAAGTTGAATTACTTGGTACTGAAACAACTACAAATTCTGCTTTGTGTGTGTGTGTGTGTGTGTGTGTGTGTGTGTGTGCATCAGAGGGCATTATATGTGCCTGTGGAGGTCCAAAGGTGACTTCAGGAATCAACCTGTATTGATCTACCTCCTTATTCCTTTGCTCCGGTTTTGCCTTCCAGAGCCGAAAGTGCAGGCCACTATTTTTACCACCTAGAGTTTTTATGTGGGATCCAAGATCCAAATTCAAGTCCTTTTGCTTGTGAGGCAGAGTCTTAACCCCTGAGCCATCTCTCTAAGCCTGTTTCTTTTTGAGGCAAGCACTGCTGCCTAATTCAGATTGCCAATGAATTTACTATCTTCCTGCCTCAGCCTCTGGAATGCTGGGATTATCAGGCAGGCGTGTGCTACCACACCTGGTTTCCTTAGTTTCTTCCTTACAAAAACAAAACAAACAAACAAAAACTAAAATGAGAGAGAGAGAGGAGGGGGAGAGTCTGTCTCATGGCACATGTATAGAGATCAGAGGACAACTTTCAGAAGTCGTCACTCCTTCTGCCTTGTGGACTTCCAGGGATCAAGCTCAGGTCACAGTTTGAGAGCATGCACTATTGCCTGTTGAGTTGCATCACTGGCCCACTTCATTTTTTTTTTTTTTTTTATTCAGTGTGCGCATGTGTGTATATGTGTGTGTGTGTGTGTGTGTGTGTAGATCCACGGGCGAATTCCAGAACCACCACGGACTGCCTCCACCTTCTCCTTGTTTACTCTGCCCCAGGATTCACAGGCTCCGCCCTACCGGGACCAGAAACGCAGGCCGCTTCGTCTATAGGTGGGGTCTAGGATCCAAACTCAGGACCTTCTGCCTGCAAGGCAGAGGCTTAACCCCTGAGCCACCTCTCCAGCCCCTACTTCATTTCTTTAGTCCAGTAGTTTTCATACATTTTTCCCCACTGAAAGAAATGGTTGATTCGTACACACCATCCAGTCTCACAGTAATATTCAGGGTGCTTTGAGTTATCCACCATTCCCATTAATCAGGCAAACACTGAGTACCTACTGTGTGCCAGTCACAAAAATTCAAGTATATTTTATCCCCGCATATCAGAAAGCAATGTTATGCTGTCTTCTTAATTCAATTTTATATGTCACTAACATAACTTCAGTATCAATAACAAGTTTTCAGGTTTGTGACCTACTTTACAATGAACACAAGATGTGACCAACAGTAATTCAAACAATTTCCTATGAATAAACAACTAAACCATTCTCTATGTGGCATTATAACAAAAGTTCTCAGGAGCTGGTTTCTAGACTGATTTTGTTAATGAACTAATTAACTATGAGCAGCAGGGCAGATTCACAGGCAGAACATTCGAAGCAGGAGGGTCATCAACTTAAGGTTAGTCTGGGCCTGATCTATATAGTAAGAACAGGTCTCAAAAAACAAGGGGCACAGATGAAACCCAGTGGGTCACACATGCCAAGAAAACCAAACTAAAATAAAACAAACAAAAAAGAAAGCAGAAGAGAGATTGGCTGGAAAGGAGAAAGTATGACATGGGACAGGAATAGGGATGGGATTGGGAAGTGAGAGATGAAAACACATAAATTCACTGTATGTATGAAAGTCAAATAATAAAAAATTAAGAAAACAAAAGCCAGTGAGAAGGCTAAATATGTAAGGGTGTTTGCCACCAAGGCTAACAACCTGACTTCTATTCCCAGAGCCTACATGGAACAAAGAGACAACTGATACCCAAAAGTTACCCTCTGATCTCTACATGTGACATTCATGAATGCACACAGAAAAATTTTTAAACAAAAAAAAGACAAACAGACTAGCCTATCAAGCTAATAAAGCTCCTTATTATGTATCTTATGAAAATAGTGAAAATTATGAAACTGTGGGTAAACAAAGGACAAAATATTTTGCATAAATATGTATATATTTATGCTTGAGCAAGTATAAACATGACAGTGGTGATGTTGACTAGCTTCAGGGAGGGAAACTGATTAGCTGGAAGGAAAGGGCAAGAGAAAGACTATTCACTGTGTCTTTGAATTTGGGTCCTATCTCTACAATATGCGGTGTATTATTTGTGCAGGTGTGAATGCATTATCTATGTCAAAGGGCTTCTAAAAGTGATGGCTTTTCTCCTTCTAGAGGACTTTCACACTCAAAAAAATAATAGAAAAGATAGATTGGCACACCTGACTTCTCGTGGCTGTTGGTGGCACGGAAAAAGTCGCTCCTTGACACGACGCTTGTCCTCCTCTAACACTTTCTTTTTGTCACAGCCCCGGAGGTTGACAAGGTTCATGGCATCACAGAGAAGTGCATCTTTTACCTCTCGATCTAGGCGAGAGTCTGTGGTGAAGCTTGGAGAGTGATTTACCTGTTAAGAGGAGTCATTATTGCCCCTTTCTTAAATTACCTGAGCAGGTGCTGGTCTTCTGTAGGCCTAACCCAGAGGGTTGGGCAGAAACAAATCTCCCTCCTCTGGCTCAGCCAAGAGACTGGAGGCTCTGGCTTCCAAGGTCATAGGACCCTGAAAAGACATCCATCCAGTCCACAGACTAGTGAGATTCTGGTACCTGACTACAAATATAATATCCTTAAGGGGACTGGTGAGATAGCTCAGCAGGAAAGATACTTGCTTGCAAACCTGATCACGAGAGTTTGGTCCCCTGAAACCCACCTGGTAGAAAGAGAGAACTGACTTCTGAAAGTTGCCCTCTGACCTCCATACATACACCATGGCATGCATGTTGTGTTTGTTTTCTTTCAAATAAAATATTAAAAAAATGAAATCTTTAAGAACAGGTCACTCGAGGAAAACTGGGGAATCCCAAACTTGGGTTACTACATTTGTTTTCCCTGGATATCTGAGACACAATCTCATGCAGTCTAGGTTGGCTTTGTGCCATGACTGATCCTCTTCTTTCCACCTCTCAAGTACTGGGATAACAGGCACACACCATCATGCTCAGCCTGGATTGTTGTGGTAGAGTCCAAAGACCAATTTTGGATTCAGGAGATCAAAATTATAGTACTCTTGGACTGGAGAGATGACTCAGGGGCTAAGCCTCTGCCTCACAGGCAGAAGATCTAAAGTTCAGCCTCTGGATCTCACATAAAAATGCCAGCTAGAAATGGTAGCAGGCTGTACTCTGGCCTGGAAGGCAGAGCCTGGGAAACTCCAGAGCAAAACAAAGAGGAGGTAGAATAATCCAGGGTGATTCCCTAAGTCACCTTGGGCCTCCACAAGCACACACAGTGCCCTCCCCCCTCCCCCCACACATGCACACATGTGCACGCAAAAAATAATTTTAAAAAATTATAGTACTCTTGTGCCTTCTGGTTCTTAGCTTTCAACTCCCGTTTTTCCCTAGTCCACCACATGAGGACAGTCTTTCCAAGGTGAGACTCTGACCGTGGTCATTACAAGTCAGAGAGAGAAAAACCTTACCTCCAGCAGCCAGGGCTTCATCTTGTGGTCCAATAAGATGTCAAAACCAAGGATTTCAAAGCAGGCACATGTACCTCCACTCAGATATTGGGGAAAACAGGTTCGGTAGTTGTGGCGAAGAACAGAGTGGGCTGAGATGATGGTTTTGATGATGATGTCCTCGATGTCCCCCCATAATTCTCGGGGGTCGTAGTTGTGCTCTCGCATCCAAGCATTGAGTGTCGACAGCTTCCTATGAGGCCCAGTGCTCAGAGCAAGACCAATTTCCATGCCAGCAGGCCTGGCTGCAGGCAGGAGGCTCCCTGATGTTAACCCCAATTCCATGCAGGGACCCTGGGCTTCAAAGGGCTGCTAGCAGTTGGGAGCAGGGATTATTTATTAGGGTTATTAGTTATTGAGTCTGCACTTTGAGCTCAGACATAAGGACAGGGTTTACAAAGTCAGAGATTTCTGGGGAAATCAGCTTTCCAAGAGCCAGCTGGGGTTCATGGGTTCCTGAGACCATGGGACTAAGGAGTAGAGAAAGCAGGAGAAAATAGAGTAGCAGGTACCTCTTACTGCCCACAGCATCATCCCGGACAAAGTTCTCATTGTGTTTGTTGATAGCATAGTTGGTCAGGTGCATGCAGACATCTTCCTGTGAAGGAGTAATCCCATGGGCGGGCGTTGCCTTTTATTGCTTTCTCCTTACCCAACCTTCCACCCCAAGATTGCTTATCTTCTGGCCTCCTTACTGGGGTGTGTGGGGGGGGTTGTTCTGTATGATCTGGGGGAAGAGGGTGCACTGGATAACTTTCTTCAGTCAGTGCCCAGCAAATGCTTTCCCCATAGCCAGGTGCAATGATTCTCGCTTGCTTCCTTCCTTGAATATGGTTGACAAGGACAAACTTTTCTACCTTCCTTGTTCCTAGAACCAAGTTACTCAGGGCAATGGGAGAGAAGAGGATGCCATCCTGCCTGCTCACCAGGTTGTTATGGCTGGGTTCCACGTAGGGCATGGTAGCAAAACGGGCCAGGCCTTCCTCATACATGAAGATCCGGAGAGGGTCACAGGAAGTGATCAGAACATAGATCCGCATGTCAAACTTGAAGCCATCAATGAGGAAGGGCTAAGACCATGCAAACCCAGAGGGAAAATTAATGAACTTGTGGAGTACTTATTAAGTGCTACAAATATATAACTCACTGAATTCTCACAGTAACCACAGAAAAGTAGTACTGTAATTCCCATATAACAGTGAGGAAATGGAGGCAAAGAAAAGGTACAATAATTGCCCAAAATCATGTATCTGGAAAACAGAAAAACCAAGATCAAACCCAAGAAGGCTGCCTGTGAAATCTACATTCTGTTTCCAAGATAACAGAGATAGCTGAAAGAGTAGGAGCCCATAGCCGCCTTCTAGCCTGGATTAGCCAAGATAAGGCCCCAGGGGTTCCCAGGTGCTCTTAACCTTGGCGATGTACTGCTGGCAGATCATATGTTCTCCGGGCTTGATCTCCTTGGGGGTTCGGGTGATGAAGATGCCACGACCCTGACAGCCACTATCTGGCTTGCAGATATAAGTGCGGGTTTTCCGCTGACGACCGTAGGCCTGGAAGTCCCCATAGCTATGTGCGGAGAAAGGCTGGTCAGAAGGTTTCTGTGCATTCTGGCTATTCCAGGGCCCCACTGTCATCTTCCTGCTGTCTACTCCGTGTTCTTCCTAGACCACTCAATCTCACGTCCACTTTGCTTTGACCAGTTAGAAGTCTATATCTATTCCCATCCCTCTGAGACGTGCCCAGATTGCAAGAGCAGAGTTTGGAGGAATTGCAGAGGGTGACCTCTTTTGCGTCCCCTAACGTCTCAGTTCACTCACTCTGCCGGGAGGCACCAGGTGCGCGGGAAGATGTTGTACTCAGTAGGGTAAAGCTTCTGCATGCGGTTGAGGTTCCGTGCCAGCAGATCTTTGCGACAGATTTCTGTCATGCCAGGGAAGTGGTTTATTTTCTGAAACAGAGCCAGTTGATTATACTGTTCTTCCATAGTAACTGGCAGTTCCTGGGACCTGGGCACCCCGGGAAACCAAAGAAAGGGACTGGGAAGGAAAGGAAGTTGTCACAGTGTAGCACAGCACTGTGCCTAGACAAGTGTAAAAACAGGAAGATTCTACTAAAAGCAGGTAAGAAACCCGTCTCTGGCATCCATACCAGGATCAGAAAGAAAGAATAGCTACAGTATGGATTTCTGTACTTTAGTCACCTTCACCAAAATAATGATTCAGACTGGAGACATAGCTCCACGGTAGAGCACTTGACCGTACACATGAGGCTCTAGGTTCAATTCCCAGTATTGAAACAAACAAGAATGATGCGTGAAGCACAAAGAAATAGTATGATGGAATGAATGGCAAGGATCAGCAGGTGCTGTGCAAACAATGATCTGAGGGCAATCCCTGGAACCCACTGAAAGGTGGAGGGAGAGAACAGACTACATGAAGCTGTCTTCACATACTCCCCTGTGTATACACACACACACACACACACACACACACACACACACACACACACATGGTAATAAGAAAAAAAGGAAAAGAAAACACTGCCTTAAAAACACAGAGAAGAAAACTGAGCGCCACCACGAGGATTGCATGCCATGGCGCCTGCTGGAAGCCCCTGCTCGGTCCTACAAGGGATGGCTGAGCGTGTTCCTGAAAGCTTCCTCAATCATTTGCTCAGCAAAGGTAAGTGTTCTGAGCTTCAATGTCCTCTTTTAACACTGGCATCTGCCACTCAAGGATGCTTTAAGGATTTAATGAAGTAGCAACATAAAAGCACTTAACAGGGTCTGAGGAACACACAAGAACCCCTCAGTAAAAGCTGCTGATTGTTGTCATTCTCATCTGACAGCTGCTCCCTGAATGCCCTTTTTTTGAAGCTTCTCCAACACTTTTAGTTCTTGCTTTCTATTCTGTTCTTCTCTGAAGACCAGCTGTGGGACAGATTATAACGCAGTGTCCTAGACTCCCTTCTTAGACCCTTCCAAATAAGCCTGCAGATCCTTTTTAATTAGTCATGTATTGCATAATGACATTTCAATTAATGACAGACCACATACCTGACTTCCTATAAAACTATGTCACCAGTGACAGCATAGATATTTGCTCAGAGCACTTAAGATGCTCCCACAAAGAAGAAATTGTCTAATGACTCATTCTTAACAAGTGTATTCCCAATTATTATGCTACACATGATCACAGGCATGTCCCCATCCCACAATGTCTTTTTGTTGTTGTTATTGAGCCAAAGTCTTGATACATAGCCCAAGCTGGCTTCAAACTCACGATCCTTTTTGCCTCAGCCTGCTGAGTTCTGGAATTACAATCCTGTGCCATCACATTTGGTCCCTGGCCCCACCTGCCCCCTCCCCCTTTTGAGACTTCATATCATTTAACCCAGGCTGGCTTCAAACGAGGATCTTGCTTCTATCTGCTAAATGCTGGCCATGTCTGGCTCTCCCATGTTGTTTCTTAATGGCTATGGTATGCTGAACTAAGCTGTGTAGATGACTGGATCATTGAGCTGGTCCTACCGTTATCTTTTTCAATTTTTTAAAATTTTGTTTGTGCGTGTACGAAATGCCTCAGCACATGTGTGGAGGTCAGAGGATAACCTTGGGGAGTCAGTTCTTTCCACCATGTAGGTTCAGGCTGTCAAGTGCTTTTATCCACTGAGCCTCCGCATTGCCAGCCCAGTTTTTAGATACTGGGAATTGAACTCAGGGCCTTGTACATACTAGGCAAGCACTCTACCACTGAGCTCCAGCTGCAGTCCTTTACTCTTTGCTCTGAAGCAATCTCTTAGTCCTCTCCTTGAGATGGGCTCACCTGCCCTAGAGGAGGGAGAAGAGTTGCAGATGCCCCAGGTAAAGCAAATATTATGAAAAGGAAATACCCACCCAGCACTTCCTTCAGATAACAGAGGCTCTAGAGAACCAAGAGCAGAATATTTTTATTGGAGCAGAAGGCCTGGAAGTGGTAGGGAATAGCCACAGAAAGTGGCAGTCTTGGGTACCAGGGCAGAACTAATGGGAGGGATCATTTTAGATGTTGGGCCAGGACATTGGTACCTGAAACCTCTTCATGTCCATAACTCGTTCCAGTGAGACAGAGCAATCTGTCCAGTACACCGTCCACTCTTCATCCTCCCCAACTTCCTTCAGACCACACATTTGAGCTGCCCGGCGCACTGTAGAGATAGATAAATCAGTGTTGCCACCTGGCACAAGCTAATGTACCCTGAAATGCTGGCTGGGTTGAGAAGGGAACAGACCTGACCATGGGGCAGATTGAAGAAGGAAGTGATTCTTA
Organism: Typhlomys cinereus; assembly: GCA_023101885.1. Classification (NCBI taxonomy): domain Eukaryota; kingdom Metazoa; phylum Chordata; class Mammalia; order Rodentia; family Platacanthomyidae; genus Typhlomys; species Typhlomys cinereus. Next base: position 636,591 of record JALPQD010000659.1, read on the forward strand.
CCTCAGTATTTAGTTACCAGGTAGCAATTCCAAGTTCATGAGGCTGTGGAGCCCTTCCAAACTATGCGGCACAGAGAAAAGAGCCAGGCCTTCTGTTTCTGTCAGGATTGTTCCTAGCCTGTGCAGCTGGCTCTAGGTGGGGTCATAGAGGCACCTAACATTCAGGCAGCCTCTTGTACAGATGCCCGTGAAGATCCTGCTGTAACTGGTGATATCGCTATTAATTGCTAAAGTCTCCTGACATTTAAACCCCCCTCCCTCGTGTGTGTGTGTGTGTGTGTGTGTGTGTGTGTGTGTGTGTGTGTGTGTGTGCGTGTGTGTGTGTTTCTAGAGACCAAACCTAGGTCTGCGACAATCTGGAAAGGGTAGAACAATGGCCTTTTTTTTTTTTTCTTTCAAGACAGAGGCTTGGGTAGCCCAAGAAGTCCTAAAATGAGCCATGTAACTGAATATGACCATGGCCATGAACTTCTGATCCTCCTGGCTCTATCTCCCAAATGCTAGATTATAGGCATAAGCCATCATGCCCACGTTTATAGGGTTCTAAGGATCAAATCCAGGGCTTCATGCATGTTAGGCAAGCACCCTATCAACTGAGCTACGTATTTAGCTCCTCCCCCCACTTCTTTCTTGTTAGCTAACCGTGGTAATACCTTCTGTACCACTGAGACTAACAGCAGCAGCAATATCTCAATTGCTAATAGCTGAGCTCAGGAACACCCGTAACCTCAGCATATGTTCTCTGCTACCTGGGCAGGATCTACGAGCGGGAGCATGATTAGAGCTGTCTCCATAGTAAGAATAACAGTTTCTTGTGCACAATGGCATGAGTGCCAAACCCAGTGCTTACCACTCTCATACTTGCAGTTGGTCAGGTTGATGGCCAGGGGTCTGGAATGGAGGAAGAACAAAAATCAGACAGAGTAGGAAGAAAGGACAAATTGTAGGTGGCCAGGGACCCAGAAAAAGAGATACTCAACAAATTTACAATACAAATTCATTTTTTCTAGATAGCACCTTAATAGAAAGACCATACTAAGATTCTGACATTCTAAGCTGATCCAAATGGTTCTGAATTTTGTTTTTGTTTTACCAGAGTCCAATAATGCTCCAATCTTTCTTTTCTTTTCTTTCTTTTTTTTTTTCTTCAGTGAGGGTCTCATGGCGGTAGCCCAGGCTGCCCTGGAACTCATTATATAGCTCAGGTTAGCCTAGAACACAAGTGATCCTCCTGTTTCAGCCTCTACTGCTGGGATTACAGGCATGTAAAACCATATTTGGTTCTCCCAGTCTTTCTGAAGGTTAAAGTAAGAGCTCAGATCCCAGTCCCCTAAAAGCTGAAGCAAGTAAGGAGTGACTCTCTAGAGACAGGCCAGTAAGAGATCCAGGGAAAAGTTACCTGCGTTTTCGTTTTCTCTTTCTCCTCCCAACATCTAAATCATCTGTGTCTGCTGAAGCTATTTTCTTTGGAATTTTCTTGGCTATAACAGATAAGGCACCCCCATTCTCAAAATCTTTATAGTCAGCCTTTGTAAGTGCCTGGTGAGGGGAGTTAGGGGTAGTATCTTCTTTAATACACTCCTCCTCAGATTCCTCTTCCTCAACATAGTCTTCCTCAGATTCACTGGTCTTACAGGTACTGGGCTCCATCCTCTTAGATTCTAAGGGACGGGAACAGGAATAAAATATTTATCAGACCTTCTTCTAGGCCCAAGAAAGCCTGCAGGAATTCACCCCAAAGCCCTTTTTAGAGTGTTAGAAAGGAATGTTGTTGCCCCTTCAGATCAACCCCACTGGGGAATAGGGTGTTTCCAAGTCGTGGGAAGCATGGAAGGGATGCTGGTGAGATGTAGGGTCCCTGAATAAAAGCCATCCAGGGTCACATCGGCTCATATAACACACCGCAGTGCATCCAGGAGCAGGACAGAGCTGACAGGAGCCACGACCGTGGCGGTTTTAGTTCCTGAATGGAAAGAGCCGACAGAGCTGGCCGGCTCCTGGCTTTAAAGCACAGCTGAAGATGCAAGGGCTCCGGCCGGCCCTTTCCCTGGGTCAGGATTCAGTTTCCTTAGGTACACACACTGGAGCCAGACATCTGATCTCTAAGACCTTTTGAGCTCTCATGGTAGAAGGGGAGCCCACGGCAGACACTGCCCACCCGAGGTTTCGAGGAGAGCTGAGGGGCTGCTGGAGCTGCCCCTAGCGGCCCGGGACTGGACTCAGCTGGTCGCTCATGGCCGCCCCTCGCCCGCTGAGGCTTTTCCTGAGCGTTGCTGGACGTCGGGGACTGTCTCTTCGTTCCACAGGACTGTCTGTCCCCGCCGTCGCGAGGGGGAGCCCGCTCCCCCTCGGGGTTAATGCCTAGCTCCGAGATGCTGGCGGCGGCGGCGCCTCCTTAAGCAAGCCGACGGCCGCCGCCGCCGCCGTCGCTATGGACACGAAGGCGTCCCCTATTGGAGTAGCGTTCTGGGGGCGTGGCCTTCCCAGAAACCACACCCACCCAGGCGCTTTTGGAAGCCATCTTGGCTTTTGGGAGCCTGCGCTTGCCTAAAGTTGGCGGTGGGAGGGTTCCTGGATGCATTCTGGGACTTGTAGTCTTTCCTCTTTGTCACCTGTTCGCGCCCATCCCACCGGATCTTTCCTGGACCTCCACGCCAAACCAACCCAGCCGTTTGTCTTTCTTTTGTGTATTTTAGAAGTGATATTATGAGGACAATCTCTGCCACTCAATAGGGACAAGCAGTGATCTGGACACGTGTTTTGCAAGCCTTTCATCCCGACAGACTGAAACAGCTTCATTAACAAAGAAACAGACGACCTTAACCACATTGCTTGGCCACTATCTCTCCAGTACCCGACATCCTCTTTGAATTCAGCTAGTTACTTCCACCAGACTTAACCCCACTGGTCATTCAGATCATTCTGTGCGACTAAATCCAGGGGACAATCACTTAAAAAGACAGACATCGGAGCTGGAGAATTGGCTCAGGGTTTTAAGCCTCTGCCTTGTTAACAGAAGGTCCTGAATTCGGATCCTGGATCCCAAGCAAAAATGCCAAGTGGAAATAACGGCAGCGTAATCCAGGGTGATTCCCAAAGTCACCTGGGCTTCCACAGGTACACACAATGCCCTCTGATACATACAAACACACATGCCAAAAAAAAAAAAAAAAAAGACATTGCAGAAAGTATTATAGATATGATTGTCCTTTGTTTACTTTGTAATACAGAAAATTTGCAAAAGTGGTTGTACAGAATAGGAACTTTAATCTTTAATTTTTACAATCTTACTCATTTTATTTGTTAAAACCAGTACCTTTTTTTATTATTATTCAATTGTATGTATGTGTGTGTATTGTATGTGTGTATGTGTGTGTGTGTAGAACCACGGGCGAATTCGGGAACCACCATGGACGCCGCCTCCTCCTCCTTTTTACTCTGCCCGGGGATTCACAGGCTCCGCCCTACCAGGACCAGAAACTCGGGCCGCCCCTGCTTCCGCCCGGCGTCCGTCTATACGTGGGGTCTAGGATCTGAACTCAGGACCTTCCGCCTGCAAGGCAGAGGCTTAACCCCTGAGCCACCTCTCCAGCCCCTTTTTACAGTATTCTTTTTTAAATTGTTCATTTGAAGTAGGGAGAAGGCATGACTATATATGACATATCAAATGGGTGGAGGTCAGAGGCCAATTTTTGGAAGTCAATTCTCTCCTTTCACCCTGTGGACTTCTGTAAATAAAATTAAGGTTTTCCGGGTTTGGGTTAGGCTGGAGAGGTGGTAATAAATGTGTGCAAACCTAGTTACCTGAGTTCATCACTAGAATTCACATGGTAGAATTGACTTCAGAAAATGTTCTCCAACCTCTACACAGACATTGTAGTTCTCTCTCTCTTGCTCTCAAAATAAATAAAAAATTTTTATTTTATTTATATATGCATATATATTATATATACCTATATAATCTCAGAGGCATAATTCCAAATTTAGATGGGACACTGTAAGACACTGTATGTCCCTATGGAAGGCCAAGGGTGACTTATAATCGTAGTTCTCAAGTGGCCAAAGCAGTAGGATTACTGAGTTTGAGAACAGCCTGGGTTAAAGAATGAGATCTATCTCAAACAAATAATTCAGAAAGATGTTCATAGCACATATAAATAGCTGAAAAGTACTATTATAAGATGGCTTAGGGGTTAAGACTCCACCTCACAAGGTCCTGAGTTCAGAGCACAGGTCCCAAGTGAAAATGCCAGACTGAAACTATGGCCTATATTTCCAACCCTAGTGGGCAGAGCCTGGGAAATCCCAGAGGAAAGCAAAAGGAGGTAGAATCAATCCAGGATGATTCCCAAAGTTACTCTTGGTCCTGCACAGGGACACACAGTGCCCTCTGATACACATACACACATAAACACTAAATAAATAAACAACTCTAAAAATAAAGGAAAATAAGTTTTTTTTTTTAAAAAAGAAAGCCCATTTAACTTCTTGTTATGAAAAAACTTATTATTTATGACAGAGAAGGCTTTGCTCTGAACATCGGCTCTTCAGAGAAACTGGAGTCAAATATCAGGATTTGACTCATTATCTGGGATATGCAGCCTATTTTGTTATAATGGTCATTTCCCTTCAGGGAGCACGAACAAAACAAAGTGTGTTAGAATATGAATATGCAAAAGTTTGTAGAAAAGGACTAAAATCGTCACTATTGCCCTCCCCCCCAAAATGATGGTTTTAGCTATTTGTGATCCTGAAATTGAATTTAAGGCCGTGCACGTTTTAGGTAAACTATTACTGGAGCATATCTCTACCCGCTTTTTTTTGAGCTGGGATTACAGGGGTATATATACAACCATGCCTTTCTAAATGACTTTTTTTCTTTTTTTGAGACAGTCTCATGAAACAGGCTGCTTCAAACTTGTTGTGCAGCCAAGGATAATGTTGAACTGCTGATGATCTTGCCTCCCTGGTACTGGGTTTACAGGCTTGTGCTACCATGTCCAGCCTACATTGTTTCCTTATAACACTGTTTCTACTCTATCTCAGCGATACTTTGTAATGTCTCCTGGAACAAACCCTTTTGCTAAAATTCTACCTTAAAGCTTCATACAAACAGTCAGGTACTTAAGGGTCTAACCACAGGGCCAGAGACACACATGTATGGGGGAAAATAGTGACACTTTTGCAACTCCTCTCACCCCAAGCAGAGACTCTCTATCCCTCAGGAGGACATGGAGACACACATCTGCAATCCTGACACTTGGGAAGCAGAGGCAGGAGGATCAGGAGCTCAAGGGCATCTTTCAATACATAGTGAGTTCAAGGCCAGCCAGCCTGGGCTATACAACACCCAGTATCAGAGATAGAGATATGGGGTGGAGGAAGAAAGGAGAGAACTGAAAATGGTATTTTTATACACAAGTATACTCTTCCAATAGCACCTATCTACTGATTCCTTACAAAACAGTGTGGAAATCCAGTGTGCTACTGAAATAGTACAGTAGAACAAAGCAATAAGATGTAACACAGCAATTTAAAAAATTGAGACAGGGTCTCAAGTACACTTACATAGTTTATACTATACAACCAAGGATATATAGCCAAGGTAACCCTGAACTCCTGACCCTTCAGTCCCCACTTCCCAAGTGATGGGATTTCAGACACACCACCACAGCATTCTTAACAATCCAATTTTGTTGTTTTAGATATTATTTTTAAGGAACTTTAAAAAATATTTGAAAGATAGAATGTAAAGGTGGGGGGGGCATACTATATGTGCCACATGCACGGAGTGATGGTGTTCAGAGGACAACTTTCAGAAATCTGTCCTCTCCAGCATCAAACTCAGGTCACCAGGTTTATGAGCAGGCACTTTACCCACTAAGCTGTCTCTCCAGGCTTTTAGTGGGATCTTTGTAGAAAGGGTCTTTGCGATGTAGCTTGTGGTAGCTTCCAATTTGTAGCAATCCCCAGCCTCAATCTCCCAAGTACTAAGATTACAGATGTGTGCCATTGCACCTAAGTAAGCAATGAGATTTTAAAATTTTTTCCTGGGTTGACTCAACTGTAAGTAGAAGAACAGGAACTTACAAGTAGGTTGGGAAATTTCCCAAGCGGGCCTTCAACTGTTAAGGAGAGCACTATCAGCATGGGAGCTGCTGGTGGAGACAATTACAACTGTACATCGTCCTAGCTTAGATTCTAGCATCTCACTATGTATATTGAAGCCCTGACTCCCTGTATTAGCCATCTGATCTTGGAGAAGGGACCTACTCTGTCAGCCTCCATCCCTTCATTCCTTAAGTGGGGACAGTAAATCACCTAGCATTTTTGTTTGCTAAGATGATCTCACTATGTAGTCGAGGCTGCCCTAGAACCCCATAGATCCAGCAGATTTATATTTTTACAGCTATACAGACACCCTGATTTCACATTAAATGATACAAACTGTTCAAGTTTGTATTGGGGGCTGAGAATTCAAGATGAATTTCAGAGGGATGAAGTTGGGCATCTGCATGAAACAGCGCCAAATACAAAAGACAAAGAAGTGGAAATCAGCCAGGGATAAAGTTGGGTGTGGTGGCAGGTCTCAGGAAGCTGAGACAGGAGTTGCTTGATTTAAGGAACTTGAGGCCAGCTTGAGCAAAACAGCACAACCCTGCCTTAAATTTTTATTGTATGTATGAGCACATATGCATGGTGCATGTGTGGAGACCAGAGGACAACTTTGTAGAGTTGGCCCTCTCTATCCACTTCCTTTACAGTAGGTTTGTACCCCGGAGGCTTGCCTGAAAGGTTAAAAAAAAAAAAAAAAAAGAAACAAACAAACGAAACAAGCATCCAGAATGCATTCATTATATTTATTTCAAGATTTCTCCCCTTCATAGATATCAGAATCTATTTTCTGTGTGTGCGCGCATGTATGTGTACATTTGAGTATATCATTAGAAGACATTCTTAGGCATCAGTTCTGTCTACCTTGTTTCTGACAGGGTCTCTCATATTTACACCTATATGCACCTTGCTAGTTATCCTACAAGTTTCTGAGACTCCTGTTTCTACCTCCCACAGGAACCCAAGGATTACAAATGTTTGTGCTACGGGTCCAGCTTTACATGGGAATCTGAACTCACGGCATTAGGCTTGAGTGGCGAAAGCTTTATTCACTAAGTCATTTCCCAGATCCTCTTTATTATTATTATTGTGTGTGTGTGTGTTTTAGTGAGTGCTAGTGCAGGTGAGCCATAGTGTGCATGTAGAAGTCAGAAAATAACTTCAAGTGTTTTCTTTGCCTTCAGCTACTGCATCAACTTTCTGAGTTCTAAAGACTTGAACTCAGACCCTTGAGAGCTTTACTCATTGAGTCATCTCCCTAGCATAGATTTGTTTTTTGTCTCACTTTCTCTGTCTCTCTCTCTCTCTTTTAACATTTATTGTGTGTGTGTGTGTGTGTGTGTGGTATGGTGTGGTGTGGTGTGTGTATGAGTGTTCAAGCACATGCCATGTCACATGTGTTTGGAGGCTCTAGAGGTGACAAGCAAAAGGTGGCATTTTATGTGGGATCTGAACTGTAGTCCTTTTGCTTGCATGGCAAGTACTTTAACTGCTGGCTCATTTTCCTAGCTCCAGATTCCTTCTTTATATCTTCTCTTTGGCTAACTACTGGAGGTGGGAATGCAGTCATGAAAAGAAATGTCCGGATGATCACAATGAATGCTTTGCAGGAAAGGGCTTCAGTTTGTTATTAAAGAGAAACCTTCATAAGGATCACAGCTCTTCCTGGGCCATAAGGGCCACCAGTGCTGCCTGCACCTCATCTGCCTGAGTTTGGGGCAGCAGGCAGTCTTGAATGAGGGCTACAGCTGCTGCCTCTGTCAAACTGCTAAAGTCCTGGGATGTTTTAACAGGGAGGTGTCCAGCTAGCTCACAGAGGGCCACATTGAAAGCATCGCCTTCCTTTATTCCAAAGCTGGACTTCCGGGCCCACAGAATTACTCGGACTCCTGTGAGTGCTGAGGAAGGAGCTGCCTTTCCAGGTGGAGCTCCCCGGGTCACAAACAAGTTATGTGCAATCTCATGGTCACTGAGGTAGTCAGTGGCCCGGCACACCCTGCTGATCAAGGCATCCAGGTCAGGCCCTGGCCCGTTAGTGTAAAAGAGGAAGCCAGGAGCCGGCAGGGTCTGTAGCAGATGCACTCGGCCAGTGGGGTCCAGGGGCGTGCTAGGTGCACCCTCCACAGGTAGTCTGTGGGCCAAGTAATAGCCATGCAGGTGCAGGTGGTTCACAGAAGCCAAACCCCCCAGACTGTTGAAGCCGACCCGGAAGCCAGGATGCAAGCTTAGTAGCACAGACTCCACTCCGGCCCGTAGCACTCCTGGCAACAGGCGTTGGGGGAACCCACGAGAAGGTTCAGGCACAAGCAGCACATGGCCCCACTCCAAAGGGCTGACATTGATCACCACCAGGATGTCTTCTTGCTGGAGAGCGGCTGGGTCATCAGGTTCCCGAAGGAGATGGAAAAGGACTTCTCCCGGTCGAATTTTATTAAAGTTAAACTCTTCAGGGTCAAACTCCTGCCTCACACTTTGGATATTCTGGGGGCGCCGCCTCTGAACCCCTCGCTCTACATTCAGCTGGGCTACAAACCCCATGGCACCAGGAAGGATTTGGGTCTGCAACTCCCCCAGGCAGTACCGAAACAGGCCCAGCTCCACCCGCTGCCTCCAGGCAGAGCAGAGGGCAGAGTCGAAGCGGGACAGTGGCAGCGAGTCCAGCGTGCTAGGTGCATTCCTTGGCCACTGGATCCCCTCCACGATGAGGTCCTTTTGCCCATACACAAAATGCGGGATGCCTTGCTCTTCCCAGTCATCAGGGTTTGCAGGGAGCAAATAGGAAGTTTCCTTTGAATCATGCAGAACAGCCATGAAGCTGACCTGAAACAACCATGCCAGATGAAAACACGTGAGAGCCGCCATTTGGGAAATTCCTACTTTTGAATAATCTTTACTTTTTCTTCTGATTATGAAAGTGGTATCTAATAGGTGCCTTTGGAAAAAATATTTGGAAAACAAAAATTGTTCATCTGCCGATGGACCGCAGATGTAGCTCAGTTGGAAGAATGTTTACCTGATGTGCACAAAGCTCTGGGTTCCAGCCCTAGCACTGAATAAACTGGCAGGCACAAGCCTGTCAGACTATCACTTGGGAGGTGAAATCAGGAGGATGAAAAAGTTCAAAGTCATCTTAGGCTACGTAGTGAGTTTGAAGACAACTTGGGCTACATAAAAGGCCCTTTCTCAAAATAAATAAAACTTATTGTGAGCCAGGTATGGTGGTGTGAACCTGTAAAAGCCCAGCACTTGGTAGTATGAAGCAGAAGGATCACAATTTTGTGGACAAAATGGCCCACATGGTGAAACTATGGAGAGAGAAGGGGGGGCATTACCTCAGTAGACCAGCTTTAATCTAGAGAGGGTTCTCTAAACTCTGCTGGTCTTAATACTTCACACAGTCACATTTTGGAAACAAAATGACATCAAAGTCAACCTACGCTTTACTAGGTACAGAGCTGAAGTTTCAAAATGAAAAGCTTGGAGACATGTTATACAACAATGTCAATGTACTCTCTAAACAGTACATTCAAAAATGGTGAAGATAGATGGCTAAGAAGCTGAAAAGAGCATTATCAACAGAAGAAATATAAATGGCCAATTAATACTTTAAAATGTTCAAGCATCCAAGGAACTGCAAACTAAAACTATTCTAGATTTCATCTTACATGGATTAGAATGGCTATCAATCAAGAAAACAAATGACAACAAAGGACGGATATGGGCAAAGGAAACCTTTCACTGTTGGTAGTGGAAGTGGACACTTACGCAGTTATTAATGAAGCCAGGATGGAGGGTTTTTAAAAGGCTAAAAACAGGGCTGGAAAGATGGCTCAGGGGTTAAGCCTTTCCTCAAAAGCAGAAGGTCCTGAGTTTGGATCCCAGATTCCACTTAAAAATGCCAGAAGGGGGCTGGAGAGATGGCTTAGAGGTTAAGACTCACTTAGAGGTTAAGACTCACAAGCAGAAGGTCCTGAGTTCAAAGGACAGGTCCCAGGTAAAAACCCCAGCCAGAAATGGTGGTGGCTTGCACTTCTAGATCTTGTGGGCAGAGCCGGGGAAAACCAGAGCGAAGGAGGTAGAAGCAATGCAGACAATTCCCAAAGTCACCCTTGGTCCTCCACAGTGATATACAGTGCCCTCTCACACACACACACACAGACACAAATTAATGCCAGGAGAAAATGGTGTTGGCCTGTACTTCGGATCCTGGAAGGCAGAGCATGGGAAACTGAAGTCATCTCTGGGCTTCCACAGGCACACATAGTGCCCTCTGATACACACACACAACAGACAGACAAACGAAGAAATAAATAAAGCTAAAAACAGATCTCCCATAAGACCCAACTATGCTACTCCTAGTCATATACTCAAAGACTCTGTATCCTACTACAGAGATTCTAGTTCCTCCATGTTTGTTGCTGTTCTATTTATCATAGCAAGGAAATGGAATCAACCTAGGCATCTATCAGCTGATGACTGCATAGTGAAAATGTGGTACATATACACAATGGAATTTTGCTCAATCATAAAGAAAAAATGAAGTTACGAATTTGCAGGAAAACTGGATAGAATTGGAAGATATATTTAGAGAGGTAACTAAGACACAAAAAGATAAACACTAAATGTTCTCTCTTTTCATAACAAAAGTCTATGTGGGGGTGAAGAAGAGTAGCTGCCAAGAAACTAGAAAGACTTCCATGAAAGGGAAAACATTACAGTCAGCGGGAAATTACACTATGTTTAAAATTTAAGGAGTGTTAATTGCACTCTATTTAAAATGTAAAACTACACAGCTGATTGGATTAGCATCTGGCCATTTTTTTTTTTTTTTGGAGGTATTTTGAATTCCTGACTATGTTCTGTTAGGAATTACTGCTATTCAAATTTAATTCCAGATAAATTTCCCCTTCTGATCAGCAATGCTGCCGAAAATGTCACTGTATTATTACTGCTCATGTCTACACATTTAACTATTTCCGTTAAATTTCACTTTTATTTTGATACTTCTCGATTATTCACTAATTCTTATTATATAACATCAAATCTAATAAAATAATAGAAAAGTAATGGTGAAGACAGTTAATTTATATTATTTGCTTTTATTTTATTTTTTTGCATGAGTGTGTGTGTGTGTGTGTGTGTGTGTGTGTGTGTGTGTGTGAGTGAGACTTTGGAGTCATCCTGGATTATTCTATGTTCTTTTTGCCTTGCTCTGGAATTTCCCAGGCTCCGCTTTTCAGGGCAGAAAGTACAGGCCGCCATCATTATTTTTAGGTGGGGTTGGGGATCCAAACTTAGGTCCTTCTACTTGCAAAACAGAACTTAACTTCTGAGCCATCTCTCCAACCCTGTTATTTTAAAAAAATATTTTAGAATTCAAGCTAAGCCTAATCTTGACAATTACATGTGATTTTTTTTTTTTTTTTTTTTTTTTTTAAGAGAGGGTCTCAATACTCCTCCTGGGTGCTAGGATTATAGACTGGTACCACTACATCCATCTTTAAGTCTTAAATCAATCTGCTAAAAAAGTGAGTTTCAGGACTGGAGAGATAGCTCAGGGGTTAAGATACTGTCTTGTAAGCAGGACTTGAGTTCAGATCCTGGATTCCACCTAAAAAAATGCTAAGTGGAAATGGTGGTGGTCTGCACTTCTGGCTCTGGAAGGCAGAGCCTGGGAAATCACAGATCAAAACAAAATGGAGGTAGAGCAATCCAGAATGACTCCCTAAATCACCCTTGGTCCTCCACAACTACACACAGTGTCTTCTGATACAGCAAACATACACAGACAAATAAAATTAAATAATGAGTTTCAGACATTTCTTCAGAGAAGATACATCTACAAGCACTTTGAAAGATCCCAATGTCCCTAATCATTAGGGAGATGCAGGTCAAAATCACAGTGAAATATTCCCCTCCTACCGTTAATATGGTCGATACTGACCAGGCTTGGTGTACATATGTAATCCCAGCATTCAGGAGGCAGAGGAAGCAGGATCACCACACATTTGAAGCCAGCTTGAGCTACATAGTGAGAACTTAACTCAAACATGTTGCTTATACCCCACCCCACATGTTGCCAAGAGGCCTGATGACTTGAGGGTTCAATCCCTGGCACCACATAAAGGTGGAAGAAGAGAACTGATTCCGCAAAGGAATCTTCTGACCTCCACATGTGCCTTCTTGCCCTTCTAATAATGAATTTTAAAAGTTTTTTTTAAAGGAGAAAAGAGAAAAATCAAAAGGGAGTACTGGTTTGCATGCTTGTGTGAGGCCTGGGTGCTTTTCAATCTGCTCAGCTGACCTTCATAAGCCTCGAGATGGGTATTTCCATCCAAAACACACATGCTGTTGTCAGGATTCTAGCTCTGCCATTCACCAGCTATGTGACCTTGAGCCTCTAGGGACAGAAGCACATTTCCTTGCTGGGTGGGACTTTAGGTCCCCAGGGCTAAACTCTGCCTTCTTACCTCATCTCATGCCACTTTGCTCATTCTGCTTTCCTCTTTTCCTAAATTCATTCCTGCTCAGAGCCAAGGTGCTCTGAAAGTTCCTTCAATAAAATCTTTTCTCAGATATATATATATTGTATGTGTGTGTGTGTGTGTGTGTTGGTGCTGGGGATGGAACCAAGGTCTTACGCATGTTAGGTACACACTCTGCCACTGAACGCATCCTCAGATACCCCTTGCATGTCATGTCGAGCTCTTTCAGATCTTATATGTCTTATATGCCACCTTACAGAAATCTGTCTGGCTTCCTATCTAATGTTCTGAAGAAAACAGGAAGAAAGACCTACTTGTTTGAATAAGCTAGGAAAAAGTCTCTTGGCAAACAAGAAAGAAGGTGGAATTCAGAAATCCATGATATGATGCTTGATAAAAATGTAACCTCTATGTTACACTCAGGAGGTGGAGGTGGGGAAGCTCAGAACATCCTTGGTGAGTTCAAGACCAGCCCAGGCTACATGAGACTCTGTCTCACATACACACATATACAAAAGAGACAGATATATCTAGATCTATCTACCTATCTATAGAGAGAAAAGGTGTGAAGAGAAAATAAAGCCTATCCTCACAGAGAAATGATCAGGTTGGGAGGGGGCTACTCCGATTTACCTTGACTGTTTTTGGCATTCTTATAGCTCTGTGGCCTGCCCTTTATGAAGTATTAGTATGAGGTGGATGTTGTAAATCCTTTTTAGAAAGGCTTATTTATCTATTTATTTATTTAATGGGTATGTTTGTATGTGTAGGCATGCATGCCAGATACACATGTGGAAGTCAGAGGACAATCTTGCAGCAGCAGGTTCTCTCCTTCTACCATGTAGGTTCCAGTCAAACTCATCTCCCCAGTTTCTGATAGTGGTTTCTAACCATGTAATCATTTATTATTATTTTTTTACTTACTGAGTCATCTTGCCAACTCAGATGTGAATCTTAACAAAGTCACATACAGATGAATAGCTTACTGCGGAGTACTGGGAAAACTGCAGTCACTCGGTAAACATTCACTGAACAAATGCCTCGCATCAGGGCATGGGGAGTATGGTTCTAAGTTCTTTATGGGGATTATAGAATGGAGGGGAAAGAGTCACTAACACAACAGATCCCAAGCATGATACATGCTGTCTGGGACAGCACGGGACACACTCTGAGTGTAGACAGTGGAAACCTTCCATAGGAAGAACTGAGAGTTCACAATGGTGAAACACAGGAAGCTAAGAGAGGGCAAAGAAAAAAGAGGAAGTCACAATCATGTTTTTAAATTATTTATTTATTTTTTCTTTACATGCACGTGTGTGCATATGCACGTGTCTAAGGAAATGTACAAAAGGGCACTTGAGTGTGTGTGCTTGTGGAGGCCCAAGAGTGACCTCGGGAATCACTCTGGATTGCTCTTCCATCCTATTGCTTTGCTCTGGGGCTTCCCAGGCCCTGCCCTCCAGGGCTGGAATTATAGACCATTGCTATTTCTGTCTGGTATTTTTATGTGGGATCTGAGGATCTGAACTTAGGTCCTTTTGCTTGCAAGACCAAAGTTTTAACCACTGTGCCATCTCCCCAGTTTCTGATAGTGGTTTCTAACCATGTAATCATTTATTATTATTTTTTTACAGTACTGGGGATTAAATCTAGAGCCTCACACATACCAGGCTGAGGTACATTCTCAGCCCCTTTCTCATTTAATTAATTAATTTGTTGTATCCAAGCACATGTGCCGTGGCATACATACCCATGCACATGTGCCATGGCATTCAAGTGAATGTCAGAGGACAACTTTCAAGAGTTGGTTTTCTTCTTTCACTTTGTGGGTTCCAGGAAGCGAACACTCAGGTTGTCAGTCCTGTCCAGCAAACACCTTTACCCTTTAAGCCATCTTACCCCACCCCTCTTTTGTTTTTTGATTTAGATAGGGTATCCCCAAGTTGCCCAAGCTAGTCTTGAACTTTCAATTCTGCCTCAGTCTCTTTAGTATCTGGGGGGTTACACTTGTGTCACTAGGCTCGCTTATTTAGTAATTTTACGCTAAGACCTGCTCAGGATTAGGCTTTAGAAAGCTCAGTAGTTCAAAATGAATGGGAAGGACCAAGAAAGAGTCCCACCTTTCCTTCCTCATTACAGCACCTCGCTTTTTCAAGCAGCGTAAGTTTCATCCATGCATACCTCTGATGGATATTTATGGAGCATCTAATATGTATTAAACATACGAGGTGGGCACATAGGTCGAACAAACCTCGGTCTCTACAGCTGGAGGCTCATACATTGTGGTGGATCAAAGGGGGCGTTTTGGCTGTGGGAAAGGGAACAGGAGCGACCGCTTTCAAAACGTCTGGGGCTGGGCACGTCACTGAAACTGGACGCCTACGTTTGTAAAATGGGAACCTACCTTATCGGCTGTTCCAAACAGTTCCAAGACACAGTGCTTGACCATCCAGTGCGTCCTCAGTGAACAGCTTTACAGAGATGGCACCGGGGGCGGGGGCTGAAGCATGTGCCAGGTGATAAAGCCTAGCAGAGGGGCAGCCGATCTTCTCCGGCCACTAAGGTAGTCTCGAGGTTTCCCCGGATGTTCCGGCTGCCGGCACTTTCCCCGGCACTTTTCTGGACGCCTCTGACCGGACCCCGCCCAGGACTGAGGCCGCCAGCACCTGTAGCAGGCGAGGCGGATGCACCTCGCGACCCGCTGGGCAGCCGCTACCCGGAACATTGCGAGATCGCGACGTCCTCAACGCAGGCGCAGTCTGCACCACGCAAGCGGCGCGGCCCGCCCGCCCACCCGGAGGCGGGGCCCTGAGGCCTGGGCTCCGCCCCCGGAGCGTCCGGCCCCGCCCCGGGCCCCGCCTCCAGCTCGCCTGGGTCGGCGGGGAGCGGGGAGCTGGCTAGCTAGGCAGCGGCGACAGCGCCGGGGCTGTGCGCTGGGGCGGGCCCGCGGGCGGAGGCCCCTGGAGCGGTTGCCGCGGGGACGGGGCGGGACGCGGCCCGAAGGCGGAAGTGAGAAAGTTGCGGGCGTCCGGAGGAGAGTTGGCCGAGCTGTGCGCGCGACGCTGCGATGGGGGGCTCCGGCAGCCGCCTGTCCAAGGAGCTGCTGGCCGAGTACCAGGTGCGCGGGACGCGGGTTCTCGCGGAGCTCGCGTGCGGACCAGCGCCCGGGAGCAGGATCCAGGAATGCGGGCGCAGGGTGGCCGCAGCCATTGCGGGGGGACGGGGGCTCGCTGACCTCCAATCTCTGAATTTGTCTTCCAGGACCTGACATTCCTGACCAAGCAGGAGATCCTCCTGTGAGTACCCGACCCTTACCTGTGACCTTGGGATCTCCAGGGGCGGCTGTGTAGGGCGGGGTCCTAGCGATAGGTTGGTTGGACTGGGCACCCTGTCCCGGAGCGGGGGAGGGCAGGACTTGCCAGAGGTCGGAGGCCGAGGTGGAACTGGAGGCCAGGAGTCCGAGTCCCAGCTGCGCCCTGGTCCCGGCACTCCCGCCTTCCCCGCCCCCGGACTTTGCATTGCTCACTTGCTCTGGCATCCAGGAAAAGTCTGGCTCTGTTGGATCCGGAGCCCCACCAAGTTTCTGCCTGCACTGCCAAGCGTCCTCTCCTCATCTGGTTTGAACTGCCTTTACTCTGCGAACTTTACACACTGGCAAAACCAGACAAGTTTTGAAGAGCCTGGCTCGCTCTTCGCCCAACTTTACCGAGTAATACAGTAACCGTTAACGTTTTCTTAGCACTTATCCTACCCAGGAACTGCTGAGTTATTTTTACATTACCTACTCTTCAGGAGAGAGGTACAGGAAAAGGAACCGGTACAGAGAGGTTTGATAACTAGCTTATAAAGCACGCCGGAAGTGGATTTGAGGGCCAGGTTGCTTGAGCAAGAAGATTCCTGGGCTTCTCACGACAATAATTGCATTGGGAAGTGGCCGAGGAAAGGGAAAAAGAGAATGAGATTGTGGTTTTACTCCGTTCTCCTTGTTGTTCAGGGTCAATTTCTGGCTTCTTCCCCCAGCCTTTCCATTCCTCAGGCATCTCTAAAGTTGGATATTAGAGGCCTGACAAGCTAAGCTTGGGCACCAGTCCTGGATAGGCAAATTAGACAAGTAATAATGAGAAGGCCAAAAAGGAGATTCATTCAACGTGGTCACACCGGAAAGAAAACGAAGAGGCCCACTGACCCTTCAAGTCCATCTTCAGAGTCCTGACATGAGGTTTGGGTTTAAATAGAGGGCAAGAGGTGTAACCTAGCAAGGCCCCACCCATCATTGACCTATTACTGTCTTAGCCCAGTCTCTCCTTAGAGGTTATCTGACAAATTACATACTGTGTGAAATCTGTTTTTAGGAGACAAGTTCCTCCCCTAACTGATACTAAGCTTCAGGATTTTCAAACTACTCCTAGTTTGAGATTCCTAGAGCAATTCCAGTTTCTTGGGAACCATTGTTTCCATAGTTTGATAGCCAAAGGGAGAAGCACACATTTTTCTTTAGAATATATACATTGAGGATGCTTACAGAATGAATGCCCAGTGTTTGCAGATATACAGGGGCCTGCATTAAATACCCAACCTAAGAAAGGACTCCAGGACTTTGATGTCCTGTGGTTTATCTCCCTTTTGCCAATGGTCGCCCAGAAGCCCTGTGTGCGGGACTTAGCTCTTCACCTGGTTTATAAGGGTTCAGAAGAAGGATTGCTAGAGGACAGCAATGATTTCCTCTCTCTGCCAGAGCCCACAAGCGGTTTTGTGAGCTGCTTCCTCCGGAACATCGATCCACAGAGGAGTCACTGCAGGCTAGAGTGTCCTTACAGCAGATCCTCAGCCTACCAGAGCTCAAGGTGCCAGTCTTCCATCTGCTCCACCCACTTTCTGCTGCGCGTACTAACTCTTTTTGCCACTCCAGCTGACATCTTGGGGTTGCTACTAGTTTCCATTCTGGTATTTTTTGAGGTCTAATTTAGTTCTCTTGTCACTTCCTGTTACTATTTTTTCCCTCCTCTCCCTCTCTCTCTCTTTGTTTTGAAAGTACTGAAGAGCGGATGCAAGGCCTTGTACATGTTAGGCGGGTACTGTGCTGCTGTGCCACAGTTATATCCCTAGCCCTAGAATGTACTTTTTTTTGCGGGGGAGTGGGGAGGATGGATTTTTTTGTCCAAGATGGGCGTCTCATGTAATTCAGATTAATCTTGAACTCCTGATCTATACTCAAGTACAAAGAATAAGTGTATGCCACCATGTCTGGTTTAGAATGATGCTTTTATTTATTGTTTTTCTTTAGAGACAGTAGTCTCTAGGTCCTGAACTTCTATTCTCTACTATCCAAGTGCTGAGATTATACAAGGGAGCTGCTACACCCAGCTAGAATGATGCTTTTCCATGGAGATATGTTAGTTACTTTTTGAATAGTTGTGAAAAATAGTAGGTAAAAACAACTTAAAGGAAGATAAATTCAGGAGTGTCAAATCCCTCTCAGTCCAGTGTAGGCCCCCAGCACCAGGGATAGTATCACCTACATTCAAGGCAGGTCTTTCTCTCAGTTAATCTTCTCTAGAAATGCCTTCATAGATATATGCAGAAGTCTGCCTCACTGTATCTGAGGTAATGTTCAATCCATTTAGATTGACTACTATGATTCTAGAACATTTTCTTAGCAGTTAGGAAAAGTTTTGCCCGTAAGAGGAGTTGAATTAGTTTACCTTATTAAGGTCTGAAAAACCCTATTGCACAGGTAGATTGCCATTTTAGAGTTGCTATGAAACTTTCTTTTCTTCTGTATTTGTATATACATGTATCTGCGTGTAGGTTTGTGTGCGGACATATGGAAGTCAGAGAACAGCTTTGGGTGTCCTTCAAGTGCTGTTGTCCACTTTGTTTTTGCTTTTTTTTTTTTTTTTTTTTTTTTTCAGGCAGGGTCTGTATTGACCAGGGTTCACTGATTGGCCTGGGCTAGCTGGACAGCAAACCCCAACATCTTCCTGTTTCTATCCCCCACCCTGCAAAACTGAAATTACAGTCCAGGAACTCAGGCTGTCATGCTTGCAAAGCAAGCACTTTACTGACAGCTATCTCCCTGTCTGCCTCAGCCTTCACCCCCCCTTTTTTTTCTATAACAGAATCTTAATTATGTAGCCTTGACTGGGTTCTAGGTTGCTATGATCCTACTGTCTCTGCTTTCACCATGAGATTATAGGCATGCATCACCATGCCCAACCTGCTGTGAAAAGTGTATGCAGAGAGCCTAGCCCATTGCCTGTAATGAACTAGCGGTTCACTTTAATCTGTTTAAAATAACCAACTCATGTTTGCTTAGGATGCCTTCTTCCTGCTGTACCTCCATCTATGCTATGCATGAGTTAGACTTCCCGGAAGCATCCCTGACCCTTTCCTGCTGCTTCAATTGATACTCTATCTCCATAGCCTTCCTTCAGTCTGGTTCCAAAGCTTCTCCCCTACTGAGCTCCATGGCACTGGTACTGTGACCAGCTTTCTCAAATTTCCAACAGGGGGCAGTCGTGGTGCTGTGTGCCTAACCCTAGCACTTGGGTAGTCAGGAGAATCAGGAGCTCAAGGCCATCCTCAGCTACAGTTTGAGGAGCCCTGCCCTGCGATGTTCACAGAAGGTACTTTTATAATTAGGCCAACCCCTTCAAGGAGCGAATCTGCATGGTCTTCTCCACATCTCCTGCCAGAGACAGCCTGAGCTTCGAGGACTTCTTGGATCTCCTAAGTGTCTTCAGTGACACAGCAAGCCCGGACATCAAGTCACACTATGCCTTCCGCATCTTTGGTAAGGACCCGTTTGAACAGGGACTTCCTGGTAGCACTGTGTATTCCCTGGTGGCACCGTGTATTCCCATGGAACTCCTGACCACGTCTTTATTGGCCCCTTGTGTCTGCTGTCTAGATTTTGATGATGATGGAACCCTGGACAGAGAAGACCTGAGTCGGCTTGTGAACTGCCTCACAGGAGAGGGTGAGGACACGAGGCTCAGTGCTTCTGAGATGAAGCAACTCATCGACAACGTGAGTAGCGTGTCCCTGTTGGTGTGGGGAGGGAAGGAGTGAGACTGAGGCCTAAAATCCTGCCTTCTCCAGATCCTGGAAGAGTCGGACATTGACAGAGATGGGACCATTAATCTCTCCGAGTTTCAGCACGTCATCTCCCGTTCACCAGACTTTGCCAGGTGTGACAGGGGACTTGTCTACATCTGCAGCGTTATGGGAGGTGGAGGTGGTACTTCCTTCAAATGTTTTAGGACCCTCTTCTCAGGGCCTAACCCATTATTATTTTGCGCATACTTGCATGTGTATGTGTGTGCGTGGAGCAGAGGGTATGTGTGTCCCTGGGGAGGACTAAGGCAACTTCGGAAGTTATCCTGGATTGCTTCTACCTCTTTTTTGTTTCACTTTAGGATTTTCCAGGCTCTGCCCACTAATGCCCAAAGTGCAGGCTACCACCATTTCTGTCTGGCGTTTTTTTTATATGGGACCTGGGATCTGAACTCAAGACCTTGTGTTTACAAGATACCCCTGAGCTATCTCTCCAGTCTGGTTTTTGTTTTTTGAAACAGAGTTTTATGTAGTTTAGGCTAGCCTTGAACTATTTATCAAATGATCTTGAACTTCTGATCTTCTTGACCAACCTTTTGAGTGCAGAATTATAGGCATATGTAATTATACCTGGTTATGTGGTACTGAAGATTAAACCTAGGTTTTCCTGCACACCAGGCAAGCACCTAAGTCTCCAGCCCCTCAAAGAAGGGTCTTAAACTGAGTGCATTGGTGCATGTTTGAGGCCAGTCTGGTCTACAATGTGAGTTCAGGCTGGCATAGGAAGATCTCAAAACAAATAAAAAACAAAAAAAGGTCTTAGGGGAGTGAGTATGATTGGTTATAGCGCCACATGATCCTCTTTCATCAGAAAACCCAACTTGGACTGAGATATAGTTCAATAGTTCTAGATCACATAGTTAACATAAGGCAGGCCCTAGCGTGGGGCTGTGGAGAGGGGGAGTAGGAAAGACCAGAACTAAACTTTTTTTCTCTCCTGTAGCTCCTTCAAGATTGTCCTGTGATGGCAGCATGGGTGCCAGCACCTGGTCCAAGACCTTCCCACGCTGAGCTGTGGCCAAGGTTATGCCTGCGGTGTCAGAGCTGGCCAAACTGGCCCAGTCTGGAGCAGGCCCGGCAGAGTCCGGCCCTGGGCAGAGGAGAACCACTTGTCACTGCTGTAGCCATCGCTGTTTCAACTAATCCGTAATAAAGGTTTAGAGGTGTTTGACCTTGTGTGTGACATTAGAAACAATAGACTTCGAAGAACCTTTGATCGAATTAGGACAAGTCGTACCTAGAGGAGGGATAGGAGGAGTCCCCACACTCCCCAAGGAGCAGCACAAGGGGTAGAATTCTCCCATTTGGACTATGGAATGGTCATGTACATTTCCACACATGTTAATTCACAGAATGATACCAAAGAAAAATTTGCCATCTAATCATTTGACAAACATCTCGAGTTAAAAAAAGCCCCTGCCCGGTGCTGCCACCTCTGCTGAACTTAACTGAATACAGAAGAAAGGCCCTCACTAGTTCACTTACCCCTTCTAAGAGCCAAGCTCCACCGGGTGATGCTAGCCAAGCTTAGCTGCCTCTGAAAATAGGCTTGGAATCCTCAGAAACCTCAGGTAAAGTCAGGTTGGGAACACAGCTCAGTAGGTACACTGCTTGCTTTGCAAGTCAGATGACCTGAGTTCTATTTTTTTTTTTTTATATTTATTTGAGAGAGGCTGAATGCACATTGGTGGAAGTCAAAGGACAACTTTCCTCTACCATGTGAACTTCCGGGATCAAACTCGGGTTGCCAGGTTTGCAAGCAGATGCCTTACCCACTGAGCTGGCCCACTAGCCCAGACCTGAAATCAATCCCGGGAATCTATAAGGTGGAGGAAAACTGACAACTGAAAGTTGTTTTTTGACTCCATAAACACACCACAGTATGCACGCACCTGTTTGAGCGCTCCTTCCTCCCAAAAAATGAAAAAAAATTTTTTAAAAAGTAGGTGGTGTTAGGATGACACCTGAGGATGGTCTCTGGCCTACAAAGATACATGTAGATGCATGTACACAGACACATGTACACGAAAGCAAAAGTCCTTCAAGAGGCAAGGCCGCTGTTAATCTACGACTCTTCAGGTTTTATTAAAAAAAAAAAAAAAAAGTAAAGTGCATCTTATTAAAAAAAATACAAAAAAAACCATAGGGTCCCTGTGCTGGGCAGTGTCAGTATCCCTTAAGTGGGGACAGGTGAGGTTTGGGGAAAAGGGGTACAATCGGGTCCCTGTATCTGAACTGGAAAATGAGGCTGAGGTGGCGGGGCATGGTTCCCTCCGGCCGAGGAGGAGGAAAGTCAGCAGTCTCTTCCTTAGGAGAAAGGTGGTGTCCATTGTCACAGATCCCTCGTCCCCATGCTCCATTGCTTGCTCATGAAGTCGCAGCCTGATACAGGCCGGAAAAGTCCAGGAGCTGGGTCCGAGCCCAGAGCTGATGAGGGTGGCAGAGCCAGGCTAGCCCTCTGGTCCCTGAGGCGGTGGTGTCGTGACCACAGACACGGTCCTGGTCGGCAGGAGCCGGGCCACGGCCCTGACTCTGCAGTGACAAAGTGTGGAGGAAGGTGGAAGGGCCGGGCGGCGCCTGAGGACTCCCAGTGGTTTCACGCACCACTTTAAGTGAGTTTCCAAGCCCACCACAGGCTGCGGGGAAGCTGGAGCGGCTGCGCCGTGCTCTCTCCCTCGCTCGAACTTCACATTTGCAGTTGTCTTTTGAAACAAAGGGCTCAGTTTACTTGAGGAGCAGAGTTCTGTCTGCTCAGGCAGACCCCTCAGGATGCCGGAGGGCGGCCTATCTTCAGCCAGGTCCTGGAGCCTCAATGCTGGCTGCAGGCAGCAGGCCGGCTGCCTCCCAGGCTCCCCAGGAAAGGGCACCATGATTGCATTCGGTGAGAAGCAAAGGTCCAGCTGACCCCCTCTGAGCATCCATAGCCCCTAAGGCCAGGTTGACTGCATCTAGAAATTGGTTCTCACACCACAGAGTCACGGATCTCAGAGCCCAGGCGGACCCGGGGCCGCGGACACACAGGAGACACTTCCACAAAGCTGTCCTGGATGCTCAACGGCCTCTTTTCTGACTCGGTGAAGACTCGGGGCCCTGGGGAGCTATCTGACAGGGCCTGGTAGCCTCGGTGGTCGAGTGGGGTGCTGGGAGGGCCTACGCCATTGAGTGGCCGGGTCTCGGGTGGTAATACCACAGGGCGGGTCTTCGGGTGGACACTGGCACACTCCCCCTGCTTCAGGAAGAGCTTCATGCCATCCCGGTGCCGGTAGAGGAAGAACAGAACTAGAAGCACCACAGCAAGCCCAAAGAGCGCGCACATCACCAGGAACTCGGTCCAGTACGACTTGTCTGCACCCCAGCTGGCTGTGCCACCAGCTGGTGCACTCACACGTGATGTGCTGATGATGACAGGAATGCTACCGCGTTGGTCCACTTGGTCCCCCGCCCCATCCTCCATCACCTCTGGGCAGTAGCTGGCCACTAGCTGCCGGAAACCCTCCTCGATCGACCAGCACTGGAACTTCCCCAGCCCCTGCTGGCTGCCCACCAGCAGCAGGTCCCCGGTGGGCAGCACGCGGCAGGAGGCAGAGGCATTGACAGGGGTGTCGTCATGTAACCAGAGACGGGTGGCCAGGTTGGAGAGGAGCGGACAGGCCAGGGTGTTCACTGTGTTGGGCTGGATATGGACTTTCTCGCATGGCACCTTACCTGTAGACAGAATAGGCATGCGGTAGAAGAGGCCAATGGAGCCCAGATCAGCTCAGGCTCAGCACCCTCCCCCCCACTTCACCCATGCTCCTGGTGACCTGAGGGCCACTTTAGGGACAACTGGGACTGAGTGAGACTCATTATCTGGAGCCCTGCTTGCAGGAATGGAGAAATAAGGATATGAAAAAGTATCTACATCCATCAATGCCTGAAGGAGTCACCCATCCAAGCAGACATGGTCCCCACTTTCTTCAGCACTTAGGAGCACCTTACCTGCTGATCCAAAAGACCGGGACATGGCTGTGGAAATATTGCAGAGCTCTTTGGCATTGGCCCCCTCGATGTCCTGGATCCATGGCCTGAGGACCAAACAGTGCCTTGGTAAGACAGGGAGCCACAGGGATCCATGCGCTTCCCCTCTAGATCTGGGCACGGACCGTCTACCTTCCATAGGACTTGATTGACATCTATCTCCTTTTT
Organism: Typhlomys cinereus; assembly: GCA_023101885.1. Lineage (NCBI taxonomy): Eukaryota > Metazoa > Chordata > Mammalia > Rodentia > Platacanthomyidae > Typhlomys > Typhlomys cinereus. The sequence goes on from JALPQD010000659.1 coordinate 660,491, forward strand.
TTTTAATGCATGTATGCAGGTGCGTGTGAGTACACAGTTAGAGGCATGAATGTGGAGGCCTGGAGGGCAACCCTGGTGTCACTACCAAGAAGGCTCTCTCCTTTGAGATGGAATCTCCCATTGGCCTGGAGCTCACCAATTAAGCTGAACTGACTGGCCAGTGAACCCCGGATGCCTGTTTCTTCCTCCCCAGCACAAGTGCATACTACCACCATGCCCAACATTGGGTTATGGTGATATAATTCAGTTCTATGTGCTTACAAGGCAAGCACTTTGAACCATGTCCCCACACCCTTGTCCACTCATTATTGCAAACAAAACTTATATATGATTTTCTTTCGCTATAAAAGTGACATGTGGGCTGATGAAATAGTTTGATGGGTAAAGAAAAGCACTTGCCATAGTAGCTTGACAACTAGCACCCATGTAAAGGCAGAAGGAAGGAACCGACTCCATAAAGTTGTCCTCTGACCTCCACTATAGGCGCTATAGTGTGCCTGCCCCTACATACACTGCACACACAATAACAGTAACAACAGAATGCGCCCTTAGGAAAAGTCGGGTAGGACTACAAGATCTATACTATAAACATGTCTTTGAGTAGTACATTTATAAATCATAAAAAGTAATTTAAAAAAGGGGGTGTTGTGCCTCTAACTCCAGCACTGGGAAGTAGAGACACAGGGATTAGAAGTTCAAGGTCATTCTCTGCTACATAGCAAGTTCCAGGCCAGCTGTAATTACAGGCCATGTGTCATTATGTACAAATAGTTAAGTTTTTTCAATATAAAACTGACACCAGATATACCAGCCTACGTGAACAAAAACAATGGAATGTAATGCTCCCATACATTAGGCATGCAACTAGGCATGTTTTTCCTATAAACAAAAAGAATGCTCAAATAGAACAGATTTCATATTTATTAAAAGGATTGGATATCTGCTTGAATTATACATGTGCAGAAAAACAGGAAGATTGTATGTCAAAATCTGACTAAGTGCTGATTAGAGAATTTACTTTGTATTCATCCCTATTTTTTCTTCTTCTTCTTCTTTTAGTTGAGTAAATATAGATTTATTTAAGAAGTGAGAAAAACTCCTAAGGGTGGAAACAGTTCTGTGGGAAGAATACTGACCTACCCATCTTTCTCTTTGTCTTTCTCTTTTGAGACAAAGTCTCATGTAGCCCAGGCTATCCCTGAATTCCCTATGAAATGGAGGATGACCTTGAACTCCTGATCTTTCTTCTTTCACATCCTAAGTGTTAGGCTTTTAGGCATATGCCACCACTGAGGCCGGCCATATTTTCTTGATGAAGGTCATTCTCAGTGATACACTGAGTTCCAAGCCAGCCTAGTGCATAAACAAGATCTGGTCTCAATAAAATACACAAAAACAAACAAACAAACAAAAAACCCTAAGTGCTGGAAACTCAACTTCATTATCGAAAATCATCCATCTAACGAACTCTTTTCCATCTTATTATTCTTTTTTGAGACAGAGTTTCTAATGACATATAGATCCTATCATTAAGACCAATCTGGCTAACCAACTTGCTCTGCCTTCCAGGTTTGGAATTATAGGCAGGCTCCCATACCCATACAGCATTTTTACATGGAATTTGGGTATCTGAACTCTTCTGTTCGTGCAGCCAGATGAGGCAGTCCCTCATCCCATTACTCACAACCCCACACTGGCTTGACAAGTCTACTATAGCCACTTTAACCAATGGCTTTAACCACTGAGCCATTTCCCCATCCCTAGTTTTTAATATTTATTTACTTATTTATTTTCAAATCTTTATTTGTGTGTGTGTCTGTATGTCTGTCTGTGTATTTATCTGTGTGTCTGTCTGTCAGAGGGCATTGTATATCCCTGTGGAGGATCAAGGGTGACTTTGGGAATCATCTTGGATTACTTCTATCTCCTTGCTTCCCTCTGGGATTTCCCAGGCTCCACCCACCAGAAATTTAGGCTGCCTGGTGTTTTTTACGTGGAATCTATGATCCGAACTCAGGACCTTCTGCTTTTGAGGCTGAGTCTTAATCCCTGAGCCATCTCTCCAACCCAACTTTTAAATATTTTAATAGACTATTTTGCAGCTCTTGCTGTTGCTAATCTATGTTCACATGGCAAGCTGCATTCTTCTGTGAAGGTTTCACAGCTAGGATGTTTCAGATTCCACTAAATCACGCGCCCCTTTCCAGGTAGGTTAGGCAAATGCTATCAGATTACCAAGATACTTAGGAGGACAGCAGTGAGTTCAGGAATAACTGTGCAGAGATGCTGTATAAATGACATCATGAGGGGTTCTGGGAAGGCCTTGCAAGAGAACTCGGATGCTCCGAGATAATGACAGAGGCCTCTGGAAGTCTCACCTGGGGGCCTGCTCAGGCCTGTAGGAGCTGATGAGCTTGCAGCTGGAGCCAGTCCAGGCACAGTAGGGGTCTCGGGAGAGGACACAGTCCCCACAGCTTCGGTACAGGCTGCAGTTGGCCACGGGCACTTGCACTACACCGGAGTGGGAAGAGGCATACAGCAGCCCCTGCACAGCCAGACAAGGGGGATGAGAAGCAGGTCCAGGCAGTTCCTCATCCCATTACTCACAACCCCATGCTGGCTTGACATGTCTACTACAGCCACTCAAGAAGCTGCTGATACATTCGGGAGCCACAAGCCTGGGTTCTGTAACTTTCCACCTTGCTGGGGCAAAGCAGGAAGAGCTGAATGGGCTACTACCTGGTAACTACAGAGGGCTAGCCCTAGGTCACGGGCTGTACTTGAGCCCACTCACCCCATGGCTGTCCAGGAGTAGATTCCGAACAGGCTGTCCTAGCGGGAAGACCTGGAGCTCTTCAATGATGTGCACCCTGGAGCCCACGCGCACTGCCTTGTGCAGCCGGCCGTCACCTGCAGTATAGACACGCGTGGAGGCCACTGCCCAGGACCCACAAACCCATTTTCCTTCCTCCTCTCCCTAGGCCTTCTGGGCTGTAGGCACTTACTGGTGCCCAGGAAGAGGACATCGTAGGCGTGGTGCAGGCCAGAGATGCGGTGTACAGTCACATGTTGGTAGCGGGCTCGTGGCTGCAGCAGCAGTAGGTGGCTTCGGACCTGCCCATCCATCAGGAAGTGGTCTTTGAGGAAGTTCAGCACTCGGTCTGGCAGTTGCAAGGACGAGTTGATCTTCCGTTCCCGGGCGCTGTTTGTGATGCACTAAAGAAGGCATCAGGGTGTAAGCAACAGGCATCTGCATGCGGCCTGTCTCCCCAGGGGACAACAAGGCACTTGCTCCCTCCAATGGCACACCTGCCTTTCTGAACAACATCCACTGTGGCCAGCAGGAGGCTGTATGCTGGCAATGCCCACACCTGCTTGGCTCCTACTTCTCTCTGCTTGAGGGTTTCCTTGTGTGTGAGTTGCACACCTAGTGACCCTCAACCCATGAGGCGCAAGGGAACAGCTCCAGCCTGAATGGTCTGAGACAGGCACCACATATCCCAAGGCAGCCAAGGCTCACCGACATACCCTTCCTTGCCTCCCTCTCGCACCTATCTTATGCCTTCACACTGCTGCCAAGCATCGTATCCCAATAAACAGGCGGCATTCATATCCCGGTATCAATTTCTGCTTGTGAGGAACCCTTTAGGCTACAAGCCTCGAAGGACTGTTGCCTGTGGCCTGGTCATCCAGACACTTGATGATTAGGTGAGGAGCACTTGGTTGAATTGGGGGAGACAACAAAGAAGGATAACAGTAGCTGGAAGAGTTGGAGGTGGTGATGGACACTTGACAGATGGAGGCGAGAGGATCAGTTCACTGTCATCCTTGGCTACCTGGGCTCCATCAATGACAACCCCTCCGCCACCCTACCCTCCTCCACACAGACACATACAGTGCCCGGATGGGAACACACTTGCCCATTGTCCAAGCTGACAGTGTTTTATCATTCATGGTTACATCTAACCCACCAAGACAAGCAGGCCTGGACTTATTTTTTCCTATTATTGGTGAGAAAACAGATTCAAAGAAGCTAAGTGATTTGGCTGAGACTCGCTACACAGCTTTGGTCCTGGCACTTGCTCTGAGCTCAAGAAGCTGATACCCACCGCTCCTGGCCGTGGTGTGGGCACTACATTGGTCTCAGTGTACCACTGCTGTGTCTCTCGGTTCACTTTCTTGTAGAGGCCATCAAAGACCTTCTGCACATCACTCATGGTGAAGACACAGATGGCAGAGCCCTCGGTGGTCCCCCTGTGCCTGCACAGAAAACAGCCAAATTAATCTTGGGTTGGGTATGGGGTCCCATACTGTGGGGGGGGTGTCAGGATGAAGCCCCAGTCATGACCTTTCTTCATTCCACTACCAGCTAAATCCTGGGCATCTTACCACTGTGAAGTAAAGACACCATAGAAAAGGGTCTCTCGCCAGTCCTGGGGACTGGGGCTCAGCGTAAAGACGTCTTGTAGCACATTGAAGGGGAAGCCGTCGTCGGGCCGGGAGCACAGCAGCTGGGCCTTGAGGAAGGAGGTCCAGCGCTGCTGCAGCACCCGCTCTCCACCCTCATCGCCCTGGAGGAGAGAGGGATGAACTCCCTTAGGCAGAAGCCAGGACCAGAGCATGGAACTGCTTCCCAGCCGCGGCTGAGACAGCAGCAGCTTAAAGCTGGGACAGATGTCCCCTAAAACTGAAAAAACTTGGAAGGAATGTATGCTTTCCATCAGGAGAGTTCATTCATTCAAGGGAAACAGGACTAAAGAAAACCCATCTAAACAGGGAAGGACATGGAGGTAGCTCAGTGGCATAGAACACTCAGTACACAGGTGTTACTAGCCACGCTGGTTGTCTGCAGCACCAGCTACTGTAAGAGGATGAAGTGAAAGAACTGCTTAAGTACAGGAGTTTATAGCCAAAGGGGCACAGCAACATTTCAATTTAAAGAACAGAAAAAGGACTGGAGAGAGATGGCTCAGGGGTTAAGACTCTGCTTCACAAGGAAAGGTCCTGAGTTCAGATCCCAGGTCCCATGTAAAAAAACACCAGGCGGAAATGGTGGCAGCCTGGACTTCTAGCACTAGTGGGCAGGACCTGGGAATTCCAAAGCAAAGCAAAATGGAGGTAGAATTAATCCAGGATAATTCCTGAAATTACCTGTGGTCCTCCACAGGGTCACATAGTGCCCTCTGATACACACACACACACACGCACACGCACACGCACACGCACACGCACACGCACACACAAAAGTGTCCTAAATAAATAAAAATAAAGCTTTAAAAAAGTCAGATAATGAGATGGCCTGTATTTCCGGCCTTGGAAGGTGGTGCCTGGAAAATCCCAGAGCAAAATAATAAAGATCAAAGAACAATCCAGGATGATTCCCAATGTTACCTTTGGACCTCCACAGGAACACACAAGAAAGCACATTCCTGTACACACAAACACATCATCTGCCCACACGCAAAACATATACACATATGTACATACATTCAAAGATCAACAAGGAATACTTAATGTTAACAGTGGTCCCTTCCTAAGGGGTGTTAGGACATAATGCCAACAAGTCTAAGAGCTTTATGTGGCTAGATTTAACCCATGCAACAACTCGAGGTTGGTGTTATTATTATTTCTATTTAACAGATGACACCAGTGGCCCTTGCTTGGAACCCCACCAGCAGCACGGTTTGAGCTATAGAGAAAGCTGCTTCAAAGTATGTGTGCCCTTAAGCATGATACCATACCATCTCTTTAACTTATAGATCACTTTTGTGTACGATTTTTCTATGTTTTCACTTTTTAAGAGAAAGTCAAGTGCCGGGGATATACTCAGTTGGTAGAATGTTTGCTTGCCTAGCATGCATAAAGCCCTGGGTTCAATCCCCAGCAACATCCACACGGGTTTGATGGCATGCGTATGCCAAGGTAGCATGCATTACAGCCGCTCGGTTTCCCCAGCAACATCCACACGGGGATTAAGTCCGCCTACCAGGAAGGGATCAGAAATCTTAAGGTCATCCTTACAGAGTGAGAAATGAGGGCAGCGTGGGCTACATGAGACTCTGCTTAAAGAGAGAGCGAGATTTTTTTTTTTTTTAAATAGGATCTTATTATGTGGTTCAGGCTAGCCTCAAACTCAGTATGTAAACCAGCCCCCTGAATGCTGGGATTAGAGGTGCACACTGCGCCCAGTCCCAGTAAGAAATCTTCTATGTTAAAAGGAGGGAGACTGGTGGTTGGCTGAGCTGCTGCTCCCGGGACACTGAGGCGGGCACAGTTGTGGGTTGCCCTTCGGGCCAATGGCACATTCCACTCACCTTGCAGATTCGGGCAACTCGGGATACAATTGTGTTCTCAAAGAATTCAAACTCCTGGCCTGTCTCACTAAAGAAGAAGTAGATCTTGTCATCGTCACCTTGTAAGCTGCCCAGGCTCTCAGGAATGTAGGCTGAGGCCACAAAGGCAGGATCTGTGGGGGACATTAAGGGATGGAACACTGTCAGTTTAGGTACCTCTGGGGAGAGAGTCCCCATCCCGAGGCCTAGTGACTGGGCAGCAGGAGGCAGCATAGAACTCCACCTTGTAGCCAGTTGAGGGAGCTCTCGGTCTTGGTGGGTCGGAGGCTCTGGCTTCGTGAAATAGCCGGGTCAGTTCCCTGGAAGCTGCTGACTATTCCAGTGTACAGCTCGCCGTCTGCCAAGAGAATGTTCCCACAGGAATGGCAACCAGCCCCTGCTCCCTGCTCAGAGCCAGGAGTGACCCCAGCCCCATCTATCCTGCCTAGACGGAAGCAGGAACTTGGAAGAGTTAAAGTGGAGAGCAGTTCAGGGTCACTTGGGGCCCCTGGGAATCAGCACACCAAAGAGCTACCAGCTCAGGCCTGGAACCCACGCTGTTCACACCACAGAGTCAGCCCTCTGTACACCTACTGCCCCCCACAGAGCTCCCACAACACCCAGCCCGCCCCCAACACTCACCAACCACAAGAGCTGTGAACTTGAAGTTGGGATCAAAGGGACAACGGCCCTTGCCATCCTCCAGGAGGATATTGCCTGCTTCATCCCGTGCCAGAGTGAAGTTGGCCATGTTCTATTGGGGGAGGGTAGACAGATGGCTCAGGGTCCCACCAGGAAATGAGAACTATGCACAGCAGTGTGTGTGTGTGTGTGGGGGGATAACCAAGGGAAGTAGCTGGTGAGGAACACAAGGGGGAAGCGTACAGAGGCCAAGACGGCCTCTTCCTCCTTCTCACAATTTCAGTGAGTGCATGAGGCGGGCACTCGGCCCTGGTGCCCAGAGAGGAGACGAGGGTTGAAGAGTAATTTTAGTTGGACAGCAACATGATGCAAACCTAGGGGGTCTCAGACTCTAAAAGGCCTGTGTTCCCATGCATAGCCTAACACCACTCTGCGCTAGAGTGGGTGGAGGGTCAGAAACACTGGGTATGTGGGTACTGAGGATCAAGCGCTGTGGGTGGGGAAGGTGAGAACAGAAGAGGGCAGGACCTCTGCTCAAGACGACTGCATGTAACCTTTCCTCCCCTGCAGAGAGACCCTTATTATGGGGCTAGACAGGACCCAGGGGTTAGAACTAGAGAGCAGCTTCCCAGGAGTGCCCTGGACAGGGCAGAGGGCACTCACGATGTAGGTGCACAGGGGACTGAAGGCTGCCGTGCCACAGGCGAGCAGGTGGCTGCTGTTGAGTGGCAGGAGGATCTTGATGTAGTTCTGACAGTCTCGCTGACAGGAAGAGAAAGGATATCAGGTGTAAGCAGACCACTAGGAGGCTCTGCAGAGGCCCCTCTCCGGGACCTAAAGTCAGGCCTGGGAGAGGGGGCCTCTGCAGGAGATGGGGTCCAGGAGCTACCTGCTGGCAGAGCTCACACAGGGCACGCCACGGCAGCCCCGGGGTTCAGCTAGATTCCTGACACGCAAAAGAATCCTGGGAGCGAGGGGCGGGAGTCGGGGAGAGAAAACCCACCATTAATAGGCTGTCTCAGCCCAGAGCAGGAGAAACCTCAGTCCTTGCCCAAGTACAGATGCCACCTCCACTGGGTTTCTAGTTAGGCTGTTGAGTGCCCAGGACCTGCCCTCCCGAGACCTTTCCTGGCAAAGGTCCTGGCCTTGGAGTCTCTCAACTCCCACAACGTCCTATCAAGAACTCTGGGGGTTCCACCTTCAAGATTTGCTGAGTGCTCTGCTCTTGCCCCGGGCCCAGGCCCCTCCCATGTAACCGTCTTTGAGTCCAGGCGGCCCCCACAGCCTGCTCACCTTCGGGTCCTTGCCCTTGAAGCTGCACTGCTGCTTCCTGTCGGCATCTGCACTCCACAGCAGCTGCAAGAGAAACAGAAGCAGGTGTGCAGGGGCGCAGAGGATGCGCGGAGCCTGGTTCCTCCCCACCTTCTTCGGACCAGAAGATCAAACTTCCTGCCTACCTTCCCTCTTCCCACCTGGCCAGATTTGGATGCTATCTCTTACCTCCTGGTAATTCCCACCCGGAAGGAAACTGAAGTTGCTATTGAGAGCAAACAGGGCCTCTCGGGCCCCCACATATAGAGTTTTGCCATCCTGGCTCAGCAGAAGAGCTGTGTAGTTGGAGATGTTTTCAACTTCAAATTTGAGAATCGGCCTTTCTTCAGAACCTGGGGAAAGGAACACAGACATTACCTGGTGGCCATCTCTTCCATCCATCTCTGGTATGACAGTTTAAGCAAAATTAGGTCTGCAGGGTAGTAGGTAGCAAGGGCTGGTGAGGGGGGCTGGTTTTGAAAGACAGCAAGCAACTCTCAAACATTGTCTAAAAACAAATACACCATAAATGCACGATGAAAGAACATTAATTATGGTGTCATTTACACAGGTGAACATAAATGATACTACATTCACTGGGCAGCTGCAAGATGACGCAATATTAGAAACAAAGCTGGATAAGAGAGATGTAGCCTAGCAGGGCATGGTGCATGCCTGTAATCCCAGCACTCAGGAGACTGAGGCAAGAGGACTGGAAAATTTCAGCCAGTCTGGGCTACACAGTGAGTTTTAGACCAACTTAAGCTCCTTAGTGAAGCCTTGTCCATAAATAAGTAAGTAAGTAAATAAATAACAAAGGAGAGCAAATTAAAACACGAAGTCATGGGGTGTAAGGAGATAACAGAATATAAGAAAAGGAAATGCTTCTTAACACTCTCCTTTGAGTGGCATTTGACCCAAAGAGTAGGAAAGGGTCACCCACTAACCCTGCCAAGAACAGGGCTTAACTCTTCAGCTTCATTCCCCTAACCCTTCAGGCACTGATGGGAAACATGGTTACTAAACAGATCAGGAACTATCAACTTTGAGCTCTGAAATACGAATGTGTCACCGACAAGCAACAGGCTGCAGGGAGTGATGGGATGAGACTCTTTATGGAGGAAGGAAGCTCTGCCATAGCCCCAGGAGTGAGAAGGTTACAAGATGCTGTTCATGGCTACTGCTATAAGCAACACAGGCTTGGGGCTGGAGATGAATCCTGGACATGTTTGCCCAGCATGCATGAGCCTCTAGATTTGATCCCTAGCAACGCAAAACACCACACACACACACACACACACACACACACACACACACACACACACGATTGCATCAGACATAAAAAAAAAAAAAGAGTGCAGACTTATTACTATTATTTGTGTGGCACTGAGAATGAAACCCAGGGCTTTGTACACATGTGCTATCATTACAAAATGCCCCTAGCCAAGTAATTTGTTTTGTTTATCTGTGTGGGATTTTTTGTTTGTTTGTTTGATACAGTTTTGTTATGTGGCCAAGGCTGACCCCGGAACTCTCTATCCCCTTCCTCAGTTTCCCTGGTGCTGGGATTACAAGCCGGCACCTCCAAGTTTCCTTCTTATGGTCCAAATTGCAACATAATTAAATAGCAGAAGGTAACCGAACACAGTGCGTGTAGAAAGAAGACGGATGGCGCAGCAGCCTCGTTTTCCTCAGCAGCAGCCAGGAAATCAGACTGGTCAGGAAGTAGAGGTCTAAGCATTTTTCTTCCCGGGAGGAAACCATGGGAGAACAAGAACTCTAAGCAAGCGTCAGGCATCTCAATCAGGTGTCAAGGTGGGGACAGCGGAGGAAGTTTTTGCCTTTTCCAGTGAGCCCCCTTCATGCCTTTTTCAATATAAAATTATATTCATGTACCATCCCTAAAATTTTAGCTCTTATTCATTATGACAGATGTCATGATTAGGAGAGATACTAATTATTTACCACTAAGCAAAACTGAAGACTGCAGAGTGCACAGGTTCTTTTACTTTATGGAAAAAACAGAGGGGAAAAAAATCCAAAAGACTGAAGAATCCTTAGGAAGATTACAGGTAAATTTTTAATCTTTTTTTAAAAATTATTTTTGAGTTTATTTATTTATTTATTTATTTATTTATTTATTCATTCATTCATTCATTCATTCATTGTGTGTGTGTGTGTGTGTGTGTGTGTATGCGCGCGCGCTTCTACCTCCTTTTTGCTTCGCTCTGGGATTTCCCAGGCTCCGCCTACCAGGGCCAGAAGTATAGGCCATCACACTTCTGCCTGGCGTTTTTACCTGGGACCTGGGACCAGAACTCAGGACCTTCTCCTTATGAGGCAGAGTCTTTCTAGCCCTACTTTTTTTTAACAATAAGCAGGATATACTTGGATTATGTGCAAGATACAAATTAGGGGTGAGGAAAAGGGGGGAAAAAAGAAGTAAACACCACTAACCCACCAGTGTATTGTTTATTCTTTGAGTAACTAATGTGTTTGGAGAGAAATGATTTTAAAAATTCTAAGTAGCTGATGAGAAGAGAAAAATAAGCAAAAAAGCAGCGCCTAAGCAGTCTCTGGCATGTCCAACTGCCCAGTGCATCAGGACCACACAAACAAATAGTGCCATGAAGCTGAGAAGCAACATGCCAGCAGCGCGGCCGTGAGGATGACGTCATGTGTCTTGTCCGTCCAGTGCTCTTACATACCCTCAGCCTGCTTCCAAAAGGATGAGGAAACAAAGAGAAGAAAGGGGTGAAATAGAAACATTAAAATCAGGAGCAGAGAAGAAGACATCGAAACTAGAAAGAAAAGAAAGACTCATCCACGCAGGTTTAGGGGTTGCACATTTAACACCAAAGCGTCCTGGTGGCGAAAGAGAAACAGGAACCTTGTTACTTGGTTCTCACTGGTTCGAAAATAGGAAGCCACACGGACTTCTCAGGGAAGCTCAGTCTTACCACAGCAGGGGAGGCTGGAGCTCTCAAGCAGGGCTTCCCAATAAGACTGCTGTGGCACAGCAAGCCCCAGAGCGTGTTAGACCCCCAGGATCACCAACCATCACCTGGACCCCAGGCCTGCCCCTAGAGATTCCGAGGCTGCTGGTCGGGGATATGGCTTGAGACCTGCTCCAAGGTGGAGTGATCAAGGGACCGTACTCTGAGAAGCACCAAAGGCCCTTCTGCACATGCCTGCTTATTGCACCACAGCTTTGTACGTATGTTGCTCTCAGGAGCCTCACATGGAATCAGCGAGATCAAGGCACACAGCTCCTGCACCCCCTTATCTCTTGTACCCCATAATGTTTTCTGGAAGCGTGGGCTGCCTTCTGATTTGCCCTGGCTTATCTGCCTGCACTGGAGGGCATTTCTCCCTGGGTGGGTCCTGCAGCTCTGAGCAAGGGGCCACCCTTGGAATCTGCCCAGATATAGAAATGCCAACAGTCCAAGATGAGTTCCAGTCCCAGGTGGCAGTTGGGCCCCCAGGATACACACACATCTATCTGGGAGTGGAAGCTGCACATAAGCCAGACTGCAGGGGAAGCCCGGGCACAGGAACTCTGTAGAGCCCTCGCATCTCCACGGGGGACGCCAAGTGGAATGTGACTTGGAAAAGAGGACATAGTAGTTATCTTCATGACATGCTCTCCCCGACTGGGGCTCGCCTCCACACTTGCCATCTGCCCTCTGCCCTATGCTCATGAACTTGGCTTCCATGAGCCCCCTACCTTGGAAACTTTACCAGAGCTGCTCCCTGGGGCGGGCTTTCCCACTGGACGTCTTGACAAGGAAGATGTCATTTGAATCTAACCCCTGCCGCTCATTAAGGACAAGCCACTTAACTTCTCAGAGCCTCACTTTCCTTATCTGCAAAATGGGGACAATAATAGCACTCTGCCTCATGGGGCTGTTATGAGAAGAAATGAGATTACGCATGTAAATAGTAATGTACATAATAACCCACACTTACTGGAGCTTCACTCAAAACAACTTTGCACACGTCTTCCCTGTGCTGGCAAGGTGCCTGGCACACGATCAACACTCGAGTGGCTCAAAAACAAAACCCAAATGCCCTGCAGGAAAATGCAGCTGGGTGAGCCCCATGAGAGGCAGGGCTGGGGATGTGGGGGTGGTGCAGCCTCCTATCTTGATGGCTGTAGAGTCGTTCGGGGTGTTCCACCTGGGTCTGACAGTGGTTCACGAGGGTCTCATGGTCAGATCAGCAGAAGTGGACTGTGTATAGCTCAGGCACGTGTTGTAAGTGGTGTGACCGTCTAAGACGCCAGGCGCCTGGGGTCACTTGCGGAGCGACACAGTGGCTGTCTGTGTGGGGCCCTGCCTGAGCCTGCCTGTGTCTGTGTGTGCATGTGTCTGTGTTCGCGGAACCATGGGACTTGTTCATGCTTGTGTGAGTAATCCAGGCTATCTCTGTGCCCAGGTGACTGGAGGGGGTGCTTCTGTGTTTCACTTCCTGCAAGGGCTGGAAGCCTGGGGTCAGTATCTGGTGTCTTCTGTTGTGGCCCAGGTGCACGTCCCACCTGATCTCCTGGCTGTAAGTGCCCCTGTAGCACACTCCCTGGCCTCGTGTCTGGTTTATGTCTCCAGCTGAAAGCTGTGGCTGCCGTCCCAACCGGGATGGAACCTTTTCATGGGCACGTGAGCCACCTGGTGCTCCCTGCAGAGTGCTCCACCCCCCAAGAAGCTGCCACCTGCAGGGCCCCACACTCCAGCCCAGCAGGAAGTGATGAGGGGACTACTCAGCCCCCAGCCCCAGCGGACTCTATGACTTTCCCTATGACTCAGCAGGAAGCTTCTGCGTTTTCTAGGTTAAGACAGGAATAGGGCTCAGCAACATCCCCACCCTAGGTAGTCCCACCCCAGGTCAGCCAGGGAGCCGTAGCAGCTGTGACTCAGAAAGCCCCACCCCACCTTTCTCTCCTCCATGGCTCCTGGCACAGCAAGGAAACGCTGACCTGGCCCTACAGTCCTGCCCTCCACAGGCCCCAGCAAGACAGGGCCAGAAAACACCAGTCTGTCTGCACAGTCAGAGCAAGGAAGGGGCCTCCAACTGGGGCATGGAGAGAGCAGAGTCCTGGGAAAGTCATGCCAAGTCACCAGAACCTTGAGCTGGGCAGGCAAGGCAAGCTGACTGAGCAACAGTCATCAGTAAACCGAGGCACAGCCAGATGACTTGGACACGCTTCCTCTAGGTCGCCCAGCGGTGACAGGAAGCAGACACCTCGTAGCGATATGTGTAGGGCCAGCCCCTACCGTTAAGGGGCAAGGTAAGAGCAGAGTCCACAAATAGAAAGGCTCAATCTCATTGCATGGGGTGCAAGTGAATTGTGTGTGCAAAGTTCTTCCTAGGCTGGGGTGGTCAAGAAAGCTTCTGTATGCTTGCCTAAATCCCACGGGTGGGAGGTGGAGGCAGAAGGATCAGGAGTTGAAGGTCATTACATGAGACCATTTCTCAAACTCGCTCCTCAATAAAAAAAGGGGGTAGGGGATGAGGAGGAAGCTGTGGCAGGAAGATCACAGAAAGTTAGGGCTAGCCTAAGCTATGCAGCAAGATCCTGTCTCAAAAAAGCAGAGGACGGGGGAGGGGGGCAAGCAAGATGCCGGGTAAGCTTGTTCTGGGGAGCTTGCCTCCTCCTACTCCATGGGAGCTGCTCTGAACCCCAAGGCATGAGAACCGTGCCACAACCCACAGGCTGTCCGTCACCCAGAAACCTGACCTTGCCCACCCCTCCAAGGCCTACCCAAGATCACAGCCAGCTCTTGTGGCCTCTACCCTTAGGTCTACATTTCTCCCCACAGATGTCTCCCCATTTTCTGAGGAAACGAAGGTCATCAAGCACAAACATTTCTTGTGCCGATGTCCGCAGACTCTCCTTCCCAATCTCTTCCCTGTTTAGTTAGAAGCTTGGGCAAACCTCTGGAGAGAGCACCTACCTACCCATTTTCCCATTTCCTCACCTCCCCCCTCCCACCCTCCAGGAAACTGGCCTCAACCAGCCCCACACTCGGTGGGTCAGTCATCCGAGGGCAAGGGATTGCCAACGGATGTGTACCGTACCATCTGTCCTCCAGGGCAGAGTCCCCACAGCCTCAAAGATCATTTCGTGTATCCCTCACATCCCCCGACTTCCAACCTCATTAGTCACATAATTTCTCTGTGATTATATGGTAGGATTTACCGCACCACTTAGAATAAGCGGTGGAGGTGGGATTTGAGCCTGTGTTGCGTGACTCCATGGTGTGCGAGGTGCTAACCAGTCTATGTCTCTAGGATCTGCTCTGACATGTTGCTCTTGCTCTTATTACTCCATGAAAAGTCATGTGTCCACCATGCCCATCATTTCAACAATACAGATGCTGGAGACCCCCTCGAACTCTTCTCAAGGATACCATCATGGGCACCTTCTACCCACATCCAGATCTGGAGTCTCCCTGTGGTCCTACTTACTCAGACAGTCATTCTATTCTCTCCTCGCCTGACTGATCCCACGTGAGCTACACATCCGCTCCACTATCTCATCCTATCATTTTCCCACTTCTGTTCCCTCACTACGCTCTACCCACAGTCCTGGGCCAGGTCACACTTTTCCCTCTCACCCAGGCCACCATCACTCCCAGGGGTCCCATGTGCTATACCTGGAAGGCTCTCTGCTTTGCGAAACCTACAGTAATAAAACATTGGCCAAGATCCTGGCCCACCAACTGAGTTTCTGTTCATGGCTGTTCTGCTCCTGCAGTCAGGCCCCTTTGCCTGGACAGTTCTTCTCTGACTAAGGGACTCAGCTCTTCCACAAGGCCTTCCTGTAACTGCAGCTTGGCAAGGGCCCATTTTATCTTCACACCTGCCACAGGCTCTGGTGATGTTGTTTTATGATGATGCACTTCTGTGCCTGTCTCCTGCACCAGGCTAAGAGTTCACTCAGGATCAAAACCATGCTTTATTCACAGCAGTGAGCTATGATTGAATTGCACGGTCAGGTGAGTTCCAAGGAGGCTTGTTATGAATGAATTTCGACTGACAGAACACATACAGGAGAGAGTCCCTCATTTTGAAGTACGTGGTTGAGGGAGGAGCCTGCAGTTTTCTGTTCATGTTGTCTGAGAAGCACTGCCCCCAGGCTGACACCTTCAGAGCACTAAATGCTCAGTGTCCCAGAGGTCACAGAGAAACGGATGACAGCTGAAAGGACTGCAGGAAATAGGAAACAAGCCACAGAGATGAACAGGCAGCGGTAGGAAGTCACATGAATCCTGTATCGGTGACAACTTTGCACAACCCTGAAGAAGTTGCCCATCTCTTCAGAGCGAGGTCTGTGAGGTGCTGCAAGGGCTGACAACATGGAACACGTGTGAGGCAAAGCCTGGGTAGGCCTTGGAGTGTGGGGGGGGACGGGACAGAGATCAGGTCCCTAAGCTGATAGAACAGCATCAGGGGCTTGAGGGTCACCAACAACCAGGCTTCCTACTGCTCCTCACCTGCCTACTGGCCTTCCCTCGCTCCTTCTAAGCCTTTTTCAAACATAGCATGGGAGACAGGCATCCTGACACCTCAGATGTCCACTCTAGTGGGGAAGGGGAGACAGAGTTAGGAAATACGCAGCTGTCTAGAGACAGGAGGCCCTCGGAAGAGGCAGCTGCTTAGCCCTAGAGGCTTCCTGATATAGGAAAAGGGGGAGTAGTCTCACTAGATCTTCTGAAAGGCTGGAAAAAAATATATGCAATTTCCTACATTTTAAATACCAGCCACTAATTAAAATTTTTTCTAAGTCACTTGGAAGCCAAACAAAATATACCCCCAGGCTGGTTCTGGCTTGCCACCCTCTAGTTTGCAAGCCTCTGTCTGATACACCTGCCCTCACCCCTAGTCAAGCCTGCTGACTTCCAACTTGGCTTTGCCCTTGGAGGTCTCAGGCAGCCTTTGCCCCACTCAGGAGTGACCTCAACAGGAATTATATAGCTGATCGATTACGCAAAGCCTGAGCTGGGCCTTTTTGCTGCTTTTGTGTAACTGGCACGTGAACCCAGAGGCAGCTATTCTCGAGGAAAGAATGAGGCTTTTTTTTCTGAATCAGAAAAAAAAAAAAACCAAAACTGTGGCCCAGGCTTGGTTCCTTATATTTCAAGCTGCATGACCCTGACAACGGGAAGTGGCCTCTCTGGGTTTCCACATCCTCTTCTGCAAGTAAAGTAACACACCTCCACGGCCAAGATGGAGCCTGACCCAGTGGGCGCTGCGGGTGGGCAGTGTCCTTCCTCTTCCTGTCAGCTCTCTCCTTTGAGGAGGGGCCAGAGGAAGCCAGCGCTGGGATGGGGCTCAGTGGCATGTTTCCTTGCACGTGTGAGGCCCTGGGTTTCAATCCAGCATTGCAAAAAGAGGTTTTTTTTTTTTTAAAGGAGGCACGAGTCAGCCATTTTGGTCACTCTTCTGGAGGGTAGGAAGCGGGCTCTGGCTCTCACCTAGTACATCCACTGAAAGCCCTTGTTCAAAGTCGGCCAGGATAGAGGAGAAGCTTCCAGGTGGAACCAAGGAGCGCAGATCAGATCACAAGTTTGGGAGGGAGAACTCTTAGGGAGACAGTTTCTTTCGTGACCCTCAGCCTGGAGCACACTGTCACTACACCTGCCACCTCACTTTCTACCTTCTAAGCTCCCCAAACTAGGATACCAGCGACGCCACTCAAGCCAACGCTGTGGATACGATCGCCACAAAAGACTGGTGGCCAGCAACTGGCCAGCTCCAAGCAGAGGCTCAGGAGCACTGGAAAAGTAGACCAAGCTAAGCAGGGACCCTAAGGATGACCTACATCAGCCTTGGGGAGCGGGCTGGGTCTCCTCCTGGGGCAGGGCAGGGCTGCACTGCTCAGCATCTGGTGTAGGTGTAGGATTGGGGACCCGGCAGAAGCCAACACAGAGTGGCATGCGCATCCTGGAGCAAGGCCGGCAGGAGGTTCAAGCGGGGCAGCCCAAAACAGAAGCTGCTACCTTTTACTGGGGACGATGCACGTGTCAGGATCTGTGCCAAACACTTTACATATAGCATTTCACCTAATCCTCTCAGGGGCCTGGGAGATGGACCCTGCTGTTCTTCCAGTCCTGTCCACGTGAAAACAGGTTTGTAAAAAGCCACGAGTTTGCCCTGGGAAGTGTCCTTGGTGACCGGCCAGTTTTCCAGGCCCGTTCTTGGAACCCACTCTTAGAATTCTGAACTGTTCGTGAGGCTCTGAAGCGTCACAGATCAGCTTGCGGGACAAAGCTGCCAAGTCTCACTGCTGAGCTGAGGCCACATGAAGGCAGGAGGCCAGAGGACAGACAGTAGGAACCAAACAAGTGGCAGGCACCGTGGGCACTCTTGGGCATTCTTGACCCGAGGGCCTGCTCAGGTCGGAGGGCAGGCAGCTGATTTGTGCCAAGTGCCCTGCTCTCACGACTCAATGGGGTTTTATTAACTGCACTTTGCAGGCCGACAAATTTATTTCCAATCTACTTCAGACACACTATGTCCAGAGTTTTCCAGTGAGGCACTTCTGGGGTTGGGGGGACATTAATAACTCCCTTTAATTGCCTAAATAAGGGGGCTCTGCCAGGCTCTGCAGGTCGTAGGAGCAGGTTTGTTTTGTTTCTTTTCACCAGCCAGGCTGGAGGCCTTACTCTTGTCCACACTCTGGCCCTGGACTCCACGCAGGCATTTTCAGTACCAAAGAACTAACTCCACACCCTTCCCTGGCTCAGTTGACCCTGGAGTCCCCATGACTATACCTTCAATCATAAGTGTCCTTCCATCTGAGGACCCTCAAAATCCCCATCAGGAATAAGGATTCTCTATGAGGGACCCTAGATGCAGAACTAATTGAACCATCTACTTCAAAGTATTTTGTTTTAAACCACAGACAGAATCCAACTGTCCCCAGATGTCATGTCCTTAGAGAAGTCATGTGTGAACTCAGTCCGAGAAGGCCAGTGGTGGGAAATGGGGTGTGGTCTCAGTTCTGTACCACAATCCCAGAGAGGTATGTGTAGGAAGGGCCCAAAGGCTTGGACCAACCATCCCACGGTCACCATGGGTCTGCCCAGGATGGGCAAATTGCCAGGAACATCTAACGAGCCCCCAGGGATGAGGCGGGAAACTACCACAAGCCACACTCAGACCGTGCGCTGGTTCAGTCACTGGGGCATTCCCCCTTGGGACTTCCAGCCAGCCACAGGACCTGTCTGTACACGGGGTGGGGTGGGGGTGGGGTGGGGTGGGGAAGGCAGATATCGAGGGTTGGATGGAAAACCCAGGGAGAAGCAGCAGCTGCAGTGTGGCCAGTATAGTGTGGATATACACCTACATGTTTCGGGTGGCTGGGGTGCTGTTGAACTATTCCAGAATTGGGTAGAAATGAAAAAGGGTCACTCTCCCTAGAGAGATGTGGCCTCAGGAGCACAGCAGAAGGGTTTCTCTCCCTTCGCCCCCAGGATTTCTGGTCTGGAGAACAGAGCATGGACTGGAATGTAGGTCCGTTCATCTGCTCAGCTGGACACCTCTCTGGAGAGCACAGTATGCACCATGCCATCCATGGCACCCCTGAGAGGTGAATGTGGAAGTTGGCTAGGTTCTAGAACTAGGAGGTTAATCGCTGACGGCTGAAGCTCTCTCAGGAAGCAGGGCCTCTAGTGTCCCTCTCAGACTTCCCGGTTCTGCCTTCTTATCATCCTGGGAGTGGTTTCATCCAGCTCCTGAGTCAAACATAAGAACTGCTGTGTTTGATGTGACCCCCAAAACTGGCTTGCCTTCTCAGAGCATAAAAAGAGTCCACTGAAGCTGTCTCCATCTTACCTACCCTGCCTTGTAACTCTTAGAGGGTCTAAGGGTCTAGAAGAATGACAAGCAACAAGGCAGATTGGGGGTGCGGCTCAGAGGTCAGCGCTTGCTTAGCACTGCCAGTTCTGGGGAGGAGAGGGAGATAAGCAAGGCAGCAAGCCTGGGTCACATTCTGTTTCTCCCTCACCCAGGGGCTGCAGTTAAACTAACACCAGCCCCACCCCAAGGAGAACCACCCAGCTCCATACAGGAATAGTCAGAGTTTAACATAACAAGAATGACAGCAAACACCTGCCGAGAGGTTTCTGTACCAAGCCCTATCCTGAGGACTTTCCAACATGTAATGCTTTGAGACTGGAGGTAGGTGCTAATCTTATACCTAGTTTACAGATGAGGAAAACAAGAGTAGAGAGGTTAAGTGGCTTGCTCAAGATCACATGGGTACTAAGTGGTTGAGGCAGGATTTGAACACTGGTCAGCTGCCACAGTTTCTTATAAAAGAATCAGATAAAGTTACTACTAGCAGTCATTGGGGGCCCTGCCTTAATTTAAGTGCTGATTCCTCTTCCTTTGGTAAATAGGATGCTTTTAGGGGTGGGGATGCTGTAAGAAAGGAAGTGTGGTAGAGTTTAAAGCTGTAACCTTTAATTTATACATCCTTCATTCTAGTTCACAGTGTGTGACAGCTAAGAGACTTAAAGTGTTTGTCTGGCAAAACATATGCTGTGCACCTATATAGCTGATGCCCACTGAATGCACCACGGTTGCATTAAATAACCAAGCAGGTTTTGCAAGGCACCAATGCTTGAATCTACTTTGCAAAGGAGGAAACCGGGTTCAGAGCGCTTAGAAGGTACTCCCTGAGTTTGAGAGCCAAGTCCCTGGGATTCCAGAGCCTGAGAGGCCCAAGAGAAAGTACGTGGGGGGGGGGGGGAATGGAGGACAAGCAGATAAAAGGAAGCAAAGAGAATAAAAAGACCCGAGGATTGGAAAGGAAGGTGGCCACAGGTCGCAAGTGAGTACCGCCAAGGAACCTGGCCAACCGGGATGGTACTCCCGGATCACTCTGAAACACGGTCCTGCCCGGTCAAGGAAAGGCGCTCAGATTTTGTAGGTCCCTCCACCTGGGCCAGTCAAGGATAGACCAGCAGGGAGGACCGGGAGCCCACCCGCCCCAGCTCCCGGCTCCGCCGCGCCTTGCTGGGAAAACCAGAAGCCCAGTGTTTATAGCACCAGCCCCTCCGCGGGGGGTTGCACGCTGGAGCTCCGAGGCACCACCGAAGTCGACTCTGGTCAGCATCAAAGATGAAAGATGAGCAAGTGGGGGTGGAGAACGGTGGGCGTGAGCGTCAGCCACAGCCGAAGACGACCCCTCGCAGGGGACCAGCAGCGGCGATGTAACGGGAGGGAGATCCCCCTCCCCACCCAGAAAGAAAATGGAAGAAAGGGCCTTCGGCTCCTAGGTCCCCACTCCACGGCGCTTTGAAAAGAGAAGTCCTCCTAATGGACCCCAAGCCCTGGAAGGCCCCTCTAGTTCCTCCTTTGTCGCGGCCACCCGCTCCAGGCACCTTCCAGCCCGCGCGCGCCGCGCCCCGCAGCACTCACCCAGAGGCACACTGATCCGGGGGCCCAGCGCCCTAGAAGTCGTCGACGGCGGCGGCAGCAGCAGCAGGAGCGCGAGCAGCGGGACGGAGGACTCGCTCGCCCGGCCCATCGCGGCGCGTGGAGCACGGAAGGCGGCGGGCAGCGGCGTCCTCGCGGTGGGGCTCAGGTTGCTCCACGGGAGCAGGCGGCAGCCCGCCCCGCCGTCCAGCCGCCGAGTGGCTCCTTTGGCCTCCGCCTCGGGACCTGCGGGTGGGCAACGACGATGGGGAGAGGGTCACGTGAGAGGCCACGGACGCAAGTCCCGGGTTGGGTGCTCCCTGCGCGCGCCCCGCTGGGGTGGGAGCACTACGCCGGCGCTGCACCAAGGGAAGGAGGGCACGAAGGAAGGAGGAAGTCGTGCGGCTAGTCCTGCCTCCCCAGACTCGCTCTTTACCCAGCCCGCCCCTTCCCTTTGCCTTCTTCCTGGGCGCTGGAAGCAGAGGGGCGCCGGCTTGGGGAGCTCCAGGGGCCAAACTTGGAGACCTGCAGCCGCTGAGGCCGTGGAGCGCGGGGACCAGGGCTGACGCGAGCCCAGATCCCCGCCCCCACCTCGGGAACCCTCCGCCAATTCGCTGCTTTGGGATCTGCATTCAGGGGCCTGATGAGGGAGGTAGTCGGGCCTGGGCTCCCTCCCGGCCCCCACTAGTCTGTGATGGAGCGAACAGTGCAGATTCCGGGAGTAGTCTCATTTCCGCAGGGATCAGCCCTGGGAAGGTCTCGGCTGGCGTTCGCATCAGACTCAGACCATGGTCTAAGTTCCCCGGGCGCGATGCCCATGCTTAGAATTCTGTCCACACAAGGGGGGGGGGCGTATGTGTGCAAAATTAGTTCAAGTGGTATAATAGGATTTCATGTACTGCACTGCCAAAGAAGTGTGACCTTCCCCGCAGCCTGCACGTGGCTGGGCAGAAGAAAGGACCCCCTAAAAGTGGACTGGGATGCCAGAGCCATCCAACTGCAATCATGGCTCTTAAAATTCACTACTGGGGAACCCTGCTCTGCTGACCAAACCTTTCCAATAGTAGACTGCACCCCTTAGTGGGGTCTGAGATTAGTTTAGTGGATCCCTCTGCTCTCCTTCCAGGTCGGCCGCATCTTCTTTCACAGGCGGGTGATGGTCAGAGGGTAGACAAGCACTCATGGTCCTAACTCTCCTTTTTTTTGCAGTCAAAACTTCTTCATGTCCTGTGATTTTTGTACCTCTGCTACCCTGACATCCTGGGCATGGTACAGTCTAGCAGTACCCTCTTTAAAGGGGTTGCCAACACTGGACACAGAATTCCATAAGAGATGTGGTTGTCACACCAAGCACCAGATTTCTACCATTGCCCAGGACTTGGCTGCTGTCCATCTACAACCAATGAACACAACTTCTATCTGTAGCCTGGACTTTCATGTATGATTAGGAATTTTTTTTTATTTATAAAATTGTGAGTGTGTGTGTGTTTGTATGTATGTATGTATGTATGTATGTGTGTGTGTGTCTGTGTGTGTAGAACCACAGACGAATTCGGGAACCACCATGGACGCCTTCACCTCCTCCTTGTTACTCTGCCCCGGGATTCACAGGCTCCGCCCTAACAGGACCAGAAACTGCAGGCCGCTTCGCCTGGCCTATGCGTGGGGTCTAGGATCCGAACTCAGGACCTTCCGCCTGCAAAGCAGAGGCTTAACCCCTGAGCCACCTCTGCAGCCCCGATTAGAAATGGTTTTAACATTGTGTTTTGTCTTTTTTATTTTTGGCCTTAATATTTCTATCTGACTGGCTGTAAGACATATCAACTCCAACATGCACTACATTAATTTCCTGACCACTTTTCCTTTGTCCTTCAAACTTGCTACAACACTTGTCCTCAACACAGCTAATGGCAATTCTACCTTTAAGTTGCTTGGGCTAGAAACTTCCATTCCTGTCTTTTATTCCTCCTGTTCAATCCACTAGCAAATCTGTAATCAGCCCACGTACCAATTCTCCTCTTTCTCATAGACGTCACGAGTCTTCTAACCTTTCTTCCTGCTTCCTCCCTTGCTCCTACAGCTGCTGCTCCATACGGCAACCAGAGTAATTCTTAAAAAACGAAAGTCAGCCAGGCATGATGGCGCATGTCTTTAATCCCAGCACCGGGAAAGTGGAGGCAAGTGGATTCAAGTTCAAGGCCAGCCTTGAGACCCAGTCTCGAAAAGTAAATTTAAATAAATAAATAATCATATCAAGTCACAATTCTCCTCAAAACTTTTCAGTGACTCCCTACTCAGAATAAAAACTAAAGCAGGGCAGGGATTTTTGCTTGTTTTGTTAATACATCCCAATTATTTGAAATGGTGCCTAGACAGGGTAGGAAGGCCATCAATTAATACTGGCTGAATGAAGGACTGACTAAATGAATGTAACCTAAGAGTCACAGAATACTGCCGGCTCATGTTAACTAATAACCAGAACAACTTCAATCCAATAAAGAGTTCCCCTAAGCTTGAAATTATGCAATAAACTTTTTCAATTTAGCAGGACTTTAAAATGATCTCTCTTAACTTAAGTCTGTTGGTTCTGGCCCAGTCTTTATCTCACAAGAGTCATTTGAATATTGATTATATTAGCATACATTTGGCTTCCCCTCCTAGTTTTGAATCATCATACATTTGGTTAAGCATTCCTTATGTCTTGATAAGTCAAGTCATTGATAAAAATAATGGGTGTGCAAACCTGGTCTCCAGATCTTGGTTTCTATGTGCCACTCTCCAATGAAAGAAACTAGGACTCACTGGCGAGTGAAAGAGAAAGTACAAGATAATCATGGCTCCCAAAGCAAAGAAGTGATCAGAGACTAATGGGTTTAGGTTAAAAGGACACGGCACCAGCTTGACCTCTTTGAGCATCAAATGGCAAAATGAAGGAATGGACTCAAATGCATCAAATTAAAATACAACCCATTAGTCCACATCAGAGAGAGGGAAAGAGAAGGAATGGGAAGAAAACTTTCTTTATGAGAAAAAAAAAATGCTGGCTAGTAAATATAGAAATGAAAGGATCAGAAAATCTAGATTCAAGCAAGGATCATAGATGGATGTGAAGCCTTTGGATGTCAGATCGTTAGAAGATGTTTCTCTTTTTTTTGTTTATTATTATTTATTCAATTGTGCATGTATGGTGTGTGCGCATGTGTGCATGTATGTGTGTGTGTGTAGAACCACGGAGGAATTCGGGAACCACCATAGACCGCCTCCATCTCCTCGTTTACTCTGCCCCGGGATTCACGGGCTCCGCCCTAACAGGACCAGGGGAGTCTAGGATCCAAACTCAGGACCTTCCGCCTGCAAGGCAGAGGCTTAACCCCTGAGCCACCTCTCCAGCCCCAGAAGATGTTTCTCAACGTCTGTCACACAGATGACTCATTAGCTCTTAGGAAAACTTATCTGCCAAGAGATCTGGTGGCCACCATCTTAATCAAACAGTTAGAAGTAGCATTTCCAGCAATAAGACTATGACATAATTTACTTCCTGCTATGATGCAGTGCGTACATATTGTCAAATCTCTGTGGCATTCTTGCCAAAAGTATTTGACCCAGATCATTAGACCCAGATCATAAGGACACAGGCAGACACATCCTACAAAAAAGAAAAGCATTCTACAAGACAACTAGTCTTGACTCTTCTAAACCGGCAATTTGGTAAGAGACAAGAAAGATAGGGAGAATGTTTTAGGATAAGAGAATACAAAGACAAAGTGATCAATTATGATGGATGAGCCTTGGCTGAATCTTAGAGTAATAAAAGTGTTGGAGTAATTGGATTTTTTTTAAACTTTGTTCATTCATTTTGTGTGTGTGTGTGTGTGTGTGTGTGTGTGTGTGTGTGTGTGTGCGTGTGCGCGCATATCAGAGGGCACATGTGTCTCTGTGGAGGGCCAAGGGTGACTTCAGGAGTCATCCTGGATTTCTTCTACCTCCTTCTTGCTTGGCTCTGGGATTTCCCAGGCTCCACTCATCAGGGTTAGAAGTATGGGCTGCCACCGTTTGCTGAGATCTGAATTCAGGATCTTCTGCTTGTGAGGTAGAGTCTTAACCCCTGAACCATCTCTCTAACCTGCAAATTGGATTTTTTAAATATTTGTGTGTGTATGTGTGTGTGTGTGAGAGTGTGTGGCATGCACAAACCATGGCACATTGTGGAGTCCATTTCTTTACTTCACTATGTGAGTTCCAGGTATCAAATTCAAGTCATCAGGCTTACTAGAAAATGAACTACCTGCTAAGCCATGTTGTTGATCTACAATTGGGAAATGTTTAATATGTATCCTGTATTAGTGATAATTTTGAAGTCCTGTGCTAGGTTGAGATTGTGATATCTTACGCTTCTTTAATGTTCATTTTCTTAACTATGGTAATGCTATAACTTGATTATCATAAAGCTTCTGGTTTTTGGAGACCCCTGCTGAAGTTTTCAGAGGTGATGTGTCATGATATCTGAAACTTATTTTTATATAATCCATTAAAAACAAATGCATGTATATTAGAAAAAATATGAATGTGAATATGGAAAATTTAACAAATTGGTCAATATACATCAAGAGTTCTGGGTGTTTTTTTTTAAACTGCTGCTGTAATTTATTGCAGGAAGCCGACTCCTAATTCAGAACCAGGCAATGTCATGTAGGTGGTCAAGGAGAAACGCCCTTGCTCCCAGGCCAGGGTTCAAAGGGCTTCGCGTTCTTCCTTGGGTGCTGGCCAGGCAGCCCAAGTTCACAGACAGCTGGGTGGGCTGGGCGCACTGATGAGGCGCACGCAGGACATGTCCGTGGCTGTCTGTCCTCACTGTGACAGGGTTACACCACCACAGTGCACGTCTGCAGCAGATACACTAGAAACATTTCCCTATGCCTAATTCTTTCAAGAGACTTTATTTTCAAAATGGGTCACAACACTTAAGTTTTT
The DNA here is from genome assembly GCA_023101885.1 of Typhlomys cinereus. NCBI lineage: Eukaryota > Metazoa > Chordata > Mammalia > Rodentia > Platacanthomyidae > Typhlomys > Typhlomys cinereus. Next base: position 686,170 of record JALPQD010000659.1, read on the forward strand.
GGCCCATTCTGCCATTGTACAAGCTACAAATGCTTGCTCAGCAGCTGAGGGGCACACTCTAGTATCAGGTTTGAAAAGTGAATGAAAATCCATATAAAACAAATATTCAATATTTTTTCTTTTTTGTTCTTCTTTCCCTTCTTTTTCCCTTTCCTTTCTTCTTTTCCCTTTCCTCTCTTTTAGTTATTTATTTTTCTAGTTTTACAGACATATTGAGTAATTATTCCTGCCTTCCTGCCTTCTCCCCACCCCTCCCTTCATCAGTCCATCCCACTTACACCCTTTTGTCTGTCTACCTCTAGGGTCCCTGGGCTCCCTCTGGATCCCCTGCTCTATTGGGGGTTCAGGCCCCCGTGGCAGAACAAAAGATTCTCTTCTGAGCAGGCGCACTGATAGGGGCACTCCCCTTTACCCTTCTAGCGCTAGTCCCTAAGGCTCCCACTGCATTTAATTATTTCTCCTGAGATCCTTGTGAGTCTGTGGGGGCATATTGGTGTGTCAGTCACTGTGCGGGTCTGGTGTGGACAGGTGTGACTGCAATGAGTCTGCATGACTTTTGACCTAATCTTTCAGTTCTTCAAAAGCATAACTCAACGACATGCCATAAGAGGAGTCCACCAGTTAAGGCTGGTTAGTTTCCTTTGTAAGCTGAGCAGCTATGTGTCTGCCTGACTGCACTGTCAAGGCCACATTTTTCTCCACGTCCTCCATTAGAATATTATAGGGGAAAATAATTCAAGAAATATTGTTGAGGGCTGGGAAGATGGCTTGGTGTGTAACAGTGCTTACCACATAAGACTGATGACCTGAGTTCACTCCCTGGAACTGCAAAAAGGAGGATGTAAAAAGGCTCAAATCTCTAATTCCAGCATTTCTATGGGGAGATGGGAAACAAAGACAGGAGAATTGTCCAGCAGGCCAACTAGGCTACTAACCTGAGTGACAGACAGAGACCCTGCCTCAACAAAGTAGAAGATTAGTCAGGACTACAGAAAATTGTCCCCTGACCTCACAAGCACACAAGCAGGCATATGTGCATACACACACTACATATATATATATATATGTATATATATGTATATATATATATATATATATATTTTTTTAATCAAAGTGCTGGCTACAGCGTTTCCTTTTATCTTCTGCTTCCCGCCCCTTACCTGAGTAGCACCTGAACTGTGGCCACCTGCCTCAGTCATATTTGTTGAGAGCCTGAATCTGGGCATGGGCAGCTCCTCATGCCACAGGAAGTTGGTCTGCTCTAGTGTCTTGGCAACTCAGGGCTTGTCTGAAGGTTTTGCGCATCCCTGAGGAGAGCAGCAGGGGCTGACGCAGCCTCTCACGGTTGTTAATTATATCCTGCTCATGTGCTTCAAAAGTATGTCTTATGCCAACCGGTCAGCAAGCCCCTAGAGGGCAGTGACAGGTCTTCAGTCTTCTGGACCCCTGGTGCCTGGCATGGCACTCCAGTGGGACTCTTCGAGCTGATTACAAGAAGGTCCCAACACTTGGCTTGGGGAGGCGCCATCCGATTCATCTCCCCAGCAAGACAGCCTCGGTCCTCATGGGCTCCGCTGTCTTGTGTTAGTGTGCTAATGTGTTTTTCCCAGATTGGAAGAAACAGAAGGAAGACTGACAGAGAAAAAAAGTGCCTTTGATCTGACTTCCTGTGAGCCAAAGAGTGGTCTTAGATCAACGACTTGTGTCCTGTTCCCTTCTGTCACTCTTGGATATAGGCAAATCTTTCTCAGCCAGAATGTCAGCGAATAAAGAACTCTGGGGGAAACAGTTTGGAAAGGGAGGATGGGGAGGACTGAAATAAAACAGGAGATGAGAGTTCCTCTATGTGCCCAACCAATGCGATGAAGACATTGATCGGCAAGTTGTCAAGTCTGAGCCTTGGTCTCCATCTGCATTCACAGGCTGCTCTTCCTCCTACTTTCCTTCCCCCTCCTCTCTCTTTTTCACACACACACACACACACACACACACACACACACACACACACAACAAAGCTCAGGGAAGAGAGGTAAAATGTGTTTCAGAATATATTATAAAAAAGCCCAGACAAGACTGCTATGTGGTGAGAGATTCAGACCAATGGGCACATGCCTTGTAGACAGACAAGGAAACTTTAGGGATGATTGAGGGACTCCATATCTTGAGTTGGTGTTGCATTTCCAAGTGTGTATAAACATTAGAATGTACTCAGCTGTACACTTATAATCTATGTATTTTATCATATGTAAACTTTTTTTTTTAGCATTTCATTATGTAGCCCAGGCTGGTCTCCAACTCTAGATCCTTCTGTCTCTAACTCCTCAGTACGAAGATTACAGGGATGTGCCATCCAATGTAAATTTATACCCATTATCATAGAGGAAAACAGAGACAGAGGTTTGGGAGTGTGCAGAATATGGACCATGCCTATAGGATCAATTAAACTGAAGAAAAAAATTATAGGAGAGACTAGAGAGTAATAAGAAAGGCTACTAAAGAAACAGGAAAGAAAGGGAAGGATAAATAAAAACATAACGCAAGTGAACACAAATGTTTGTTGCCTCTGCTCCACTAGACACCGGACAAAATGTCAGTATCGGAACCTGCAACCCAGACCACAACCTACTTCCTGCAAAGTCAATACTCGTCCAGGTGTAGTCTGCGCCTGAGTGCAGTCAGGAGGTCCCTGGACAGGAATGGGCCCTGCCAAGGGGTCCCTAGCCGGGTCTGCCTGCTTTGACTCCCACCCAGGAGAGCCCGGCTCTAGGCTCCTAGGATTCTACCTGGGGAGTTGTTGCTTTGTTTGCTGCCGTGGGGGGAGGGGCCTCCTGCCAAGCCCAGTGGAGCTTGAACTTAAAGGTCCCACCCGCCCCTCCTGAGCAGTCAGGTTCCTCCCTGTTCAGGGCCCTGCTGACTGGCAGGCTGCCCAGCCAGGCTTCTCAGACATGAACTGGCTGCAGCCCAGCTCCCTTGGCCCTGGCTCCCTGCCACCATCCCCTCACAGCCCGGAGTCCTCCTCTTATACCAACCTGCAGCTGCAGCTCCCCACCCTGCCCTGACTGGGCACACTGCTGTCTCTTCCCCAGGGGCTGGGCAGCAGCTCAGCTGCAGCATCAATGCACTTGGATGAGGAAGTGACAGCAGCTGGCACAGTCCCTGTGTGCTTTTAAATCGGCCAATGGGTGCCAGGTTCTGGGAACTGGGCACTTCCTTAGGGCAGGACCCTCTGCACTCGGATCAGTACCAACACTGCTTTCAGATCTCTCAGGCAGCTCTCAACAGGGTCTAGCAATATGAGTAAACAAACTGCTTCGTCTCTTCCCCAAAGCAGCTTTCCCTCCATGGGCCCTTTGTTTTTCTTACTCCTGCAAGCGGTAGAATGCAGCGGTTGAGCACATGGTTTCTCCTGTCAGGGAAGAATTCACCACTACCCGTTATGTATGGGCCTTAAGAAAAGCACGGTCCCTCTGGCTGTCAGCTGCCTCTCTTGTGATTGTAACACCACGGCACTTCATGGGATGTCGGGGGACCTCATGAGATATGACCTGTAACGTCATCAGCATTGCTGCGTGCGGTGAATGCCCAGTGTCCCAGGCTGTTCCGTTATCACCTCCCTCCTCCATCTGAAAGTCACCCCATGACCACAATATTTAACCATCTAGGCAACCAGCCTAAAGAGCCTCTTTGAGACGCTCCCTTGGGTTCAGCTGCCTTCCGCAAACATGGTGCTGAGGCTGCAAACTCTCCCAAGAACGAGAAGGAACCAGCCTGCCCAACCCGAGCCCCGGGTGTGCCAGCTGTGGCAAGGAGTCTGCCACCCAGCGCCGCCCCCACAGGGCCTGTTGGGGCCTGAGCTGGCCACTCCCTGGGAGGGGCTCTCCCTCCCCACAAGGCTGTGGTGCAACCTGCAGGGCTCAGCCTGTCCCTGCCCAGGCAGGGTGGGACACTGTCGCTCCTCTGGCCCCCACCAAGAGTTCAGAAAGCGCTGTCTGTGTCTACAGTCCTGCTGCTCCAGCAGGGGATCAGTGATCCGTGGTGCTCAGTGACTCCTGCTGCTTTCACTTCAGTCACTCACGGGTAGAAGGCAGGCAGGTGTTCTGGGACCAGTAAGGACAGGGCAGGAAGGTTAAGAGCTCAGCTTCCGGTTTGGTTTATGAGACCCAGTTCTTAAGACCTTCAGAAGTCAGGAAGCTGGGTGTGGTAACCCATAAATGCAATCCTAGCAGTTAGGAGGCAGAGGCAGGAGGATCATTGTGAGTTCAAACCCAAAGGCTATTTAGAGTTTATATATTTCAGACCAGTCTGGACTATAATGTGAAACCCTGTCTCCAAACACACACGCACACAAAGGCAAGGATGACATCTCAAGCCGGTAATCCCAACACTTTGCAGACATAAGCAGGAGGAGCAATGTAAGTTCAAGACCAACCTGCCTCACATATTGTGTTCCAGGACAGTCAGGGCTACTTAGGAAGACTATGAAAAAAAAACAAAAAAAACTTCCAATTTGTGATGTTATTTCCCTCTAAAATCTAGTCTAAGCCCCTGACCAGTTACCATAGATAGACCTGTGATGCCCAAGGCTTTGCCTCTGCCCAGGTACCAACCTTTCTTCCTAAAGTCCAAACACTCTTCTCTTGACCTCTTCATTCCTAGAAAGGAGGAGCTTTCTACCTACTTTGCCAGGATGGAAGTTGTAAAGGTCTGCCTACTTGTCCTCCTAAACAATGACTCAGGAGACAACACACAATGAGATCTGGAATGAGGAATCACCAAAGACCCCCCTTCCCCACTTTGCACCCTAGCTGTCCAGACTCAGGACTTCCTAGTCTCACCAGGTATACACTGTAAGTTTTAGGCTACAGGTTGTGACTCCAGGACCTCTGGGGCCTGGACCCGGCATAATGAAGTGTCTCACTTAAAAAGCCACATGGACTTTATATGCAGCTCTCCTGGCTTCTGGCTGTCACATCACCTCAAAAGAGCAGGCCTACATTTCCATACGGTAGCCATATTCTTCCAGGACTTTGCCTATGGATGCCACCTTAGGCCTTTCACTACAGACTGTGGGCAGTACAGCACAGCAGGGACCCTTACTCCAGGGTGGGTGGGAGGGTACTAGGAGCATGCAAGAATGCTATGTTGGGCTGGAGAAATGGCTCAGGGGTTAAGACTTTGTCTTGCAAGCAGAAGGTCCTGAGTTCAGATCCCAGGTCCCATGTAAAATACTGCCAGGAGGAAACAGCCTACACTCTCAGTCCTGGCGAGCAGAGTCTGGGAAATCCCAGAATGAAGCAAGAAGGAGGTAGAAGCAATCCAGGATGATTCCCGAAATCACCCTTGTTCCTCCACAGGAACACACAGTGCCCTCTGAAACACACACACACACAGAATAAAACAAAAGAATGACATGTTATTTCTGGAGAATGGAAATAGGAGCTTTTGCCTAATTTGAAAAGATCCTTGTCAAAGGCTGGGGATGTAGCTGAAATGGTAAAGCACTTGGCCTCATTTGCATAAAAGCCCTGGGTTCAATTCTCAGCACTGGGAAAAACAAAACAAACCTCTTAGGATATTCCTTACTCAAAAAAGTAAAGAACTTTTTCCTTTCTTTCTTTTCTCTCTGTCTTTCCCTTTCCGTCTCTCTCTTTCTCTTTCTTTCAAGACAGTGTCTCATTATATAGCCTAGGCTGGTCTTGAACTTTTTATATGGCCAGGCTAACTATAAACTCACGATTTTCCTACCTTAGTCTCCCAAGTACTGGAATTACAGGTGTGCCTCAACCACACACGCCAAGCTATAACCATTTCTTTAAGGTGGGTTAGACTGCAGACACAGAATTTTCAAAATTAGACTTTATCAGGTAAAAAGAAATCATGCTTTATTTTGGATATAACCTTGATATGGAATATTTGGCAAACCTTCCCCCACCTAAATCAAAGTTGATGGTTTGTAAGTGTAGTATCTTTCTTAGTACTAATTCTAAGTGAGTCGTCATGTTGACCTCACAACAGGGGGAGCCCACTTACATTCCCACTATGCAGGTGAGAAACTGAAGCAAGAGAAGTGCAGATTTGCTCAAGTCTAGGCGAGGATTAGGAGCAGAACTCGGAACTGCTAGTTCCAGAACTCACATGGGCATTCAGCCAGGTTTTGTCTCAACTTGCAACTACCTCTTCTTTTCTCCCTCCAGTTTTCCTTTCCTCCTTCCTTCCAGTAACGCAACACCATTTCTTGTTCACTTAATGCCTTCTAAAGCATTGCTGAAATTCAAAGAAACTAACACAGTTGCGACAGACTTTACAATTCATCGGGATTCTTTAAACACGTCTTTCTAGAGAATACTCATCCTGGCCTACATTTCTTTAGACACTTTCATTCACTCATTCCTTTGTCTCCAACAAAGGTAGTGGCCAGGGCCAGCCTGGCAGAGCTCCAGAAGGGCTCCCAAGCTGCACGGACTAGAATCCTGCTGTGTTCAACTGATTTCCGGAGTTGCTCCTCTGACTCTTTCTGCACTCGGCTCAGATTTCCATTAAGGCACTCATTATGCCCTAGTAAAACATTCATTTACGCATCTCACCCATCTCTTCTACAAGCTCCTTGAGTGCAGAGACCAGACCTGCCTAACTTGGGTTTTTAAATCTTCAGCCCCAGGGCAGACCTAAGAAACAGCAGGCACCCCGTAAATGTTGACTACATGAACAAATGATCTTTCTGCTCTTGCTGAAGATCTCAAATCATTTCTAAGGATTCATTTCAGTGCTCCTTCCCCCAGTCTTTTTTCCTCAACCTTCCTCTTACCCTTTTAAAGGAAAAGGCAGCACACAGAAGGGGGAGGCAATAGGGCCTCCATTATTTATTTATTTATTTATTTATTATTTATTATTTCCTTGCCATAGGCCAGCCAAGAGAGTTCTTGCTCTCATGACTGGTATCAGCAGCTTCATGACACAGTTTGCTGGACAGTGGCTTAATGCTTTTTCCTATTAGATACTACATTAAACTGGAGTCCCAGAGCTATGAGGTGCTGCTTAGTTGGAGCACTGCTTCCCTAGTAGGCATGAAGCTTTGTGTGGGTTATCCAGCTGCACATAAAACTAGGCATTGTGGTACAAGGGGGCGGTGCCTCCCAGAGCAAGGAAGGTGGAGGCAGAAGTATTATAGGGCTATACAGGGCTTTGAGTCCATGGACTATATAAAGTCAAAACATATACAATAACTTGAGATATATATAGTAAGTTAAGATGGAAACAACAGATGAACTAAAGCTGGAAATGTAGCTCTTGCTTTAGGGAGAGCTGAAAAGTCTCTCATGCACAGGTATTGTGCTCTGGGAGTCTCAGGTGTTTGTTTTGTTTTGGTTGATTAGTTTTATTTTGGGACAAGAACTCGTGTGTATCATGCTGGCTTTAAAATCATGATGATGTAGTGAAGGACGACCTTGAATTTCTGATCCTTCTGTCTCTACCTCCTAAGTACTAGGTAAGTGTGTGTGCTACCATGCCCAGAAATACACTGTCACTACTGCTGCTGCTACTTCCTTCCCATGCTGGGGACCGAGTCTAACAACTTCATCTTTGGATAACCCATCACCAAGAGCTAGAATTCTCTTCCTGCAAGCTTCAGAAGCAGCGGCACCTGATGAGTCAGGAGACTGAGCTCAGATCCTGACCTTCCTACTGATTCGGTGTGTCTGGAGAAAGTTTGATATGTCTGACTCCAGCTTCCCCTGAGAAATCTCCAGGGCCAAAACGGCCAGTTCTCATGACATTCGACCCTCAGGAGAATCCTGGGACTTAACACAGGTCAAGCTGGAGAAAGTCTGCAGGGTTTGATGACCTTCCCAAAGTGACCCCAGGTTCCTGAGCCTTTGGGCTAGATCAGACCGCTAAAGACAGGCCTCAACAGCGAGCCCCAGCCCCAGAGCCCCAACTTCCTCCTGCTCGGAGCGTTTAAATCCATCTCGCTGCTCTGGGAGAAGAAAGGAGCCATGACAAAGGTCACATCCACAACTGTTCAGAGGAGGGGCCCGCGCGCGGCCTTTTCCAAATTCCAAGCGACTGTCCTCTGGTTTAGGGAGCAGAAGGCGGTGCAAAGAGGGGATTGGAAGGCTCGGTTAAAAGGATTCGGCGAAGAGGCCCCCGGTGGCCATGGGAACGTGGGCCCAGCCTCCTGCGCTGCCATGGCAACAGACTCCCCCACTGGCTGGCGCCGGTGCCCATCAGAGAGCGCAGGTGGCGCTCTCTCGGGGAAAGAGGGGCGGGAGGGAGGTAGGGGTGGGCAGCGGCGGCGGCCTCGCGGCCTGCCCCGTCACCCCCAGGCCGCGACTCCCCCCTGGTTCTCCCTTTCCTCCCGCACCTACCTGGAATGAGGCCTCCCACCGCGGGGGCCCCTCTGCGTGGCTCCGAAGTTCTAACAGACGCGCTCCGGCTCCCAGGCCGTCCAGTCGCCGTCCCTGGGGACCCGGAGTGTCGGGCGAAACACCCTGCGTTCTGCACGGTGTCCCCGGAAATGCTGGGCCGCTGCCAAACCCCGCCCCGCCGTCCCGCCCCGCTCCCCCGTGTTTTCGGGAGTTGTCCGGAGGCGCAGTCCCCAGCTCGGCTGCCGCTGCTCGGCGGTCCCCAGCCGGGTCCTGCCCGCCCCGGACGCGCCGCTACCTGCGTGGGGCCCCATCCCCCCCCGAGGCCGTGCGGCCCCCGCGGGATCCTTGGGGCTGCGCCCTCTCTGACCTTGGGAGGCTCGGCCTCGCTGGATCCGGGCCCAGGAGGCGGGCGGTCTCCCTAGCTGGAATCTGCGCTTGGACCCCGAGATCTGCCGTGGTAGCTGGGGAGAAGGCCTTAAGCTCTCCCAGTTCTTCACCTACAGGGCGGACATGAAAACAGCAGGGACTTTGCAGTGTTGTGGCGAGCCTGCTTTGGTAGAGGCACACACCTGGCACTTGGTCAACTCTCAATAATGGTAGTATTGTTTATAGTAGGAGGCCAATGAGAGAGGAGCTCAGAGCCACCTTCTGAGAAACCACCCCTGTCTCCCTCTCGGTGTCCCCAAACCAGCCGTGCGCTGGGCAAGGAAAACAAAAGGAAGAGATAGGAGTATAAATACCCAGCCTTTATCGAGTGACCTCGGTCACTCCCTCTCCAGCCCTTGCGTCCAGCTTCTATCTTCCAGGAAAGTGACAGCAGCTTTCTGGGCGGCTCCTGAAGTAACCTGTTCTGGGCGTGGAAGTGGCTGAGCTGGCCAGAGCTGGCTGGTCAAGGAGCTGGAGAAACCAAAAGCCTTGTGCCGCAAGTCCTTCCTGGGCCAGCGGAATCCTGGGCGCATGCACCAGGTCCCTCGGCCTTCATTTTTCAGGAAGAGCGGCCAGTGCGATAGAAAGAACGCAGTGCTTTGATTTGTTTGTTTGTTCTGCTAACTTGTCTACAGAAGTTGATACTTGTTTACTACAGGAAAATTGAAAAACACAATGAAATGGGGTCCATCAAAGCGGCCAGGCAGGAAGGTGGGAAGGAGTGGGATGGATTGGTGAAGGGAAGGGAGGGAAACAGGATGGAGGGAAGCACTCTATATGCTTGTAAAACTAAAGCTAAATAAATGTAGTAAGAAAAACAACGAAAAATAGTATCAACCCGCAGGCCACAAGTGTGAAATTTTGAGGGGGTGGGGCTTAGGGACAGTCTTGAATTTCTGGTCCTCCTGCCTCCACCTCCCCAAGTGCTGGGGTTATGGGCTTATATCGCCACACGCCACACCCAATTTATGTGGTGCTGGAGATCCAACTCCGCATTCTACCACAGGTGGTGTCCTAGGTCCTAGAGACCGAAGCCCGGGATTTCATACATGCTGGGAAAGCACTCTACCAACTGAACTACATCCACAGCCACTTCGTTATTTTGTTTATTTTTATTTTTGAGGCAAGGTGTTGCTATGTGGACCAAGCTAACCTGGAGTTTCTGGGACCTTCCTGCCTCTTGCCTCCCAGGATTGCAGGAGTGCACTGGGGCCCGCTGCTGCCACATGTATTTTTAACCAAGTTTCCACTCTGGAACATTAAAGTTCTTTCCAATTGCTCATCATCGTAAGTTATGTTGAGCTGAGCATCCTTGTCAATAAACCTTTACTTACTTGCTCAGCTATTTTTTTCACTTCCTCCTCCGAGCCATGCAATTAGTAATAAAACATACTGCATTTCTAGCTAAGGTAGTGCACTTATGCAAATGACTTTAAAAGTCTTCCTATCTTTTCGCCTAGTTTCTGCAATGCTGGCGGAAGTCACTGCTGGAGAAGGGCACTGCAGACACAGCTAAATTAGGGGGCTTGTTCAAAGGTCACCCTGTTCCTGAAGGCTATAAAAAAAAAAAAAAAAACTACTGCTTTCGATTTCCCAGCATTCAGAGCACCCTGTGAGCATCAGCTGCTCAGAAGAACATCAGGAATCTTGGCTTTTCCTTGGGTTTGCAGCTGATTCATTTGGTCCAACCAGCCCAGATCCCTCAGGAGAATGTATCTATAACACCCCCCCATTTCTTCTTCCCTCACCATCATCCTTTCCTCCTCCTCCTCCCATTTCCTTGTTCCTCCTCTTCCAGCCTTTCCTTCCAGCCTTCTGCTGAGTCAAGGGGGAAATGTCTAGCATCATTGGGGAAAAGCCCTGCTTTTACCATTACTGACCCACTCCCCCAGTGTCCTGTCAACGCCCACCCTTTCCTCCCTGCAGGACCTCAGGTGCAGAGAGTTAATAGCTTTCCAGGTCACAGCACATAATTACCATGAACCTGCCTTGCAAAGGATCTTTGATTAATGTAGCTGTGTTTATGCTTCATCATCATGCCTCCTCCCGCTCACCCACTACCAGCCCAAGGGGTCTAATATACATGCATGCTTTTGTTCTTACATATTCTTGTAAAATATATATTGTAGAAGTATACCCATCACTGTTTTCATTCATGTGTGTGTGTGTGTGTGTGTGTGTCTGTGTGTCTGTGTGTCTGTGTGTGTGTTTGTGTGTCTGTTTACACAATGAAACCCAGGACCTCGGATAAACCAGGCAAACACTCTACCACTGAGCCACCTCCTCAGCCCTTCTGTGTATTGTTTTATTTTGAAATAATTACAGACTCTCAGGAGATTGTCAAAAAAAGATAACATTTAGCTTAAAAACTCTTTGATATATTTTCCCAATGGTGATATAATATGAAGTATAGCAAAATAAAATGATAAACTCTTAGACTACAAACATCACCATTCAGTTCTCACCTGTTTTACATGCATTCATTTGTATATATCATATACACAAGTATACACTGTACAGCTCTGTGAAACTTGATTGCAGGAGTAGATTTTTATACCTGTCACTACAGTCAGGATTCAGAACCGTTCTGCTAATCCTTTATAATCATGTTCCTGCTACCCAACCCTGTCTCTGTGTCCTTGCATCTCTATAGTTTCATGATTTCAAGAATATTATGAAATGGAATTATACAGTGGGTAACCTCTGAGATTAGCTTCCCTTTCAAATAATAATCCTCCTAAGTACATTTCTTTCATGTGTTTTCTTTTTTTCTTCTTCTTCTTCTTTTTCTGTCCTTCCTTTCTGTGTGTGTGTGTGTGTATTGGTGTGTGTGCATGGGCATATGAATCCATGTGTGTGTGGAAGCCGGAGGAGTGTCCTAAGATACTATTTTTTGCCTCATTCCCTTGAGACATGGTCTCCCCAACTCTGGGACCAGAAGATGGCTGGGACGGGCTGGTTTGTCAGTGCACCCTGGGAATCCACCTGTCCCCACCACACCACACCCTGGCTTGCACCTCCTCTTTGCGCCTGGCTGATAAGCTTGAGTTTTCTTTTTTATGGTGCTGGGGATGAGAATCCAGGGTTTCAGACATGCTAGTGAAATGCCCCCCACTGAGCTACACCTCCAGTCCTTTCCCTTTTCTTTTTTTAATTTAATTTTATTTTTCTACTTTTACAAGCATATCGAGTACTTATCCCTGCCTCCCTCTATCGTCCTTTCCTCCCATCCCTTCATCAATCCTTCCCACTCCTTCCAACCTTCCTGCCTGTCAGCTTCTGTGAATCCCAGGGTTCCCTCTGGTTTGTCTACTCTTGTGGGGGTTCAGGTCTCTGTGGTATACCAATGTGCCTCTCTTCGGGCCACCCTGCTGATATGGGCACTTCCCTGGGCTAGAGGTCAAGTTGTTTGATATGGAGAACTCATTTCCATAATCCTTTCATAGGCAAGTTGGCCATCTTATCTCTGGGAGGACTGGAGACAGTTCCTCAGCAGGAGTGCTCCTTCAGGGTGATTCCAGCAGTGGGGATGACCTTCAGGAATTCCAAAGACCTTCAAAGACCTTGAGAGACCCATCCCAGCAAGGCTGCTCTAATCCTGCCTCAGAAGGTTCCTGATATCAACCTTGGACCTGCACATCATGCATGTGCATCCAGATGCGTAAGCACCCACACATACGTGTATGCCCACAGGCATGCACACCATGCATATACCCAAGATGAAAGAAAGAAAAGAAAAAGTGGAGGCCTAAGCATGATCTATCTATATACCTGACTATCCCCACAGGTGATTTCAATATTGTATTTATATATGAGAGAAAAAGAGAGAGAAAAAGGATAGAGAAGGTGCACACATATATGTCATGGCATATGTCAGAGGACAACTTTCAGAAGTCAGTTTCCTCCTTCCATCATGTAGGTTTCTAGGCATTGAACTCAGGTCTCCAGGTTTTATGAGCAGGCACTTTACCTGCTAAGCTTTCTTGCTGGCCCCACTCAGTATTTTTAAGTTCTGCAGAAGACTCTAGCCTGCTGCAGAGGTTGATAAACCAACCCCCTAGAAATTGCCAGATTCTTTAATCCCAGCTACTTGGGTGGCTGAGGCTGGAGGGCTGACTGGCAGTTGGAACACTCAGAATGTGTTGTTTTGATAGTCCAGATAGCTATAGCGGAGTGGTCAGGCAGGCGGGGGAGGGCACTAGCAGTCCTTCGGAATCTCTGTGTCATTCAGTCACAGGTGGAAGGAAGTCATTTTTTCTACCCACACTCTACTCTCCCCACACACTCCGCGAGGGCACAGGACACGGCTGAACTGCTAAACCTTGACCTCCAAACGTCATGCAGAGTGCGTGGCACAGAGGAGGTACCAGTAAACATTAGCAAGATGCTGCTCAGGAGACTGAGATACGTTAATGATTTCTAAGGCAGCCTGACAGCATAGCAAGACGCCAGTCTTAAAGCCAAAAACTTAAACAGCAAGAACCCAGACCACCCCCGCCCCCCCCCAGCATTGTAGAACAGATGAGTATTCTATAGAACTCATTCAGTCAGAGGAGCAGATACTGCCCAGCCCTTGGGACCCCTACTTCCAACTCCCTAGGCCTCGGCCGAGCGTCTACCTGGAAGGTAGAACTTCTTCCTGGTTTCTCCCTTCAGTTCTTCTGCTCTCTTTGAGCCTCCTGCCCAAAGAAAGGAATCTGAGAAGAGTCAAAAGTTCTTTGGGTTGAATGTTGCTGTCCTGTCCCCAGACATGATCTTCCACCTCCCCAGTCAACAAATGGCCGAAGGAATCTGTCTAGCTCCTTGGAAACAGTTCTCTCTGTCTCTCTCTCTCTCCCTTCCCCTCCTCCTTCCTTGCCTTGTCGAGGGTTTCACAGGAAAGGGTTAAATCATTTACAGAAAGCAAGGGCCTCCCTCTGTCCTTGAGGACTCCAGAGATGCTCTGTAAAAGGTCAGATGTTTCCAGAATCTCAACAGACAGTCTGTGTCTGTTTAAATAGAAAGACGATGAGCCCCCGGCATGAGGCCAGCACTCTGGGGCGCTCCTGCCTGGCTCTGCAGGCATCCAGCCAGATGCCTGGGGGAGAGCCACCCCCTCCTCCTCCTAAGGGTGAGGGGCAGGCTGCAGTTCTCTGAACCTCAGCCTGGAATCCTGCGGCTCAGGCAAGGCTGGCATCCCACAAACAGGACACACACACACACACACACACACACACACACACACACACACACACAGCTGTCTGGGTCAGTGGATATACCCTGAAGTGACCAAGGATGGGGGACGGCAACTTCTTGTGGACCCTGAACGTTTTTCAGCTGGAAGGGACTGTATTCTGCTGGTATCATCTTGAAGATGAGGCTCAGAGTGGGGCGGCTCTACTTCCCAGAACAGGAAAGCAGGAAGGGGGAGTCCCCCCAACACCTGCAAATTCAGCCACAGTGCAACAGGATCTGTGGGATTCTGGGCACAGCAGGGGTCCTTTCCACAGATCTGTATCTGCCTGTCAGAAGTGGCTCTCAAGAACCCAGTACACGTTCCTGTAAGGAAGTCAAGAGAATGAGACGTTCCATGTCATCCTCACCCACAGCCACAGAATTTGAGGCCACCCCCAGGGAGACACTCAGTGGGTAGGGTGCCTGCTAGTAAAACCGACAGGGGCTTTAATCCCCCAAAGCCCACTTCTGAGAGTTCTCCTGTGACTCCTGTAGCCTAGCATGCCCTCCCTCTCAAATAATAGAATAGAAGAGAGAACGAGAGAGTGTGTTCCGGGCCAACCTGAGCTGCACTAGGCATCGCCTCCAAAACAATTGGAAGCTAGAAAGCTGGTTCAATGATTAAGATACTTGCTCTACACTTGCTCTACCATCAGGAGGACAGGAGTTCAGTCCCAGACACTAAAACAACAAGCTGAACCTCAGCTGCAAGACGGGTGGAGACTGGGGTGGGAGAGGGGGGTCACTGGAGCTTTCTGACTTTGGCCTAACCAAGATGTGAGCCCCAGGTTCAAGAAAACAACAGCAACAACAGAGGAATAAGCAGAGAGTAATAAAAAAAAAAAAAAAGCCTGCCTAATGCACATACACTCTTGCACACACAGAAGCTAATTAATGAATTAATTTTAAAAAGGGTACAAGTCAATCCTTCCCACCCTAGTTGGCATTTCCGAAAGCACATGTGGAGGCAGGATTAGAGTAGTGATGCTGGGATGGGTCTCTAGGGTCTTTGAAGGCCTTGGAATTCCTGAAGGTCATCCCCCACTGCTGGGCTCACCCAGAAGGAACACCCCTGCTGAGGAACTGACTCCAAACTTCCCTATGAAAGGAATTTGGAAATAAGCCCTCTATATCCAGCAAGCAACTTGGTCTCTAGCCCCACGTTGGGCCCGGGAGCAACTGAATTGGGCCCCAATGGGAGCTAACCAATGAGAAAAAGCCAGTCGTCATCCCCCCACCCCCCATAGCCATCTTTGGCCCCCCCCAGTCCTTCATGGCATTAGTGCCATGAGTCTGTTCCTTGCCTATTTCTCATGGATTCCATGCCCGGAGTCCATGAGTTCTCCGGTGCCCTAGCCCCTCATGCCACTCTGAGTGCCATGAGTTCTTTTCCAGCTGTCTGCTTCCATGAGTTCTCCGGAGCATCTGCCCCTCGTGGCGCTCCACGTCTGGAGTCCATGAGTTCCAGCCTTCCTCTCCTCTAATAACCTCTACCTTAATCCTCTACACGTGCTCTGGTTTCAATCTTCCCCTCTGGAACACAAGAACCCAACCTTGGGACAGTTGTTCCTGTAACATTTGGCGAGACTGTTCCCTGCATCATTTGGCCACCACGAAGGGACAGCCAGGAGACCGTTCCTGCAATAATGCCTGCCACACAACCAAGGTTTCCCGACTCCCAGTCTCTCAGGACAGTCCCCTCTGACAGCGAATTTCCTCACCTGGTAGAAAACAAGACATGAAGTACATTCCCAACCCCTGGAACTGGCAGCTGGTAATTCTCTAGCATCTGTCCTTTTAGATGGTGTTTGCTTGGTCTGTACTGGGTGTGTGTGTGTGTGTGTGTGTGTGTGTGTGTGTGTGTGTGAGAGAGGGTCTCACTACGTGCTAACAATGACTTGATTGTTCAGCCTCTCCCTATGAGCACAGGTGTGCACCACTACATCTGGCTTTGTTTTTGTGTGTTTCTTTTCTTATTTTTTTGCACGTGTGTATTTGGGAATATTGAATCAAACCCAGGGACTCATATACAGTCCAGTCCAGTACTCTACCCCTGAGCTGTATACCTGCCCCCAAAGACAATGTTTTTCATATTCTCTGAGTATGTATTTAAAGACTTTCCTCAACAATGAGTCAGAGGATACATGTGCTTTTACACACTAGCCTTTTTCTTCATCTTACGTTCAATAGATAATCTATATCCTGTCATGTTTACCTATGGTTAGATAGATGGAATCAATTCAATTCTTGTGACAGGTAGATACAGGTGTCAACTTAACATTTGGGAGCTCAAGCTCTGGGCGCATTTGTAAAGAACTGGTAGTTAAATCCTGAGCAGGCCTCAAGGAGATCATCTAATTGATGGTGACGATGAGATCAATGGGAATGGAACTATTCCCTGGGCAGGTAGATAAGATGAGGGAAGCTGGTTTAGTAAAGTTTGGCATTTTCGGCACCATGCTGGGACTCCTGAGATGTTTCGCTCCCTAAGTAAACTGGTGATATCAATGAATTCCATGAGCCTGAGCCATGATTGTCACTCTTCAGCACACTTGGACATGCTGTCTGAAAAGTCAAGTTTGCTTCTCTCTCACAGTCCTGTCAATATGCTATGGCCAGTTCCCTCTGCCCTTTGTGTTGATAGGAGTTCCCCTGCCAAGCTGGACTAAGAACCAGCTGCTCAAAGTCAGAATAAAACCCCTTGTTCACCACTTAAGCCATTTGGTCGTGAAATATTGGCAACATGCAGGCAAACGGTGACAATTCTCTATAAATATTTAGGTTTTTACAATGTTTATTTCTGTTTGGCGCCTGCCTCTCATAGCACTGCATGTTTGGAGTCTGTGAGTTCTTTTCTAGCTCCTTGCTCCCATGAATTCCACGCCTGAAATTCATGAGTTCTCCAGGGCGCCGGCTCCTCATGGCACTCCACGTTTGGGGTCCATGAGTTCTGTTCTTTTTCTCCTTAATGAACCCTACCTTAATCCTCAAAAAAATTCTTTCTGAGGGCTGGAGAGATGGCAGAAGTCAAAAAAGCAAAACAAAAAACCAACAACATCAGACAGAAATGGTGGTGGCCTGAACTTCTGGCCTTAGTGAGCAAAGCCTGGGAAATCCCAGAGCAAAGCAGAAGGAAGGTAGAAATAATCTAGGATGATTCCAGAAGTTACTCTTGGTCCTCCACAGGGATACACACAGTACCTTCTGATATAAATACAATACATAAATAAATAAATAATAAAAAAGTTTTATAAAGATTTTAAATGTTTATTTCTGAGATGCAGTCTCACTATGTAATCTCAATCTGGTTTCAATTTGTGATCGTTTTGCCTCAATCTCCCAAGTGCTAGGGTTCAAAGGGCAACCACCACACCTAGCTTATTGTGTCTTCACTGTTTGCTACTGGGGAATGAACCCAGAACCTCAAGCATTCCAGGCAAGTGCTGTATCACTGAGCGAAGCTTTTGGCTCTTGAAATACTTCATTATTAGAAACCTATCTTAGCCTTTCTCTCTATTCTTATTCTTGGGATGAATTTCTGTTTGTGGACTGCTGTGTTACAGTCTCTCTCAGCCAGGCATGGCAGCACATACCTGTAATCCCAGCCAGCACTCAGAAGGCTGAGTTGGGAGGATTGTGATTTCCAGGTCAGTCAGGGCTACTTCGTAAGCTCTAGGTCATCCTGGGCTGCGCTGTTCCAGGGTGTGCACAGCCCAGCAATGTTTCTGCTTATCTGTCCCATGTGCTGTGTTTCTGCTTATCTGTCCCACTCACTATGACTATGACTGCTATTATCTGGAGACTCCCTGAGTCTGGAGCTCTAGCAGTTGGTACCACCTGCCAAGGAAGCCATATGGCTTGGATAGTCTAGCATGATTGCTTTTTTTTTTTTTTTTTTATTTTTTAATTTTACTTATTTATTGCGTGTGTTTGTGTCTGTGTGTGTGTGTGTGAGAGAGAGAGAGAGAGAGAGAGAGAGAGATGGCACTATGTGTCCCTGTGGTAACCAAGGGTGACTTTGGGAATCATCCTGGATTGCTTCTACCTCCTTCTTGTTTTGAGCTGGGATTTCCCAGGCTCCTCCCACCAGAGCTGGAAGTGTAGGCCATCTCCTTTTCTGTTTAGCGTTTTTTTACATGGGACCTGGGATCTAAACTTAGGACCTTCTGCTTTCGAGGTAGAGTCTTTACCCCTGAACCATCTCATCAGCCCCAGCACAGTTTCTTTTCAAGGGACATAAGATTCTTCTTGTCCTCTTTTCTTTCTTCCCATTCCCAGCTCTGCTTGCTTCTGAATTAATTACCCTGAAATGTTTTTCAAGAAAACAATGTCCGAGTCTTTACTTTTTATATGTCCTCGTCCCTTGTTTGGGACCCTCTTGTATGTTGGAAGATCAAGTCGAGCGTGCTGGTAAACAGATGTAATCCCAACATTCAGGAGACTGAAGCAGGAAGCCATGAATTCAAAACCAGATTGTGACCCTGTGTGATAAAAGCAAATGCCCAGGGGGTCCCCGAGACAGGGAAAGGCCTTACCACACAAGCCTGGTGACCTGAGTTCAATTTCCAGAACACGAATAAAGTTGGAAGGAGAGAAATGACCTCAGAGCAAAGTCGTCTTCTGACTTCCACATGTGTGCTGTGGCAAGCACTGTCCCCTCCCTGGTAATAGTAGTAGTAGTAGTAGTAGTAGTAGTAGTAGTAGTAATAATAATAATAAAAAGAAGTTTAAAAAGAGCGGGTGCTGGGGTATAGCTCACTCAGTAGTAGAATGCTTACTTAGTATGTACGAGGCTATGGGTTTCATTGTAGCACTGAAAACAAAATATACTTCGTAGCTAGGCGTGGTGCTGTATGCCTGTAATCCCCACTCAGGAGGCTAAAGAGAGAGGGTTGTGAGTTCAAGACCAGCTTGGGTTTTACAGGGAGCTCCTGTCTCAAGAAAAGCAAAATAAAATAAAAGCCATATTTCTAGGTGAAGACTGGCCTTTCTTTATCCGGAAAGCTGTACCCTTCAATAGGACACTCTGCTTTGGGAGGCAAAGTGTGGGAAAAAGGGGGCTTTCATGACTGAATGGGTTGTCATGGGTTGATGAACACAGCTATTTTGGTGCCGGATCCACTGCTCTATCTAACCAGGCATTAGCCCATCACTAAGACCTGCCATTCAAGTGTCTCTTTCTCCCACCCCAATTCACAGCAGGGGCCCTGGAATATAAGAGAAATGACCTAGAAAAATCCCATCTATGGATGGAAGGGGCCTTTATTTTCTCATTGTTGCTTATTTCTTTCTTTGTCTTCCTCCAGTCCTCTGAGCCACCGCTTCTTAAACCGTAAGACGTTGTAACTGAACATGGGTAACAACAACAACAACAAAATGTCAACAGTAAAAACTTTCTGAATGTGCAGTGGCCAACAATTAATTCAAAATCCAACGCGTGAAGCTTGAGCGCGTCCGTCAGCACTCGCCTGTGTCGCAGGATGTGGGCTGTGACGTCCTTGCAGCCCTGACTCTAAACACGGCACCTGAACATTCAGCACCCACAAAAGGCGCCTGGCTCAGACTGGAGATTATTGTGTGTTCTGAATTGCTGTGTTTCTACTATACATGCAAGGTTTCGTGCTCTTACAGAAACATAATGGTTTCATTACAGAAAATAAACACTTAATATTTTCCTGTTGTCATTAATGGGCATGTGACTATCGAATTTGTGTATCTTCCTATTGTGTCAGAATGTTTGATTTATTTTTATTTATTTTTTAATTATTAGAGAGGGAGGGCGCGCGCGCACACACACACACACACACACACACACACTGTATGGGCTTCCAGGGATCGAACTCATGAAGTCTCCAGCTTTGCAAGCAGGTGCTTCACTCACTGAGCTATCTCACTGGCCCAGAATGTCTGATTTTTAAAATTGCTGTTTCGAGTTGCTGACTTGAATTTGACAAAATTTACTCAATGAAAGCGGGCGAAATGGCTCAGTGGGCATAAAGTTGCCTGCCCTGAAAGCCTGATGATTTGCGTTCAAGCCTGAGAATCCATCAAAAGGTGGGAGGAGAGTGCCAGGTCCTCAAAGTCATCCTCTGATCTCACACCTGTGCCGTGGCAAGTGTGTGTCTCCATCTCAAACATGTGCAGCAATAAAAGGAAATAAGAACAATGAATTTTAATGTGGAGTTAGAACAGAATTTCCAACCATTTCTGAATTTGGCCTAAATACATTTCTGTCATTGTGCACTATGCATTTACATGAAGTGGCATTCTCAGCATTGAGGTTATAAAATTAAAACATCGACCAACTTTGAAAAACACTGAAGATGCTCTACATTCCACAGTGTCAAAGACTCAGCCAAGACTTAATTCTTCATGTAAAAATAAACAAGCACATCTATCTCATCAGTGTGTAGATTTCCTTTCATCTTTAATAAAATGATGAAACTGTATATAGACCAAAGATGTGCTTTAAAATAAATTCCTCGATGAAAATTTATGTATGTAATTCCAGCACTTAGAGGGCTGAGGCAGGAGGATCACCCACAAGGCTATAAAAATAAGTAATCAAGTACATTTCTTTGTGATTTATTGTCAGTCCTGGAAAAACACAGCAATAACCTGACTCTCTCCAGGGAGAAGAATGGAATGGGATGAGGAAGTAGAATGCTCCGGACATGGGATGGACCTCTCTTCATTCCTCCTAGTTAATCTTTTATAGGTTCTGCCTTGAGATAGGGGGACTCAGAAGAAAGCAACTCCCCCCCTACTCCCTGTGCTTAGGAAGGGAAAGAAGAGTGAGGGGAGAGATCTCATTTCTGAGGATTCGGCTTGTCGAAGTTGTAAACTATTTTCTGACCCCCAACGCTCCCTTGAGGTCAGGTCACTTTTGCTTCAACTGATGCACTGTGAGACACAGCAGCAATCCCTTCCGGGGAGGGGTCAGACAGGAAACCTCAGGATTTCCTC
This sequence comes from Typhlomys cinereus, assembly GCA_023101885.1. NCBI lineage: Eukaryota > Metazoa > Chordata > Mammalia > Rodentia > Platacanthomyidae > Typhlomys > Typhlomys cinereus. The sequence continues at coordinate 707,142 of JALPQD010000659.1, forward strand.
TGGGGTCTCGGTGAACTTGGCCTCAAGGCAATGACATTGTAGGGTGTTGGCGCTAAGAAAGGTACAGTGCCGACTACAGAGCCGCGTCCCTGGAAGCCATGTCAGGAGTGTGGGCAAGAAATAAAGCTGGGTAGTTTAAGGCCCCCAAGGTATTTGAAGATATTTGTTATCACAAAATAACCTGACCTGTCTTGACTGATGAAGTCCTGCTGGAGAAATTTCATGTTTTATGCTGAACTTTTCTGTATTTCTTATCTTCTGATAAAGAGAAAATGTCTGTTGATAATTTTTAAAATAAAACAACAACAACAAAAATAGTAAGTTAGGCGTGGTGGCTCATGCTCAGTAGACTGAAGAAAGAGGTTTCCTGTTAGTTGAAGGCCAGCCTGGAGTGAGACCTTGCAGGTAGAAGCAGGTTAGATCCAGAGTTCGAGGTCATCCTCCGCTACATAAGCTAAGATACATGAGATCGTGTCTCAAAGAAAAAATAAGCCCTCAGCCTCCCGGATGACCTAAGCCTCCTCCAGCTTCTGCCTCTAGCCATGCTATATCCTCCATGAAAGACTGTATCTCCTTTTGAACTGTCCTACAGTGGTGACATGACAAAGTCCAAAATACCCTCTGCAGATGCAATAGTTCCAAAATCAGAAAAGGACTCAACCTAGAAAATTCGGGGAGATGAAAGGTGGAGCCAGTGAAGAGGGGAAGACAAAAGAATTCCTGCAGGATCCTTTGCCAACTAGCCTGTCTTGCACCATGGGAAGCAATGAAGTGATTTTTTTCTCTCAACAGTGAAAGACAAGGGCCATTTCCTCAGGGCAAGTACTGTGATGCTGATTCTCAAACCCAAATAGCCCAAATTGTGACTGAAACACAATTTCAAATGAATTGTCTGCAAGTTGTTCTTAAGTAGTGTCTTTCTAGCTGTCAGTTTAAATTTGACATTTTCTCCTTAGATTAGCAAATGAACAATCTGTCATCTATCATTTTGATTTCTTGGCTTCCTCCCTCCTCCAAACTTTTGCACCCTGTGTCAGAACAGTTGCAATAAATCTCTGATCCTTTGTCTTTCCTCTGCTCTTAAAAAAATTATAAAGCAATAAAAGTAGTAAGAGATAGCATATGTTACAAAATCCTGCCTCCCTCCCCAGGGCTTCATGGATCCCAGGCCGACCTCGAACTTGCTGCGTAGCAGAGAAGAATCACAAACGTGTGCTCTTCCTGCCTCCACTAGGGATGCGAATAGTGTGCGCCACCATTCATGGTTTGTGCAGTGCTGGGGACTGAACCCAGGACTTCATGTGTCATGGCAAGTATTCTACTACTACATGAGCCACATCCTTAGCCTTCTGTGCTTTTAAAAGTGATCATTTTATAAGTCACTTCATATAAATTCTTTTTTTTCAGTACCGAGACTCAAACCCCTAGCTTTGCTGGGCAAATGTCCATCACACAGCTGAGCCCAAGCCATACTTTCAATGGCTGCATAATGCTAGTCTTGGATGTACTCACTACCGCATAGCCTAATGGATCACTACGGATGGACGTATAAGTTGCTTTTACTTATAAGACAACAGGTGGTGAGTGACAGGTGGACCACTGTGACAGTTACAGGAGAAGAAATCCTGATGGCTGTTTTCCCTTTTGTGGTTCCTGGCTGGCAGTTTCCAGGCTCAGCATTCAGGAGGGCCCAGGGCAGATGGATGAATAAACCAAGCGTGCCGACCTTTCCCAGGATACACGGTTGAGGAGGCTGGTGAGTGCTTTTTGTGCATTGCATGAAGACCCACGGCCGCCGGAAAAGCAAGGCTTGGAAGCACGTAAGTGCCCCCAAGCTGACCTGCCCTGACTCAGGTTCAGAAGATAGCTTAACAGCCTGGAAACTCCAGAGCGCTGAATAACTTCTGACTCACCACAACTATCGCTCAACAAGTCATTTCACTTCTCGAGTTTCCTCCGCAGTCAGCCTACTGAGCTTTGGGGAGGGCTGGTGACATTTGTTGTTCTGATCTGAAGAAAGCCAAGAGTTCATCATGGCAAAACCAGCTGGTGGGCCCAAGCCTCCAAGTGGAAGGAAAGATTGGGGTGAGGACCAAAATGACTGGGTGGGTTTTTTCTGTAGGTGAAGGTTTTAATTGTAGCAGGAATTGCCTAATGTTTCCTCATTTTCTTTAAATTAAGAAGCGTTTTGTGTTTATATTCTTGCTGAATTGTGAAATAAACTTGTTACTGTTAAAGCCTAGAAAGAAAAAAGAGAGAGGGAGGAAGAAAGGGAGGGAAGAAGGGAGGAAGGAAGGAAGGAAGGAAGGAAGGAAAGAAGGAAGGAAGGAAGGAAGGAAGGAAGGAAGGAAGGAAGGAAGGAAGGAAGGAAGGAAGGAAGGAAGGAAAGAAAAAAGAGGAATGAAGGAAGGAAAGAAGGAAGGGAGGAAGGGAGGCAGGGAGGGAGGGAGAGAGAGAGAGAAAGAAAGAAAGAAAAAGAAAGAAAGGAAAGGAAAGAAAAAAGGAAAGAAAAGAAAAGAAAGAGAGGGCTGGAGAGATGGCTTAGGGGTTTAAGATTCTGCCTCAAAAGCAGAAGGTTCTAATTTCAGATCATAGGTCTCATGTACAAAATGCCAGGTGGAACCAGTGGCAGCCTGCACTTCCGGCTTTGGTGGGCGGAGCCTGGGAAATCCCAGAGCAAAGCAAGAAGGAGGTAGAAGCAATCCATGATGATTCCAGAAGTCACCCTTGGTCTTCCACAAGGACACACCTAGTCAGATCCATCTGCACACAATCCAGAGCAATTTGACTGGTGTGAGTCACTCACATGTAAGCATCTCTTCCTATTCCGTTTCTAATTTTCAGTGACTTTCTTCAGTTTCTTCCAAAGTGAAAAATCCCTGTATGATTCTCTTCTGATTTTAAAAGAATTGCTGCATCACTCTAAAATAAAATTCAATGATACAATACTTGTCTAGCAGGTGTGAGGCCCTGGTTTAACCCTTGATACAGAAAAACTAAATAAGCTGGGGGAAAAAAGCTTCAGACAATATCAAGAAGTAAAAAGAAGGAAGCGGGCTGGAGAGATGGCTGTGTGGGTTAAGTGCTTGCTGCACAGGCATGAGGACCTGAGTTTGAATCCCTGGAACCCGCACAAGGTAAGTGGAACAAGGGAGTTCCCACAGGGAGACAGGAGCGGAGAGAGATTTTCTAGACACATACAAAGCAGAAGAGAGAGAGAGAGAGAGAGAGACCCCTATCTCAAACAAGACAGAAAACAGAGAAGATATAGATTAATAATTAAGGTTATCTTATGACACCCACACATACACCATGGCACACCCACACCCACATTCGCACACATACAAAGTTTCCAGGATATTAACAGATAAATAATAATAATAATAATAATAGTGTCATATCTAATAGCATATGCCTGTAATCCCATACTGGGGAAACTGAGGCAAGAGAATTTAAAGTTCAACACCAGTCTGGGCTATAGAGAGACATGGCCCTTTAAAAAAAAGAGTAGAGACTCAGGCATAAATATTATGTCTGCAATTCCAGCATTTGGAAGGCTGAGGCAGGAGGACTGCCAAGAGTTCCAGGCAAGTCTACATTATGGGGTGAAACCTTGTCTTGAAACAAAATGAAAGCAAAACAAGAGAGTTAAAAAAAAAATCACCCATCTATCTACAAGGGAACCCCCATAGATTCCAGTACTGGCATTTTAGAGTACATGCTGCAGATCCGCTCTGTACACGCCTGCTCCTGTATGCACATACACAGCGTTACCAGCATGTGCAGGTTTCTGCTATCCTTTGGGGGAGTAGCCCTTTTCCATCATGTGGGTGCAACCAGTCTGTCGTCTCCTCCCTTTGCTGCTGCAAGATCTAGCAGAAGGCCATAACAAGGACTTAATAAGCTTTTAATGAGCTTAATAAAGGCATCTAAAGGTAGCATTATGAGTTTAACAATTTAACCATGAAGCGCTCCGTCTTCTATGCAGCTGGGTGAATTCACAGGCAGAATAGCATGGTGGAGAGAACTCCCTGCTTGGAGTCAGTCTGACTGAGTTCTAGACCTGCCTTGGCCCTTGTCCTGTGTGGGCAAGTCCCTGCACCTCTCCGAACTCTCTATCAAACTGGGTGGGAAGTCCTAGGTAGCCCCAGTAAAGAGGCAGGATTAGAGCAGCCATGCTGGGATGGGTCTCAAGGTCTTTGGAATTCCTGAAGGTCATCCCACTGCTGGAATCACACTGAAGGAACACTTCTGTTGAGGAACTGATGCCAGTCCTCCCAGAGATAAGAGGGCCAACTTCCCCATGAAGTGATTGTGGAGATGAGCTCTCCATATCAAACAACTTGACCTCTAGCCCACATGGGCCCAAGAGCAACTGGGTTGGACCCCAATGGGAATTAACTAATGGGAAAAAGCCAGTTTGTCTAGGTGTATAAATACACCTGGCCCTGGCAGCCATCTTTGGCGCCCTAGCCCCTCATGGCTTTAGTGCTGTGAGTTTTGTTCTGTGCTTGTTTCTCGTGTATTCCATAAGTTCCTTGCTCCTCATGGATTCCATGCCTAGGCACCTTGAGTTCTCCAGGGCGTCCTCGCCCCTCATGGCACTCTAGTGCCATGGGTTCTTTTCCTGATGCCTGCTTCTCATGGAGGCGCCCTGATGTCCATGAGTTCCAACTTTTCTCTTCTCTAATAAACTCTACCTTAATCCTCTACACCATGTTCTGGTTTCAATCTTCGACTCCAGAACACGAGAACCCTACAACATTCGGACGGTTGAGAACGTTTTCCCAGCAACATCTGGCAACCACGAAGGGACTGTTTTGATTGTCCCACAACAATACCATACACTAAGCAGTACGTAGTGCACACTAGTTACGTACCCAATGACACAGAGGCATTGCTGTGATTCCAAGGAAGGAAAACAGAAAAGAAATTGGGATTTTTCCCACCTAGGAAGAAAACAGGACTCCTTAGATTATACTGACAGGGCCTGGAGAGATGGCTCAGGGCTTAAAACTCTGCCTCAAGAGCAGAAGGTCCTGAGTTGGGATCCAGGTCCCACATAAAAACCGGTGGAAATGGCGGCAGTACTTTCAATCCTAGTGGGCGGAGCCTGGGAAATACCAGAGCGAAGTAAGGAAATAGAAACAATCCAGGATGATTCCCGAAATTACTCTTGGGCCTCCATAGGGAAACATATAGCCTCTACCACACACACACACACACACACACACACACACACTATTAAAAAAGATTATACTGATGGTAATACATGCACAGTTGGCCTTCCACATCTGCAGATCCTGAATCTACAGATACAACCAAACACAGATCAAAGAAATGGCTAGACCTGTGATGGACGCATCCGCCTTAGACAAGTACACTTTCCTCTGGTCATTATTCCCCAAACAATACAGTATAAGAACTATTTACATAATGATAAGGGATGCTCCCAGTCAGGGAGGGAGGGAATTAAAAAGGGTCATTTGCAGCCGGCTGCCTTCCAGGAACCATTTGGAACATAATGCATATTTATGTCAGCTTCCCCTGGCTAAAAAAAGTCATTTGCCATGGCTGATAAGACCCTTTCTGACACAGAGGGGGGGGGGTGTTCTGTTGTCTTGAGACAGATGGTGACATCCTCTGACCCATGGTTGATGGTCAGTAACCCCTTTTGTAAGTGGTTCCTTGGTAACAGCCGGAGCTTCCCTTGCTCCAGCAAGACCCAACACCTGACCCTCTGTCGCTGGGAGGAAATCCTTTTTTATAACCTCGAGGGAACAGCTTTAGTCAGAAGGGGAAAAGCTGTGTCATCAGAGGGGGGATGGAGAGATGGCTCAGGGTTTAAGATTCTGCCCTGAAAACCCAAGGACTTGAGTTTGGATCCCAAATCCCATGTAAAAACTGAGGCTGAAGGGGCTGGAGAGGTGGCTCAGGGGTTAAGCCTCCGCTTTGCAGGCGGAAGGTCCTGAGTTCGGATCCCAGATCCCACGTATAGACGCCAGGCGGAAGCGGGTATAGACGCCAGGCGGAAGCGGGGGCGGCCTGCGTTTCTGGTCCTGGTAGGGCGGAGCCTGTGAATCCCGGGGCAGAAGGAGGTGGAGGCGTCCATGGTGGTTCGCGAATTCGTCCGTGGTTCTACACATACATAGACACACACACAGACATACACACACGTGCACACATATACACGCACATGCGCACAGTTGAATAAATAATAATAATAATAAAAATTAAAAAAAAAAAAACTGAGGCTGAAATGTTGAAAGCCTTCGCTTCCAGTTGTGGAAGGCAGAACCTAGGAAACCCCAGTGCAAAGCAATAAGAAGGTAGAGCAGTCAGGATGATTCACAAAGTCACCCTTGGACCTCCCCAAGCACAAAGTGTCCTCCTACACGCATATACACACCCATGCCTACACACACATGCACACCACACAAAGGTCAGAGGAAAACTATACACAAAGAAGAAACTACTTGCATGCCCTAGAAGCCCCTCCCTGCGTGCAGTCTCTTACAGACCCTCACATATGAGTTTACCCAGTTTCTGAGTTCTAACCCAGAAAGCATAACTCTCCTTTCTATCTCTGCCTTTCAGAAGAAACTAGCCAAAATCCAAAATTCTACCTTGCTTACCTGATACTCTAGACTTCTCTTTCTCTCTCTGAAAATCTTCCCACCCCCATGTAGCTGCTTGTTTGCTTTTTTAAATAATAAAGTTTATCTATCTATCTATCTATATTTTATCTATTGCATGTGTGTCTGTGTGTGTTTCTGTGTGTATCAGAGGACACTCTGTGTGCCTGTGGAGTGACTTTGGGACTTCAGGAAGCATCCTGGATTGCTCTGTCTCCTCTTTGCTCTTGAGTTTGCTCTTGAGTTTCCCATGCTCTGCCTTCCAGGATTGGAAGTACAGGAGGCCGCCATTTCCTCCCGGAATTTTTACCTGAGATCTGGGATTTGAACTCAGGACCTTCTACTTGAGAAGCAGAGGGTTAACCCCTGAGCTGTCTCTTTAGCCTGTTTGCTTTTTTAGCCTCCCTCTCTCCCTCCCTTTTTTACCTTCCTCCCTCTCTCCCTCCCTTTTTTACTCCCTCCCTCCCTTCTTCCCTCCCTCCCTCCCTTCCCTTTCTTTGTTTCTTTTTAGAAACTCTCATTCTGTATCCCAAATTGCTCTGAGACTTACTACCTAGTCTGAGCTGACCTCAAATTCATGGCAACCTTCCTGTCTCAAATCTCCTGAGGGCTGGGATTACAGATGTGAATCTCCATGCCTAGCTGGAAGTATAACTTTTTTTAAAATATTTTTTATTTCATTTTGTTCAATTGTGCGTGTGTACATAGAACCACGGACAAATTCGGGAACCACCATGGATGCCTCCACCTCCTCCTTTACTCTGCTCCAGGATTCACAGGCTCCGCCCTACCAGGACCAGAAACGCAGGCTGCCCCCGCTTCCGCCCGGCGTCTATACGTGAGGTCTAGGATCCGAACTCAGGACCTTCCACCTACAAGGTGGAGGCTTAACCCCTGAGCCACCTCTCCAGCCCCCTGGAAGGATAACTTTTTGTCTGTCATCTTCTTCCAGAAAATGTTGAATTCCAGCTTGTTGGACTAAGAATCTGCAAAGAGGGATCCCGTGTCCCCTGGTAATAGGGGCATTTACAGGTTTTGCTTTTGCTTTTTATTTTGTTCTTTAAAAAAAAAAAACAAAAACCTTTATTCTATTTATTTGTGTATGTGCACAATTGTATCCCTGTGGGGAACCAAAGGTGACTTTGGGAATCATCCTAGATTGTTTCTACCTTCTTTGTGCTTCGATCTGGGATTTCCCAGGCGCTGCCATAAAGGTCAGATGTGTAGGCCACCACCGTTTCTACCTGGTGTTTTTTACATAGGACCTGGGATCCAAACTTAGGACCTTCTGCCTGTGAGTCAGCGTCTTTATTTTCCTCTTGAGACAGCATCTCAATATATGGTCCAGGTTGACCTTGGATTCTTCACCCTCCTATTATTGGCTTTCTGAGTACAGGATTACAGCTGTATACCTCACAGCTGGCTGTAGTTGATCAGGAACCAGAGACTCTGTCCCATAGATCAGAGATAAAAGATCTGAGATCTACGCCACCTTCACTGAGAGACCCACAAGAATATTAATAGGATCTGATAAGAAAAATAGATAACTGGGGAAAAAGGGAAACAACCGATCAAACCTCAAATCCCTTCTCCCTGCACTCCCAACTGTTAAAAGCCTCCACCCCCTGACTCCATCCTGAGGTGAGATAGCTCCTCCCTCACTGGAGTTTTGGAGAAACTTGCAGAATAAACTTCAGTCTTAGTGGATGAAACCTGGGTTTGTGTTTTATCTCCCACTCTGCCCCTCATTTTTCTTTCTTCTCTTTTACTAACTATAGTATTTGCTTTGAATCAGGTATCACGAGTCATCTCAAAATGACTTAAAGAATGTGAGGATGTGCTTAGTAGGTCCTATGCGAATATGCCTTACAAGAGGAACTTCAGCTTCTTGTGGGTATTGAAGATTCTGTAGCCAGTGTCTCCTTGGATACTGAGGGTGCCTGTACCCTACAACCCTTGAAACTTTCAATCAAAAATGACCAGATTACTAGCCCATCGTGTAGCAATTCTAAATATATGTACATAGGTCTGTAACATGTGATGGGAAGATAGGTCTGACATATGGACTGTCTTTATAAGGGTATTACCATCTAACTTGGGGGGGCTGAGAATAGATTCTTCACAGACCTGATTTCTACTCTTGACCCCTGCATCTAAGGAGGTCTTGGGCAAGTTCTGTAAGCCTCTGAGGAAGGTTATGATCTTGCCCTACCTGTCCATTATGAGGTGTGGATGAAGCAGTACATATGAAAGTGGTTTGGTAATCTAATGCCACTCACACCCACAAAGCGGCCGGGTCACTGCTCCGGGCTCCTCAGAGCAGAGGGATGAAGAGCACAGGCGTCCGGCCAGGGGGTACACCGCGTGGTGTACCCACAGAGAGCCCAGCAGTGCGGGGCACCAGACACGGTACAGGGAAAATTCAGGGAGTTGAGATTCTGAGGCAGGGAAGTCAGGAATCCACCTGCCTGCAAGTCATCGGTAGAGTACTTGCTGAGCATGCGCAGAGCAGCAAAGCCAGTGTGGGCTTTTCAAGAGCAGAGGAGAAAGGGGGGGGGGCACCCATGCCTGTCATCTCAACATTCAGGAGGTGGAGAAAGAGGGATTTCCACTCTTTTGAAGCCAGCCTGGGCTATGTGGTAAGATCCGGTATCAAAAACAAACAGCAGCAGCATCTACAAACAAACACAAAAGAATAAAAGAAAACCACCTCAGGTGTGCTGTGAATTTCAGATGCAATGAAGCAGAGCTCTGTAGGAGGAAGGCCGGGCAGCCACCTGAGAAGATTTGCTGGGAAGTGAGACCTCAACATACAACACGAGTGCTGAGCACAGCTCTGGAAAGATCGAGGGCACCAAGTGTTCCCGGACACAGGGGACCTGTGAGGACAAAAGCCTCAGGGCAACAAACTGTACGAGGAACATGGGGCAGGCTTGTGGCAGGGAGCCCAAGGGCTGGGGGTGGGGAGCCGGCCAGGGCTGGCCGCTGAAGGACAGCTGAGACTTAATCTATTCTGTGTTCTGCAAGGTTTGCCTCTTGACTAGAAACTGAGGTTCCTTTCCTGCAGGTTGTGCTGAGGGCACAAGGGAAATTGCAAGCCCGGTGCAGGCATGAACCAGGAATCAGCACATCCCCCTGAAAATGAGAGGTGGGGGAGGAGGGGGAAAGTACTGTTGACTTGCCTGAGGGTATCCCGTGTCCGTTCTCCTCCGGCTGGCATTTAAGCCTAGGGCTCAGATCCCAGTCTAATCTCTACCCTCAAGGCCAGTCTCTTCCTGGAGAGACTGGCAAGGGGTTTACAAGGACACCCAGCAATAAAGTGAGCCCACCAGGGCCCCAGGCTCCCTGCTTCAGCCGTCGAGGCTGATCCTAGCACTGGGCTGCAGAGAGGACCTGTCTGGGTCCTGTCCTGCATTGCCAGCCTCAGCCCTCTCAGCCTCGGCCAGCAGGGGCAGGGCAGACAGGTGAGCTCCCTGCGCCCAGGCAGTCAGGAGCAACCTGATCGAACAGGAAACTGGCCTGCAGCCAGCCGCAGCGTCAGGGAGCCGAGCACCTGGAGCCTTTGTTCCTGTGATTCCACTGCGGACGTTCCCAGGCACCTGTGCTGAGCCTGGGGAGCACCTGGGCCAGCCAGGGGCTCCCACGGGATCTGGTTCTCTTGCAACGGGGAGTGGTCAACTCGTGACCCTGCGGGAGGTCTTGTGATGTGATTACACCACCAACCCTAGCAGTCCAGCAGCCAGCACTCTTACAACACGGCAGCCGGTCATGTCACGAACCTCACAACAAACGCCACAGCAGGTGCCATTATCACCCCCATCATAGAGATTAAAAACACTGAAGCACAAGGGCAGAAGGTGAGCCATCCCAGGTCACACAGCACAATAGACTCTGAAATTCACGAAGGTTCCAGACTTTCTTTTTTTAATCTCCGTGACCTTGGGCAAAGCATTTAAACTTCACCTGACTCCATAGACTGGTGATGTAGCTCGGATGCTATAGTACTGGCGGGTCTACATGCATGAAACCCTAAATTTGATTCCCAGCACCCTATAAATCAGTGATAGAGGGGCACACACCTGTTGTCCTGGCATGTGGGAAGAGGAAGCAGGAAGATTAGAAGCTCAAAGTCATCCTCGACTACTTAGCAAGTTTAAAGCAAGTTTATTTGTGGGCTGCATGAGATTCGCCCACAAATAAATAGATAAATAATTAAATTGGGACCAGAAGATGGCTCATCAGATAAATATGTGAGCTTGCCATACAAGCCTGATGATCTGAGTTCAATCCCTGTAACCCACAAAATGGAAGGAGAGAACTGACACCCTAAAGTTGTCCTCTTGTTACGGGGTCACTCTGGGTCTGTATGTATCCAGGTTCTAGTGTTCTAGAGTTGCAGACTGAAACAAGAACACATGTAGAGGATTGAGGCAGAGTTTATTAGAGGAGAGAAAGAACAGAACTTATAGCCATGAATCTGTGAGGGGCAAGAGAGCCCTGGAGAACTCATGGACTCCAGAAGTGGAATATCATGAGGGGCAGGTGCCAGAGATGACTGACTGCAGGGTCTGCAATATTTCTACCCTTAGTGGGGGTGTGCCTTTCCCCCATTGGTTAGTTCCAGTTCCTGCAAACCTAATTGGAGCTTTTGGTCCTCTACTTGTCGTTGGTCTGCTGTCATTGAGGCCCAACCCAGTTGATCTTTGCTCACCTCCTAGTAGGCTTATCTACAATGGACACTCATCTCCATATCCTTTTATGATTCTATCTCTGAGTCAGTTTCTCGGATCCCTAGGGTGTTCCTTCAGGGTAATCCCAGCAGTGGGGGAATGACTTTCCAAGACCTTCAGAGACCATGCCAGCATGGCTGCTCTAAAACTGCCTGACTCTGACCCTCACGCGTGAGTGTCGGCACATGAATTAACCAGTCGACATATGGAAAGCTGTGGCACCCTCCTCCTCACCTCCCACAGCAGCACGCTACTGAGCAACACCAAGTCCTCGGTTCCCTCATCAATACTTAGCTGTAGTGATTTTACTCTGCAAGGGTGTAGAAAGCCCGCAGCTCTTCAAGACCCGTTCCTTTGAGATGGCCGCTCCGCAGATCTTCCCAGAAGTTGCCATTCGACAAAATCACCCTCTTGCTTTCCACCAGAATAAACAAAGACACACAAATAGAAAAGCCAGTGTTTGTAATGGCTCATTTGAGGCAGAAAAGCCAGCATTATTCACACTACTGGGCTTAGAAGATTTTCTCAGAAAGAAAACCAAAAGTGACAGCTCAAATTATCATGCGGGGACCAGGATTTTCTCTGGATCCACACACACCCCTGGCGCAACACATGGCCCCAAGAGGAGATGACCGGACCCTTGATGACTTTCAGACAATCTCTCCACAGAGACTTTTGGTGGTGGTGGTGGTGGGGTGGCAAATGAAAATACTTTTCCTATAAGTTAGCAATTATTTATCAAATGCTTGTTCCATTCAAAGGCATTATGGGCAGTGTCCATAAAAGGGGACAGGAGTTGGGAATGTAGCTTAACTGACAAAGTGATTATATAGCATGCAGGAAGCCCTAGGCTTGATCCCTAAAGCATCAAGGTCATCCTCAGCTACAGGGCAAGTTTGAGTCCAGCCTGAACTAAATGAGAACCTGCCAAAGGGGGGGGGGAGGGAACACACAAGATCCCCGGCTGCAGGCATTTGCCTCAGAGAACAGTCCCTGATCTCCCCTGTATCTTTGTACCCTTCAATCACCTTTTGGGGATCCATTCCTTATCCTGCTCAGGTCTAGCCATCCAAATAGGGGTCTTCATCCCTTATCATCACCACAGCTAGCCAATGAGACTGGTCCAGGAGAAGCATGAGTGGCGGAGGGGGTCAGGCCCCCAGAGCTTCAACTGGACTTTAAATTTGGAACTGGAAGAGAAAACTCTGTGCTCAGATTGCTGACCTGGAAGGTTGTGAATTCAAACCAGCTGACAGTTATTCTTGGGGGAGAAAATCTGTTTACAGAAGCAGAGGGAGGTGGATGCAGCAGAGAGAAAAGCCAGCACTGGAGGCCAAGTAGGAACCTGCCTGCCGGAGACGTGGCTAATGAGGCAATGGATTCCTTTTTCTGACAACCCAAGGGCCCTGCCTAATTCAACCACCAGCCTCTGAGAGAAAATGAGCACAATTTGGTAGGAAAGGTGTCATGGGCAAGGGAAAGTTTTGGGCAGTCTAAGTTGTGAGGTCAGAGGCAGACACGATTGCCTCATTCATCTAGTTGACAATTATTTTTTGAGCCCCAACTTGCGCCACGTGTGGTATTAGTCATCAGACCACAGTGGATGGAAAGTGCAAGGTCGCTGTTCTTACCTCCTAGGAGGGGCAGGGTTTGTGGAAGTCATTGAAGAATGGTTAAATGTGGTCAGGCAAAAAGGGAAGCGGGGAGAAATTCCATCCAAAGAAAAAGCAAAAATGAAGATGAGAAGGCAGAATCTGTAATCCCAGCATTTGGGAGGCTGAGGCAGGAGAATCAACATTCAAATCAGCCTAGATAACAGACTGACAAGATGGACCAGGAATACAGCTCACTAGTGGAGTGCTTGCCTAGCATGTGTGAGGGGTCCTCCTGGGTTTGATCTCTAGCACTGGTGTCTGTGTGTGGGGGGTAAGAAGACTGTAAAGTCTAGGGCCACAGACATATTACTGTTTGCATGAATAAAGGGGGGAAGGGAGGGAGGGAGGAAGGAAGGAAGGGAGGAAGGAAGGAAGGGAGGAAGGAAGGGAGGAAGGAAGAAGGAAGGGAGGAAGGAAGGGAGGAAGGAAGGAAAAAGAGAAAGAAAGAACTCTGCCTCTGAAGGGAAGAGGGAGGGAGGGAGGGAAGAAGGAAGGAAGGAAAGGAAGGAAAGAAAGGGAGGTAGAGAGGGAAGGAAGGATGAAGAAAGGAAAGGTGGAAGGAAGGAAGGAAAGAAGGAAGGAAGGAAGGAAGGAAGGAAGGAAGGAAGGAAGGAAGGAAGGAAGGAAGAAGGAAGGGAAGGAAAGAAGGGAAAGGGAGGGAAGGAGGGAAGAAGGAAGAAAGGAAAGGAAGAGAGGGAGGGAGAGAAGGAGGGAGGGAGGAAGGAAAGTTTGTCATGTGGTTGGAGCTGGTCATTGAGGTGGGTTAGAGGAAAGCTACTTTTAGAAAGGGTAAGACCAAGGGGGCCGGATTGGAGCCAAACCGCAGATGACCTTGCTGCAAAGTGTAGATTTTGCCTGGATCATACCACACAATCCCAACTCTGTCCTGGCTGGGAGCCACATCTGGCCAGGCCCCGTGTGGCCCCATCTCTGTTGTGGTTGTCACACCCACGCTCTCCTCGGCTTCTGCAGCCAGGCTCCACCCAGCACTTTACCCGCGTGGTACCTCCCGGGTCATGCCCCAGACACCGCCCGCCCTGCCGGCTCCTGGGCGAAGCTGCCAGCGCAGCACTCCTGCCCGGTCTATAATTTAGACATGACCTCCGCCCGGCTTGACCGCCCGTGGCCCCTGCGCCTCAGCAAACGCTCGGCCGTCAGATTGTTGGAAGAGGGGAAATGATCTGGGGTCCGCGGAACCCCCGGCCCACGGTTTCCTGGGCATCTCTCCGGTCTTTCCAAGGCAGAGGCTGGGCACAGCGCGGGCCACTGGGTTCCTCAGCCCAAGAGTAGGGAGCTCCCGCCCCCTTGTGGCCAAGAGCTGCCCAGCACCTGACATCACAGAGATGCTGCTTTGTTTAAAGAAAACATTGCTGGAAAGCCGAGTGTTGCGGTTCACCTGCACGGTTGCTGACAAATCACCATGAAACAGCTTTTAAAAAACAAGGAGTTTATTTTCTTACAATAGTCCGTTACAGTCTGTCCAGCTCGACGGGAGAGCACGCACCAACACAAGGGCGGAGGGAATTGGCCACAGCATCTCTACGTAATGGCTGAGAGAGGGACGATCCTTCCTTGCCAGACCAGCATGTCTGGCCAAGTGTACACAAGTATGCTGATTCCCTCAATCAGCTCTCTGTATTTTATTCCAGGGCCTAATCCCCTGGGCCTTCCTCATCGGCCAGACAATCTCCTGCAAGTTTGCCGTGGACTTAACTCAACCATTAATTCTACAAATGTGCCCAGAGCTCAAACCCTCAACAATCAAGTTGACACCTGTGCCTAACTATGACACTGAAAACACATAAATCATTAAAGTTGGAGATTAAGTGATACCATGCATGAGGCTCTGGGATTAATCCAAAACTACATAAAAGAAAGAAGAAAGAAAAGAAAGAAAGAAGAAAGAAAGAAAGAAAGAAAGAAAGAAAGAAAGAAAGAAAGAAAGAAAAAAAGAAAGAAAGAAAGAAAGAAAGAAAGAAAATAGGGCTAGAGAGGTGGCTCAGGGGTTAAAATTGTCTGCCAAACTGAAGGTCCTGAGTTCGGGTCCCAGATCCCATGTAAAAACACCAGGTGGAAAGAACGGCAGAGGCTTGCACTTCTGGCCTTGGTGGGCAGAGCCTGGGAAATCCCAGAGTGAAGCAAGGAGGCAGGAGCAATCCAGGATAATTCCCGAAGTCACCCTTGGATCTCCATAGGGACACAGTGCCCTCTTATACACACACACACACACACACACACACACACACACACACACTAAATAAAATAATTTTAAAAAATGAAAATAAAGGACAAACTGTTATCTCAATGGACTTCATAGTAAAGACTTGAAAAGGATAGTCTAGGTTCTCCAGAACCAAATCTATCTTTCCCTTCCTCTCTTTCTCCCTCTCTTCTTCACTCCTTCCTTTCTTCCCTTTCTCCCTTTTTCCTTCTTCATTCTTGCTCTTTTTCTTTATTTGAACAGGGTCTCCTTGTGGTCAGCTTGGAGTTCCCTATGAAACCAAGCTGGGGCTGCCAGCATTTATGTATCTGTGTGTGTGTGTTACAGGATTGCTCTCCTGGGCTCTCTATGTGTCCAGGCTCTTGTGTTCCAAAGTCAAAGATTGAAACCAGACCATGCATAGAGGATTGAGGCAGAGTTTATTAGAGGAGAGAAAGAACAGAAGTCATAGCTGTGAATCTGTGAGGGGCAAGAGAGGTCTGGAGAACTCATGGAATCTATGAGGGACAAGGAGTTGGAAACAAAATCATGGACTCCAGATGTGGAGTACCATGAGGGGCAAGGAAGCCAAAGCTGGCTGCCAGGGTCAGGTATATTTATATATTTAGGCAAGGGGGAGCAAGGTAGGGAATGGTTTCTCCTCATTGGTTAACTCCAGTTTCTGTAAACCTGACTGGTTTTGGTCCTCTACTGCTCATTGGTCTGTTCACATTGGGGTCCAACCCAATTGATCTTGTCCTCACCTTGTGGTGGGGTTTATTTACAGTGGAGAACTATTCTCCATATCCTTTCATGAACAGAGGGTTGGGGGAAGAGGGCGAAGGGTGTGTTCCTCAGGGTCATCCCAGCAGTGGGGGAGGACCTTCCAAGACCTTCAGAGACCATCCCAGTGTAGCTGCTCTAAAACTGCTTGATGTTTTTATGTTTGTGTGTGCGTGTGTGAGAGAGAGAGAGAGAGAGAGAGAGTTTAGGTACATGAGTTTCATGGCATATATGTAGATCAGACAACTACTTCTTGTTAAGGTGGAAGTCAGAAGAATGTGATATCTGAAAATCGTCCAACTATTTGCCAGCTCCCAGGCAGCCCTAGGTAAAGATGTTCTGAGAGGTCACAGCCTTCCACCTCTAAAGTGTTCTATTGGTACTATCAAACAGATTCCTATAAATATTCTGTCAAGTGAACTGTAAAGCATTCCTCTCTGAACATCCTCAGCTTTGGAGCCCAGCTCCTTCCTATGATGCTCCTTAGCAGTGGGGGTAAACCTGAGTGACTGTGATGGTAACTTCTTTACAAGAATTTTTGTCTATGTTAGGTAATGGCTGCATGAGTGCAGGTGGTTATTGGAGTGGGGGTGGAGGAGGAGGAGGATTCCAAAACCCAGAAGACAGACCTGATCTCAGGGGCCTTTAAAATTCATCTTAGACATAACAAACTCTGACGGCACAAGCTGCAAGCCCTTGCAACACAGCAGCAGAGTGTAACTAAACACATGTGTGTTGACAGCAGTCGTCAGAGTGGGAACAAAGCCGATGACAGGAATGGGGTCTGAGAGGAGTCTGGAAGCGTGCCCACAGACCGGGTCCTTCTGGGAGTTGTTGGATAGATGTCAAGGAGAGGCAAGCAACTACATAACCTTGGAGATACAACCATTATACCCCCAAGGTACCATGATTCACCTGTCATCTACTCTCACGAGTCTGTCCTTGCAAAGACTCTACGTTAGGAGGAGCAAAGTTGCTCAGATGATAAAGGCACCTTGGCACAAACCTGGCCACTCGAGTTCGATCCCTAAAGCTTGCATGGTAGATGGAAAGATCTGAATTCCAAAAGTTGTCCTGTGGCTTCTGCCACGGTACACATTGCCCCATCCACACACAAAATAAATAAATAAAAGAGACTCCACATTAGGTAGGGAGCGTTACACTTAGATACAGGTGTCAGTATGATGGTTGAGGGTTTGCGCTCTGGGCTCAAAGAATCAGTGACTGAGTTAAGCCCCCCAAGGAAGCCTGCAGGAGATTGTTTGGTAGATAGGGAGGCCAAGTCCCTGGTGGTTGTGGTTAGTCCCTGGACAAGTGGATAAGGTGGAGGGCACTGGGTAAGGAAACTGGTGTCCTTTGGTATACTTGGCCAGAAATGCTGGTCTGGCAAATTAGGATTGTCCCTTTCTCAGCAGTCCTGTGACTATATAAATATGGTGTAGCCAGTTCCCTTGGCTCCTGGTGTTGCTATGAGATCTCCTGCCAAGCTGAAATAAGAACTGTAACCAGACAATCATAAGTGAAAAACCTCTTGTTCCCCTCCAAGCCGTTTGGTTGTGAATTTATCGGCAACAATGCAGGAAGATTCAACAGGGAGACAGCACATGCCTGTCTGTAATCCCAGCACTCAGGAGACTAAAGTGGGGTCACAAATTCAAGGTCAGTTTGAGCTACATGGTAAGACCTCCATTTCAAAAATAAAAAGCGTAGACCCATCCCCACATCCTCCACCTTCTTGGTAGTGGAGGTTTATTTGTGGGCCAACGTGGCTTTGAAATCTGATCCTCTTACCTCAGCCTCCCAAGTGTCTGGGATTATAGGCATGTGCCACCGGCAGGACTTACTTCTCCACGTTCTTATTCCTACCACACTAGGTCCACCGAGGATTGAATACAAACCATGTCTCATGTGTATGCCTATTCTTGTCCCTGGGGAACTAAGGCATGCCAGAGACCCAAAGAACCTTCTCACGGCACAACCCTGAGGTCTGCTAGTTATGTCCTCACCTGTTCTTTTCTTCATGTTTGGAGTCTCAAGGGCTTTGGACCCCAGAAGTCAGCCGTACTCTTGCTCTCTACGGAGACCTGCTGTACAGCTTCTGTGTGGTCCCACACAGGCGCAGGGCTGTGGGGAACTATAGGTAGCAACTGTCCACTCTGACTGTGCTGGAAGCTCGCCCGGGTTCCCCAGGTTCAGTAGGCACCATATGGTTTATGAAATGTGTTCCCTGAAGCAAGCAGCGTGAGGGCAGGGGCCAAATGCTTCTGATCACATCTGAGCGCAGGAAGATCATTAGCAAGGAATGTTGCCTGTCCAGGATTGAAGGATTCCTCTGGCCCTGACCAGGGCTCACTAGTGGTTTTTCGCAAGGGAAACAGAATGCCAGTTTGTGCATTTGCATTCCTTATGCAATTGCCCCACAATTTAGAAATACTCAGGCTGGAGAAAGCTGTTCAGTGAATAAGAAACTTAACCAAATGGAATACTGTGTATCAATGGGAGAGCATGTGCTTAGTGGGGGCGGGCCCTGGGTTAAATCCCTAGCACCACACAAGAGCAACAACAACGAAACACATTAAATAAGTAAAAATAAAGTAAAAACAAACAACCACAGACAAGCAAGTGAACAAAAGCTACAGACATTAGACTGAGATAGCCCAAGGCAATCCTGTTATAACCTATGGGAATTGTTCCCTTCATCTGGATTCCCCTCGCCCCTTCCATTCCCTGGGACTTTTAATACAGGAGAATGTAACTCTCTCCTAGGAACACAAGGAAGGAGTAGATCTACCCCAGCTAGCTGCCCACCCACTGATTTTGCAATGGCTCTGGTCCCATTCTCTAGGGGGGAGGAAGTCTGCTGTCAGCCATGATCTCAGCCTTTGGACTTGAACCGTTGCCTTTGGCGAGGTGTTGGGTGAGCCATTTAAACGTCTTGTTCTGGCTTCTGACAGAACATCTTTGCTTCTGGGCTCAGGGTAGGGAGCAGGAGAATCATTTGGTTATTTTTGGTTCTTAGTAACAGAAACCCTACTTAACTGGCGTTCATGGATCCCTCTTCTCTTCCATAGGGGTTTGTTTGTGCCACTTTCCCTTCGTGTTCCTCAGCCTTATCAATGGAAAGAATGTGTTGCTAAGCATTTGGATTTTTTTTTTCAGCCTGTCTGATAGGTGAAAAGTGTATCAGTGTACTTCAGCTGAGTGTAGGTGTGCGCCTGTGAAGACCCAAGGGTGACATCCAGAATCATTCTGGATTGTTCTGCCTCCTTATCCTTTTGCTCTGAGGTTTTCTGGGCCCCACCTTTCCTGGAAGGAATTACAGACTGTTGCCGTATCTGTCTGGAATTTTTATGTGGGATATGAGGATCAGAACTCAGGTCCTTTTGCTTTTGAGGCAAATGTTTTTAATACCCGAATCATCTTCCCAGCCTGTATTTCAATTTTAATTTTTCTTCTTAGGTGAGTGAGTTTACTCCTGTGGTTATTTCGCCAAGTCGCATTTTCAGCTGCTTGGTCCCTAGCTAGCACAACAATTGTGGGAATTCTGTGGAGCCTTTGTATGCGGGGAGTAGCTGGCACAAGTGGTCTTTTGAAGATTATCCAGAATCCTCTGTGCTCCTGCCTCCCCTCCCCGATCTGGTCCCCTGCGATGTGAACAGTCCCCACCATCTCTCTCCCCTCCCAACACACCATGATGGATTAAAACCTTCTAAGCTGTGGGCTAAAATAAATCTTTTCTGCCTTGTTTCTGTCAGGCACTGTGATCAAGGAGAGACGGCCACGCCTCTAACAGTTGAGCGTTCCTCTCCCGTGTTAAAGGGCTCTGTGCTTGCTTCAGATCCTTCTGCCTTCCCTTTGGGTTGTTGGTCTCAGACATAGATTTTTCTTCCTCCACTTCTCTGCTCTGGCCCTTTCACTGCTGCCTTCCTTCTCAGGCCAGAATCAAGATGGTAGCAGCTGCTCCAGATCTGTCCAGAATTAGGAACTTTATTTCCTGTCTGTAGTTGACCTGGCTCAACTTCCCAGCTCCATTCTCTTTCCCGTCTCAACTGGAAACAAGATGCACTCAAAACACGCTTTCTGTATTAGTTACTTTATTTATTGCAGTGTTAGTTACTTTTATTTAAATATTTTATTTATTTACTTACAATGTGTGTGTGTGTGTGTGTGTGTGTGTGTGTGTGTGTGTGTGTGTATCAGAGGGCACATGTGTCCCTGTGGAGGACCAAGGGTGACTTTGGGAATCATCCTGGATTGCTTCTACCTCCTTTTTGCTTTGCTCTGGGATTTCCCAGGCTCTGCCCACCAGAGCTGGAAGTGCAGGCTGCCACCATTTTCCCCTGGCGTTTTTTTACTTGGGACCTGGGACTTGAACTCAGGACCTTCTGCTTATGAGACTTAACCCCTGAGCCATCTCTCCAGCCCTGGTTACTTTATTTATGACTGGCAGTTTAAGAGATTATTGCTTTTGGCTAATGGTTTATGGGATAGTCCATCACAGTGGGGAAGGCACGAGGTCCAAGCAGCCCTCAGCCATTCTTGGGCAGGAACAGGAGCAGCAACAGATAATGTTTGCAGTCTTTACTCATAGAATGCTGCTAACAGCAAGGATGGGCCTTCCCTCCTCTGTTAAATCTCCCTGGAAATTGGCCGACATATCCACAGGTCTGTCTTCTAGGTGATTGTGATAGTTAAGCCTGGGTGTAAACTTGACACACCTGGTATTAACCAAGATGGGCTGAAACCACACCTGGAAGGATCAACTGAGACCACCTGAAAGGATTATACCCGCCCTACATCCTATCAGAACCTCTAAAGACCTCATAGGGTCCTCCCAGTAATGGACCATATAAAGCCACGGAACAGAATACAGAGAGAGGAGAGGCCCTCTGAAGCTGTGCTCCTCCCTCTTGCCGCCCAGCCTTCAGCTGTCACCCTTGGGCCTACTGGGCTGAGCAGCTACTGGCAGCCATCATTGGCCTACATTTTTGAGCACATGTGTGTGTGTGTGTGTGTGTGTGTGTGTGTGTGCGCGCGCGCGCGCGTGTGTATCAGAAGGCACCTGTGTGTCCCTGTGGAGGACCAAAGGCAACTTTGGGAATCATCCTTTCTGCTTCACTCTAGGATTTCCCAGAAGTGCAGGCTGCCACCAGTTAGTTCTGCCTGATACTTTTTCGTGAGACCTGGGATTGGAACTCAGGACCTCTTTGCTAGGTAGAGTCTTAATCCCTGAGCCATCTCTTCACACACACACCCCAAAGTCTTAACAATTTCAAAACAGCTAAAAGTCCAAAAAACCAAAAAAGATTATTTTGAGACTTGAGACTCTAACTCTTAGCTATGACCCCTACAAAACAAATCACTTACATACTTTCAATATGCAACATCTCAGAACAAAACAGCCCCCTTTCAAAGGGAAGGAATGGGGGCATAAGAAGGAAAAAATCAGTTCAAAGCTAGACTAGACTGAAACCCAACAGGACAAACACCAAATTCTATAGCCCCACGTCAGACATCTGGGGCTCTTGGTTGTACCATCTGCTTCCAGGAGGTCAGCTTTCCACCTCATTTTACATTGTCCTTTTCTTTTCTTTTTTGAGATAGGGTCTCACTGTGCAGCTTAGGCGGGCCTTGAACTTCTGATCGTCCCTCAGCTTCTCAAGTGCTGAGTTTACAGGCGTGAACCGCCACACCCTATGCCACTGTCATTTTCCAAAGCCCACCACCAAGTGCTGAGCACCCTATTTGTCAGTAGCCAGATCTGTAATCAGTCCAGGCCATGGGACCTCAATGTATTTCAAGTAGTTGGGTGCTTGTTTACATTCTTCAGTTGTCTTGGGTGAGCCAAGGGCTCTTTACACATAAGCTTCACTTTTAAGTCTCAAAGCTGTGGGACCCAGTCCGGCGGATTCCCTTTTTATCAGTTGTCCCCTGCAAACACTCCTCCCACAGCTGCTCCTGGCAGGCTTTGCCCTTTCATCTGTCTCAAATTCTGAACAGAAAAGTGCCTTTCAATTGTCCTCCCAGCAGTATTTCATGACAGTTGTTTATTCCTGCCATTATGAACAGTAACATAAGCTCTGGTGAGAAGAGGTGGAAAATCCAGCAGAGCGGGAAGACGAGCGAGGAAAACAGCTCTCAGCCCTGTTACCTGAACTCAAGCACGGCGTAACATTTCAGGGCCTACGGAAGCTACTCGAGCAAGGCTTGAATGCCTTTATGTGCTTTCTTTCTTCTTCGAAATTTCTTTTAAACCCGAGCTCCAATTATCAACATCTTGTGTGCTTTCAACAAAGCCCTTCTATGGAATCACTGCGAAGGCAGCAGAGGTTAAATCCACGGCGAGGGCAGAACCAGCATCTGCTCTGCAGGTTGCCAGCATGACCAGGTGCAGAGAAAGGAACAAGCGCGTTCTTGGGGGCGGCTTGGGCAGGACAAACCCCTTGTTTTACAGTAGCTTTCGTTGGAGGAGAACATAGGAGACAGTTTCACTTTCCTTTATACACATATTTAAAAACCAGACAAGTAAGAATTGTATAGATTGTTACTTAGTCTTTTCATTTCTGGTGTGCGTGCGCGTGTGTGCATGTGTGCGTGTGTGTGTGCATGTGAGTGTGTGCGTGCATGTGTGTGTGCATGTGAGCGTGTGCGTGCGTGTGTGCGTGCGCATGTGTGCATGTGTGCGTGTGTGTGTGCATGTGAGTGTGTGCGTGCGCGTGTGTGTGCATGTGCGCGCGCGTGTGTGTGCATGTGCGTGCGCGTGTGTGCATGTGTGCGTGTGTGTGCATGTGCACGCGTGTGTGTGCACGTGTGTGTGCATGTGTATGCATGTGTGCGTGTGTGCGCGCGTGTGTGTGCATGTGTGTGTGTGTGTGATGTGTGCAGGTGCGCAGGGCACATGTCAGAAGGTAAGTTCTTAGCTCTCTCCTTCCACTTTCACCTGGGTTTCAGGGATCAAATTCAAGTTATCAGGCTTGTGTGGTGCTGCAAGGCCAGAGCCAGATTATCCTGGGCCCATTTTAGCCCCTAACTGCCATTTATTGCCATCCTCTGTGTGTGACATTCTGGTGACTGTTACATTCTTTGAAACAAATAAACAGATTCCTCTGGTTTCCAAACGCCAGGAGGCCAAGCACGATGGTAGATAAGCTAAACTATCATATTTCAGTCCTTGCCTTGACCTTCTTGTCAGTCTCCAGTCTTGTCTCTCCTATGGAGCCTCCGATTCTTCACGCGCCTCTTCACCGTGGGGCACCCGGATGGGACCCTATCACTCCAGCTGAAACCTTTCCCACAACGAGCCGGTTCAGCGGGAAATAGTAAAGAAGGAATGTGTTGCCCCTTATCATCAATACAAGTCTGGAATGATAGACTCCCTTCCTTCCAACCCCCACATTCCGAGCAGCAGCTCTGCTTCTGGTCACTGTTTCTCCCCGCCATGGCCAGCAGGCACTTGCAAAGCCCAAGTTTACATGGTCCTTAGTTACTTCGAGGGGACAGGAGCTGATAACTCACTCTCCTCTGCCCTTCACCCCACCCACTATCCCAAGGACTGTAAAAAAAAACTCCATGTCACCTTCAGGCGTTGCTTTTTCTCCTTTTGAGAATTAGCGTATGTCGTCATGTGATACTCAACAAACTTTTTTCATCCCTTGTCCGTGCCTTTTACCTTGGACTTCCGATCCATCTGCCCCTACTTGGGGATTGAACCCAGGACTTCATAAAATGGTAGGCAAGCACTCTACCAGCTTAGGTACATTCCCCAGTTCCTGGGGTTTCCAAATTTCTGAGAGAGGAGAGCGGAAGGAGGACACATGTCCCTTGCAGTCACAAAAATGTAGCATGCTAAGGACTGAATTGTGTCCCTCCCTAGGGTGCTCACCTACAATCCCAGTGTAAGATTAAAAAAAAAAAAAGGTCAACACACCACACCATGAACAAGGAAAGAAAAAAGTTTATTGATCACATAGTTTCGTAGCAACCCGGACTAATTCTCAGAGGGAGAAAAAGCAGGATCTGAAGATGGGGCGGAGCCTGTGTAGTACCTGGGTTTGTGGGTGGAGCGAAAGATGGAGGGGAGGGAGTTATCGCTCCCCTGGGAGAGGGTAATGACCAGCAGCAAGAGCTTTTGCTCTGTAGGTCGGGGCTGGAGGAAAAGGAAGCTGTCACCCAGCACTCAGGAAGTTGAAGCAAGAGGATTGCATGGGGTCAGCACAGGCTACAGAATGAGACTTTGCTTCAAGAAAAAAAAGTTCGTATGTTGGTTGGTGTACACACATGTGATCACAGCACTTGGGAGGCGGAAGCGGGAAGATGGGAAATTTGAGAGTTGCCTTGGCTACCCAGTGAGCTCTAGGTTAGTTTGAACCATACAGCAAGATTCTGTGTCAAGATTAATTACTAATTAATAAAATAAGATAAGATGGATGTGGTAGTTCACAACTGTAATCCCAGCACTTTCAAGACTGAGAGGCAGGGAAGTGTCATGACTTTAATGCCAGTCGGGTTACGGAGTATACAGAGTAAGATCCGCCATCTCAAGGAAAAAAAAAACTACTATAAACAAATAAAAATAAATAGAACTGGGGAGATGGCTCAGTGGTTAAAGCCTTTGCCTCACAAGCAAAAAGACCTAAGTTTGGAGCCTAAGGTCCCGTGTAAAATTCTGGGTGGATATCAAAATGGCATGTAATTCCCACCCTGGAAGTTAGAGCCTGGAAAATGGAGATAGAGCAATCCAGGATGACTCCCAAAGTCGCCCTTGAGCTTCCAAAGGCACGCAAGTACTCTCTTGTATACATACTCATGGGTGCGCGGCGTGCGTGTACACACACAGACACAACACACATACACACACTAATAAATCAGATCCTGCCAGGACAAAAGCTGCTGGGAAGAAGGGGGGGACTTGCTGAGACAGGTGTACACTGAGAGGAGGTCAGGACCCCCCACATGGTTATGCAAGAATGGCAGGGCTCAGAGGTTGGCTTGCGTGGCTCTCGGCACACTGAGAGCTGTGGCTGCAGGAGGCCCTCAGAAACAGGTGTTTGGCATAAACGTGCCAACTGGAGCGGCCCCAGCACATCCTGCGGCCTCAGAAACACATCTAAGCTGAAGCCTTAGAGAGCAGAGAGAAAGGACCCAAAGGCTCCACAGGGACACGACTGACTAGCCAGTGCGCAAGGAAAATAAAATTGTGAATGAGCACAAGTATCAGGCTTTATTATTTGATTTTTAAACTATTTATTTATTTATTCATCCACTTGTGCATGTGTGTGTGTGTGTGCATGTGTGTATCAGAGGGCACATGTGTCCCTGTGGAGAATCAAGGGTGACTTCAGGAATCATCCCGGATTGCTTCTACTTCCTTCTTACTATCCTGTAGGATTTCCCCAGGCTCTGCCCACCAGGGCCAGGAAGTGCAGGGCCCTTGCCACATCTTTACATGGGGACCTGGAATCCAAACACAGGACCTTCTGCTCTTGAGGCAGACCTTAACCCCTGAGCCATCTCATCTCTCCAGCCCTTATTTTACTTTTTTAAAATAATCTCTTTTTTTTTTCTCTTCCGGGGACGATGCCTACAGACATTCAGAATGGTCCAGTGCTTGACATACCATCATAGGCTTTCCTACAACACAGCCTCTAACAAAGCTAGGCTGTCCCGGACCCCTGGTAATAGGATTGTTCACCTTTATACTAAGAAGGTCGGGAAAGCACCCAAGTCTGCATGTGGAGTGTGTCCGAGCCGTCTTCGAGGGGTTCGTGCTGTGAGACCTAAAGTCCTTATGAGATTCTAAAACAAAAAAACATGTCAGCAGGGCCTATGGGGGTCCATGTGTGCTAAGTGTGTCCGTGACAGGATCAAGCGCGCTTTCCTTATTGAGGAGCAGAAAATTGTCGTGGAAGTGTTGAAGGCACAAGCACAGAGTCAAAAAGCTAAATAAACATGAAACTTTTAAATAATAAAAATTAAGGCTTGTCTGTGAAAAAAAACTTTTTTAAATTTTATTTATTTTATTATATTTATTTATTTTACGTGTGTGCGCACACACGTGTATTAGAGGACAACACTGTGTGTCCCTGTGGGGGACCAAGGGTGACTTGGGAATCATCCTGGATTGTTTCTATCTCATTTTGGCTTTGCTCTGGTGGGGTCTCCCACAAAGGCCTTCTCGAAGTGTAGGCTGCTTCTGAGTCCACTTGGTATTTTTACGTGGGACCTAGGATCCGAACTCAGCACTTTCTGCTTGTGAGGCAGTCTTAATCCCTGAGCCATATCTCCAGCCCAGACTTTATTGTTATTATTATTATTATTTTAAACTTTACTTATTTATTCATTTAGTGTGTGTGTGCGCGTGTGTGTGTGTGTATCAGAGGGCACATGTGTCCCTGTGGAAGACCAAGGGTGACTTCAGGAATCACCCTGGATTGCTTCTACTTTCTTCTTGCTTTGCTCTGGGATTTCCCAGGATCCTCCACCAGAAACAGGAAGTGTGGGCCGCCTTGTTTTCTGACTGGTGTTTTTTTTTACGTGGGACCTGGGATCTGAACTCAGGACCTTCTGCTTGTGAGGCAGAGTCTTAACTCCTGAGCCATCTCTCCAGCCCCATATTTTCATTTAATTTGTGTTACTAAGGACTGAACCCTAGGTCTCATACATCCCCATGTATCAGCTGCTAGTTCTCCTCCTCCTTCTCTTCCTCCTCTTCTTCCTGCTCCTCCTTCTCCTCTTCTTTCCCCTCCTCCTTCTTTTTCCTCCTCCTCCTCCTCCTCTTCCTGCTCCTTCTCCTCCTCCTCTTCTTCCTCCTCCTGGTCCTTCTCTTCCTCTTCCTCCTCTTCTTCTTCCTGCTTCTCCTCCTCTTCCTCCTTCTGCTCCTCCTCCTCCTCTTCTTCCACCTGCTCCTCTCCTCCTCTTCCTCCTCCTCCTCATTCCAGGTTCTCCCTCTGTAGCCCGGAGGCACAGGCTCTTTGAGCTCTAAGTGTTCCTCCTGCCCAAGTGCTGGGATTCTGGGAAAAGAGCGATGTGTTTGCCTCTCCCAAGTTCTCCCCCATGTAGACTCAGATCCCAGTCACGACATCCAAAGGGCAAGATACATTTTTTTTTTCCTGGTCCTCCCCTGGTTTTTCCCCTGGCAAATACATGCCA